>OY856410.1:1382890906-1383512990 GCA_963693085.1 Alisma plantago-aquatica | reverse complement strand
GCCGACGCGGATCTGGCGCTTGGGAGTGGCGATTTCGAGGGCGGAGTCGTGCGCTGGCTCCAGGCCTTGGATCTGCAGGTCATTGGTGCCTGTAGGGCCGACGAGAGGCTCAAGCCTCTGCTCAAGTTCAAATCCTCTTGCGGGTCCGCCGAGGACCATCTCCTAGCGTAGCTCATCCAGGTCTGTATGTGCTTTCTTTGTTTCTTCATCCTTTTCCCCTTCCCTGTGAAGGTCGGATCGGTCTTCCATTTGAAATCGGTGTTCTCACTTACATACCTAACCGTCGTTCATCCTGCTTATCGACCATTCCGGCTATATAAACATGTTTTCTAGAAGGGAGCTTACATGTTGTTATATTTTCTTCTGAAATTTGAAATATGTTATCACCGTGTCATCTTACTTTATGTTTCAGCACTTCGAAGCGTCGGAGGTCGGGATGCTCATCAGATGCTTGTGCATTCCTCTGGTCTCAATGTGTGTTGGAAAGATCAACAAGCAAGGGAACATGTTGATCCCCACAAATATAAGGTGATTTCCATTAAGAACCCAACTGATGTTTTATACCGCTTACTGATATAAGGGATGGGTGTTTGATTTATTTGTTTTGATTTGCAATGATTGCTTGATTATTGTTCCACTCTATGTTCCTGCTAGCTAATGCTATCCTCAATAGTTTAACTGTGCACCGATACCATATGGTTTAGGCTACCCTTACAACTCAACAGTAATTGATATCAAATTATGCTCTCTGCCTTTTCAATCATTATCTTACATGAAAATCTAGATTGATGGTTGACCTAATTAGTATTTTGGTCTCCTTTGAAAATTTTCATTGTTGTTCTTTACTTGATAATTTGTTCCATAAACATTAACGAGAGCTAGAAAATATTTTTTGTCGTAGAATTATAAGGAAGAAAATTTATGTGAGAAAAATCCCCCTACAAAACTGAAAACAATAATAGTATCATTGTGAACATCTCTACTAACTGATAAATCACAAACATGGGAAAGTCCCACAAAGGTCATTGCACCTTATAATGTAACAATGGAGTCTCATACAAAATACTAGCATCTAAGCTTGAAGATAATCTTAAATTGGATTGGCATCTCAATTGTTGCTTGTACCTGTACGAAGGTGTTTATGAAGGGTTGTAATCTTTTTACTAATCGTTACTATAATTTATAAAGTCATGAATGTTTGTGTAGTTCTCCTATAAGAGTTAATCATAGGGAAATAAAGGGACTATATGTTTATCCATTCTTACAATATAGGAATCAATTTCCTACTACATATATGTCAATGTACCTTGTTCTCCTAGATCATGAGATATATTCTCTTATTGCATTACTTGACTCCACTGGGTGAACAGGTTTTCTTAATTTGTTTATAAGATCATATAGGAATCAAAGTCACAAAGTAGGTGCAAGAGAAATAGATACCTTCCAAGTTAAACACCATACATGATTTTCATTGCATATAGTATAAGTTTTATACACTATCTCTACTTGATAATTATTTGAAACTTATCAAAATGGGTAATTAAACCCCATAGATGGAGAGTTTTAGAGAACAATATATAGAGATAACTCCATGTTATTAGGAAAAATTTGTTTGATGATGATAGATGTAGGTCAGGGTACCACTGAATACAAGGACAAATAAATCTAAATATTGAGATAAGGATTTATGTTGTTGTTAAAATTATGCTAATCTTAAATGAGGTTGTAATTGAGGCATGTATAAGTAATTTCCATATCACCTCTCAACTCATATATGACAAAATACTTTGCCCTTCTACCTAGATCGCTACCCATCCCCCAACTTTATTTTTTTGCTCAATAACCATGATTGATGCCAATATATACCATGTCAAGGGTCCAGATATGATACAAGTTTCCACATGAAGTTGTCGATTCCTCCATTAGCAACTAACTATAGTTGTTCTTGATTTCCCCCTCTAAGTGTTGGTTACCGGTAGACAACCATATTTTGAGTTTTGTTGTTTGTGTGTCAACCTAGGTGTTTGAGTGTTGGCACTCTCACCCATTTTATGAGTGAGTCTATTTGAACCAAAACCCTAATCCACCCGCCCCCCTAAAAATGCAAGCTAGAGTCATTGCCATAGTAGATGGTGAAGGTACACAATCTTTGTCGATCCTAATGAGATGATTCATAGCCTTGAACCCCTCTTTTAGAGTGTTAAGGATGATGTCGAACATGTCTTAGGGGATGATGCCATTGTGTCACATGGAGATCCAATTTAGTAGGGGGTTCATATTCCTTCCACTTTGTAGATTGATGATGATATCATATTATATGGGAGATCAAGAAGAAGCATCCACACACCTATATCATGTCACAGGGTAGAGTGCACAAGGTTTTTGAAGGCGTGAGGCACATTGAGGCATTTTCCCCCTAGTGAAGTGAGGTGTAATTATATATGTATGTAAGGAAAATCCTCATGCTCTGCCATAAGAACTTGGAGATGTATCAGGGTGAAGGTATATTTCTTACATCTCCCACGGCTGAAGAACAGGTTCATTCTCCTCATCAGAAACTCCCTCACCTTCCAACTGTTGCATCTCATCTTCAATAAGATCTCCTGAGGCAGAATAGATCTCAATAGCTTTTTCCCAGAAACAACACTCATCACCGGCAACATAGATTTCATCCCAGAATCAAGTTACATTCCCAAATGGCCCACCTATCCATCATACTGCTTAAAATCCACTTTTTCCTTCTTAGCTTGTTAATGCTAGTGTAGTCAACTGCCTTTGTTAATTCTTAGTTAATTGCCTAATTCTAGATAGTTAGTTCTTGGTCAAGTAGTCAGGGCTCCTTTGAGCATGCTTGTGTTAATTTGGCTAATTAGTGATAACTTAGGCTCTTGCTTGTCTAATTGCTTAGCTTGCACCTTAGTTGATAGCTTAGCTTTCTAGTGTAGTGTAACTCCTCGCTTTAGCCTAATTATTCTTTACGCTTCATTGTAGAGAAAACCTGGTTTGAGCTCATATGCTAGTGATCCAAAGAAGGCTGCAAATTCACTCAGTGATCTTATGGAAAAGGTTGTTAGAGATGTTCCTTCAGAGTTGAGAAGTTCAACACCCGTTAGGGTTGGGGTAACTACATTATATCATTATCACCTGTCATGCAAATGCCGAATTAGTTAATTATATAGATATATGAGAAAATAAATCTGAAAGAACATCTGGATTTTTATTTGAATCTACAACCAGGCTACTGCTAGTCTCAGAGCATTGGGAATGGATACATCTGAGAAAATTCTGCAAGAGGTGCCTATTCTGTAACATAATTTGCATTTTAGCAGGAATGGTAAAGTGCTGGTGCAATCGCTAACATACGGCATTTGACCTAATACTGAGCTGACCTTGAGTGCATAGGTTATCATAAATTATTTGTTGGGAAATCTGGGGAAAAGATACTCTGATACTGTTGGAGTTGTTGACCTTGGAGGTGTCTGTTCAAATAGCATATGCCATCTCAGAAAAGGATGCAACAAATGCTCCAAAAGCATCTGATGGAGAGGATTCATATGTAAAGAAGTTGGTTCTAAAAGGAACTACATACTACCTTTATGTCCACATGTTTTCCCCCTATGCTTTTTATGTCTTTGAAATTTTCTATTCTCCTCTAGCAATCTATTCATATTTTGTCCAAATCTATGTGCTAGGTATAAATGCAAAAAAAAACTGTTCACAAAAAGCCATATTTGTCAAATTGTGTAAATTTTCTAGTAAATATATTGTCTACATCAGGGTGACTTCACAAAGTGCAAGCGAATTATAATGTTTAAAATGTGCACCTATTGCATCAGTTAGATGTGCATTCTGTGCAAATGATATTTAATTTAGTGTCCCTTTTAAAATTGGCCCCCTCCTCTTCAAAACAAATGGATTAGTTTACTGACTTGCTTGGTCACTTATCTTGATGATGCAGTTACTTGTATTATGGGCTATTAGCTGCTCGAGCTGAGATATTAAAGGCTGATGAAGATGCTGGAACGTCTTGCATATTGGCTGGTTATCATGGTAGATTTGCTAATCTACTTATTTTTTTTAGTCTGTTATAAGCCCCCACGACAAATTTAACTGAATTTTCTGCTATAGATAACAGTAAGAATCAGAGGCATCTCGTTGTGCTCATTTGAGCCTTCAGGATAGGTTTATTTTCTAGTACAAATTTAACTGAATTTTCTGCATAGATGCCTTTTGACAACATTGCTCACATGCATATATAGATGCCTTTTAACCAAGGAAGGGTACAAAAGGAGAACAAAACTAACAATTTATAGAACAAGTGTGGTAGTAGAGGATAATTGTATAATTCTACAATGTCATAGATGGGAGAAATGATAATACCTAGCTATTTTTGACCACGGTTGGTGTAACCGGAAGGATATAATGAAATATGTTCATAGTCTATTGCACCAAGCGGAGGTGTCATATTATCTCAGATAACTAGATTAACTTAGGCATTTGAGATGATTTTTCCAGAAACCACCAGTGTTATACAATGTGGATCAAACACCAATGTGTTTATACAATGTGGATCAAACAACAATGTGTTTATACAATGTGTTCAATAGCTTTCAGCAGGAGTAAAGCATGGATCCTACTGGGTATAAACTGTATATACAATGTGTTATTATAGGTCATATTAGCATATATAATAAATTATCCTTAACACAGATAATTCTTAAACTGCTGGACCTATATAGAAATGACCTAGAATGTGTTTCACATGAAACACCCACATTACTGGACCTATATACATTCTAGGTTTCATTCCTAGAATATAATATGCTGGACTTTCCACATTACTGTATCTTGTCCCCTCGTTTAATATGCTACACATTGCTGTTTGACCTATATAAGGTGTATACACTACTATATGACATGTTGGTTTTATCATAATAGACTTGTATAAGGACAATTCTAGGATAATAGTTTAAGCCAGTTTCCTTTCCAGTAGCTTTCACATGATATCCTTTAACTTATGATAATTATCCTTAACACAGATAATTCTTAAACTGCTGAGTAGTCCCTTGTATATATTCACATTACACAGAAACAATGTCTTAATATTTAGACTACTCAGGTGAGCATACAAAAAGGTGAAAAGGCACTTCTCAATACCACATGGATGAACTGTATGTGGTTGGTCCATACAAGCTGGGTTTTTAACTCCACCATTTCTGTGCCTCCATTTACCTTTTATTCTTAGACTAATTGCAACTACCTATTACAAAAACACTACGTTACACTTATCCCTTTGATTTGATATTTTCAGCCTTCTTCAACATCCAAACAAGACCATAGCTAATTGTCAACAAATATACAGATGATATGTTTATCAATTTATCTCTTATCTTCAATAAAAATTTGGGTGTCACCCCATGCAACCTTAACTGATAATTTACAAACTATCATTTTCTTACTAGTGCATCAGTTTCTGTTGTAATAAAAGTGAACTATTAACTAGTATAGAAAATAATATTAGATTTATCCTCCCAACATGCTCTGTCAAGCTGTGTACAAGTATGTTAGTAAACTTAATACACAATAGACAGACGTCAAAGCAAGCACTTCCTTCTACAATCATTGATGACATGATGTTCACCCCTCCCATCCAAGTGATGGTCAAGTCAGCAAACCTTCACTATAAAAATAATAGCTTTTCGAGTGAAGTGACGAATCTCAGGGACAAATACCGTGGAAATCCACCTCAGAGGTATCCCCAATAGCAGGTGGCATGTTCAATCTCAAAACAGCAATGTCTCATTACGCTAGACAAGGCTGACACCCAAAGAGAGTGTCTACAAGGACCACTTGTTTCTTCAATCAGGAAAGGCCTACTCTGTTTGCTGCAGGCAAGCAGATGTGTGCTTGCCATTGCTGTTTGTCTACTGGTGTGCTGGCAGGCGGCCAGTGCTGGAAAGAGGAATATGGATGACTACTGGAAGCTGATTGCTGCTGATGCAGCGGACAGCCATTGGTGAAAGTACAGCCATTGGTGAAAGGCAGTTTGCATAAAGATACAGAAGAAGTAAGAGTTCAGAGGTGACTGTTGTCCTGTAGGTCTTATTACTATGTAAAATTCAATCCATTTCTACTGCAACTTTGGAGGGGTGGCCAATGTTGAATAACAGGTGGTGGAAGAATCATCTTCTCTACTGCTGGAAGCCATTTCAGAAAGCAGGAAATGCCAGTGTGTACCAAAAAATATTTAGATGAGACCAGAAGCATTCAGTTTGCAAGCAGAGGAAAATTAGACTATAGTAGTAACTTTGTTCTTAGCTTGAGGAGGTCCAATGACATGTAGTTACTTGGTTCTGCTGCTCCATTAGGAATCGCTAGTTGAAGATTTGGGACACTGTAGTCCTTTGGAAATCTGATTATTCATACTGGATGGGTCAGTTGATTATTGTAGCCAAAGTAATATAGTGATTGTTTCAGCCGTAATATAGTGTTAGCAATAGCTGATTCGTAACATTGATGTTATCAGTAGATGAACTACTATTGCTGTGATTATATAGTGGCCGGCTTTGGATGTTGCTGGCTGTTGCTACTGTACATTGTATTATGTGCACCCCTGTTTAACCACCTAACCCATCAGCTTCATCAGATTCCATTAAAACTCTGCATATATGTTCAGTGATTTAATAAAATCGCAGAGTTTTTCCTATAAATCATTTGTACCTTTATTGATCTCCCAAACAACTATTTTCTTTCTTGGAATGCTTTCTGAATCTTTGTAATAGGTAATGTATTTAATATGAGCATTTCTTGTCATATTTGGGACAATATCTTCATCTGTGTGGTGGCTTATATTTAGATGTATGTGCACTAGAACTTTGCATATATGTTCACTGATCTAATAAATTGCAGATAGGACTTAGTATTATCTGAAATTGGAAGATGTGATTTAATAAATTGCAGATATGTTCGACCGACAATGCACTTTGGAGTAGAACAGAACTGAAGTATAAGGGTAAGTTGTTTGTTGTACTATGATTTATGTATAAACTTTAAATTCTATTAATATAATGATTCGTCATTTTTAGGAGAAGAATACTCAAGTACCCAACCGTATGAGGCCTGGCATTGATGAAGAGCACCACACCATTTGAAGGAATATGGAGACATTACAGATCTTAAGAGTTTCTAGCATGATATGTTGATTGTCATCAATCTCAAATTTTAGAATCATATGTATTCGTTATTTATATCAACGTTGAGCACGCAATGTATGGATAATATTTTGCTTCAATATAAAAGTTTGGTTTGAGGTGATTTAACATTTTTGTGTCATTTTGGTGTTAAATCTTCTTATGATGTCATGTGAATTAGTATAAAAATATTGCTTGAGGTTATGTATACAAAGTTTTCATTTAAATTTGATATTCACTATAGTAACAATTAATTAACATTTAATAAATCATTCAATAATCAATAACCAAATCATTTACAGTAGTCCCTCATAAATATATTGATGAAGGTCCAGATTGACAATCAAAATTGCATTCATGACGACCACATAGCCCCTCAAAAATATATTCTCCAGGACCATCAAGTTCCTCAAAAATGTATTCATGAAGGCTAAATAGTCCCTCAAAATGTATTTATGAAGGCTAAATAGTCCCTCAAAAATATATTTATGAAGGCTAAATAGTCCCTCAAAAATGTATTTATGAAGGCTAAATAGTCCCTCAAAAATATATTTATGAAGGCTAAATAGTCCCTCAAAAATGTATTTATGAAGGCTAAATAGTCCCTCACAATTGTATTCGTGAGGGCCACTGGTATTTGTCACGTGAGTTCTCTTCACGGACCATTTGTGAGGGCCAGACCCTCAACCGTCCCTATTTCTGAGGGCCTGTAGAGAGGGGTTTGTGACAGGACTCTCCCGTGAATAATGGCCCAGTTTTTTGTAGTGTATCCCTATAGAAGACTAACAAGTCATCCACGAAAATAATATGGGATATACCAAGGTTGTTAGAATCCTTCAGAGGAGATAGACGATCATCTTTTACATAGAATTTGAAAAGAGACGAAAGGCTCGTCATTACTATAAAAAACATGTAAGGGGCTAAGGGGTCTCCTTGCCTAACCCCATTACTTACCTAAAAAGATGGAGAAGGGACACCATTGACCAGGACCTGAAAAGAGGCAGTCTCAAAACACACTGAAATCTAGTTAATTCAGCACATAGGAAACCCCATTTTCCTCATAATAAAAAGAATATAATCCATGCTGACTTTATCATAGGCCTTTGAAAGATCCACTTTCACGCATAATTTGTTCATCCCAACATTAGAAAATGAACTCAATAACTCATTAGCTAAGATAATTGCATCGCCTATATTCCTCCCTTTGATAATTGCATCTTGATTTAAATCAATGAGACCAGGAAAAATATCACTCAGTTGATTAGCCAAAATTTTAGTGATAACTTTATACATCACATTGCATAACAAAGTCAGTCTAAAATCCTTAAGGGTAGTAGCACCAAAAACTGTAGGTATAAGGGTAAAAAAGATTTATTGCATTCACCAAGAAGCTTACCAGACAAATAAATTAAGAATGGCTTTAACCACCTCATCACCAATAACATCCCAACAAGATTAAAAAAAGAAGGCATTCAACCCATCAACACCCGGTGCCTTGTCACCATTAAATTTTTTAACAACCCTTTCAATCTCCTCCCTGGTCACCAACTTCCTTAAATCATCAAATTGAGACTTGGAGATAATTGAGATTTCCCAAGAGTTGTTCCATATCACATTTTTAGTTGTAGAAGAGTTAAAAACACCAGAATAATATTGAACAATATGTTTTGTAATCTCATACGGCTCCTTCTATCATCATCATACAAGATATAGGTACTATTATGAATTCTTCTTGACTAGAGAGATGCATATAAAAATCTTGTATTCTTGTTCCCTTCCTATAGCCATTAGACCCTAGACTTTTGTCTAATGAAACCCTCCTCATCATTCATAGCAGAGATAGATTTTTTCCTAGCT
The DNA here is from genome assembly GCA_963693085.1 of Alisma plantago-aquatica. Lineage (NCBI taxonomy): Eukaryota > Viridiplantae > Streptophyta > Magnoliopsida > Alismatales > Alismataceae > Alisma > Alisma plantago-aquatica. The sequence goes on along the minus strand of OY856410.1, from coordinate 1,383,503,943 downwards.
TCAATAAATTCAATCTGAAGAGCTTCATTATAGGGTTGAGTGTCCACTTGTCTTTGTAGATTAACAACAACAACCTCTAAATCCCTTGTTGTAGAAGAAAAATTAGCTATTAACTCTTTATTCCATTTCACCAAATCCACAATAAGAGAGTTAAACATCTTATATAGCCTCAACATTGGTGCTCCCACAATATAATAATTAGACCATGACTTCCAAACAACATCCTTAAAACCGAGTTATTTAACCCAAGCGTTAATAAATATGAATGGAGCACAAACCCTTCTTTAAGGAACCAGATGTTGACTTTGTATGCAATGATCATTGATTAAGTTTGGAACCATCTCTCCCCATAATAAAGGAAATAGATCCATGAAAGAAATATCACAAAATCACTAATCAATTTTAGAAAAAGTACTCCTTCCCGTCTTACTTTTACTATCCCAAGTGAAAAAATTGCCTTTCAAAGGAACCTCTAATAGCCATGTACTAGATAAGAATTGATTCAACTCCTCCATACTTATACACAAAGGAGGGTGATTACCAACCTTCTCAAAATTGAACCTGACAGCACTGAAGTCCCCCAAGATGCACCATGATTTGGAATTTAATCTAACCTGATTGAGAGAATTTCATAAACAAACCCTATCAGAGTTCCCATTTGCCCCATAGACAGTCAATAACATAAAATTAAAATCACCTAATGACACCTCACAATGAACCAATTGTTCATTCTAAAAAAGCTTAGTAACAATTAAAGATAGATTCCTCCACATCAAAATGATACGTGTATATGAATAAAATTTAGAGTTAGCCACAAAGTTAATTAGCTCATGGACACAACTGTTATACCACAGAGGTGATATCATTCTGCCCAACTCTTGATTCCAGAATGACATACAAATCAGCTTTATTCTTTTGAATCTCCTTCTAAATGAGAGGGATCTTATTGTGAGCATCCCTCACATTCCAAGAAATAATAGAAATAGGATTAACCATTAGGAACAAGTATCTCAGATGTTGAGCCACCTACATATCCAATGTCCAACCTTGAGCCACCTACACCCTCATTCAGAGTTGCCAGTAGCATAAACATGTTTGGAGAAATCTTAATATTTTTAACTGTCGAGATAGGCTTAGTTAGAACTAGAGGGGGAGACTTTGATTTCCTTTTATGTATTTCCCATTCTGGGGAAGGAACAAGGGTAATTAGTGGAGACACTACTTTCCCCTTCTCCCTGGTCCGAGCATCCAAAGAGATAGGAGCCAACATAGATTCCTCAAACATTGAATCAATAGAGACTTCTTCAACAGTGTCAATGAAAACCTCAGACTCCTCAATGCTCTTCTTAGAACTGACAGGTTTTGGAACCCACTTATACGTATACTTTGGCTTAGAACCCACCTGTTTCACTTCATTCCTATAGAAAATATAACTTTCATGACCAAAAGTTCCACACGATCTGCATCTATATGGCTCTCACTCATACGCAAAGTAAATATTATCAACATGACCATCATCACTTTGGATTTCTAGAGACTTAGGAAAAGAAAAATCCATAGGGATGAGAACTTGCATCCTCGCATATTCCAATCTAGTAAACTCCAATGTAGACTTATCCACCTACAATGGTTTACCTAGCACAAAACCAATCCTATTAAACATTTCACAATCCCATAGTTCCAGTGGAAGGTCCTGAATCTTCAACCATATGGGATTTTTTGACAGTTTTAACTTCTCCAAAGGTTCCCCTCTCTCCCACTTCTTGATTATCAGTGGCTTACCAGCCACAAACCATGGTCCCTCTTCAATCACTATTTTTAGATCTTCCTCATTTGAGAACATTTCAATGAAGAACCCATTCTATCATGACCTGACTTCCAAAAAACCCTTCCCCTTCCATATTTGAGCAAATTGTCCAACTAAAACTATCCACTTTGGGTTCAAACCAATAACATATCCAACAGCTGTCAACTTCCATCTCTTCATAATCCTTTTTGTGATTTGCTTCAGATATAGGAGCTTCTCATCAATCACCTCTACTTCCATCTTGGATAGCTTCCCTGGAGTACCCACACTCTTATTAGCAACTAGACTAGCCCAAGACTTTGAAGATTGAGTAACCTAAATTGAGGAGAAGTTTGGAAGAGAAGTTTTCACGACTCTCCCCTGATCCAGTAGGGAGTCATCTCTCAGAATCTCTTTGCTTATAGTGATCCCCAACACAAATATTTCCCATCAGTCGCCACCATTTCCATCGGGAGCGTCACACCTTCGTTCACCATCCAATTAGAGGCACCTTTGTTTCATGTTTGAGATCTTTTGGATTGGAACAATAACCATGAGAAAAGAGAAGCCATAAGAGGGGAATGGGCACATATAATCCAAACCCAATATTTAAAAGATCTCAAATTATTTCCAAAGATATAGTGGCATCTTATCTCTCTTAGAAATATTACCAGATTGTTGACATCATTCACAAGACTTGATAAAGCTATGGGAATCCTTGAAAATAGGGGGCCAATAAAAACCACATTGGAGGACACTGAATGCAGTCTTTTTGGATCTCATGTTGCCTCTAGTAGGGCCAGAGTGACATTGAGTTTCCTCTTCCGAGATGCACTGGCGATAGAGGATGTCTAAACACAACCTAAAGAGATAAGTCGTATCCCAATAGTAATGGCAAATGTATGGCATCAACTTCTTCCTTTCATTCCTTGTCCAATTTGGATGAAGAAATCCTGCAACTAGGTAGTTCACAAAATTAGCATATCATGGGGTAAATGTGGATATGTAACACCCCAATTTTCACAATTTAAATATATAAATTATTTTATTAAAATAATAATAGTTGAAGGGCTTATGTAAAAACTTCCATGGAATGATATTCCTTGTAGAACAAAGTAAGAAAATAAGAAAAAAATAAAAAATATGATTTCTCTTATACATATGCCATCATGTATTTCAATTAACTTCAAATGTTGAATGAATTATTTCCCTTTTCTTTTTCTCTCACTTATCCTTGAAATTATTTAAAAGAAATAAAAGAGGAAGATAAAAGGAGTAGAAGTTAAAATGATAGGACATATAGTTTGAACAAGAAGTCTTCTTTCTTTGATAGATTTTAACATAAAAGGAAAATGACATAAATTCACTATTTTTCTCTCCCTTTTGGAATACTCAAAAGACATAAAGAAAAATGTAATGAAATTAATGGCTTGCTTTTGGATGCATGGAAAAGAATATCCATCAATCACATGGTGTGGATATTACTTTCTATCCCCTATTGAATATGTGCAACGTTATCTTTTCTCGTGTCTCTTTCTTCAAGAAAATTTTCCATAAAGGCATAATAGATTTAAATATGGATAAATATGGGTCATCTTGTTTTAGAGTCAAAGAAATAATTAAGGAGAATCTTTTCACATTATCTCACCTTTTAATGCATGAAAATGAAGTAAATAAAAATTATGAAAATAGTGAATAAAAGATATGCAAAACTCTAATGTTATTGGCTAGTAAGGATATAGAGTATGTAATTAATGTGTGTCCAAAATTAGTTTTGTTTCAAATTTGTTTGACTTGCCAAATAATTTTAAAACACAATGGAAATCCATTTAACACATAAAATGTAAACATTGATTAGTCTACATGAAATCATATATTTAAAATAGTAGAAGAGAATTTGGAAGGAGAGTTTGATTATTCTCCTTTTTAACATTCTGAAGTTTGAATAATTGAATACAATGTGATCAATATATTAATTTAAGACTATAAAAAATTGTGGGTTTTGACCTCTCACCTTTCCAACACAGCTAGGAAGCATGATATGAAAACAAAAATGTCATTATGGATGAGAATATGTTAGGTAAGTCGGAAATAAAATTTATGTATTTAATATGGACAATTGAAAATGGTTTATTGTTAAATAGTTATAACATCATTTTAAACAAATATGAATTATATGGAAATGAGTAATTGCAGTCAATGATTTTTAAATAACACATTGAAATCACGTTGTATATTCTTTCTATGCAACTAGTGCATGTCGATGTAAAATAAAGTTCTCTTTTTCTCTTTCCTCCATTTTGTGATTTAAAATAAAATAAAATAATGTGTCTCAGCCTTAGTTACATAGAAATAAGACATATTGTAATTATGTAAGGTACAACTCTCTCATCTTTTCTCTCATTCTTTGTAATGACAAATAAAATGTAATGGTAATTTAGTTAATGCCATACTTTTGATAAACAAATAAAAGTAAATGATAATACATTCTCTCTTAAATATCTCATACAAAAGATATTGAAAGATAATGAAGGAAATTTACAAACAAAAGATAATTAGTTTGGCCACAAAGTTGGAGTTTAGTAATTAACAATGACAAAAACATTTATTGTATTCTTTTAATGCATTGAAGTTAAGATAATGGCCAGTGTTAAATTAAAGGACAAAAGATATTAAAAAATTTAAATCCACTTGGACCAGAAAGTTCTAGACCCCTAAAACCTATAAAAGGGACCCCCATGATCCTAGCATACCAAGGAACACATACTATCCTATGTTCTTACAAATCACATCCAGGCGATGCCTTAAAGATTAGAGAGACCATCTTAGGATCAACTATAATCCAAGCACACTAGCTGATGTTATTGCAAATCACATCCAGGCGTTGCATCAAAGATTAGAGAGACCATCTTAGGATCAACTTTGCTCCAAGATAAATAGGTCATGCTACTGAGCACAAGTATTTATGGTTGCTTACATGCTAAGTATAAAGTAGACATTATCATTTCAAGTCTAATGTTTTAATCATGCCCATAATATATCATTGTTTGATGATTGTTATATGTTATGTTCTATGGTTATAATGTTCACTATGACTAGAACTTATGATTAATGACTCAAGAAATTCATGTTAATGTTTAAGAGGGTGAAATCCCATCATGTTAAAAGATCATGTTAATAGGGAGAAATCCCATCATGTTGAAGTTCAAGTATCATGTTGATGTTAGTGTTCATGACTGAGATAATGGAATTGAATTAGCCTTTATATGCTCCCGAATCATGGACCTCAAGGGGTCATCAAGGGCTTTCCTAGCATCAAGGGCTTTCCTAGCAATCATGTGCTCCTAAGTGGGCGTCATAGAGAGATGCATACATTTACTCTTCAATTCTTCATGTTAATAACGATCAAGAATGTTTATGGTTAATTCATATTTTCTTACATGTCAAGTATACTTTATTTTGTTCATATTATAAAGTGTTAGTACCATTTGTTGATGTCTTGATTTTCCCCTTTGCATTGCTGGGTACACGATGTCCCTAGGAGTTGGAGCAAATAAGGACTCAAGAGGAGCAAGTAAGGACTAATAAAACCTTCAAGAGCTAACTGGTGGGGTGCCATCCATATTAGGCAATCCAATCATGTAGAAATGTTTATTTTCATGTTTAGAGATAATTAGAGTTTTAGACATGTTATATAAGTCAATTATAGTTTCCTATTCAAAGAACAATGTATGAATCTCAATGGTGATTTATGTATTTATTTGTAATAATTACATTATTGTGACACCCCCCTTAAGATGAAATCTTCTGCTTAGTTATATTATCTATCGTAAGGTGGGGTGTTATAGGATACTTTCAGCAAGTGGTCATCAAGCAAAGAGTCATTGATAAGGATTATGTCATTGTATTAGACACACAATCGGCTAAGATGATCACCAAAAACATTTTCATGTCCCTTCTTGTCCTTGATTTCTAGATCAAACTCTTACAACATTACAATCCATATGGTCAGTCTGGGCTTTGCATCCTTTTTTGATGTTAAATACTTGATAGAAGCATGATTAATGTAGACAATCACTTCCTAACCTATTTCATATGAGAAAAAAATTTCAAAGGTGTAGACAATGGAAAAAGCTCCTTTTTAATGGTTGTGTAATTCTTCTGTAGATCATCTAGTGTCTTGTTGGCATAGTATATGACATGATGTTTCTTGTTGACACTCTACCCTAGAAGTGCATGTACAACATAGTCACTAGCATCACACATGATCTCAAAGGGAAGAGATCAATATGGGACATGAAGGATGCAGGTAAAAACGAGAGCTTCTTTTAGGGTGGTGAAGCTCTTAATGTAGTCAAAATCTAAGATGATGTCCACATCCTTCTAGAGAAGGTCTATAGGGGGCTTAATGATCTTCTTGAAGTCTGGATGAATCTCCTATTGAAACTAATGTCACAAAAATTCCTAAACTTCTTTGATAGGATTTGGAGGAGATAATTTGGCAATCACCTCTATATTTTCCTTATCAACCTTAATGCCTTTAGAACTTACATGATGTCCTAAAACAACATCATCTTTCACCATGAAGTGGCACTTTATCAAATTAAGCACAATATGTGCTTCTTCACAATGTTCTAAGACCAAGGATAGATAATGTAGGCACACAACAAAATTATTTCCATATATTAAGAAGTCATCCATGAAGATTTTGATTATCATCTTTGTAAGACCAACAAAGATCGCAAGCATGCAATGTTGTAACATGGTGGGTGCATTGCATAATCTAAATGAAATTTGATAGAAGGCTTGCATGTGAAAGGGACACATGGATACTATCTTTTATTTATCACTAGGGTGGATGGGAATCTGGTAGAAGCCATAGTATCCATCCAAGTAATATAAGAATTCCTAGTGTGCAAGTCTCTTTAGGACTTGATCGATAAATGGCAATTAGAAGTGGTCCTTCTAAGCTTCATTGTTGAGCTTACAATGGTGATGTGCATGCCCATCTTGGTTATAGTGAGGGTAGGGATAAGTTTAAGGTTGATCGTATGTCGAGGTTAGATTCTTTTTCTTTGATCTGTTGAAGTTGTGGTAGAGATCAACTACGGATGAAAGGGTCTATGTAAGTGCATTCAAAGTTGTTAATCATACTTCTTGGATTCCAAGATGGAGTAGTATTGGTGGTTTGACTAGGGCTTGAGCAGAACATGTAGCTCTAATAAGACTACCACATAGGCCATTGAGGAAACTAGTATTCAATGAAATTGTTCTAGATGACTTGTGGGAAGGTGACATGGAATTTAGTGATAAATTCAAACATGTTAGTCGTGTTGATTTCTCAATTACAGTTGTGGAACTGGTAATGAATATGCAGATTGTCGGGGATGTTTAGGCTAGTATTCTATTAGTCTATTATGATCATCTGTGGGTTGGGGTAGGAGTATGAGCCAGGGGTGAGTTTTAGAGCATTGACTATTTTGGTGATTGTATGAAGATATTAGTAGTTGGAAAAGGACTAGGGTGTTCAACTACCTACCATGTATGTGGTGATGTTTAAATCCTTGCTCGATTTCACTGTGATTGATCCCAAGTTTTGTGGGGTTTAAATACCCCTAGCTCTCTAACCTCAAGCGCCGCCAATGGTTCCTCTATTTTCTCCCCCTTTCTTTTCTCCTTCGCACGCGGGACCTCCAAACTCTTAGATATGGTTTTCCTGACCTCCGTTGAGGTCTCTGGCGAGCGTTTTCCCTTCTAGTTTAGCCTCATCTTCCCTCGAACACATCCTTCCTACTTGATATGTGCCGCGAGGAAGCTTGGGTTTTGACGGCAAGGAAAAGACCTCAACCAAGTGCTTTGGTTGCCCAGAATCCTTAGGTATGTCCCCGTGGAGCTTTTGACCTCTTTGATTCGATGTTTTATGGTAGCAATACCGTTTCCCCAAATCTCATGTTTTGCTTCTACAACTGGAATTCAAGGTCTTTCTCAACAGGATTTCTCTGGTTTGTTCTGTGTTGATCACATTCAGCCTTGTGATCATAGACCAGATGTTTTATTGCTAAGTTTTCCATTGTTTTCACCTGGTTCTCTAGAATCAGTACCTAGACCTTCATGGCCGTTAATGGAAGAGAGCCTATCTCGAGCTATAGGTGGTTGTTTTCTCAGCGGTTTGGATCGTTATGTTTGGCTACGTCTTAGGAACGAAGTTCCTTTAGACATCTTCTTTTGGTTTTCTCTGCATCACAATTTGTACCTCAAGTATTCACCAACAGTGTTTTGGTTTGTGTGGTTCTCGTGTGGGGAACAAATCCCCTGATGTAATCCCATCTTTACCCTTCTGATTCGCCTTCTTTGCTTTGTTTTTCAGTTAGGGGTAAAATAGTCTTTTCGTAGGGTTTCCTCTCTTTTGTTTTGTGCTTGTCCTGGCCTAGCTGGATGAGTGGCTGGCTGAGTTGGTCGGTTCTATTTGGGCCAACTCAGGTCCTAGAGTGCTCTCTCTCTCTCTCCTCTCGCCCTTGGTTGCTGATTTGTAATTCTATTTTGTAAAATCCATAACTAGTTCTACACCGATCAGAAAAATATGCTTAAATAGTCAATAAAATGAGAAAAAATATTATCTATCTGTTGATACTAATCTTGCCACCTAATTCTAATGTATAATTAAAAGTGGATATTAATGGATTAATGTAATTAGATAATATCTTGTAAAATTCATAACTAAATATTTATAAGACATAAAACATAATAAAATATGTCTTGGACACAGAAAAGTATAACCTAAAATATGGTATGGTTTTGATTACCTAATTCACACATTAAGAAAAAGGTGGTTTTAAGGTTTGATTAATGAATGTGAAATTGACCTAAAATCTACTTATATGCGTAATAGGTGCTTTGGAAGCCTAGACTCAATTCTAGAAGTATCTTGGACTTGTATAGACTCTGAAGAGAGGTATGTTGTATTCCCTATTCCTAAATGTTGAGAAATCCACCTATCTTATCATTCTTTTTTACTTTGGCCTACACATTACTCTTATCTCTTGTATATTCTCTTGATATTTTATTTTTTTCTATGGTGCATGATAGACTTGTTGATGGTATCTGCTCACAGTGATGTGAATGTTTATTTGTGGATGCATGTGTTGTCCATTGTGTGCTATGGAAACATTGTATAATTCTGACTATACTTTCTACTTGCCTCTACATTTACCTACTATGTGATTCAGTAGCACTAGAGTAGTATAGCTGCATTGGTTTTGTCTCACTATGATTTATGGTAACATTGTGATGTTTTGGATGGTGGATGTGTGATTCTTGGACCATATTATATATATTTGGGTGTTGGATGTGTGATTCCCCATCCCAGGGCAGGATGTGTGATTCTTGGACCATATTATATATATTTGGGTGGTGGATGTGTGATTTCCCATGCCAGGACAGGATGTGTGATTCTTGGCCCATGTCTCGCCAAGTTCAAGATGTGTGATTCTTGGTTGCCTTTGTATTTATATTGTTCTAGGGCTATGTTTATCTCACATTCATGTAGGATATTGATTGTGGGGTGTGTGCCCTACTTGTGCTTCATTTCCCACCATGGTAGTGGATGTATATATGGCACAATCTGTTTATGTTATTTTATGGCAAGTATCATTCTTATTGTGACTCTTTTTTCTTGATACCAATTTGAGTGGTACTTATCTTTTGCATGGGAAGTCTTTTATTTTGATGCCCCTTATTCTTTATAAATTGCTCAATTTTCTAATTAGTATGCAAATACCCGCCTTGGTTGATGTCTTCTATTTTCTCTTCTTGCTAGGGTATGCTTCCAACTATAGGTGAAGGATATGGAGCACATGGCATAAAGTTTTGGAACTAGCTTAAGGAGTTAAAGGTTGGAGCCAATGTTGATGTGGTTTAGATTTCCCTCTACATGGATCCTTATGATGTACCTTTACATGTAAGTTTAAGATGTTCCCTTATTTTATAATTGAATATAGTCATATTTTTATTCCACTGCTACTCTTTGGTTGTTTTGTATACCATTAATAAATATTTGAAAATTTTACACCCACTCCAAGCATACCTTTGAAGTGTGTTTGGACTGGAGTTTCTATTGTTCAAATTTTTAGTAGAGATGTGGTTTCACTTCTTTACAACATGGTATCAGAGCCCATGGTAGTTGAAATTTGACTATTTCAATTTTGTCTCCCTAGTTAGACCTTTGACTTTGATAGTGGCCTCCAGGTGAGATGTTCACCCTAGATTTAATCAAATGATGATCTTTTTATGCAACAAGGTTTGATTTTAGGATGAGACTATGATAAGAGGTCTTATTATGGAAATTGTGACTTGGCTTTCGCATTGATTTTGGTACCATCTTTGTTTTATCTCCAATGTATCTTATCGACAGAAATTATTTTCATTATACTACTATATGTACAAAATTTTCTCTGGTTTGGTAATGTTTTCTTGAACAAAGTCACAATGAAGAGAAACCCTAGTATTGGTCGATTAGAATCTAACCCTAGTTTTTATGACAAGGAATGATATAAAGGAATAGTTAACCTACCCTATGACTTTTAGATGTTCATGTAGGGTTGATAGGTTAGAGACAAAAGGACCTATAACTCAACCCTAGATGGTATGACTTCTAGTTGTATACATGAGAAACATAAATCTCTAAAATTTCACAACGAAGAGTTGTGGGTAGCTCTAAAAAGTTCTTTAGATTGACTTGTTAGGTTGAACCTTTTTAAGGGGTGGAGAGTAGTTGGTTGTTAATGTTTGGATCATTAGATTTTGAGGATGAAATCCTTTTAAGGGGTGGAGTGCTATAACATACCAGATCTTAGAACCTACCCTAGAACTTTGATCTTTTGGGTTTGACCAAATATGGTTTGAGGTTAGACTTGAAAAAAGGTTTAGAATGAGCGTTTATAATGACCAATGTGAGCTACTGCATGTAAAATCACCCTAAAGAACCTAATTGAATAAGTAATTAAGATAATGGGCCACTAATGGGCCATATGACATATCTCATTCAAAGAAATCCCAAAAGTGAAATCTAAATTAAAAATCGTTTTCCTTGGGTCCCAAATACCTTGGGGGTCACGTTTCACATTATTCACATAATAATAGTTAATTTAATTCTTTTTGGAGAGAGAAGATCTAAGTTTTCTCTAAAATATCAAATAAAATAATAAATGACTCCCAAAGAGGAAAATAATCTTGGATTTGTAATCTACATAATAAATATAGCCTTTGGGTGAATTTTCATCCAATTCGGAGAAAGTTTGCTTAAAAGGTGAAATCAAGAGAGAGAAAGTGTGTAGAACCTTCAAAATATTAAATAATTATACAAACAACTCCAACATGTGAAATTGATGGAAAATTCGTATCCAACACAATAAATATGACTTTTGGGTCAAGTTTCATAAAATTTCGATAATCTTAATGTCGTTAATGAAGGAGGAATGAGAAAATAAGATTTGATTTATTTAACCCATTAAAAGTTTCCAAAAGGCAAAACTAAGTGCATAATTAGAATCTACATGCCTTAATTGTCCTCTGTGTCAAATTTCACTTAATTTGGAGAAAGTATGAACCCTTAGTTGAAGAGACAGAAAAAAGCACATTAATATGACCTCACTTTACTCGAATTCCTGTTTGAATAATGTTTCCGAATTATATGTGTCACACGTTGAATTTTATTTTCCTTTGTTGTAGCTCACGATCTCGATCGTCGATTTTTAGATCCAATACTCTATGTCGTCTCCTACCTTGGATAGGAGACCGTTGTCATATGAACAATAACAACGAGATTCTTTTTCCAATTTCTCGCTCTTCTCCCCACCGTTTCCCCCAATTCCTTCTCCTATGGCATCCTTGCTCGATTTCACAATGATTGATCCCAAGTTTTATGGGGTTTAAATACCCCTAGCTCTCTAACCTCGAGCGCTACCAATGGTTCCTCTATTTTCTCCCCCTTTCTTTTCTCCTTCGCACGCGGGATCGTGAAAGAACCTCTCCTTGACCCCTACCCCTAGTCAATCAAATTGGTCCCTTCTAGTTTAGCCTAATCTCTCCCCGAACACATCCTTCCTAATCGATCTGTGCCGCGAGGAAGCTTGGGCTTCGACGACAAAGAAAAGACCTCGACTGAGTGCTTTGGTCGCCTAGAATCCTTAGCTATGTTCCCACGGAGCTTTTGACCTCTTTGATTTGATGTTTTATGGTAGCAATACCGTTTCCCCAAATCTCATGTTTTGCTTCTACAACTAGAATTTAGGGTCTTTCTCAGGAAGATTTCTCTGATTTGTTATGTGCTGATCACGTTTGGCCTCGCGATCATAGTCCATATGTTTTATTTCTAATTTTTCCATTGTTTTTGCCTGATTCTCTGGAATCAGTGCTCGACCTTTATGGCCGTTAATGGCGGAGAGCCTATCTCGGGCTATAGGCGGCCATTTTCTCAGCAGTTTGGTTCATTATGTTTGGCGGTGTCTTAGGAACGAAGTTCCTTTAGACACATTTGTCTGGTTTTCTCTACATTGCGATATGTACCTCGAGGATTCACCAACGGTGTTCTGGTTTGCATGGTGCTCGCATGGGGAACAAAGCCCCTGATGTAATCCCATTTTTACCCTTTTGATTCATTTTCTTTGCTTTGTTTTTCAGTTAGGGATAAAATGGTCTTTTCATAGGGTTTCCTCTCTTTTGTTTTGTGCCTGTCTTGTCTTATCTAGACGAGTGGTCGTCTGAGTTGGCCGATTCTGGTTGGGCCAACTCAGGTCCCAGTGTGCATTCTCTCTCTCTCTCTCTCTCTCTCTTCTCTTTCTCGCCCTTGGTTGCTGATTTGTAATTCTATTATTGGCCGATTTTGTAAAATCCATAACTAATTCTACACTGATCAAAAAAATATAGTCAATAAAATGAGAAAAAGATGATCTGTCTGTTGATAATATATTGTAAAATTCATAATTAAATATTTATAAGTCAGAAAAATATAATAAAATATGTTTTGGACTTAGAAAAGTATAGCCTAAAATATGGTATGGTTTTTATAAACTAATTCACACATTAAGAAAAGGTGGTTTTAGGGTTTGATTCATGAATGTGAAATTGACCTAAAATCTACTTATATGCTCAATAGGTGCTTTGGAAGCCTAGACTCAGATCTAGAAGTATCTTAGACTTGTATAAACTCTAAAGAGAGGTATGTTGTATCCCCTATATCTCAATGTTGAGAAATTCATCTATCTTATCATTCTTTTTTACTTTGTCCTACACATTGCTCTTATCTCATGATATCATGGTTCATGTGAACTATCTTGCTTATTGTGGTCGTGGATATTCTCTTGATATTTTATTTTGTGCTATGGTGCATCATAGACTTGTTGATGGTATATGCCCACTATGATGTGGATGTTTATTTGTGGATGCATGTGTTGTCCATTGTGTGATATGGCAACATTGTATAATTCTGACTATACTTTCTACTTGCCTCTACATTTACCTTCTATGTGATTCAGTAGCACTAGAGTTGTATAATTGCATTGGTTTTGTCTCATTATGATTTATTGCAACATTGTGATATTTTGGATGGTGGATGTGTGATTCCCCATGCCAGGGTAGGACGTGTGATTCCTGGACCATATTATATATATTTGGGCGGTGGATGTATGATTCCCCATTCCAGGGTAGGATGTGTGATTCTTGGACCATATTATATATATTTGGGTGGTGGATGTGTGATTTCCCATGCCAGGAAAGGATGTGTGATTCTTGGCCCATGTCTCACAGGTTCAAGATGTGTGATTCTTGGTCGCCTTTATATTTATATTGTTCTAGGGCTATGTTTATCTCACGTGCATGCAGTATATTGATTATGGGGGTGTGTGCCCTACTTGTGCTTCATTTCCCACCATGGTAGTGCATGTATATATGGCACAATATTTTTATGTTGTTTTATGGCAAGTATCATTCTTATTATGATTCTTTTCTCTTAATACCCATGTAGGTGGTACTTATCTTTTGCATGATAAGCCTTTTATTTTTATGTCCCTTATTCTTTATCAATTGCTCAATTTTCTATTTAGTATGCACATACCAACCTTGGCTGATGTCTTCTATTTTCTCTTCTTGCTGGGGTATGCTTCCAACCCTAGGTGAAGGATGTGGAGGACATGGCATAAAGTTTTGGACCTAGCTTAAGGAGTTAAAGGTTGGAGACAATGTTGATGTGGTTTAGATTTCCCTCTACATGGATCCTTATAATGTACCTTTACATGTAAGTTTAAGATGTTCCCTAATTTTATAATTGAATATAGCCATGTTTTTATTCCACTGCTACTCTTTGGTTGTTTTGTATACCATTAATAAAGATTTGAAAATTTTACACCCATTCCAAGCATACCTTTGAAGTGTGTTTGGAGTGGATGTTCTATTGTTCAAATGTTTATTCCAGAGGTGGTTTCCCTTCTTTAAAGAGAGTCTCAATGTCTTGGAGGAGGTAGGTATATTGTTCAGTTGTAATATTGATGACTAAAGTAGAGTGTGAGGTGGCTAGGGTTGTATGTAGGTGGATGGAGAGATAGGAAATGAAGAATAGAAGAAGGAAAGGAGAAAAGTAGCAGAGATAGAACACCTTTAACCATTCCTAAGTAGTTTTTAGAGGCTACATGCAGTCATGAGGATGAGAGGGAGAGTATCAAGGAGGAAGAGGAGAAGATGAGAGGAGGGGGAAGGGTGAGAACGACCTTTTCTAGTAGTTTTGGTAACTACATCAGTAACAAGGGTTGTAGGGGTGCATGTTATAGGGTAGAATATGTTACGCAAAAAAAAGGGAAAGAAAAAAATGGTTAGTGGCAATTGAATGTAATTATTTCATAGTACTTATGCATATAGCTAGGATTTTCAATCAATTAAAAGAGTGGTAAAATGACCTAAAATTTGGCATGTTGTCTAATTGAGATGTAAGGATTGATGATATAATAATAATTTCACCCTTCAATAACGTTTGATGTTTCATTTCATTATGTTTATATTGATCATTCACATAAGTAAGGCATCGATTTATGATAAAAAAGTAAGGCATTGATTCCTCATAGTTAATCAATTGTGACCCAACAAATTGTGTTAGTTTCATTCCTTTCATCCTTTCATCCTAGGGTGATATTTAATTGTCAAATTAGGGTTAAGCCTAATTAATTAATAAATTTATTTATTAAATACATAAGAAATTAATTAATTTCCTTATTTGAGAAGTTCGTACATAAGGATTTTTGTTGAAATATTACATTTCTTGACTCTAATTTGTATCATTTTTAATATATTTCAAGGAAAAATGCTTAAGGATTTGACATGTTTATTTATATACCCATATTAAAGTATGTTACATTGTGTCATAGTCATGGTTACTATCACAGTTGTTTTGGCCCAACTCTTCCAACTTCGTCAAAAACACAAGGACTTATGCAATTATCATAGCTATGGTGATGTCCACATCCATTTCAAGGGGTTTTCTAGCATAATCTCAGTTCATTTCACAAACACTACTCCAACATCAATTCAAGTCTAATATCAATTCATTTTAGCCACTTTTGAGGTACTTCCTCTCAACTCTTTCCCTTGTTCTTCATTCAAAACAAAAACTATCAAAAGAAAAAGCATGTGTTCTTTTTAAAGTATAAAAGTATCATCAAAACTTGCAAAGTATCGGGTCAAAATTTCAAACCAATGTGGGTAACATCACACTAGCGCTAAATTTTATGCTTTCCAAAGGGTTTGGTATTCTTTCATCACCACCCCCTTGTGAATCTAGGGGTCTCCCTTTCATGATAAATGGATTTCTCATTCAAATTCAAAAATTGTCCTTCTTGTTCTAATAGAATCATCTCAATAAATTAGAGGATATTAAAACTTTGGTTGGCCTTATCAGGGATGACTTCCACTATAGGTTTCAGTCTCTAACAGTTGAAATCAAAATATTTAGTTCCTTATTTTCATTGTACCACTACTGAACCAGAGGGGAATAAATGCTTCACTTGGATAGGGCCTTCCCATCTTGAACTAAACTTTTCCCAAAAGAGTTTCATTTGGGATTTTACATAAGACCCATTGGTATGGTTCACATGTCATCTTCTATATGACCTTTTCTTGTAAGAACTACATTCTCTATTTGTATCTCTTAGAGATCTCATAGGCCTCATGACTCAATTCTCCAAGTTCATTAATTCCATCTAACTTCAAATTCCAGACGTGTCCAAATCTACATCAATGGCTTTTAAAGCCCGAATTGTGTTGTAGCACAACTGACAACTGGAGCTCTTTCCATATATTAACTAGAAAGGAATGGTGCCATTAGGGGCTTTTTGTGTAGTAATATATGCTCATACAACATTGTAAAGGTGAAGTGACCAATCATTATGGTTTGGTATCACTATTTTCTGAAGAAGGATCTTTATCTCCCTATTGGGTTAGCTTCACTTTTCCACTTGTTTGAGGGTGATATGGGATAGCTGCCCAATGATACACACAATGCCTCTTAAATAATCTCTTATAATCTCTAGATATGAAGTGTCTACCTCCATCACTGATGATATCTCTTGGGACTTCCAAATTGCTAAAGATGTTTTCCTTCACAAAATCACACACCACCTTGTGGTCATTTGTTCGTGTAGAAATGGCCTCCACCCATTTAGACATGTGTCAACAACCACCAAGATATATACAAATCCACAAAAAGGGGGAAATGTGCCCATAAAGTCAATTCTTCAAACGTCATATACCTCCACCCCTTGAATAGGGAATAGAGGCATCATCTCTCTATTTGAACATGCTCCTACTTGCTGGCACTTCAAGCCAGCTTTGCATTATTTATACGTGTCCATGAATAAACTGTTCCAAAAGTAACCATATTGAAGAATTTTTGTAGTTGTTTGTTTTCCTCTAAAATGACCCACATGTGTCTGACTGGCACATGAAGAGTATATTTATTTGTTCACTAGGGAATTTCTCTCCTAATGATCTGGTTGGGGTAGTAGTTGAATATATGTTGGTCATCCCATACATAATTTTTCATAACTGTGTACAATCTTTTCCTTTACTCTCTTAACCATGTGCTTGGTGCCTTTTCACTAGCCAAGAAGTTGGTTATGTGTTTGTACCATGGCCTTTGTGTAGAGACAACTAACATGAGTTCTTCATGAGGTATCATATGTTTGCTATTGCTCAATTCTTTATAAGGTACCTCAATACAAGAAAAGTGATGGGTAGCTGAATTTTCACACCCCTTTTTGTCAATGATTTCGAAATTAAATGCCTAAATCAATAGAATCCACCAGATCAATCTTGGCTTTGTATCTTTCTTGGAAATGATATTTAAGGGAGGCATTATCTATGTATAATCACTTCATTTTGTAAAACACATGAATGGAGTTTATCAAGGGGAAACACTGTGGTAAGAAGTTCTTTTCCCATAGAAGCATAGTTTCTTTGGGTTTCATATAGAGTCTTGATTACATAGTATATTGTATGTGGTATGCATCCAATCCTTTAGACAAATACAACCCCCACCGACATGTCATAGACATCGGTCATAGTCTTGAATTACCTTAAAAAATGGGGGACTACATAATATGAGAAAAAAATATACTTCAACCTCAAGTGATTGAATGCCTCGACACACTTATCATCAAAATAGAAGTCAACATCCTTCTCAAGAAAATGACACAATGGCTTTGATATTTATTGAAAGTCATGATAAAGTAGAGATAGAAGTCTAAATGTCCTAGAAATGACCTAACATGCTCTATTGTAGATAGAATAGTCAAACTATAGATCAATCCCACTTTATACTTGTCAACTTCAAAACCCCCTTTTGAAACATGATGTCCCAACACTATGCATTCTGAGGCCATGAACTGACTCTTTTTTGAAGATAACACAAGTTAGACCTTGACACATCTTTCCAATATGGCTACAAGATGGAGCAAGAAATCATCAAAATATTTTAGAAACATACATAAGTCATCCATAACAACCTCTAATGTTGCATCCAACATGTCATCAAAGATTGATGTCACACATATTTGGACAGTGGATGGTGCATTGCAAAGATCGAATAGCATCCTTTTATAAGAAAACGTATTGACTGGAGAAGTGAAGGTAGTCTTCTCTCAGTCACAAGGTGAACTACCCTTAGTAACCATCAAGAAAAAACAATAGAAGCTTTGTCATACTAGTCTCTCAAGAATTTAATCAATGAATGGTAGTGAGAAGTGGTCCTTCTTTGTCTTTGTATTTATTTTTCTATGGTCATTGCACATTCACCATTTAGATGGTTCTCTCACTAGAATTATCTCCCTCTCTTCATTAGGTGCAATAGTGATCCCATCCATTTTAGGAAAAACTTGGATGGGACTACCCATGGGCTATCAAAAAAGGGATCGCTTATCATTGCATCAAATAACTTTACTATTTCTTGAGTAACCATTTCTCTTATCTTAGCATTGATCCTTCCTATCATTTTCCAGCTTGGATGGGAATCATCCTCCAAGTAGATTTTGTATACACAAATGGAGGGATAAACTCCCCTCACATTATCTACAGACCAACCAATAGCTTAAATATGTCTTTCAGAATAAAAACATGACATCTCTTGATCTAGAGATATATTGATATAAGTGCTCACTAGGAGGGTGTCATTTGGACCAACAAAGCATATATAAAGCCCTCTAGAAGACTTTTCAACTAAAAAATGGATGTACTTTAATATATGTTTTTAAGGTCTTAACTTCCATAGAAGGTAGATGTTCACTAGCAGCTACTACTTCAGCCACTTTGACCTATTTAACTAGATAGTCAAGAAATTAAACTACTCCCTCAAGCCCCTTGACAGTCTCAATCCATGTAGATAGACGGTCTTCAACAATTTCACCAAGACAATCAAACATGCAACAATATTCTTTAGTTCCACCTATGACTTCAGCTTTGGAGGATGATTTCAAGATGTTTATCTTGATCTTCATGTGCATGAAAGTCACATGCATGGTACTAGTCCTTAGACTAATCACTACATCGATAGTATCTAAGAATAACCTTCCCAAGATGATGTGAACCTTTTTGGTGTCTTTTTCCATGTCTAAAATAATGAAGTAAGCAGGGAAGAAAGCTACGGTATTATCATCAAGCTTTACCAACACATCATCCACTCAACACTAAAGAACTTAGCTGACCAATCAACTATATGGAGGGAGAACTTTTTTGGCTATATATGGTCCAAATCCAACTCAGAATATATAGAATATGGCATCAAATTTACACTTGAACCCAAGTCAAGAATATCTTAGTCAATACAGTGACCACCAATATAATACAAAATCATGGGTGCATAGGGGTCCCTCCTCTTGGTAGGAGGAGCATGTTGTGAAATAGAGTTGACATGTTTTGTGAGCTTCACCTTTTGGGGCATACACCTAGCTATATTCATCTTGAGAGTACACATGTCTTTGAGAAAGTTTTCATAAGAAGGGATTTCTTAAGTGTATCCAACACTGGAACATTGATGTGGACTTGCTTGGAAGTTTCAAAAATATCCTTAGTATGCTACTTCTTGTGGAGGTCAAGGCTCATCTAGAGCATTATAAAAGGGAGGTTCTTGTGCACTTAACTCAATGAGAACAACAAACTCAATAGATGGAATCACAATAGGAACCAGATCAATAATTGAATTGTCAAGCATCACGGTATCGATAGAAAATTAGTCTGGTATCATAGTATTAGTATGATCATCTACCACAGTATCACTAGTCACTTGGGCTTGAGAATAATCAATATTCTTGCCAATGCTTAGATATGTAACAACTTTCACCTACTCATGATAAGAAGGGAGACCTTGTTGTTATTGTGTAGGATGAGAAGGTGGTCTTTGGCATTGTTGTTGAAGGTAGATTTGAAGGATGTATTGAAGTTATCCATTTTGAAGTGGGGGGATTTGTTGAGATTGGTTAGGTGTTTGTTGTGGAGGTGATGGAGAAAATTGGTAGTTATATAGTGGTTGTGGTGGTGGTGGAGCCTAAGAGTTAGGAGGACCTTGGTATTGTTGCAAAGGTTGTACTTGCATTTTTGGTGGAGAATAGGTGTTTTGGGGAACACCCATTGACCACTAGTATAGTTAGTATTCACCATAGTTTGGAAAGGGATCCTTCCCTTCACATAGTGTGAAAGTGACAAGGATAGATGATCTAGTCTTTGCTCAAGTCTACTAATATTTTACCCTTGAGAAGACACATCTTTTTTCACTTCATCAAGACTACTAAATCTCCCAAGAACTTCAGCTTCAAATATTGAAATGTATTTTTTCTCTTGGTGATGTTGGTTTGTTTGCTCTTGCAAATTGTCTCCTTGTTTTCTCCAAGTGAAGTTGAGAGGTTCCTCTGCTTGAGAGAGTAAAATTCAGACATACGGGCATCTTAACCTCAATTGACAAAAGATTAAAGTGATTTCACTTCTCCATCAAGGGATTCAACAGATTGCACATAATTTCTAGAAACATCTCCCACTTGATTCTTCATGTTCCTCCTCATTTGTTTGAGCTTGACAACTGGATAAAACTTCTTTAGAAACTTATTCTTCATATCTCCCCAAGTCATGTCTTTAGTTTTAAAGAAATGCCACCCTTGTCCTTGTCTTTTAGAGAGTATGAGAATAGAATAAGGTGGATAGAATTATCCATGGTAGCTAGAGTACAAAATTTAGAACAAGTCTCCAAGAAGGAAGCAATATGCCTGTGAGGATTGTCATTCTCCAACCCAAAACAAGTAGGAAGTAGTCCTAATAGAGCATGCGAGATGGACAAGGCTTGCCCTAACATTTGATCCACCCTTGTTGAGATTGGTAAAGTATAGATGTCCGATATGAAGTAGTCATGTAGGGCCTTAAAGGAGGTAGAATTGGTTGCTCCGCATGGTTCTCATCCTAATGCTCACCATGAGGTGGTGGTAGTCGTGGCGGTGGTGGTGCATTGTGATTAGCCATTTCTTGTTCTTCTCTCTCCTAGGATTTGCGCTAGTTTCTTTGCCTCCTTCTACCTATTTCAGGATCTTCAAATAAGGTGTCTAAGGATAGATATTGGCAGTTGAACATGCACTTTCAATGGCAGGTAGCACATCCAAGCAAAAGAAGACAAGTTAGATATCACAAATACAAAATTGAAACAAATATAAAGTATAGCAGTGTGATGACAACTAGAAAATGTAAAAGAGAAACTATTAGATAGGTCTAAAAGACCACTCCCTAGAAATGATGCCAAACACTTTCAAGGACAGGTAGCACGTCCAAGAAAAATAAGACAAGTTAGATATCACAAATGCAAAATTGAAACAAAGATAAAGAATAGCAGTGTGATGACAACTAGAAAAGCTAAAAGAGAAACTGTTAGATAGGTCTAAAACACCACTCCCTATAAATGATGCCAAAAATCTTGACGGATCACTGCACTTGGACTAACAAATTACCATAATCGACACACTGTCTATAAATGGTCTGAAAGAGTGTGGTCTCCAAATGTAGTATAGAAATGTGGCAAGTTGTGATCGAATGTACATGGAGTGGAGAAGGTACTAGAGATAAAATGTTTCTTTAGGTTTCTATATATTTGTCTTGGGGTTGTTAAGGTCTAATTGGGGTTTGAGATGATCACGTAATGGTCATGTAAGAAGGGAATGCAATATTGAAATGCATATTAACCATAAAAATAAGGTCCAACAAGCTAACTAAGAAAGAAAATGTTCATTGCACTGAGCAAGATGACCATAACACTAGAATATACTAGAAATGGAAAAAGAGAAATTAGTTACATTAAACTAGAATTTACTAACCATATATGCACACATATTGTTGACACCCATGTACCCAATATAGACATATACTAACCACATATTTGTTTGTTGGTATTTCAGGTTAGATAGCTCACTTATAGATTGAAGATATGGAGATTTAGATGAATAAATCAAAGATCATTAAGACAAAGTCACTAGGACGATTAGATAGATATTTCTTATTAGTATTTCCTCTAAAGTAGTCTTTTCCTTTTGAAAATTCATATATCTCTTTCTTAGGAGCATTTATCTTCCCTTTATTATTAACAATGTTATGTTTTGATATTATTGATTATTGTTGGTTATTTCTTTAGTTTGGATCCTAAATTTTTGAATGATGATACATGCCTTGTCAGTCTACCTTCTACACAAGATAATAGGGGGAGGTGATTATCACAATTTCTATTAGATCATGTTTTAATAAATAGCGTATAATGATTAATATTTTCAGTTGCTCCATAGAGCCATGAGGGAATTGTTAGGGAATTTTTCAAAGACAATGGTGACTAGAAAGCATCACAACCAGGGGTTGTAAGGATTTTTTTCCCACACCACTAGTTGGTTAACGAGGACTCTCAGGCCCTGTGAACATGTCCTAGCCAAAGTATGAGGTTTTTCCCTAAATTAAAATACTCTAGCACTTCTGATCCTCCTCTAATGTAATTGCTTTCTAAGCTCTAGAATTCATGTCTCCCTTAATCTTGAGTTAGAGTATTAAAAAGAATTAGGATTAAGGCACCCTCCACCATGAAAGTGTGTATACAATTAGATATATAAATATGAAAGGTGTTTCATATAATGTATGCTCTTTTTATAAGGGTAAACCCTAACAAGATGTATGGTTCAGTTGGTATAACCCAACTCTCTATGAAAAAACCCATTGGGTATGAGGTAAAAATAAGACCCTATGATATGGATGTTAGTCCTTAACTGTGATAAAAAAAACCTAATTAACGGTATATACAAAGAGTAAAGGAAAATAATATGCATACACGAGAAATATCTAAGTGATGATAAAAGAAAGAAAATTCAAATGAGTATGGATAATTATTTTAATTGCCAATACTAAGTACTAGTAGTTTCACATCCATGCAAGAAAGTAAGATATTGGAAACCATGTAAGTACACACTGAACTCACTTTTAGGAACTGATTTTTAGACTTTTGGATAATCTAGAGAGAGACAAACACCTAAAGGAGGAATAATTCAAAACCCATGGGGCTAGATTCATGTCTAGAGATCATAAACCCCTAACAAAAATCAAGGGAACGCCCTAGAATTGGACTTCCCTAGAAGAATGACTTGAATAAAAACTGAGGTAACTCATGACATTCTAAAAGGACCCTGACTTAAAATATTGGATATGTTAGGATGGTATGAGTATAAGGCATGTAAACCTTTATTACCACCTAGTCAGAATAAGAAAGAGGTGTGTTTTTCTTTAGTGGTTACCACACCTAAAATTATCTAACTCTTTGGTTAGAGAAAATCCAAGAGAAATGTGTGAATGACAAGCTAGCATGTTGAAAGGAATAATATGATAGTGAATCTAATTCATATGTACTCTTTGTTTAGGATGAGTCACGGGATACAGAAGATGGAATGGGAGAGCCTTATCCTAAACTAAAGTATAAATAATTATAGATACAAAACAAAGTTTAACATCTCGGGTAACCTATGCAAGGTAGAGCTCTAAGTCAACACAAGGGTCAAACATGGATGTGGTAATGGTACATAAAACCCAAGAGGTCAAGAGGAAATCACTTCATCAGTAAATAAGGCCCTTGGGGGTCTGAGCAAGCCACCCATGATTACATGAGGCCATAGGTGTCAGGATAATGGCCACTTCATGAGTACATGAGGCCTAAGGGGTCTCCATAAGTGCATGAGGCCCTTAGGGTTAGGATAAGATCACTCCAAATGTACCTATAGAAAAATTAAGGGAATGACTAAGGCCAATAATACACGATATGCATAGATAAAGAATACACGAACTTATGTAATAGTGGTTCAGATAAAATTCTAAGGGAGGTTATGCATAAACTCAAAAGCCCCAAGGAAATAATTCCCCCCTTTGGTTAATGACATTTAATAAAGCTCATTGGAGTTCAAATGAATCCATGTTTTGGATTCACTTATGAGGATGACTCAACATAAATTTCAAGCTTTAAGATGGCATGCAGAAGCCCCACCTCTACATGTGAAATAACATTAAATGTATATTTGGACTATAGATAAATATGTATTTGATTTTATTGTAGGTGGTCAAATTTGGGGTAGACACCTATGATAATTATGATCTTACATGTAAATGGATACCCTAATATAAAATTAATGATATGATCAAATATATATGAGGTGTACCTCACCATCTCATTGATATAGTTGAAAGACGAATTATGTGCTTGAGATCTAAATGAGAATATAATAACCCGGTGAAAGTATAATACAATAAGTGAGGATGTGGGACCACATTTTGAATAATCAGGGAGCCTCACCTATATAAATATTTTCAACTCAATAAAGGTTATAATACAGTTTAGATAAAAACTTTACAAGGTAGGTTTCTAGCCCAACAACAAATTAGGATAATAAGAGTTGCCATTCACTTTAACCTATTTGGTTTTGAATTTTTGGGGGAAAATTCCTTTTGAATCTGGGTGAATGTGATGACATCAACCTTTGAATATTTTTGATTTAACTCAAGAATATTGAGAAGATAAAAGTTGAACAATGAGAGAAATAGTATGACTTCGGTTGATGGTTTTGAGCTTTATACTTAGATTGACTCTTCAATTCAAGTACATAGAGTATTATTGAACAAATGTGGTAATATAAGAATCCAATTATGATACCATGGCATTTTAAGTATGAAATGTGGAAGTAGGAATTACTTAATCTTATGGATTCATTGGAGATCGTAGGTTTGAACCATGGTCCCTAGAATCCAAGTTAAGCCTAATTGGGCTACTTTGAGCTTACAATAGATTTTTGGGATACAAATTGGGAATTCAATATTTCATGCTCATAATAATTTCCAATAATATTCTTAGTTTGTTTACAAAATAAGTTTGAGTACATTAAAGAAATTTCATAAGATTTCAAGTTTCCATGTGTCTTAAGTAATTAATTAAATTATTATCTAATTTTTACTTGAAAGATAATTAATATTCACTTGGTATTTTTCCTGATAAAAGATAATGGGTGGTTAAATATTTATACCAAAATTTGAGAGAGAGTGGATCTAGGATGTGGCATATATATAATTAATATATGCTTTGGGTTTTTATTTAAAACTAATTTAAAGGATAAGTGGATATAGAGTCTGCATGGATCTGGATACCAGACACATGCAAAGCCACAAGAAGGATGCTCTCCTCTTAGTGCCTCATAACCAAAAGTTATCTACACATTTTTCTTTGAGAGGTTGGGGCAAACTCAACCAACCCCCTCTTTTCCAATTTCTAAATGTATATAGATAACAACCAAATCATACTTTATCCCAACTTCTAGGACTGGTTGTTGTCATCATTTACCTCAAAATCTAATCCTATATAAGGCCTTGTAAATCACTACACCAACACATAGACTTTTGGTATCCCCAACTACTCAAGAAACTCCCACAACCAAACCCCAAAATTCCATTACAATGTTAGAAACCTCAAAGATGTCCTCAACTCAGGGTGCCTTCAACCAATTTTGTTTGTCTCTGAGCACTACACGGAGCCATCAAAGGTTCCCCAATAATTTGGAGGATGTGATTAAGGCCCTAGATCCTCCCCAATCTCTGGACTTGGTCACAAAAAAGCTTGAAATTAAAACTTCACCTTCGACCACCACATGCCCTAGAAAGAAGCGACAATCATTCTCCTACCCTCCATCAACCTCGCTAACACTTGTGGTAATTCACCTCTTTGAATTCCTATGACTTCCCACAAAAGTTTGGCCTAGCTAGCTCCCTCTGGTCAACCTACTATAAGCTAAGATTCTCATTAAATTCATGGATGTTGGACAAAGGTGACCTAGTTTCTAGCCATAGCTTTCATTACATGCAGTTTGGAGTCAAATCATCAGTTGACTCACAAATCTTGATAGCTATGTGAGCCATGGTGGGAGGGAGAGTCACAACAAGGAAAGTACCTCGCTGCCCTAGGTCCACATGATTAACCCAATCACTGCAAAGAGGTATCCATGTCTATTCCCTTATTTTAAATCCAGCTGTGGGTGGGGTATATAGACCACTTGGCCCCTAAATGTGTGTTTAAAATGTAAGGGAAAATGTTCATTTTCACTGGTCCCAAGTCGGCCCTAGCTATTTAGAGATAGAAGATTATGTTGATGTGCCATCCTCTCATTGGTTAAAAATGTATTCATCTAGTAATAATTATAGAGAATAAAAGGTAGGTTCAATTATAGTGAATATGAATATTAAATTCATATGAAAATCATTTAAAACCTAAAAAATATGTTCAAGGCCTAATTATGCTTCTAGTTAAAAAAAGTATGTTTTTATGCAACAACATAAGGTGATGACTCTATGTAAATCCTAATTTTGATAAATTGTGTTGAAATTATTGAATATGTTTACTTTCAGATATAATATGATCTTACTGAAAGGTAATGAATTATCAAGATCATTGTAAGACTAGGTATTATTTATGTGCATCTTAGCTTTCCTAAATGGACCCTTAACGTAACAAATGTATAGTTTTGAAACCTTACACTATATACAATCCTAAACCAAGAACCTAGGAGAAAGACTCAACCCTTAACCATACCATACAAATAAGAGTATATTACCATATCTTTACGTGGTAATTTTTAGATTGTTTGGATATTATACAATTTAAAGTGATTGGATTATCATTCATGTTTTTTTCATTGGAAAGGTATGTGATTGCTTTATGAATAATTGTTGATATTGGTTGTTGATGGTTCCTAGAACTTTTCCTAATGTTTGATCATATACCTAAATTGCTTGGATGTTTATTTTAATTCTAATACAATTATAATGGCCTATGTGTATCACATAGAAAACTATGATATTCTAAACCTTATATTAAACCTACCAATGGTTATCAATGTAAGTCCAATGATGGATACAAGAATGAATAAACTCAAGGTGGAATGAAAAATATGGGTTAGAAAAGTAAATTGAAAATACAAGTTTGATATGTGAAATTTATTAATTATTATGTAATATATTTTTATACATGTGTGCACACATTTTGTTGGCACACACATACAGAATATAGAAATATACCAACCATGTATTTTTTGTCAGTGTTTTAGGTCTGATGACTTATTTAAAGATTGAATCATATTGAGATCCAGATTAATGCATCAAATTCAGTTGAAGTCGCCAGGAGGAATAGATAGACAGTTAGTATTAATATTTCCTCTCATGTAGTGTTTCCATTTGAAAATTTTATGTAACTCCTTCCATGACCATTTAACTTCCTTTTGTTATCAAAAATGTTTTGTTTTGAAATTATTGATTATTGTTGGTTATTTACTGATTTGAATCAGGGAAATTTGGATGATAATCCTTGCCCTATCGTCCTGCCTTCAATTGTAAATAACATGGGGAGGGGCTCGTCACAACCATGATGATGAATGCATACTCATCCTACTTTAGTTACATTTTAAAGTCTAGTTTATGCAATTTGTATGCTTATTTCCAAATTTCCTACATAATTATGTTCTTTTTGCTTTTTATCCCTTATAGTTGTTTTATGATTTATTCTCATTTTGTTGTAGCAAATAATTCAAGAGACATTTCCAAGTATCATGCATGTTTCTATAGATCCATCTCCCTGATCTTCAAGCTTTTGGAAGAAGATCCAAGGTTACTTACACCACAATTGCCTCATAGGGCATTCCAGTTGGGTGACTAGTTCATCAGTCAGCCTCTAGATTGTAGACCCAAGAGAAGAAATACATTAAAGTGAGTCGAAAAACTGGTCTATTTAGTCAGTCATTTCATTTTTGTGAGAAATTCACTAGGAGGTCCATACCATGGAGAATCTATGAGTCATCCAGTAGGTTTTTCAATTGATCAAGTGATCAATCAGAGATTCCCAAGCTACTAGCCAGTTAACTGGTTCATGTTTTGTGTCAATATATTGAGAAATTTTATGAGCAATTCATCAATGACCAATTGGTCTGTTAACTCAGTGGGTCAGTTGATTCAGAATTCCTCCTTGTGTATTAGCAATTTCACACCCCCAGCCAGTTAGTTGACTCAATTGTTGGTCATTGATGAATGTTTATTCATCACCTTATATCACATTATTTAGGTCATTTATTTAGGCTTTTTTATCTCTTTTGCATTATTTGTCATTATTTAATTGCAATTCTCTTTATTTTTCTCCTTTTGTTTAATTATCTTTAATGTTGTCTCATTTTTGTAGGTTTATATGCATTTTGGTCCAAGACCAAGACACCTAAGAATAGAAGGGTTTTCACAAGCCCATTCAAAGCCCAAAAGGACCAAACTCGAAAACCTCCAAATGCCAAACTTCCATCTCCCAGTCAGACCTTTCAGCTACACTATAATTTTGCTCTCCAGAAGCCTATCGAGCAACCCACTTACTCTAGTTGCTCATCACTAGGATATTTGAAACCCTAAGAAGATTCATATCTTTGCAGACACTAGACAAACTAGGGCACCTGATCAGTGCCAGTAGAGTGACTCATGCCTGTCAGTCACTCGAGTTGTGCCTCCAACCAAATTAAGAAAGTTAGTTAAAGCAGTCAAGGAAATTTGACATAAAGCCAAGGATTAAAGCCAGTCGAGTGACTCACATCTCCCAGTCGCTTGACCTACTCCGCTGACTTAAACAAGAAGCAAATTGAAGTGGCCAAATAAGTATTCTAGTCGGGTGACTCACACCTCTAAGTCAATCGACTCAGACCTTGCAACAGGCAGCCGCAGCTGCCACCACAATTTATTTCAAGGGTTTGCTCCCCATTCTTTCCCATTATAAAAGGAGGGTGACTCCAAAAACAAAAGGATCTGACTTTTCATACTCCAACCTTTGTTCACTTTCATTATTTGTGAGTATTTCCTCCTTGTTGGAACATGGGGAATAGACATATGATCTCCATAAATTATCTTGGCAACTTGTAAAACTCCTTTAAACATGTGAAAGAGGTGCTTTTTATCCATTTGATACATTGGATCATGACCTGATCAGTCATGCTCCATGACAGTTATATGTGATGAATAATCATTGACTTGTGGACATCGGATGAGACGCATGTGATCTCATAAGAGTCCCGTTTTGGGAATACATTGGACAATCAAATAAAGACCTACGGATCACCGATGAGTACATGACCATAGAAAGTTGTATCCGTGGGATCAGATTCCAAAGAGGACATAACTCCATGATCCTAACCTCTAAATATATAAAAGGAAGCTAAAAGTGGCTAATTTAACTATAGAATTTGACTTGGTGAAACCCATACTTCTGATAACTCATAAAATCTGAATTAATCTTAACCGATTGATTAATTTTACTACTTGCACTCCTCATTTTACTTTGTATTGTTAATTTAATTTCAATTCTTATAGTTTAATTCAAGCACTTTTAATTTTTGCATTTTCAATTTAGCAACTCATGATGGTGACTACGAGATTGGCACCATGGTATTCACAACTCTCCTTGATGGGGAAGATCCCTCTCATGTCTCACACTACATGGAGTGTTCCCATACCTCTCTCCACAACTAGTATGACCCTGGAAAATTTTGGGCTGATCTCACCAGACACCCTCCCTTTCTTCCAATAGGTCCCAAGATCTCCAACATCCACAACTCGATGGTCTGCTACTTGCTTAAGATACTCACCTACACCATCTTCAGTAGGTATGTCACCCAAGGTACAATCACTCAGACTGGCCCTTACACTTTGTGGTGCCTACTTCACGGTGAACCCTTCAACTGGGGTAGTGCCATCCTAGAGCATATACAAACCCAGGCCAGCAGATCCACCAGCTCAGCCTTTAGTCTAGGCCACTTTTTCATGGCCATTATTGTATTCTTGGGCTATACCCAGACCCCCTTCACAACAGTTTAGAAAAAAGGAACACAACATTTTCTTGACCTTACCTACCTCCGGTTGAGTCATATCATCTGCCATGGCATGTGGGATGATACTTCTGCACTTATCTTCAAGGATGCCACCATTCAACTGGAGCTACCACATCATGCCTAATTTGTTGTATCTACTCTCTCCTGAGAGCTGAAGAATCTACCTACCCATATCTAAAGGTTCCTACATCAAAACCCCACTGCAGAGGGTGTTGTCCCTAATCCTATAGCCCACCGTCAAAGTACTCCTTGGAGGAAAATGATGATTCCACCGACCCTCCTCCTCATCTGCCTCCTGATGCACCAAATGACATACTTCGGATATTGACGAGCCTTATGGTTTTTAGGAGATCCAACAACAACTGGACCATATTCAGCTTTCATGATAGCACATGGAGTGTGAGAAACAACAACAAGGCCACTAGATAAACCACTTCTACCTTATTCAATGCTCTTAGGAGTAGTGGCATATCGAGAATGGCCACTTTTCTCCCACCTGATCTCTCTACGAGCAGTATGGGGGACATCAGACCAATCTTGACCCCAGTTCCCCGTATTGGGGGCGAGAATACTATGAGAGAGTTCCTCCTCTCGCCCCCACCACCACAGTGGTTTTCTTCCCTCCATATCAAACTTGAGATTTGTTTGGGATGAGAAAAAATTTAAGTTCAGCATGGAGGTGGGTGGTACATTCCATTTCCACCCTCTCTATCTTCCCTTTTCTAGTATTTGTTTTTGCTTTCACCATGTTGCTTGCACTAGGTAGTTGTTTTTTTTACTTCTTTTCTCTTTTATCTTGTATGCGATATGGCCATTATCTAGTCGACCACTAAGTTGATATGCTTTTAGTAAATATATCCTCTTATTTGAAAAGAATCCTTTACAACTTTATCATATCACCATTTTTGTTAAAAAAAAAATCTAACATCTAAGACCTCAATTAGAACTATTCTCAAAAGAGTTGATAAGCCCAAAAAAGATAGATAGGAACCAAAGCATAGTGTGTCCTTATGATAATTGGGGAACTAACTTGTGAGTTTATGACTTTTTATTGCTTAAAAATGGTCGGGACTGATGTTATAATACTCCCAAGGCACTGAAATTCTGAAAAATGAAGAAATCACAAGACCAGTCTCTTTTACACTTCTTCCTCCCCCTTCTTATCTCTACATCTTCCAAGAAAAGAATCTTGGGAATAGAAGGGTTTTCACCAGCCCACTCAAAGCCCAAAAGGCCCAGACCCATAAACCTCCAAATGCTAGACTTCCCTCTCCCAGTCTGCCATTTCATCTACATTGTGATTTTTCTCTCAAGATGATAGTCGAGTAACCCACTTATTCCAATCACTCGACTCATGGATATTTGAAACCCTAAGAGGATTCCTCTCTTCAGACACGTAGACCAAATTAGGTCACCTGATCGACGACATTCATGTGCAACTCATGCCCGACAGTCGCTCGACCCGCACCCTGACCCAGTTAAGAATTTTAGTAGAAGTAGTCAAAGAAATTAGACCTAAAGACAAGGATTAAAGTCAGTCAAGCGACTCACATCTCCCAACCATATGACCCACACTGCTGAATCAAACAGGAAGCAAATTGAAGTAGCAAAAGAAGCACTCTGGTTGGGCAATTCACGCCCCTGATTTGATCAACTCAGACCCCATAGGTAGCTGCAGCTACCACTAGGATTTATTTCAAGGGTTTCCTCCCCCTCCTTTCCCCCCTATAAAAGGAGGGGGACTCCAAAGACAAAAGGATCTGATTTTTCATACTCCAACCTATGTATACTTTCATTATGTTTGAGTAGTTCCTACTTTTTGGGACATGGGGAGTAGCCCCATGATCTCCATTAATTATCTTGGCAACTTGTAAAACTCCATTAAAAGTATGAAAGAGGTTCTTTTTATCCATTCAACACCTTGGAATGTGAATAGATCACTCATGCTCTATGACAGTCATCTGTGATGAATAATCATGAACTTGTGGACACTGGATGAGATGCATGTGGTCTCAGAAGAGACCGATTATGGGAATACATTGGACGATCAAACATGGACCTATGGATCACCAATGACCATGGGACCCTTGAAAGTTTGATCAATGGGATATGATTCTGAAGCAGGTTAAATACCTCCTCCCCTATTCCAAGGAGTTGAATTCTATAATTATACAAAAACTTCCATCAAACTTCTCTAAAGTTGAAAATCACCACAAAACCCCTAGCTTGAGATCTTTCCTAGATGAAAGCATAATAAAAAGAGAGAGAAGATGGATAGATTAGAGTTTTTGCTCCACTTTCAAAATGATTTCAGCCACACCAATGGAACTAAGCAAACTTATAAGAAAGAAGAAGATATGATAAGAACATATTGTATTCAATTTGAATTTGAGGGAGAACTTGAGCTAGATCAACCCTAGGTTAACATCCACCCAAATCCACTCAAAATCATCTTTTTGTACCCTCAATGAAAAAAATTTAGAGAAGAACGGTGGGGTCCCACCGTCACTCAAACTTGAAGTCAGAGCTTTTGGCACTAAGGAAATAGGACCCACAACCGATTTGTACCCTATTCCTAAGGATATAGTGGGATAACCGACTACTGAATTACCTTATGAGATAGCTTGAATAGCAGAAATCTCTGATTGAAAATCCATCTCCTCTCCTAGGCCTAGCCCTCTTGCCAAGCACAAAGAACTCAAGAAGTGACTTTTTTCCTCTTTAAGAGAAGCGAATTCCTCTTTTGTTTTGAAAGAAGATCTGGGGCAAGGCGAGTTGTTAGAATCTCCTTATATAACTAAAGAAAAGAGGCCTATTGGACGAAACTGAGCCCTAGTTGTTGGATTATCTTTTTTTATTATGGCAATTATCAGAGCTTTCTAATTCTTTATTAAGATCCCAAATACAAGGATACATACATATATGAAATAGTACAAGCATATCAAAAATGTAAATCAAACAATTTCTTGACAATTGATCATTCCATGAATCTCAAATTAAATCATTTTATTTTTTTTCTTCTTTTAGACTATGTTCCTCTAGAAAATTTATATACTCATTTTCTAACACTATCGAGGCTTCATAAACAAGTATTAGTACATTACCAATTATGCACTCATATATTACTTTGTTTTGTTCTTATCATTTTCTTGTCTTCAAATAATTCTATGAATGTCTCTCTTGCTCGCATATGGTTTCATTTTCAGTGGGTATTCTTCTCATTACTTTCATTTAAGAAGATATATAGGCAAGAATGAGATATTTAAGTATTTAGAATTTATTCTTCAGTTATTCACTCAATACATTTCTATTAAGAATCATAGTGTTCTTGTCTTATCTTGATCTAATTGTTTCTTATCAAAGAAAATCAACTATTTAACATTTTCTTTCTCCTCATATTTTTCCTATAATGATTGTAATATGAGTTTGTGATCAATAAAATATCAATGCATTTCCCATCGTCATATCATTTATGTATGCCATTCATTAATTCTACCATTATTAATATTTATTAATTTCTTATTATTCAATTCACAATGATATATATGCAAACTTATAATTCCATGACGTGTATAGATCTCATTATATGTTCCTTGTTCCATAGTTTTAATTTCTAGATCAATTTTTTCCTTTCTAATTTCAACTACTAAACTTTTTAAATGATGTTTACTTCCTTTCACTTCATATGACTCAGGTAAGGAAAAAGGATTCATTTTAATATTAAACTCAATATATATACATGTGTCTCATTCACTTTATCAACATCATCCTCAACTTCTTAGATTTGACATTTATAAGAAATTAGTTAAGTATATCACAATAAAATCAACCAATTACTTGACAGAAACATCTATATAAATGGAAACAATGATAAATGCATTAAAGTTTCCTTGGAATATATGTTTTGATCATTGTTTTTACTTGTTATGTATTTCCTCTTACATTATTACCTTAACCTCATATCTTACTAAAAATATCTCTTTTGGTGAATTTCTGTCTTTTTTGTTGTGTGGTTGAACAGAGAGTTTTGAGTGATTATTTCAAATCTTCATTTAACTACTAACTGTAACTAACTCTTCTTAGTTATCCTAGTATTTCCTTTCAATTCCAATATCATAGTATTCTTATGCCCTTATATATCCTGATACTTTACTATCATATCTTATTTTTATCCAAATATTGTAGGAGTCATTAGATCCCAGTAACGCATTCTGATAGTTGATGAATGCATATTCATATATCTTTTTGTTTAATTTTCATAAACATTTTCATTAGAACTTATCTCTTTTTTTAGTAATTTTTAGGACAATTTGCAATTTACCCATTTTTTGATTTATTTTGCAAATAGTTATCTTCTTTCTCACCTTTTGTAGGATTTTTCTCCAAAATCGAATTTTAACCTATTGAGCATGCGAGACACCCATCTTGCTAAGTCCATACGGCTATTCACTTACAGATTCCCCACACTTCGAGGCATACGACCACTTTGGCCCTTGACTCAGCCTGCATTCAAGATATTCATTTTCATGCATCAGAAGATCATCCCATATGTCCCAAACAACTGTCTTGCTAACCCAGATGGTCGTGTCAAGCCACTTTGAAGATTAAATCAAACTGAAGAGGATGTCGCCTCTCATGTTAGGGTTTTAACCCTAAGTTCGCACATAGAGGCACGAGATGGGTGTCCCGTGCCCTCAGACGACCATTTCGGACGATGCTTCGAGCCCAAGAAATAGAGCCAAATGGAGCCGCCGCCCTCTCATTAGGGTTCCAATCTGATGCTTCTAGAGACCACACCACGTCATCCCAAATGACCGTCTTGGCTAGTTAGATGACCAGTTTGCGGCTCACGAGAAGCATATTCCAATAGTTGCCACTCCTCTTATTCCTCCCCCCATTTTAGGGTTTCCACCCCTTCTTCCCCTCTAAAAGGAGGGGGGGACTCCTCTAAGAAAAGGGTCCTCAGTTTTGTACTCACATTTTATTATTGAAACTCTATTACATTGAATTCATAGTGTAATCTTTCAATTCTGTAATAAAATTGGTTCTTATATTTGGATATGGATTTCTTTCTTATTCTTGTTCTTGTTCTTGTTCTTGTTCTTTCTTCTAGTTCTTTCCTTTGGAGAGGGGGTTTAAGAGATTAAGCCATTTAATTGTCACCACCTTTTCTCTCCTCGAAGATTTTGTTCCTTGTGGTCTATACCTTTTTTTTTTGAGAAATTGTGGTCTATAGCTTCCTACCTTCTTCCCCTTGTTTCTCCATTCCTTACTATGAGTAGTGAGTAGTTCCCTTATCGAGGCAAGGGGAGTAGCCCCTTAGCCATGTGTTGATCGGATCAGGTTTTACACTACTATTTTAGATGGGTGGTTTTTGGTTTAGAAATTATTGTTTTAAATGAAGTAATTAGTCATTTTTATCAAGAGTTAATATCGAAATATGCGACCGTGGGACTCGGGATTTAGAATGCCTAAACTGATTACATGATGATTTGGATGTGACCACGGAAAATTCCTCTTTAGGATGAAGGACTATGATGTGTGAATGCTAGGACCAATGGTTTCATGTGGAGTTCATCTCTTGTGTTTTATTTATGAAAGATTCACATACCTACTTCTATCTTACTTATCATGTGTCTCTTGATCTTGTCTTTACTTTATCTAAGGTGGTGAAACCCCTAAGCCTCGATGCTTTTCCTTCTGATTCAATCGTTATTCCAACACTTGTTTTCCATCAATTCTCTTTATTTCTTGCACTTTACTTCTTGTTTTAGATAATCTTGTGTGTTGACAATCATCTTTCTTTACTCTCTTATCTTAGTATAATCTTTTCCTTTCATTGCTTTAGTGTAATCTTTTATTTCTTTTGCACTTTAATTCTTATTATAGTGTAATCAACCAATCCCCAAACTAGAATTTACTTTTTATTCCTTATTCAAAAATACCAAAAAGAAATAATTTCAAAAATCAATCGAGATAAAAGAGAACAATATTAATAATTTTGTCATGTGGGATTGACCCTTCTATACTAGCCTTAATTAGAAATTAAAAAAAGGATTAAACTCTAGGATAATCATCTTAGTGAATTGGTGTGCTCTTTGACACGTATCACCAAATGGACCAAGATGAATGTGTAGTCCTAAAGACAAGAATTACTCAGGATTAACCAAATCTTATTTAAGTCAAACACATAAAAAGGATATTCACTTATAATAACTCATGTAAGAAACAAACAATATCTGAATCAAATTCTGAATGCATGACAATCTTTGATGTTCTTTTAAAAATAAAAAATCTAGGATTCACTTTTGTAAGAGCATTTTAATTCCATTCAAATCAAATTAATAGCATAAAATAAAAGTCATGTCATATTTTATCTGTATGAATTTATTCTTTTTTATGTTCTGGTCTTCTAACCTTGATACTTCCAGGTTTTCTCCTTATCTCATCCTCCCTGTGCATACCTGAAAAGGGTATACAAGGAAGTATAGATAGAGTAGCTTGATATTGTTCAACCCAAGTATTTAGATACCCAGTCAGGGTATCTAAATTCCCAAACTTCCTGGAGGCATAATCACATCACCTACAAACTACCACACTCATTACTCTAACTATTTAACTTAATGTCCCTAACAACTCAATCCAATCTCTAATACACATTATTTATTAATCATGAGATTAGGGCATAAATTGATGACTAAACAAAATTCAAACAACACTCTTAACTTTTTTTGATTTAGAAGTCTCATATTTTACACACTCAATTACATGAACTGACATTGCATAGGTATGCCACTTGATTTCTCTAAACAAATTTCACATCTTAACGACACATTAAAGCATTCATACTAATTTTTTATTTACAAGTACACAATTCTTGATAATTAAAGACATATACTG
The DNA here is from genome assembly GCA_963693085.1 of Alisma plantago-aquatica. Lineage (NCBI taxonomy): Eukaryota > Viridiplantae > Streptophyta > Magnoliopsida > Alismatales > Alismataceae > Alisma > Alisma plantago-aquatica. The sequence goes on along the minus strand of OY856410.1, from coordinate 1,383,467,280 downwards.
GTAGTAAAGTCATAATATTATGTAATGTCATTTGAAACTTCTTATATATAAGGACCTATAATAGATATGAACCAAGACTGACTATTTCTACCTTACAATACTACACTTCTGTGGAAGGACGCTTTTGAAAATTTGGTCGCTACCTTCGTATCATTAATGTTATCTAAAAATATGTTGAGTAGAGTGTGTGAGATACTAGCTTAATAAATGAAAACTCTCCCAAATAGATAGACAACGCAAATATACTTTATTAAGTGGATTTAAAAAAAAGGAAATAATCCAGTTATTAAATATTGAATGAAATGATAAATATTATAAAGTTGATAAAAACATTAAAAATAAGTAAAAAAGTCATGTCTGAATCTAATTATTTAATTTGGATAACCGGTCAATAAATTTTGGAGCCTGTCTTCTAAATCCCTTAGTTGTCTTATTAATGTCATGGACCCAGATGAAGTGTACCACAACATGTGAAGGAATCATAGCAAGTTACAATCTCAATGTACAATACATAGAGTAGACATGGGATTCTAAGTTTGCTACTAGCTACCCAGTCTATAATGGGCCTCGCCACATTTGGCCTCGATGGCTATATCATCAATCAAATAAGTTGGAATCCTCCTCCAAAACATGGGTTCTCAAGCGGAGAGTCAAAATGATCTGGTTAAAACTATCTACATTAGTGGTTCCACAAAGGCTAACTCATTGAGTAGTAACTCAATTGGGAACCATAAGGATCTCCACTAAATGTTGGGTACCTAATTGTAACTATACTTAAATTGTTACCACCAAAACCTCCAGTTAATGTTGGATACTATTGGGTTTCATAGAAATCTCCTATTAAATTGGATACCCCATTATTCAAGAGGTCATCTATGTTGGGCTTAACCTCATGCCCTACTGGCACACTCTTCCTCTTATGGATACTTCTAATGGGTAAGTTGTTTCCTCCAATAAGGTGTAGATTGCCACAAGGAATATGGCATGGTTTTTATCGCACTAACAAAATTACCTAGGGATGAAATCTCTTAAGTTTTTACCCAAACAACGTGCAACAATACCACCCACAAGCAGATGAGTCTTGTCACAATAGGTAAGGATCGAGTCTTAAGAGACAACATTTTTAAGTATCTTGCTAGTTTGTATCTAGTTGAACTAAGACTAATATTTAGAACTAAGAGTTGATTAGATTGAGTTAAACTAATTGCAAAGAAAAATAAAAGTGCAAGATTAAAATGGGGTTTAGATTAATGATAGAAGTCACTGGGGTGGAATCAGTTATCACCAATTCTACACACACAAGCATATCATAACTCATATTTCCTTTTCTTAAAGCCATTAGAAAATCATTATTGTGCAAATAAGGTGAAACTTGACTCCCAAGCTAATTGGGATGCAAGGAACACAATTTCCACATTAGATTTCATTTTTAAGATTTCCTTTGATGAATTATATATATTTAATATTTTTGTCCCATTATTATTTTAGTTATCATATTATTTCATCATTTATAGATTGTTCATCCAATGGTGTCCCATATCTTCTACCAAAACGGTTATATAACATTATTGTGCATGAAATTCTATATGTGTTTATTATTTATCTCATGTGACATGTTTTATGTATCCTTTATTGGTCTAAAGATTAATATAAGAGCATTAGGTCATATTTGTTTTCATGCTTATATGTTGGGGTGATTTATTCATACCTTATATTTGGGTTTCAATTAACTTCTTTTAGGTATATCTACATCCTTGTTTGGCTAAGTCTAAAGAACTAAGGTCTCTAACCTCTTATCCCTAGATTAGAGTAAGGTCCTAGACTTTGGTATGCTACAACACACCACCCCTTAAAGGGATTTCGTCCTTGAAAACTAAACATTCACATATAAACAAACAACTATTCACCACCCCTTAAAAAATTCAACCTAACAAGTCAAACTAAACATCATCAAGGTACTATGGTCACTTTGCATCTTTTAATTATGAATATTTTAGGAGTTTATGTTATTCATGCATCAAAATAAAAAAATCATATCCAACTAGGGTGGAACTTTAGGCCCTTGTGTCTCTAGCCTAACAACCCTAAGGTTCACATTATTAACTAAAAAGGCATAGGGTACAAAGGGTAGGTCAACTAACCTTTATCACAATACATATTTTCCTATTCATCACTCTAAACATTAGATCTAGGGTTTCTCGACTAAAATTTCACGTATCTCTTTATTGTGACAACAACAAAAAAACCTTGATAAAATCCAGGAATTGTTTTTTTACATATAATAGTAATGAAAATAATTTTTGGTAATGAAATTTATTCAACAAAAAACAAAAGACGGATCCAAAAATCAATTACGGAAACCAAGCACAATAAGATCTCCTTATCCTACCAGTACCTCATCCTCATAACATGACTCTATACTCAAGCCAATACCTTATAACATCCAAAGATATATGTCACCATTAACCTATATGGTAGGGTAAGATCATCTAAAACCTTATCACATTAGGGTTTGCTAAACATGGTTCTCATGTGAAACTCATACCAACCTTTCATCATCTCATGAAAAACATAGATCAATTATAGGGTGAACATCTCACCTAGAGGGAAACTATCTAAGGCAAGGGTTATAATCAAGGAGACAAAACTAAAATAGTCAGATATCGACTACCATGGGCTATGATACCATGCTGTAAGGAGTGGAACCTGATAGGGGGTCCACTCTCGACTAAAATTTTAGGAATAAAACATCCATTCCAAATACACACAAAAGGTATGCTGGAATAGGTGTAAAATTTTCAAATCTCAAATGATGGTATACAAAAAACCAAAGTATAGCAATGGATTATAAAACATGACTATAATCAATTTTACAAAAGCACATCATCATCTCCCATATTGATTTTACATGGATATTACATCATATGGATATAGTAGAGGGAAATCTAATCTATATCAAGTTTGTCTCCAAGCATCAACTCCTAAAGCTAGGTCCATCTCAGCATGCCATGTCCTCCATGCCCTACACCTGGGGTTGGAAGCATGCCCTAGTTAGAGGAGAAAAGGTAGATGACATCAGCATAAGACTTGTGTGTGCATACTAAATATGGATTGAGAAATATTATGGAATAAAGGAAATCAAATAAAAAAGGCTTGCCATAGAAAGGTAAAGAACTACCCAAGTGGGCATCAAGAGAGATGAATTGCAAACATATGATAACAAAAGATATATTTGCCATTAATAAAACAATAAAGTTGTGCCACATAAGCACATATCATGAAATTAGGGCATGTAACCTGTCATCAATAACATCAACCTAAATGCATGTAAGATAAGCATAGAACTAGAACAATATAAAGACAATGGCGGTCAAGACTCATAAACTTGAAACCTGGTAGAGAATGACACATAACCAAACTCCCCAATATATAAAGTGTGGGCATACAACCTGGGTATGGGGCACATAACCTCCATCCCAAATATATAATAAGTGCATATAACCCAAAAACCAAACTGGGGTTACTAAATCACATAACAAGCTTAATATAGAGACACGTAAAAAGTATAGTCAGAATAAACAAGATTGCCATCACATAAATGGACAATATAAACATCCACCACATACATGGCAAAATTAGGGTTTCTTGAAGAATAAAGTATAATTTGGAGCCAAAAGAAAGTCCAACAATATATGATGATCAAATATTATAATTAAGTAGAATATTTCACATGGAATTAAATTCTCAAAAGAGAGATATTGTGTGGGCTATAAAAATAATGATAATTTAGGATGATTGCTCAATATGAAATAATTGGTGATGTAAACATACCTCACTTTAGAGTCTAAACAAGTTCCAAGTTAGATCTAGGTCCAAGCCTAGGTCTCTAAAGCACCTATTAAGTATATATGTAGATTTAGGGTTAGGTTTGCATTAAATTCATAAACCCTAAAAATTGCCTTTTTATTATATATTAATTAGGTTATCAAAACCATCTCATATTGTAGCTTATGTTTTTCTAATTTTAAAACATATTTTACTTTATATCTCTGACTTATAAATTATTAGTTATGAATTTTAGAAGAAAAAAAAAACAAACCAATTAAGAAAATCCATAAAATCACTTATTTATTGGAATGGAATTTGTTGATGAAACTGGTACTACTAGGTAGATTAGAATTTTTTGATTGCAAATTATATTTTATTATAATTTTCTGATCTATAATAAATTTAATATGAATTTGTAGAAACTGGTCAATCCAAAAGTACCATAAATCCACATCATCAACAACTCCAGTCAGCGGGTCAAAGTTTGTTGAGTTGGCCTAACCACACCCAGCCAACTCAGTGCACAAACCAGCGCATAGCCCAACACAGAAAAGAAGAATAATAGAGTGCAAAAAGACAATTTTACCCCTAATGTAGAACAAAAAACTAGGAAGAAAGCAGGGGACAGAAGGGAGAAATCGCGATAGGGATCCATCCCCTTCCCTCGCTTCCACACCAGAGTTGCAAAGAAGCTCCAGGCCAAGCATCCAAAGGGTGAGCCAGTCTCTTACACACTCTGGAACACACCTGGATGGCTTCCCAAGAACCAGACAAATCCAAGAACCTATACTCGACTCCTAAGGTGGATAGAAATAGCATTGCAATCATGTAGCAAAAGGCAGAGATAAGTGAGAAACCAAGAAACTATGACTGACGATGCACGCGAGAAACCAACTAAAAGGAGAGAAGGAACCTGTCAGCCAAAGTTACTGATTCCAAAACAAAAGCCTGTGCAGTTGTGGAACCACCGGGAGCCCTCATCGGGAACACCTTCAACAGGAAACCATAGATCCCAATCGACCGAAGGAAATACAAACTTACACGAGGAGACAAGAGTAGGGAAAGGAAGTCCAAGGTCCAAGGAAACTTACTGCTAAGGCAATTTGGTTCAGAGGGTTGGAGGTGCTCACGAGAACAGCAAGACCTCAAAAATGTAGATCGGATCTGTGGCAACAATACCCACCTCTTGGGAAAAAATTAAAATTGGAGGAGATATGCTAAAGGAGTGACAGAGGTTTCTGGGTGCTCAGGCATAGGTAGGAGGTGGCGAAGGAGGTTCTGTAAATCAGTGGGGAGAAGGATAGAGAGGGTAGATTTGGGGTTTCTTATATACAAATATTTAGGGTTCCATTAAAGGATTGTTGCATTCAGAATCGAGTAGTGAAACAGATAGAGAAGAAATATTGTGGAAAGGTACAGTGAAGAGGAAGAAATCATGAAAATAAAATCCATCTGTATTACGTGGCCAGTTTCTAAAATAGGCGTGAGTAAGGTGATGATCTCCTGATCATGGGATCAATATTAGATGGTTCGAGAGAGGTGTGTGATTGATCAAAGACCAAAACTATAGTGTGACACATTGAATCACAAATCCAAATCAAATTAGAATAAAGTGTTAAAATTATATTATTACCTTTTCTTAACAACTCAAATTGAGGGTCCAAACAAAATCCAATTAATATGAAATTTTGCACCTAGGCAAACTAGGACGTATAGAATCTGATTTTGGCATTAGTTTTCACGTTTGGAAACTTCTAGTATCTTATTTAATTCTTTTAAGGAAAACCATATTTTCTCTTTCCTAATGTATTAAAGGAATCTAGATTCACTCATTTAATGTGAAACTTCATCCACAAAAAAAAATCTAACATATGGAATACAATTTTGCCATAAATTTCATATCTTGAAATCATTTATCACATTATTTAATGTTTAGGGCTTTTACACACTTTATCTCCTAAACTACACTTAAACATTTAAGGTTGTCCAAAATAAATGAAAATTAACACGTGGGCTAATTTTAACATGTAGATTATGAATTTGAGATTTGCTTCCAAATTTGAAGTCATTTAATGGTTTCTTTGATATTTTGGAGAAAACTCATATTTCCTTTTATTAAAGAAATTAGATAATTAATATTGTGCAAATAAGGTGAAACTTGACTCCCTAACTAATTGGGACCTAAGGAACATGATTTTCACATTAGATTTCATTTTTCATATTTCCTTTCATGAATTATATATATTTAATATTTGTGGCCCATTATTATTTTGGTTATCATATTATTTCATCATTTATACTATTGTTCATCCAGTGGTGTCCCATATCTTCACATTACTACCAAAACAGTTATATAACATTATTGTGCACGAAATTTTAATATATGTTTATCATTTATATCATGTGGCATATTTTATGTATCCTTTATTGGTCTAAAGATTAATATGAGAGCATTAGAACATGTTTGTTTTCATTCTTATATATTAGGGTGATTTATTCATACCTTAACTTATTTGGGTTTCAATTAACTACTTTTAGGTATATCTACATCCTTGTTTGGCTAAGTCTAAAGAACTAAGGTCTCTAACCTCTTATCCCTGGATTAGGGTAAGGTTCTAGATTTTAGTATGTCACATTAGAGAGTCCAAAACCAATTGTAAAATCCTATTGAGGTGGATTTAGATTTCCCATGTGGATTTCTTCTATTTTCTGATTGGTAGTGATTTCTAAAAATTCATAACTTATTCTCTAGTTATTGAAAAAATACAAATAAATAGGTGTTGGATTCAGAAAAAAAATTTACATAATGATATCAGTTGTATCGCCTAATTCCAAACTAATTGATATACAAATTTTAATGGATTTTCCTAACAGTGTATAAGTTGCAAAATTCATAACTATTAATTTATAAGTTAGAAAAATAAAGTAAAATATGCTATGAACTCAAAAAAAATATAACCTACAATATAGAATGGTTTTCTTAAGCTAATACAATAACCACAAAATTGTGATTTTTTAGGATTTTGAGTAATTAATGTGAAGCTAACCCTAATTCTACATACATGATTAATAGGTGCTTTGGAGACCTAGGCTTGGACCTAGGATGTTGCATTAGAGACAACCACCCCACAGGGGGGGCTATTGTTGTTTAGTTAGAGATCTACGTCAATGAAGGATTAGTTCGATGAAGAAATTGATGATGGAAAATCAGGATCAAAGTATGGAAAAGTTATCTAGCCCACTAGTCAGTTTGGCAGGACCACTGTGGACTAAGATGGTGTGCATGATGTGAAATTAAATCTTTCCATTGAAACCAACAGATTTTATCAAAACCCTAAATATTTACATAAAACTAAGGAGAACTATATAGAAGAAAATTTAGAGGTGAGTTGAGGGATTTTTAAGTGCAGAACTAGACTAAAAGTGCTACTAAAACTAAGATGAATATGCATTCATCAAGTTGTCTCGAACTTAAATGTTACTCATCCTCAAGTAATATAAAATCTAATATAGTTGTCAATGGAATGCTTCCCACTTTTTTTATTGCCTCATCTTCACATCATGTTAATTTCTTTATTGCCAAGTATGGCAAAGCATATCCACTTATTGAGATCATGAAACACATCTTATTGTATCTTTGCTTCCAATTATGTTTCCCAAAACACTTCCTTCCCAATGTTTCAGACATCAAGCATGTCTAAGAGCTTCTTGAGAGTCCAGAGATATCTATAAAATAATAAGTGTACATCTAATATGACATTGGTGTTTCTCAAGAGAGTGAAAAAATTGAGGCATTCATTGTGCCTATAGGTGGAAAAGGAAATGAGGGGAGGTATGGATTAAAGTAGCAAACCTCTCCTATATTCGAATTGAAATTTTTATTTTATGACTATAATTACATTGATTCCATTTTTATGTACACAAATTTCTTATCTACTTGAGTCAAGATTACATTTTTTCTTGTGTGCACATTGGGCATCTTTTTTTTTGCTTTTGGTGGTACACCCCTATTGTATAGAGAGGGGTATGGAGGAAACATATAGAGAGGGGGATGCCACCCCAAACTAAGGGTTTGGTACTATTTTTGTGGCTTTTTGTTTCTTTTGGAGGGATGGAGAGGTATGAAGGTGGAAGATGAAGTGTAGAAGAGAGTTTGTATCATAGTGCAACTTAGTTTCTGATTCAGTGTGTAGATCATTTCATGTCACATTTTACTCAAATAATGACTTGATGAGGATTGAGTGGTGATTCTATCTAATTATCTGACTAGTCAATTGGAGACATGATGTGTTTGATCCTGCTCAATTCCATAGATACTTGCCATCTTTTTTTGATGAACATGATGTTGGGATTCATAAGCTTCACAAAGTGATTTTTATCCATTGGTTTGGTTCAAAAGTTGTTCCTCTTGAGGCTTTGCTTCGAAAGAGAGGGGTACAATGATGCAAAGTTGCATGGAAAAAGAAACTATACGACTATATAAGGTCTTTGATTGTATGAAAAGCATCAAATTTTTCATCAAATTTTTATGCATTCTACCTCGAAAAAGGAAAATTTTGAAAATTTTAATCAAAATTGCATGAGGGAATCTTAAGTCTAAAATAGATGTATATGAAAAGTGTAATACATACCACCCACCCTCCATCCTGAATTAGAAATTTTCTCATCCCAAACAAATACTAAATCCAAGATGGGTAGGAAAAATCATGATGATTGGGCCACTGAATGTGGTTGCATTCCTATCAACATTGTTTCTTTCATCTAAAATATTAAAATAATAATTATTAGAACTTGATATTGCATCTTGTGATGTGTTATCTAATCGATGCACAAGTAGTTCAACATTCAAGTTTTCCATCTAAGAGTGAAGACTAAATAAAGATCGGGTTGCCTTCCGACAAGTGCTTGTCTTTTACGCCATTGGCTTGACGTGTTGATTTGAAACTTCAGGTGGAGGTGAAGTCTTAGAGAGATTAAGAGGTAGTTCAACACTCATTCCTGCCATCATAAGATATCTCTTCAAGCATTGACCACTTTCCACAAAATCACTAGAATTCTCACTCTGCAAGATGAAAGCACTATGTGGGTAGATGTGCCTAACGATGTATGGTCCTAACTAGAGAGATTAGAGCTTACTTGGAAAGAGTCTCAATTGTGAGTTAAAAAGTAGAACTTGATATCTGACTTGTGTGTCTTTCCACTTCATATGACCATCATGCCATGTTTTTTTCATTCTTTATAGATCTGTTTATTCTCCTATGTAGTCAATTTGAGTTCCTCAAGCTCTTGTAGTTGCAGTAGTTTGTTTTGACTAGCTAACTTCATATCAAAATTTAGTTTCTTTATTACCCACTAGGCTTTATGTTCTAGTTTGATGAAATGACTTTCCATAATCAATCTGAATGATGTGGTGCCTAGATGTGTCTTGAATGTTGTTCTATGAGCCCATAAAGCATAATTAATTTTGTTGGACCAATCCTTCAAATTGTGACCAACAGTTTTCTCTAGAATGACTTTGAGTTGGTGATTAGATAAATCTACTTGCTCGCTCATCTACGGGTGACAAGGGGAAGATACCTTGTGATATGCGTCGTATTTCTAGCGTTTTAAAATTCATTCTAAAAAATGAGAACCTCCATCAGATATGATGGTGTAGGGGACTCCAAAATGAGGAAAGATGATGTCTTGGATTATATTTGTTTCAAATTACTTCTCATTGTGGGTATAGCTTCTACCCATTTAGAGACATAATTTACTGATACTAGGATGTAACAGAAGTTGTATGAAGAGGGGAATGGGCCCATGTAGTCCACACCCCAAATATCAAAGATTCTTTCAAAAAGCTTTAGGGGCATCTCATCTCTCTTGGTGATGTTTCCAGACCTTTGACACTTATCACAAGACAAAACAAAATTGTAAGCATCATTGGATATCGTTATCCAAAAGAATCAGCACTGTAGGACCTTTAATGTAGTCTTCTTAGAATTCATGTGGCCTCCAACAGGACCTGAATGGAACTATTATAGAATAAAAGGGGCTTCCTCCTGTAGAATGTGGTGTCCATAGAGACCATCCACACATAGTTTGAATAGGATTTAATTGAGGGTTTGTGTGCATTCTTGTAGCTCTAAATCAAATTCATGTAGAAGGTGAATCCATCATATCAATTTGGGTTTTGTGTCCTTCTTTGTCAATAGATAATGGATTGCAACATGATCATTGTAAACTATAACTTTTTAGCCCACAAGGTTTGATTAAAATTTATCAAGGCATAAACAACTACAAAGAATTCCTTTCTCAGTAGTTACATAATTTCTTTGGGCTTCAACAAGAGTCTTAGATGTATAATATATAACATGGTGTTTCTTGTATGTTTGTTGACCTAAAATGGATCCCACTACATTCTCATTACCATCACACATAGTCTCAAAGGGTTGAGACTAGTTTGACACTCAAATAATAGGGGTTGAAGTAAGAGCTTGTTTTAGACTATTGAAACTATTCATGATTCTTTCTCAAAGTGGAATTCAACATCCTTGAATAATAGGTTCATCACTTGTTTGGCTATCTTTGAAAACTCCTTGATGAGTCTTATATAGAAGCAATCATGACCTAAGAAGGATCTAACTTCTCTTAATGTAACTGGGGATCTAAGTTTAGAAATCACTTTGATTTTTAAATTGTCCACTTTAACTCCTTGCTTGTTGACTCTGTGACCTAGCACAATGCCTTCTTTCATCATAAAATGACATTTCTCCCAGTTGAGCACCAACTTCTTCACAATGTTTGAGCACTAGAGAGAGATGCATCAAGCATAAGCCAAATGAATCTCCATAGATGGAGAAATAATCCATGAAAACCTCCATGATGGTTTTTGTTAATCAAGAAAAATGGTTGCCATACAACGTTGGAATGTAAAAAGCTCATTACAGAGCCTAAAGGGCATTCTTTTGAAAGCATGGGTCCCAAAGGGACAGGTAGATGTTGACTTCTCCTAGTCATCTGGATGGATTGTAATTTTATAGAATCTCAAATAACCATCAAGGTAGCAAAAATATTCTTGATGAGCTAGGCGCTCTGGTCCCTAGTCTAGAAATGCTAAGGGAAAACAATCATTGTGTGTAGCTTTGTTTAAATTCATATAAGCAATGCACATCCTCCACCCAATCATTTTTTGAGTAGGAATGACTTTTTCATATTTATTGCATACCACTATGGTACCTCCTTTCTTCAGAATGACTTGCACGGGGCTCATCCATGGTGAGTCTGAAATAGGGTAAATGATGCCAAAGTTGAGAAACTTTACAACTTCAAGGTGAACCGCTTCCTTCATGTTTGAGTTCAATTTATGCTTGTGTTCTACTAAGGTCTTGTGGTCCTCCACCATAGGGATCTTGTGCATGCATAACGTTTCACTTGCCCTGGTGAGATCGCTCATCTTGTATGGCTTTTCACCTTTCCTTTAGTTGGATAACAATTTGTCTTCTTGCTTAGATGTTAGATCGAGATTGTTTATCATTGGGCAGACCTTCAGATCATCCAGGAATACATATTTCAACCCTTCTATCAAAGGTTTCATCTTAGGGGCCTTTGGTGTTTTGTCTGGCTCCTCAGTAAGGTAGACTGCCTTAAGCTTCCAGATCTTGTTATACTAAGTCAAGATGGAGTGTGCACTGCTTTATTGCTCATCAATAGACTCATTAGCATTTGGAGTAGCCAGATTAGTCTCAACAGGATCATCAGATTTGGGATCCTCTTGTATGAGGAGTGACATTTGTTCTATGAAGTTTGACATGAAAAATTCTTCTTGCATGATTGGCCTCTTCATGTTGTCAAAGACTCTAAATTCAAGGATTTCCTTCCCTAACCTCATAAGTAAGGTTCGTTCATCAAAATCAATCAATTCTCTCAATGTGTCAAGGAAGAATCAGCCAAAATAAGAGGGTATTTAAGATCTTCTTATATGTCCATGAAAACAAAATCACATGGAACATAAGAATCTTTTCCAACCATGACCACGACATCCTTAACTATTCCCACTAGAACAGACATTGAAGAGTCGACAATGTATATCATCATGCATGTTGGGAGAAATTATGAGGATCCTAGCCTCTTACACAAGCTATAGGGAATAATGTCAGCTAATTCTTTCTTAAATGTGGATTTGCCAATGTGGCATGCGATCCCAAATGAGTTTGGGTCCTTCTGTTTCTTTGAAATTTTTCTCTAAATTATATCAGACCTTATCCTGGCAAGCTTAACTATCTCATATTTATCAATCTTGTATTTCCTTGTAAGGAACATATGCAACTACTTTGACCATGCATGTATCTCTACTAAGGCATCTAGGAGAAGAATATCCACATGAAGTTTTTCATAGCCTCCTTATATTCCACAAAGCTAGTGTCTATTTGTGTCTACCTTAAGCAGGCTTGGAATTGAGGATGAATCATATAGATTGGTATAATTGGTTCTCATGTATTCTTTTATATGATGACTGGTTCTTCTGAGATGACTTTATTTATGTTGTTGGTGACCACATCATCCAGTACTTCTACATTCTATGTCACTACTTATTTTGAGGATGAATTAGGTACTTTGAGTCTTGAATGATTCAAAATCATCCTCGCATGCATCAATGAAAGGGGGCTTGGTAGATGCATCTAGAAAGACTCTTCTCGATCATGTTGCAACAGCCTTCAACTGTTCTTAGTGCTTGGGATTATTTTATGGTTGTCCTATAAATGCTCCTGTAGGTGGGCAAAGATTTGTTGAAAGTTGAGCCAATTGAGATCCAATGCCTTTATGATGAGCTTATTGATTCACAATCATCATCTTTTGTGACTGCAGCATCTTGTAATGGCTAAAAGTTTATCATTGGGTGAATGGGCATTAGCATGTTGTCCCTATTTTCGTTGTTGTGGGGACTAGTTAGGGTTCTGGTACTGATTGTAATTCCTATTCTGAAAGTTACCTCTAAAGTTTCATAGATTTCTAAAATTTTGTTGTTGGTTATTCTGGAATCATGCAGGACCTCATTGTTTATTTCTATCATGTACGACCTATTGAGAGTTTATTTCTCCAATAGGATTGCTATATTGAAAACCATGATGAATTTTTGGATGGGAGTACAGTAAACCTTGTCTAAGGTCTATGAATGAAGTTTAAATCTTCCATTTGATTGTTGTCTCCTTGAGTTACAGAATTTCTCATTAAAACATTAAAAAGAATATTACAACCAAAGTTGAGTGGTCAGTCCCCTTGCATGCTTCACAAAATTGTGATACTGCCTTAACATGTTACTATTTTTGTGGTGGTCAATTTCTTCTTTCATAAGCATTGAAGGATGTCTCAAGACTATTTGCTTGAGGTCTAGTAGCTTTACATATTCTACAATAAATTTCAGCTCAAATCTACTTTCTACCATAGCTACCTTTAACACTCCTTTGCTTACAGATCTTCCTCAGTTGGCTTGATTTTTAGCTCTAAGGGTGACTAACTTCCATGAACTATCATGACTTTGGTGCATGAAGTTTCCTCCATGTGAGGAATCTAGAAACTTTTTATATCATCATCCACACCTCTATAGAAGAACTCAATGAGATGGTTTTCATATCTTCCCCAGTTGGCTTGATTTTCAGCTCTAAGGGTGACTAACTTCCATGCACTATCATAACTTTGGTTCATGAAGTTTCCTCCATGTGAGGAATCTAGAAACTTTTTTATATCATCATCCACGCCTCTATAGAAGAACTCAATGTGTGGACTTTTACAAAGAAGCTCATAGTATATCTCCCATGCTTCTGCTAGAGTTTCACCTAGGACATGAGTGAATTGTGTGATCTGGCCCATGCTGGTGTATGTGAAGGAAGGAGGATAGAATTTCTCAAGGAATTTGTTTTGGAGTTGTTCCCTTGTGGTGATGGATCACCTGATAAAGAATTGTACCATATCCTTACTTTGTCTACAAGATAATACTTGAATAGAAGGAGTTTAGTAGCATCATTAGAAACTCCATTTTGTTTTGTCATTGCACATAGATCCATAAATTTCATGATGTGCTCTTGACAATCTTCTCCTAGTTTGCCTAGAAGGGATAGATTCATAGCAGAGTGATCTAAGGAATCCTGATTTCAAAGTTAGGGGCATTGATAGGAGGTGGTTGTACTGGATGTTGAGCATCGATAGCCATAGGGATTGAGAACTCCCTAAGATCCTTTTGTCACTTGGCCTCTTGTGCAATAGCTTGGGATGCACATATTTCTTCTTAAACAACATCTCAAGCTTCTTGAGTAAGTCTCTCTCTCTCTGTGTGCTACAAAGGTTAGGTTTAACCTTTGCATGATTTCTTCCTTAGCCATTCTAGTTTGGTTCTCTTTGTTCTGATGATGAAAGGTTCAATCTATCTCAGGGTCAAAGCTTGATGCAAGTTCAATGCTACTGGAGTGTCGCATGCACCAGTTAGTGATACCTAATATGGAAATATCTTTCGAAAGTGAGATGGAAGTAGAAGGATTAAGTTCAAGTAAATATGCAATAGTTAAGAGCATTTTAATTCATTTCAAATCAAATCAATAGTATAAAATAAAAGTCATGATGTAACTATCTGTATGATCTTATGCTTCTGTTACTTTCTGGTCTTCTAACCCTAATACTTCTAGGTTTTCTTTCTATCCCATCCTCCCTTTGCATACATGGAAAGGGTATACAAGGAAGTATAGATAGAGTAGCCTCATATTGGTCAAGTAAAGTATTCAGATATTGGGATAGAGTATCTAAATACTCAAACTTCCCAGAGCTACAATCACATCACCTCCTAATTGCCACACTTATGACTCTAACTATCTAACTTAATGTTCCTTGATGGCTTAAGGTAAGATCTAGTACCAAGTTGTTACTCCTGCATCTCACATTAACTACTAATCACAAGATTAGGGAATAAATTGATGACTAAACAAAAGCCAAACATCACTCTTAACTTTTACTAATTTAGAACTCTCATATTTGACACATTCAATCACATGGACTGACATTACATAGGGATACAACTTGATTCCTCTATACAGATTTCAAATCGTAATAATAAACATCAAAGCATTCATACTTATTTTTTATTAACAAGTACACAATTCTTGATCATTAAAGACATATTCAAATCATAAAAGACATAATATTATCTAGTATCATTTAAAATTCTTTCTATACAAGGACCTATAGTAGACATGGACCAAGACTGACTATTTCTACCTTAAAACACTACTAACATTCTTCTGAGGTTGGACTCTTCTGAAAATATATTGCTATGTCCATATCGTCAATGTTACCTAAAAATTGTTCAGTGGTGCATGTTAAGTACTTGCTCAGTGAAAAAAAACTCACACAAATAGACGACATAATACAAATATTCTTTATTAAGTGGATTTCAACATAAACAAAATAAGCAAGTTATAAAATACTGAATGAAATGAGCAGTATTGTAAAGTTCATAAAAACACTAACAATAAGTAAAAAAGGACATGTTTGAATCTGAATAATCAAACAATAAATTCTTGACCCTATCTTCTTAATCTCTTAGTTGTCTTATTAATTCCCCGGACCCTAATGAAGTGTACCACAACATGTGAAAGAATCATCGCAAGCTATAATCTCACTGTATAAGACGTAGAGTATACCCAGTTGTCTAAGTCTGCTACTAGCTACCTGATCTGCAATGAGCCTCATCACGTTTGGCCTCAACAACTATAATCAAATAAGTTGGATTGCTCCTACAAAACATGGATACTCAGACGGGGAGTCAAAACACTCTATCTAAAATTGTCTACATTAGTGGTTCCATAAAGGCTAACTCTTTGAGTAGTAACTAGACTGGGCACCACCGCAATATCTGGTAAATGTTGGGTACCTAATTGTAACTATACTTGAGTTGGTACCAATAGGATCTCTATTTAATGTTGGGTACTACTGGGTTTCACTAAAATCTCCTATTAAACGTTGGATACCCCACTATTCAAGAGGTCATCCACGGTGGGCTTAACTCCTCATGCCCTACTGGCAGACTCTAGCTTCCTCTTCTGGACACTACTAGTGGGTAATTTGTTTCCTCCATTGTGATGCATACAGCCACAAGGAATCTATGGTGTTTAGGGTATCTAAGAGCCTAAATTGATTCTTTAGTCCCATTAAATAATGATCTACCAATATATTCCTTAGCTTTAGCCTATATTTATCCATTCCTTTTACTTTTGTGTTATGTACTATATTTCACTATTGTAAACAATAGTGAACAATTCAAAATATTATTGGTACTCTGAAAAAAGAATAAAACTGAATTGTAGATCCTCAACATTGTGTTATGATTTAACTAACATATATGAATACAATAAAATGATCTATTTTATAAGAAAGTATTAAGCTTCATAGTTAATATTTTTGGTCTGATTTAACTAATAATTGCACTGAATAGCTTGAACAAGCTGAACTAATCATCAAATAAATAACATTACAAGGGATATGCATTTATCAGCACAATTTCTTAAATCAATGGAATCGATCTATACAATAGAACACTCTAGCATGTGTTTCACTGATGAAGATATAGTGAAAACCCAAATATGTCGATACCACTATAATATATTATGTTTGAAACTCATACAAATCATGTACACGCACTATAGAATTGAAATCATCCACCTTCAATCCATTTTTTATCTATCTGAATCACATAAACCTTAAAAATGCAGATCAGGGTTCATTGAGCTAAAACTAGATATACTAGAAGAAGATACAAGCATGTTCTTCATGTTTTGGATAGATCTATGAAAATCATGGCTACATGACAACTTCCACTGTCTCTAACTTCATTCCACCAAAATCTTGGTAAAAACAACATAAAACAATTGATTTCTAACAAAGAAAATGATTTCAGATGTATAGATCTACATTAGAATAACAACACTCATTTCCTATCATACAAGTCATTTTAGATTAGTGTATCAATTTCATCCCAAAATCTGAAGTTCTAAGTCATTTTCACCCTAAATGGAGAAACACATGAGATCAGGGCAAAAGCTGACAAAAACATGGTATCTCAATAAAAATTACTCCATAACATAACTTTATGTTAAAACAAATTGGATATCAGTAGCATTTTCTAAAATTAGTGTGAAATATTGATTCCATACCATAGCTCCCATTCTACTAGAAAATCAACCAAGTTCTCCAAAATAGAGTTAAATAAGCATCATAAAATCTCAATTTGAGTTGATTGCATATTTAAAAATCAAAATGGGTGTAAATACACTAACTCTTTCTATAATAAGTAGGTGAAACACCTCCTCCCTTATTCCAAAAAGGTGATTTCCATAATTCTACAAAAATTCCACCAAACTTCTTTGAAGTTGAAAATCATCATAAAATTCCTAGCTTGGGATCCTTACTCATGAGAAAAGGGAGAGAAGATGGAGAGATTAGGGTTTTTTCTTCACTTTTAGAAAGATTTTAGACACATCAATATAAATAGTAAAATTGGAAGGAAGAAGAAAATAAGGAAAGAACTAACTAGATTCAACTTGAATTTGGGTAAGAACTTGAGCTAGAACAATCCTAGGTCAACATCTACTCAAAATCATCTCTATACCCTCAACCAAAAAACTTTAGAGAAAAACTATGGGGGCTGAGTTGTTTAAGTTCAAATTAGGTTGATAAGGACATTTGAGGTTCTAAGGTATTTTGCAAAGATAACTAGTATAGAAACCATCTTTAACGTCAGTTAAAATGGCCCTTTAACATCAGTTTGGTACTGGAACCTAAGTGGGCAACACTACAATCAATCATCTATGACGTCGGTTATTTGGGGACGCATAAATCACCGACATAGATTCATCCTCAGTTGCTATGACTAACAAAACCAACACATATAAGCATATGTGTCATCCACTTTTACACAATATCTGATATTCTACTTCCATACCAGGTCACATTTGTAACTGATAAAGGTCTTTGTGTCATCGGATTCCATAACCAAACAGACACCACAGTACAGATGGTGGCACGACCGTACTGACCAGCACAGCCATGTTAGTTACTTAGTCATCGATTTCTACAAGCAAAACCAACAACATAGACACCAGAACATACCATGATCGTGTTGTCCAACACGACCATTTCAATATAACCAATATCATCGGTTTCTTTACTAAAACCGATGATTAAGAATTATAGTGTTGGTTTTGTGATAACAGTTGATGAAAAAGTTATGCTCTTTTTAAATAGTAGGTCTGTAGATTTGTTGTCTGGTTGTTCAATAGGATGCAGAACCTATAGTTCAATAGAATTGCAGGTTTCATCTTGTGTTCAGTTCAACAACAGGTGAACAAACATGCAAAACCTACAATAACAAACACAATCCACCCACATACAAGATCCATTCTCCAATTCCATTCTCATCACATGTAAAGTACAATTCTATTCATTCATCTTCACATTCTTCATGCACATGATACATCATTCACATATGCACCAATTCCATTCTCATGACATATAGAAACACAATTCTCATTGTATTCATTCATCCTCACATTCACACACATGTATACATTCATCATTCACATATGCACCAATAATTTACTTGCATTAAATTTAGAGTTGCAAGAAGTTATAAGCACCAAATATTTATAGACATAATGGCATCATAGTTTAGAAAACTCATTCTTTATCCCAATCAAATTCAAAGTTTACTTCCCTAATGAAGGATTGTGCCCATTGTTCTCGTATCTCATCTAGTTATTCTTTCATATAGGGATTTGTCCTATCATACAACTACAAAGAGAATGACAAAATAAAAGAGTTTGATATTTTCATATTATCAAATGAGACTATTTACTTATGATGATCAAGACTATATATATGTGTGTGTGTTACATTTTAGATGCAGTTAATGTCCAGTGTCCCATATCTGACAATCATGTCCATAGACTGCATCGCATAGTATGTGAATGCCCAATCATTGTCTTGTACAAGACACTATAAATTTACCAACATACAGAATGTTAATAAATAAAAGTAAACATAGTTGGCATAAATATGCATTGGAGTTAGAAAACTACATCAACATTTTCCCAACTTATCACTTTCTTTTTCTTGTCCACCTTTCCTCCAGCCTTTTTGAATTCTTTTATAGCTCTATACGTTAGTTTAACACATTGAATTGCATTAGTAAATAGTCATGTAATAATATATGTTCATGGATATAAATACAAAATTTACTTACGTGAATAATGGTTTTTCATTTTTTGTCTGCCACTGTCTATTTTGTCACCCTTAGGATCTAAATAATACGCAGTTAGTGTTGTGGGGACAATTACCAACAACACCCAATGATTATTTCTGAGTGAAAAGAAGACAAACAAAAAAATCAAAATCCACAATGAAACATAATTCTTAATTCAATAATATAAGCAAAGTAACTGAAACTCACTTAACATTGAAAGGATATTATCACGCCCTTTTTCACTTTATCAAAATATTTAAATGTGATAGAGTAGTATTCGGTAACATATGTGGGGTTTTCTTTACACGGCTAATCAATGATCAAACTAAAAATGCCGCATGGGATAGTATGAAATTTGTACACACCTTATGTAAGAAACTGCAAAACGTATGCCATGTATGCATTAATATATAAGAAAACAGATTGACATATATAAAATGAGGTATTTAGCCATATAAGATCTCACCATATACAAAGTTCTATACATATGTATTCGATCAAGCATAAGTAAACATCTCCAGAATATCTTGCAAAAATATACTAGTATCTGAGGTCGGCCTACATCATCATCCTTAATATGAATCATCATAGGTGACCCATCTTTAAAGTTCCATATCCATACTTCCAACCCCCTACAATTAGGACCTAGTGAGTCGGATAGGTCCTCTGCAAGCCAACCAGGTAATCAAATATCTTGAGGAGGAGGTGGAGGACGAGTTATAGGGGGTTTCTTAGGTGCTATGTCATGCACATACATATTCTCGTATCAATTTTCATATATTTAAAAATACATTCGAAAGGTAAATTTAGCATACATCGGTATAGACAACTCTCACTTTGGGCCACACAACCATGCCGCCTTCTACATCACCTATCCTCTCGTTCTTGGAGTGGTCGTATGGCAGTGTAGTCTACTTCCAAGTGTCATAGACAACCCTCAGTGTCACACTAACCACATCGACGGGCAACAGAGCACCATGAATCATGTCACCTGCAAGACATGGGTAAGTTGTTCCCAATGCAATGACATATCCTTATAATAAAAGATGGTCTGGCCTCAACCCCTACAAGTTTGCATAGAGTGTTATATATACCTAAACTCAAACATATTTTACAAATCATTATGAAAGACTACTAATCATAAAAAAATTACAGTTGACGTGCTAGGTGAAAGATCCATGAGATTACTCCCAAACACCTCTATCATAGGGGGGTCCACCTCATAGGAAGAGCAGGGCGCCACAGGTACCATCTAAGAAGTTGAATGAGAAGCATGATATTGTATCATTGCTTCCTTTATTCCCTTTGCAATCATCTCTTGTACCAGCTCTTTTGAGAATCCTCCTTCTGGACATATTTGTGTTTATGCTCTGATGGCCCAAATAAGGCTCTTATACCAATACCAGCCCTAACATGATTAGGATGCTTTGGATTACCTAGAGCAATTGTAAATTCATCCCTTGTTCCCTCAGGAATGAACATGTCTTGTTTCCTTTGCTCGTAGAGCTCCTTCTAATCATCATCAGTAATAATTAGTAAGTCAAACATAACAATCATCAATAGTAATTGCTCTGAGAGATGAATTTTACCATTTTGCAGCCACCTTAGCAGTTGTAGGGTTGGGTATCTCTCTAGATTTGGTTTTCCTCTGGGATATCCACTCCTCCAGTGAATTAGAGGTGCAGGAGTAGTAGAGGACTCATCAGTCCTAGGTGTAGGCTGGTGAGAAGAAGCCTCCTAAAGTCTCTGTTAGCAAATCTTTGCATAGGCCCCTAGTGTGTGGTTGTGCACATTTTTTGCACTCCTTTCTCTTTGAGCATCGCTTAAAGCCTGGTTAGTCTAAAACATATGTTCAATTTATAATACAATGAAGTCTTAAGAATGTATTCTAAACAAGGAGCGAGGCTTAATAGCTTGAATTCATTGGTTTTTCTTGAAGCAAAAAATGCCTCCCACACCTTCGAGTCAAGATAGTTCCATTGTTCAGTGGCTGACTTCTTCTTCTTAGTGTTCCATATGTATTATCTTATCATATTTGTGCTATAATTCCTTAGTACCCTCCCATAGTGTTTTCACATCTATTTACGATGCAAATTTTCATCTAGGTCAAATATTCTCCACAAAAGTTCATATACTTAGTGGAATATTCTTAAAAATAGAATTATAAATAGCTTTAAAAAAATTGTAAATGGTAATATCTCACACAGTTTCTTCCATATTTAGTACTTCTTGCCTCAATCAATTTTATTCTAAGATTCTATTGTCACATCTGATTTTCTATGAGTAAGAACCCCTAGATATGACACAAAAGTATAGCAATTTTTTCCAACATGATTTCCTACATCATCAAACTCAACAACCAACTTTGGTCCTTTGCTCTACTAACTTGTTCATCATGGTGATGCCTCTTATTTTTGCATGCTAATGATACTGCTCAGCAAGCTCAATAAGATCCTCAGGGTGCACATCCTCATGCTAAAATTAGCAAACAACACATATAAGTCATAAAAAGATATGACTTATAAATGTGATAAAATAGTACAACAATATAACAAGATAGATATTGTAAAATGCACATCGATGTAATAAAACTATACAACTTACATCAGTGTCATCCTCATAGTGCACATCATCATGGTGCTCATCCTCAATGTAATCATCATCACAATCATCATACTCATGGTCAGACACCATCTGAGAAAAATTCATATCAAAAATAGACAAACAATGAAATGTAAGTGATAAAGAATGTAAAATGCACATCTAACATTTAAAAAAATAAAATCACACCTCTAATATCGGGATATTGTATCAATTAACATTCCCTTGGTGTGATCTCCACACATATATAAGTTAGTGTCAGCTTCAATATTTGGTGTTGCCAAGCCAACTGGGAGTTGACTGGAGTCATCAGACTTGTCATAGTATTCTTCTTCATCTATAGGATCGACAATGAACTGGCTTTTACCATGAATAAGAACCGATCATTTTTCATTTGCATGATCATCGATATAAACCTACTTGCTTCGCATGTGATGCCATTATATAGTTCACCCTTCTCACCAATATTTTTAGAATTCACTAATGTGAAACCCAATTCATCCACTACAACTTCTTTGGAGTTATCAACCTAATTACACATAAAGACCAGAACTCTAAAATCTATGTAATCAAACTCCCATATGTCTTCAATGACACCATAATATGAAATTTTAGCTTCATATGGACTCTCATCCTTTGCACTAGAAAAATGCAATGAAGACGCTTGAAGGGTAACCCCACTATTTTGGATGACACTCTTATCATCTTGATGTTTTGTGTAATATGAAAATATATTTATGTCAAACCCTTCATAATACATAACATTCATTTTGGTTTAAAAGTGAGACATTTGATATTTTCAGAAACATTATTTGGTGTTTGAGATAGTTGATGTAATACTTTATCTTCAAACTACCCAATAAATGTCTTGTTATGCTCTCTAGCAAGCCACATTGAATTGGCTCGAGGATATTTGTCTTGATGAAATTGGTATGTTCCAAGATATAGATACTCACTTCGCCGATGTTTTGTAAAATATACAAGTGTGCTTGTTCCCATAGCCCACGATAGATTACTTCCACTCGTGCTCCTAAAGTTCCTTTGTCAGAATAGTCCTTAATATTCTTATCATTTACATGAGCTTCATTACAACTAAAAAAGCCATTCCAAAGTCTATAACCTCCCTGGCCACATAATCCTCAGTAATACTCCCTTCATTCCAATAATAGTTTCGAACGTCACCTTTTAAAACATGCATGTATCGTTCAAAAGGATACATCCAATGAAAGAAAATTGGTCCCAAGATTTTCACTTCCCTAGTCAAATGGACAACAAGATGTACCATGATATCAAAGAATGAAGGAGGAAAATACATCTCAAGATGGCACAGTGTAATGACCACTTCTCTTTGCAACTTATCAAGATTCTCAGGATTAGTAACTTTGTTGCATAGAGTGTTGAAGATGAAACAAAGCCTGGTGATTGCAAACCTTACATGCTTTGGCAGTATAGATCAAATTGCCACATGTAATATTTGTTGCATTGGAGTGTGACAATCATGAGATTTAAGACCTAATAACTTCATATCCTTCATCGATGCCAATCTATGGATATTAGTAGAGTATCCATGTGGTACCTTAATATTAAGCAAGCACTCACAAAAAGTTTTCTTCTCCTTTCTAGACAATGTGTGACAAGAAGGAGGTAAATATGTTTTTTGATCACTACTCACTTTTTTTGTTAATTCTTTTCTTATGTCCATTTCATGTAGGTCCATTCTGTATTTGATGTCATCTTTAGTCTTACCTAGTATATTCAAGAGAGTACCAATTACGCTATCACAGACATTTTCCTCAATATGCATGACATCGATACAATGCCTAACTACCAAAGAACTCCAATAAGAAAGATCCCAAAATATTTACCTCTTCTTGTATAAATATTTATCACTGTGTGGAATGGTACATTGTGATCTCTTACTGAATGCATTGATGAAGTCTTTTACTCTTTCAATAACAACCTCCTCTAGTATAGGTTTAGGGGCACTTTGTTCCTTATTTGATCCATTGAACGCTTTGTGCAACCTTCGGCAAGGATGAACTTTTTGAAGAAACCTTTAGTGACCAATATATGCAATTTTGCCACCATGTTTTAGTCATATTGAATCAATGTTCTCGTCACACATAGGACATGCTTTGGATCATTTTGCATTGTATCCAGACAAATTCCCGTATGTGTGAAAGTCATTAATAGTGTAAAACAACATAGCATGCAAACGAAATGTCTCTCTGCGCAAAGCATCATAGGTCGTAACACCTTCTCCCTAGAGTTTCTTTAAGTCATCAATCGGAGGTTCAAGATAAACATTGACATCATTGCCATGTTGTTTAGGGCCTGATATCAACAACAACAATATGATGTAC
The DNA here is from genome assembly GCA_963693085.1 of Alisma plantago-aquatica. Classification (NCBI taxonomy): domain Eukaryota; kingdom Viridiplantae; phylum Streptophyta; class Magnoliopsida; order Alismatales; family Alismataceae; genus Alisma; species Alisma plantago-aquatica. Next base: position 1,383,443,220 of record OY856410.1, on the reverse strand, counting down.
TAAGTTTCACACAGAACTAGGGAGGAAGGTTGTATATAACAATCATAACATGTCAAGTGTTGTGTTGTCTTCTCAATGTGTCATATGGATTCATCCCAACGGTACAAATCCTTGACTTCTTTACCGAATTCAAGGTACAATAAATCAATCTTCTTCCACTATGGGGAATCATATGCATGTCATAGGATCACATCATTTTTTTCTTTGCCTCTGCATACCACCTTAAATTCTCCACATCCATGGTATTAAAAATAAGCTTTGAAACCGTGGTATTATACATAGATACCACATCACCTTGGCAGGAGAGCCAGTTTTGGACTCCCTGAAGTCATCATTTTATACCTTGACGCCCCATAGTTTGGGAAATCTTTTAAATAGACATAGTCTTTTTGAAATAACACACAATCATTCTAGCATGCATGCATCTTCTTAGCCTTCATTTCCATTGGGCACAACATTTTCTTTAATTCATATGTTATGATTGGAAGCTTATTGCCTTTAGGAAGAATTTCTTTCAACAAAGACAACAACGACGTGAAGCTTTTGCCACTCCATCTATTGTTATACTTTAGAGTATACAATCTCAACACAGTGCTCAGTTTTATAAACTTAGTACAACCTAAGTATAATACTCTCTCATCATGATGCAAAATGTTTCTAAATAAGGAAGGTGGATTGGTGAGCTCTACCCCACAACTGTCTAGCATCACATCAACCATGTCTATCAGAAGCGGGCCATTCACATCTACATCATCATCAACAATTTCTTCTTCAACACAAGTACTACTATCAACATCTACTGATCTCATAGTAGGAATCTCTCCATGCCAGTACAAATCTGTATAGCCTTGTACAATCCTATTGCACATGACATGACTTTTGATCTTGTCAACAGTGTTGACTGTCAAGTTGTTACTACAATTCCTACATGGACAATAGAACCTATCACCAGGTCATTTCCTATGTTCCTATGCAAATCTTAAAAGTTGATCAAGACCAGTAATAAACTTTGGGGTATAGTGCTTTGGAATGGACATCCATGATCCATCCATTTTATGATCAAAGAGAAAACAAGTACTAGGGTTTAGGGTTTACATATTAGGTTTAGGATTTATAGATTAGAGTTTATCATTTAGGGTTTAGGGACAAGGGTTTACATATTAGGGTTTAGGTTTTACATATTAGTTTTTAGGGTTTACGGTTCAGTAATGAATGTGTGTACCACCTATCTCATTCTTGAACACCTAATCTCACTAGTAAGTGTATAATGTATATTTAATTTTCAAGAAAATTTCAGCATCATTTGCCCACAATTCTCCAAGTACACGAATGTAGATGGACACATATCCACCTACATATGTACTTAGAGAACAAATGGGGAAGTGCTAAAGAAAAATCTTGAAAACCAAATACACATTATACACTTACATCCTAAGTGAGATTGAGTGTTCAAGAACAGTCCCAAATTGGGGACTATCTAAGACTTACTCCTAATGAGTAGATCTCAGACGGGTTTCTAGTCCAACATACGATTATTTACCTATGATCTTAGTGACATCATTTATGTCATATGTGAAAAAATATGCAATAAGATAGGCTTAGAATAATACATGCATTTTCAAGAAAGTGTGGTCCAAGTTTCATGTTAATGTTTATGTTCCATCCACAATTATGCACAAGGAAGGTTAAGGTTCATCAAGACATGAAATTAGACATCAAAATCTACATCTAATGAATTCATTTCCTAATTTTAAAAAGAAATCCCAAACAAATACCATCAACAAATATAATATACATTTTTTTGCATATTCATTCATACACATAATGCAAACACAAACATTCCAAGCATAGCATACACTTTTTTGCATATTCATTCATGCACACAATGGAAACCCAAACAAATGCTAGCTATGGAGAAATGTATCAAAACAAGTAACGAAAGGGGTAGATGCTCACCTTTCACACCAGTGATGCTGATTGGTGAGAAAGATGGTGGAAAACAACCAACTGAGGTAGCGTTGGCGGCAGCTAGAGGTGCTTGCGACTAGAGGATCCAAAGCAGGTTGGAGGTGCTTGCGGCTAGAGAAGGCGGAGTAGGTGGCGGTGGTGGCTGGAGGTGGTTGCGGATGTAGGAGCATGAGCAGCTAATGTTGGAAGGAGTATAGGAGCAGGAGCACCTAACAATGGTAGTAGTAGCAGCAGTAGCGGAAAGCAAAGGCGGGAGAGGAACGAGCAGTGACGGTCGAGGCACGCAATCGCCAGAGAAGAACAACTAGGTATTGCGATGAAATAGGGAAGTGGGAAAGAAAAATTTCACGGGTGCTATTACGACACTTAGTCATTGGTTCCAAGAGAAAATCGACAACAATGTATATAGTCGTTGGCTTCTATAGAGAAAACAATGACATATTAAACAATATGTCATCTGTTTTGAAGAGTAAAATCAACAATAGAAACCCTAATCCAAAAAAGAAGTCAGCCTTAGTCAGGAGACTTAGTCGATGGTTTGCTTGAGACAAACACACGACTAAGTTCACACTTAGTCATCAGTTTAGTCAATAAAAGTGATGACAGATTGTGACACCCATTGCCACACAAAGCAATATTACTCAAAACAAACATGGAATTATCACTGATAATCATATTACCACAAAATAGGGTAAATTAAAACTGATCACATAAAGGCACCTCAAGCTGGAAGCATTATATTTGAAGCCACAGAACTTGTGTCACTTGTATTTAATTCATTCCAAAAGCTATTATATATCATTATTCACTGGCTAACTATCCACAAACTATTACATATGGTAACTTGTTCACATATACAAATAATATTTGTACCACCATGGTGAAGTGCCAAAAACTCAAACCGATGTACAACATCTATAAAACTTCCCCAAGGACTTGAGAGTACAGGGATGACACATAGGACTCTATTTCTCGACACTAGATGCATATCCATGATCTAGCAGCTCTAGCTCCTCTTACTATCAGCTTCAGCAGCATGATCTCTATCCCAACGTTCACGTTCACTAAAAATATGTAGAAACCCACGGGGTGAGACCAAACATCACAGCAAGATATATAACTCTTCATCAACATCTATTAAAAGCACAAATAACTAAGCAGGTAGATAACATACTTAGCAAGTTGAGAAGATTCAGCTAAACGATATGTATTAAACGGATAATGTCGTTTAAACAAACTAGGTAGTTACCACAGAGCAGTATAACAATTAATACTTTAAGAAGGAATATGAAGAACATGTATAACCGTTATCAAATAAACAGTACAATATTAAGGCAAAGGGGTCATCCAATGTTATTCACATTTGACTCTAAGAAACTACACTACACGATTGTGTTACTTTTTTATTATTGTCCTAAGGATTTGAGTCATACAACTCAAATCTAACTAACCATTTCTAAGTCAAAATCGGTGCCATACAAGGTCAATGGAGGAGTCAGAATCCACCCCAACACCTCTTGGTCAGTACAAGAGAAATAGTGATATATAGTCAAGCTGAAGGATTGGCTCACACATGGACATCCATATAAAACACTTAGCCCACCTTGTTACAGGTCAAGGAGCTAGAAGTACAAGCTCACACATGGTCATTCTTAAAAATAGGCATCAGATGTAGTTACACTGCTGCCTATCACATATCACAAGGAGATCAGCTCATGCATGGTTGTTTCACACAACCTGTCATTGTGGACAAAAGGAGATACTCAACTTGCACCCCAGAATATTAAAAAATATGATCTATGAGGTTCCCATAAGAATGACTTGTTTCATTATCCAGCACTAAGACTGACATTGGAATGGATATATAGCACATGGCACCTACATAATTAAGGTTTCACTTTATTAGTTATGCCAATTTGGTGAATTAATGCTTTATCATACAAGTGGACATCCAAAACCCTAATTCAATCTAGCAAGCATAACTATGAAACAACTTTAAAAGATATAAAATGTATAAGGTGTGAACTTGTCACATCATTATCACATGACTTGTAGCACTGCCATTCATAAGGCCATCATCAATGTCACACAGCCATACAAGGCTATCACCAATGTCACTTCACTGTGGGATATCAATCCCTCAATCACATTACTAGAGAATATTACCCCATAATAGGCATTAAGCCTTCCCCAAGTCATAGGACCCATCACATTATGATCTCATCATGTCTCACCAAGGCTCATAGCCATCACCATGTGTCATATAATCACTACCATAGCATACACAAGCCATGGCACTCATTTTACTTGCAAGGTTAGGGGCTTATAAACAAGAGAGAGAAAACATCATAATGTGGTAAACACTTCAAATGAGGTAAGTAAACACATCATATTTCCCAACATTAGGGTTAGGATTACATGTATAGCCAATTAGGGTTTCATAGCATTATTCAATCACCAAACCTTAATTATGTCATCCCCCACTTTCTTGGAGCATACTAGGATTAGAGAATCATTACTAACTTTCTTAATATACTATCTAAATAGCATTAGGTGTCAACCAACATTTATATGTGCATGTGCACCATCTCATTATGTTATGCATGTGTTACGACATGTAACATGTATGTTTATTGACCATACACTAAGAAATGTGTTGCAACCACAACACCATCATGTGTCACAACCATCCATCAAACAAGATTAAGAGCCTCGACCAAAACATACATGGTCATGTGTTACGACTGAAACAAAGAGCAGCACACATGTCTCGACCTTCAAACATGGTCACGACTGAAACAAAAACCATTAGCACATGTCTCTCAACCCTCAAACCACTAGGATTAAGGTTTGATTGAGCCAAGCTCAAGGGAGACAAATCAAAAGAAAGAACCACTCAAGGTATCAACCCTAACGTCAAAGCATGTCTCAACCAGCATCAAAACATGTTCTGACCGAAACACATCAACCCACACACACATGTTTGGACCAAGCCAAGTCGAAGGTGTCTTATCAAAACCAGTGCATGTGTCAACCGAAACCTCATCCCACACATATGTCTTTACCATCACTATACGTGAGAGACACGACCCAAGGTGAAAAATCCATATGTTTCGACCAAAACAACATAAGGCATCACGACCAAAGACTAAGGCCAAGGATGAGTCGACCGAGATCAAAACAAAGGTGTAGCGACCACCAAGATCAAGCTATCACCAAGGCACATAACCACCTCCAAAACAAGGATAACTGTAAGCAAAATAGGAATATACCATGGCCCAAAATGGAAGGTAAACATCAAGGGAAACCACCATCAACAAGATGGAAAACTCCAACCCAAGGTGAACATCAAGACCTTGAAAATCAAACTTCAACAAGCACCTTCAAGAAACCATCTAGGTGGAAGAAGACCAAGCTCAACCTCAAGAAAACCAACTGACAACCTCAAGAAATACAAGGGTGAACCAAAGCATGGTGATAAATCAAAGAATCATGTTGCATGTAACATCTTTACTTTATCTTTCACTTAGAAATTTGGTTTATGGAATTAGGGTTTAAGAAAGAGAGCAATCTTCATGAGAATACTATGAAGTCTTAAACCTTAGTTATGACTTCAACCAACATATTAGTATCAAGTTTAGAGATCAAAATAGTAGATTATCATCAAGGAAAAGTTATCACTATTTCATTGGAAAAACTCTATATTAAGGCGGTCACCAAAACTATAAACATATACCATGGAAATCACCATGAAAGAACCTTGTGTAGGAGAGATATCTCATGATCAACACATGAAAAATAGAACCTAATCTCCATGCTACATCAATGTACTTGAAACATTGCATGTTCATGGAAAACCTTGATCCAAAAATAAGAGGAAAACATCTATCTCATAACTTTCCCAAAATCAGGTATCAAGATTATGATTTTAGGAAAAAAGCAAAACACATAGAATCATCACCAAGATTCAAGCCCTAGGTTATGGCAACATCATTATCATGTTAAGATCATGTTTTAGAGATAGAAACAACAATGTGCAAGCAATATTATGAGTGATATAATAGAAGAGAGTAGAGAGTTATATAACCCGCCTTAGGTAGAGGACCAAGCTCCAAGATCTCGATCTCCAAATGAGAAGAAGAACTCCATCAAAGAGCAAATTTCGACCACAAGGTTACCTTACAAGGAGAAAACACTGAGGTTATGGTATATCTCAAGGAAAGGGGATAAAGAATCCCAGGCTAAACCAAAAAGAAGAGAGGAGAAAGAGAAGAAAGATTCCTCACACTTGGGTACCACTATGTCAAATATAGTCTACGACCCTTGTGAGGAGGTGTTTCTCTCAAGATGACCACCATGGATGATCCATGGTCTCATGACCAAGAAAGAAGAAGAAAAGAGGTAGGGATCCAAAGGGGAAAATGTGATCAAGAACATAGAACCACTTACCAAGATAAGAAACCACCAAGAATCACCATAAGGAAGGTGATTAAGCTCAAGAACACCACATGCAAGGTTGCTCGGCCATCAAATCTCAAAGGTCAGCCCTTCTTTGCTCCACAAAGCTCCAAGGTCGGCCATAAGAATGAGGGATAAGATGGAGGGTTGAAAGGGATACTTGTAAGAAGAAGAAAGGGGTTATATACTTGAGGGAGGAGGGAAGTAAGGTAGGGGTGAGGTGTTCACATAAGAGAGAACCAAAGGGACACTTGTCCACAAAGGAAGCTGACATGCAACCATTAAACACATGCAAGAAACCTATGGTGATAAAACCAATGTTGGGTATTGGCCACTCAAGTCACAAACAGATAGGTTTCGGTCAAGACACGTCAAAGGGGTGAAAACAAGCATCAAAGAACCATGTCTTGATCACAACAAAAGGCCACCAACCACTCATGGTCAAAACACCTCTCAAAAGACAAATCATCTCGACCAAGAACACCTCAAGACCATCAAGGTTGAAACAAATCACTTGAGGAAGGTGTGTTGGTCGAAACACACCCAAAGCACATCAACAAGGTCAAGACCCAGGTCGCAACACTCAAGCAAACTCAACATGGTCGACACCATGCACAACAACCAAAACCCTAGAAACCTTAGCATCACCACATGATGCCACCTCATCAACCAAGGCCCAACAAGGCACCCCATAGCATCATTCTCTCTCTCATGATACTAAAGAACTAAGGGCACACTCAACATTTGATAAATTTCAAGATATAAATTGCAACTTGGTCCAAAACAAGCATATAAAGCTCAAACAACATCTTTGTAGGACCAAACTGGAAACATAAGATTGTCACATGTTAAAAAAAACATCTCAAGAGATTAGATTAAGGTTCTAAGCATATTATTAAGTAAAGAAAGCATACTCAACCATCAACACAGGTCAGGGGCCTTACACAGAGGCCCTTACCCGAATAAAAAAAAGTCAACCTCAGTACGATTGAGTCATCAGTTGTGTAGAAAAAACTGACGACTAAGAAGAAATTTGGGGGAGGAATATTTTTATAGGGACGTGGTGCAAATCCTTTGTCGTGGGTTTGTTGATTCAAACTGACACCATTTATACATTTTTTTGTGGATTATAGGACTTCCAACGTCGATTTTTCTACAGAAAAGTGACAACATAAGTATCATGGAGGCAAAATTTATTTCACATGAAGGTATTTGTTGACAATTCTTTGGTAAACTGACACTAATCTTACAATTTTGGAGGCAAACTTTTTTCCCTGAAAAAATCTATTTGTGTGTTATCTAAGACGTTCGTTTCAATAATAGACAATTGATGCTATAGAAAAAGTGGTAATCGTGTCTTTTCTAAATCAGTAAGATTTGACTGACAGTGATAGTTGCTCTTTGTAAATGCCATTGTGTAATCTACGGTGACAATTTTTCTTTGGAACCGACGTTACCAAAAGTGACATTAGAGGTCAGAAATGTACTAGTGGAGGTCTATAAATGAAGTCCATCAAATTTTGTTTTTCAGAATAGCAATTTGGCATATCTTGTTCATTTGACCTCCAACTCAATATATGTTAAATTATATGGACTCCAATTTAATTCTATAGTATACTAGTAAACTAGGGTCACTAAAATCAATTACTAAATTTTAACCCCATTACTAAATTTATTTACCATAATTCCATTATTTTAACCCCATTTTAGGGCAAATCCAAGACAAAAACCCTAATTCAATCTATCTGGGGTTTTGCTAACCAAATCCTAACTAGTCAACCACAATTGGTATAAAAATATTAACCAATAAATTATAAAACCAAATGTTATTTTTACACTAATTTGCCTAAAACACACGATTAAGCAAAAAAAATGTAGGTTATAGGTTAATAAGGATTGAAGCATTGTTTGATTCAGGATCTAATCAGGACCAAACTCTATCCTTTTATGCCATGTAGGTGTAAATCCTTACCAACTCAGTTTACTTCTAATCTTGTTTTGTTTGGCAAAAACTAGACTAATGGGGTCCATTTCAGATTTTGATCGTAACCCTTTTATCCATACTAAGTTAGTCCTACTTTTAGAATGATTTTAAACCTAATCTAGATTTAGCTCTGTCTTATATGCTATTTTGTTTTATATGAAACACTAAATATGAGGCTAGTCCAATCTAGTAAGTGCCTAGGATGGCACTGAGTTGCCAAACAAAATAGGACCAGATCATGATAAGATTAATCCATATCTACTAACTAACCCAATCTTGACTTCATAATCTCAGCCCCAAAGTAAATAGGGGCTTAGGGTTTCACACTTAGATTGACAGAACCTTCCATACAATTAATAGGAAGAACATGAGCATAATGAATGAGTAGGAAGTTGTACAAGTGATCAAAGTATAAAGACTTTTACAAGAGACTAGGGACTCTGTTAAAGCAAGTAACAAGAAGGATGAAATTGTCCTTTAAAAATGGGTGTAAAAAGTAGCTCAAGGATTTTTCTATCCCTAAAGCTTTTAATGACCATCACCTTGTGGTTCCATCAATCATTATACAACTTCACAATTTGAGGTCCATTCACAATGGATCACTATGATGCAAAGCAATGTTGTTGCCGGTAACAAAGGCAATGACTATCAAGACCATATACAAAGATTATTTCTCTATGCCTTGAATAGGATACTAGGAGTTTCAAAAGATGCCATTAAACTCCACAGATTCTACTACTCCTCGACTAACAAGGTAGGGAAATGGTACAACTCCATGGAGGGAGACAATATCACAACTTGGAAATGACTAAAAAGCAAGCTTCTAGAGATTTCTACCCGCCTTCCCTTACTTACCAAATAAGGGGATGTGTCACTTAGTTTTCTTTGGTCCCAGGAGAACCCCTTGCTGAAGTTTGTGACCATTTCAAGAAACTTTTCCACCGATGCTTACATCATAGAATCTCACATGTGCATCTGATTAAAACCTTCTACTGGGGTGTTGATGAAGACACCAAAAAGTTTTGGGCTCCTTATTTGGAAGAAACTCCATCTGCCAAAACTATGATAGTGATTTGGCAACTGTGAGATAGGGTGCTAAAAACCAATCTCATTCTATCAAAGGATGTAGTGGTGTTCTCAAAAACTCAAAGCTCAAGTCCATTGTTGAGCCTTTGAAGAAATTAGCCTTGAAGGAAGACAACCTAGAGACCTCTTCCAATGCCTATGAGAGGAGAGAGCATCCACAACCACATCACCAACAAGTGAAGGATGAAAATATCTGCTATGAAGCATGCAAGGGTGATGACCACTCTACTATTGGGAGTTAGTTGGTTTATGACATCATGGTGAAGAACTCATAGGCCTACAACAATGACTCTAGAAAACAAGATGGAGTCTAATCAGATAATTTATTCGATAATATCCCACTCCTATATATAGGATAGGGGAACACTTAAAAGGAAGCAGACTCAAACCCTAGTAGGCCGAGTGCATTTGGGCCCATATACACAATAAACTAATAACTTCAATAATGATAATCAAATGAAGGACTTGAACTCTATTCATAGCATTCTAGATGGGAAACTACAATCCCAACTAAAGCATAAATCATAATGGATTTTAGTATTACAATCTAGCAGGTGCAAAGAACGTTCCTCAATTAATGTCAAGATAGGTGAATAATCAAGTTAGGGGTCCTCCAAGTTTCTACAAGTACCAATAGCAAATTTCTGAAATCAAGGGAGCTACAACCAACACAACTAAATGAACAACAATAAAAGGAGTTACTACTAAGCATACTAATTTTAAGAACCCCAACCAAGGGCTATAACAACAAAAGGGAGATCAACATGGAAACCCACCTCCACATGATTAGGATAAATTTTCAACACTAATAAGGATCATGTAGTCTTAATAGACAATGTGAAATGATCAACAAGCTCATAAGAAATCCATGGAGTCTCAAATGTCTCAACTTGCTTCTAGCCTTCGCCCTCCTACTATTTCCTTTGAATGAAATTTGAGAAGGGCTTTCTCATAACCCCCACATACACCTACAACCCCTACAATGATCACTGAAGACAATGATGAGTTTGTGTTTGTTTTTGAGATAGAGATATCAGATGTAGGAGACTAAGGTGCATCTAGATTCAAATACATGAGGAAGGACAAGAAAGATGATAAACTACCTCTTTCATCTACCCATTCCAATGTATATACCTCACCCTCCTTATCAAAATCAATTAAAGTAGACAAAGTTAGATGTTTGGTTCATGAAGTTCAAAGAATCTATGAAGAAGCTTCACGTTGACATCCATATTTCTGGGTGCTTGGGCTGAGATAATTGAATGATGGAAATATTTGAAGATTCTCATCAAAAGGAGATACAATACAGAAGAGTATGAGAGTATGAAGATAGCATAGATTACATCATATATCATCTTGAATAAAATGCCCAAAACATAAAGATTTGGGTTCCTTTGTCATTAGTTGCTATATCAGAGGCAACACTAGCAAGAAGGACTATCCTATCTTGGGTCTAGCATTTCCACCATGCCTTTTAGTTTGTGTGAGAGGTTGGGATTCATATATTTGTTATCGATTGCTATGAGAATTCATTTCGTTGATTCATATGTGACAAATCCTATGGGGATTATTGAAGATGTCCTAGTTAGAGTTGGAAAAGACTCTTACGTATTGTGTGATTTTATTCTTTGGTACCCAGTCATCTTTGGACGACCCTTATGTGTTGAAACATATGATTTAAGTAGATGTTGAGGTCAGGACCTTTCTTCTGAGGTTAGGTAAGGAGACATTATGAAGAAGCTTTCTTGCTATATTGCATGAAGAAGATGTCTCAAGTCAAGAAAGGCAACCCCGACTTTCATAATCCACTAGAAAAAAATCTTGTTGATCCTAAAGCTTCTGAGTCACCCGATCCACACTTTGAACAATGACTCCTACATCTCAACACCTTTGAGGAGGTCTCATTAACTGAATTTGAAGACTTAAAGCTATATCTATTGTTGAACAATCCACAACCTCTAAAGCCCCCAAGATGAAGCCCTTACCTGGAGGGATGGAATATGTATTCCTTGATGATTTATAAGTGTGACCACTGATAATCAATGTTGATTTTACTAAGGAACAAGTAGATATGATTTTGAATTAGTTGAAAAAATAGACGAAGGTCGTAGGCTACATGATGAATCTCATCAGGGTGGTCTGAGCTCTTTGCATATAAGAGATTCCCATGGTGGAAGATTACAAGCCTTCATGAGAACTACAAAGAAACTAAATCCTTACATGATGGAGGTAGTCTACCTTCAATTGATCAAGTTACTTTGTGCATGAATCATGTAACCCATTTCTAACTCCCCATGGTTTAGACCCGTACATGTGGTTCTAAAGAAGGGAGGAACCATCGTGGTATTCAATGAAAAGAATGAGCTAATACCTATTCACATAGTTACAAATTAAGAATGTTCATTTTTTATAAAAAGATGAACAAATAAACCCACAAGGACCATTTCCTCCTTTCCTTCTTGGATTCGGTTCTAGAGAAGATGGTTGACTAGTAGTTCTTATTCTATATTGATGGCTACTGATAACACCAAATTTTGTGATGTTTTTGGCCTTTATTCTGTTATCAAAACTGCCCTTTTCTGCCATTTTCCTCTCTTTTATATGCATTTTCACAATAATTAGCCAAGCAATGCTCTCAGTCCAATATTTCCATCTTTTGCAGAGTTTCCTCCTATTTTGGCCCATTTAGCACCAATAAGGCCGTTCCGGCCCGCAAATAAGTCCAAGTCTGTTTTGGCCTCCTGACGCCTGATACGCACGCTGCCCGGCAGGCTAGCGCGATACGACGACGCGTGACTCAAGGATGTCGCGTGAGGAGGCACCAATGGACGACACGCCTCTTTACCCGACAGGGAGCCGAACACGCTGCAACTACTCCAGGTGTGCCGCGCGATATCGGCCACCCACCGGCATGCGCCTCTCGCCACAACGCCCGACAACCGACATCCTTGTGTCGGGCGATACTAGCGTTAGCCGACCACCAACTGAGCGGCGGTAAAGAGGACACGTGGCGCTTTGAGCACCATATCTTCTCCCGACCAGCTGCCTATAAATAGCAGCTATAGGGAGCTGAAAAGACGGCTTAGCCGGCTTGGTCAGTTCAGATTTCGGACAGTCTAGTGATCTTCGGAGGGAGCTGTGAGAGCAGGTGTATCGCGCCCCAGTGCTCGTGTCGGGCGACACTAGGTGAGCCCTTCCTTGCCTGAGAGGGAAAGGATGGTTCACTTAGAACTGTCTCGGGCGATACTACGGGCCGATACCAGTGACGCTGACGCGCGACACGAATGCCCGATATAGGAATGGTCGCTCTATGCCCGATACGATATCGAACCCAATACGCTTTCCTGTCATGCGTGCCACCCGAGAGGGTGTGCCGCTCGACTTGAGCGTATCGGCCGGGGTCCTCGAGCGATACAGTTAACCGTCACGGTGTGCCGCCCGAGAGGGTGTGCTGCCCGACAAGGCTGTATCGGGCTAGGCTCTGACCGATATCGGGCGGGATGGTTACTGTAGCTTATCGTCCTTCTACATCAAGAAGGAGATACTTATCTTTAATTCTGTTATTTCAATCCTTTACTTATGAATTGTAATTAAGACCTTTAATGTTTATAGAAATGGAAATGCTTAATTACTTGCTGCTCTATGCTTGGTGCAATATGTTGGATGACTGCTATGTATGATATCTGAACTCTAGCTTGCATGTTTGGATCGCGTTTCGCTTAGCTAACGAATCGTGTTTTCCCGTCGCAACAACTTCGAGAGTTCTGTTGTGGCTCTAGTGTTTGGTCTGATTCTGGAGTACGAGAGTTCCTGGAACGGAGTTGCTTTAGTGACCTTTCCACTCTAATTTTAGTCCAATGACCTCGAGAGGGGCGCTGATGCCTTGTTAGAGGTACCCGCTTCGAGAGGAGGGGTACAGGACTGGTTCTACCGCCGCTTGTTTACCACAGTTTTATCCTTCGTACCTCGCTTTAGCTCAAGCAGTATCTTTCTGTCTCTGTTGCATGAAAACCCCTAAAAACTGCTAAATGACGAAAATCTTAAATCTTTCTTGTAACTCCACTTGGAGATAGTTTTCTTTGTTTTATTCGTGACATCTTACTGCTTCCTTTCTTGGGAGTTTATCTCTTTATATACCTGCTGGAGTGTAGCGTGTCGATTCCGTGTTCTCAACACTACCCCCTTGTCCCTGTGTTCGACCCCGTATTTCTACTTCGACCCCGTAATCAAAGTTGTGGGGGCCTAGAAGGATTCGAGTTTATAAATGTAAAAGCTCGACTACCTCGAATCCGCCTCCAATTTTAGGACGTGCGATTTAGGCCGGTCAACTTTTTGGCGCCGTTGCCGGGGACAAGGCAAAAGCGGTACTGTAGACGAACCCGAATCCACTAACTAAACTCTTGTGCCTCAAGCTTAGCAATGAGTTTGACAACACTCTTTTTCTTTTTCTCTTTCTTTTTCTTTCTTTACTATTATTCTTTGCTTGAAATTAACAGATTTATTTTCTAAACTTGATTTTCTATGCCTTTTCAGGAACTCTGAAAAACTGTGACCTGTTCCGCCAAGCTTTGAGACCATGTCTCGCTGCGAGCAGTCCCTTTCTGAGAGTGAATGTAAGGGCCGAAGCGGGAGGTCGAGCCAGCCTAGCTTGGTTGGTCATCTTTCTGCCTACATAAAGAAACAGGATTCCATCATCAGCAAACTGGTGCAGAACACGCTCCCTAGCCCTGGGGCTCTGAATTCAATGCAACGCCAAATGGCCAGCTTACAGATGAGCCAGCATGAGGTAGATCAGTGACTGACCCAGATGGCTGCTCTGATGGAGAATCCTACAATAAAAGTTCCCCCACACCCTGAATCTACCGTAATGGTAGTCCTGAGGTCTGGGAGAACGCTGGAGCGCCCTGATGAAGTCAGGCCTGGGCCCGAGCTAAGGCCTAAGAGCGCTACCCCAGTAGAAGAATAAGAAAGACAAGCAGACGTTCGACAGTCTACATAAGAGTTCCCTGAGGAGCTGCCTAGGGGAAGGAATTCTTACGCTCCTAGGATTCCGTTCTCGTACAAGTTGATAAAGGCGAATCTGAAGAAGCGTCATGAAAGGTTCATGGACTCGATCAGGAAACTACATCTTGAAGTCCCCTTCCTTGATACTTTGGAAGAGATGCCTATGTATGCCAAGTTCCTCAAGGACCTTATTACAAAGAAGAGAAGGGGAGGGAGGATAGAGACTGTGCATCTAGCTTTCGCCTCCTCCACCTTCTTGAAGCCCGGCACGCCAAATAAGAGAAGGGATCTCGGAGCCTTCACGATCCCGTTCGACATCGGAGACAACGTCGAGCGCAAGGGTCTAGCAGACCTGGGGGCGAGCATTAGCCTCATGCCCCTAAGTTTCACACAAAGGGTGGGCTTGACCGACATGGTTGGAACCAATATGCGGATTCAACTGGCAGACCACACCTTTAAGAGACCCGTTGGCATTTTCGAGGATGTGCCGATAAGGGTTGGCGATTTCTTCATCCCTTGCGATATAGTCGTCATCGACATAGCTGAAGACCCCCGGTGTCCAATCATCTTTGGGCGCCCCTTCTTGGCGACAGGGAGGGCGCTGATTGATGTTTCTGAGGGGGTGATCACTTTAAGGGTCGGCAACGACCATATGGACTTCAAGCTGAAAGAAATCATGAGAAGCCCATCCCTCTCTGAATCAGCATGTTTCGCAGATGGCTACAACAAATTCTGCGAGGAAGTAGAGGAAGATATCCGGACAGTAGACCCCCTCTTGAGGGCTATAAACTGTCAAGATCCCGACCTCAAAGATCCTGAGGTCGCAAAACATCTCAACCTTTTCAACCTTTCTGACGAAGACTTGCAGGAAGAGGATAAGGTGGTTGAGTCTGTGATGTATGCCTCTCTCGAGGAGGAGCCACAGGAGAAGGAACCCAGGCCAAATCCGGAGTTAAAAGTGTTGCCCGAAGGCCTGAAGTACGAGTTCTTAGATGAAGAGCAGAGAAACCTCATCATTGTAAACGCCGATCTTTCAAGCAACCAACTGGACCGACTCCTTGAGGAGTTAAGGCTCCACAGGAGGGCTATAGGATATTCAGTAGATGATATCAAAGGCCTTAGCCCCGCCCTGTGCATGCATCGCATCAACTTGGATAAATTTGTCAAGCCTCTGGTTCAACCCCAGAGGAAACTGAACCAGATTCTCAAGGAGGTCGTCAAGAAAGAGGTAATAAAGCTTAGGGATGCGGGGATCATTTACCCAATCAGCGACAGCAATTGGGTAAGTCTGATACACGTAGTGCCCAAAAAGGGTGGGATGACGTTGGTTAAGGGTGAGAAGGGTGACGAGGTGGCAGTTAGGACCGTCACCGGCTGGTGGATGTGCATAGATTACCGAAAGCTAAATCAGGCTACGAAGAAGGATCATTTTCCGCTACCTTTTATTGACCAAGTTCTCGAAAGGTTAGTGCATCACGATTTCTTTTGTTTTCTTGATGGCTTTTCATGTTTTTACCAGGTACCCATCTTGCCCGACGATCAAGAGAAAACAACATTCACCTGCCTTTACGGCACTTATGCCTTCCGAAGGATGCCCTTCGGACTCTGCAACGCCCCCGCCACCTTTCAGCGATGCATGATATCGATGTTCTCGGATTTTCTAGAAGACATCGTAGAAGTTTTCATGGATGATTTTTCCATCTATGGGAAGGACTTCGATAGCTGTCTGAAGAATCTGTCGTTGGTCCTTCAAAGGTGTGAGGAGAACAACCTAGTTCTAAACTGGGAAAAATGCCATTTCATGGTGCGGGAGGGCATCATCCTCGGGCATAAGATCTCAAAGCGTGGGATCGAAGTGGACGCAAGCAAGGTTGAAGAAATATCTAAGCTTCCTCCACCGAGATCCGTGACGCGGGTGCGAAGCTTCCTTGGGCACGCGGGATATTACCGAAGATTCATCAAGGACTTCTCAAAGATTTCCAAACCGCTGTCCAATCTTCTGGTAAAGGACGTTGAATTTGTTTTCTCTAACGATTGTCTAAGTGCTTTTCAGGCCCTTAAAAATGCTTTAATATCACCACCTATCCTTCAAGTGCCAGAATGGGGTTTACCTTTTGAGTTGATGTGCGACGCAAGAGACTACGCGGTTGTAGCAGTCCTAGGGCAAAAGAAAGACAAAAAGCACCATGTGATTTGCTACGCTAGTCGCACGTTGGACGAGGCTCAAGTAAACTACACAACAACTGAGAAAGAAATGCGCACGATCGTCTTCGCATTTGATAAGTTTAGGTCGTATCTCATCGGAGCTAAGGTCAAGGTATACACAGATCATGGGGCTATAAAATACTTAATGCAAAAGAAAGACGCAAAGCCCAGACTGTTGAGGTGGGCCTTACTGCTCCAAGAATTCGACCACGAAATTATCGACAAGAAGGGCGCAGAGAATGTGGTCGCAGACCATCTGTCAAGGATCGTGACTGAGAAAGAGAGGGCCTCTTATCAACGACGACTACGCTGACGAAGCCCTTATGTTGGTCGAAGCCCAAGAAGAAAGCCTACCCTGGTTTGCAGACATCTGCAATTATCTTGCTTGCGGAGAACTGCCTCCTGACATAACATACAATCAGAAGAAGAAGCTTTTCGCGGAGGTTAAAAACTACTACTGGGATGATCCTCTCCTATTCAGAAGATGCACCGACAACTTATACAGGAGGTGCATACCAGAAGAAGAAACCGTGGACATCCTGAAGCAATGCCACGCCTCCCCCTATGGTGGTCACCTAGGCAGCAAAAGAACGGCTGCAAAGGTGCTACAGTCAGGTTTCTACTGGACCTCCTTATTTAAAGACGATGTACAGTTTGTGAAGGCTTGCAAAGAGTGCCAGTTTACAGGAAACATAGGGTGGAGGGATGAAATGCCAATGGCGAGCTGGATTGAAGTCGAAATATTTGACGTATGGGGGATCGACTACATGGGACCGTTTCCCCCATCTCAGGGGGTTTCAGTGCATACTCGTGGCTGTGGATTATGTATCGAAGTGAGTGGAAGCGGTAGCCACCCAAACCTGCGACGCCAAGTCGGTTATCAAGCTCTTCGAGAAGACCATCTTCCCTCGTTTCGGCATTCCGCGCACAGTTATTAGCGACAGAGGATCGCACTTTGGAGAAAGATAGTTTGAAGCACTCCTGCGCAAGTACGGAGTGAAGCACAAGATCGCTACACCCTACCATCCCCAGACGTCAGGGCAGGTAGAGGTTTCCAATAGACAAATCAAGCAGATCTTGCAGAAAACTGTCAGCCGAACAAGAAAAGATTGGTCCATGAAGTTGGACGATGCACTTTGGGCCTACCGCACCGCTTACAAAACACCCATTGGAACCACCCCCTACCGTTTCATCTGCGAAAAATCCTGCCACCTACCGTTAGAATTGGAACACAAGGCCCTCTGGGCAATCAAGTTCCTAAATATGGAACTCGACAAAGTTAGAGAAAAGAGGTTTTTACAGCTTCAAGAGCTCGAAGAGATGAGAATGAATGCGTACGAAAATGCAAAAATCTACAAACAGAGGACAAAGTTGTGGCATGATGCCCATCTCAGGAGAAAAGATGTAAGTGAAGGGGATAAGGTCTTGTTATTCAAGTCCTCTATTCGTCTTTTCCCTGGGAAGTTGCAAACGAGGTGGTCTGGACCGTTCACAATGTCGAAGATATATCCATCAGGGATGATGGAGCTCTATGACAAAGACGACCCGACCAAGGCCTTTCAGGTGAATGGGCACAGGGTGAAAAGGTTCTACGAAGATGAAGCGTTTGTCAGAAGAGCAGAGATCAATCTGCAAGATATGGGTACAGTTGAGGGATGAACAAGATGATCCTACACCGGTCGAGCTGGCGATGAAACCCCCAGTGCTCCTCGGGAGGCATCCCGAGTTCTTTTCCCTTTCATAGAATAGGTTGCATGTTTATTATAAAAAGAAAAAACAAACTTCATGGATTGTAATAAGACCCAAAGTTAGAGTACGCGTCGAGCGTGCCGGCTCTTTTGTTTTATGGGTCATCGTGGTATTTTCCGAAGCTTTGAAGAGTATTGCACTCTGAGGTCAGGGGCTTGACCCTTAGACGATGATGTTTTACCCTTTGATTGTTGTTTCTGCTCTTAGGTTTTTACGCCCGCTTGTTGTAGGCCGTATCGGGCAGCAGCTCAGCTGACGCGCAGAACCACCTGTATCGGGGTCTGGTCTCTCAGGCATCGCAACGGCCGAGACGGTTGGCATTCCTGGGCGGCGTGCACCCTTTCGTGCATGGGAATAAATGCCCTTAATGAGACTGATGTGACCATCGTCTCGGGAACCGCCTGACCCGTTGGCCGACGCGCACCCCAGAGATGTCCGTTTTGCCCCGGCTGAGCTTGCTATAAATAAGAACGGTGGTTTTACCGTGTCGGGCTGTCACACTTTACTCTTTTTAGCCACCTGTAACGCATGCAGTAGCCCGCTTTTGCTCCTGTGTCGGCCAGTTGCCTTCACTATGATATCGGGCGATGGCTCCTATGAGCGGAGGTATTGCCCGACAGGCTTATCGCCCGACAGTCTCTCAACCGAAAGGCTCATCGTCCGACGCATGTTTTTCCTATCGCGCGCTGTCGATTTTGTATCGCCCGACGCAGTTAAGCCCGACATAACGGCTGATGGTGTCAGCCCGACACACCATGTCGGGCGACACATTTTTCTTTTGTGACGTCCTGTCAAGTAGTTGCTCTTCGGTGACCTTATCGCCCGATATACCCATATCGGGAGGTATATTGTGTCGTGCAGCCCCCCCTCGTATCGCCCGATTTTGTATCGACTCGAGTGTTTGTTTTGATGGACGATACCCGGATCTTCGAAATAAGTCTTGTTTTATCGAGTCTCTTTAGCTATCTAACACTCTTAATGGTTAATGAACTTGATAACAGGCAGAATGGCGGCCGCAGCCGAAGCAGCAACTGTCGGACAGAAACGTCACAACGGGATACCAACCACCAAAAAACGAGCAAGGGGAAATTTCCTTGATTAGGTAGCCTCAAAAGAGGCTCGTTTCCTTATCATAGTCTGTCTTATGTAGTAGCCTGGGGCCAACTACAGAGACAGTACGAGTACAGCCCTGGTGACTGCCGGGACAGCACAAGAGCTCTCTGTCTACCGTGAGCTATTGTGCATGTTCCGGCTGAGCTGGGAAATAAAGCGGAGGCTGAGCTTGGAAAGCGCTTTGCCGATGACCTCCAGAGGGAATCTGGGCATCCCGGTTCCAGCTACTTAATAAAGAGGAAGCAGCCACAAGTGTCTGCACTTGTCAAAGCTGTTTCCAAATGAGAAAGAAGGAGGTGGAAGCAAAGAAGCATATTGCAGCTTCTACAAGGCTCAAGCGAACCCGCTAAATAACCTTCACTGGAATAACATGAACTCACCCTCTTCTTCACTACTCTGGGACAGAGTATTGGATAAGTTTGGGGGGGGGGGTACCCATGTACCAGTGAAGGAGGTATAAAACTCTCTTTTGCCATTTTTCTTTTCCCCTATATCATGTACTTGTACTCTTTCTCATATAAAAATTTTTGAAAATTTTGCCTATTTTGTTCCCATGCATATGTACAAAGTCGCTATATTAGTAAAAACCTGATGCAACTGCTTGCCAAGTTTATTTTCTTTGTACTGAATGTGACACAAGTTCTGTTATATCTTTTTGATAATGCTGCTTCAAACGAACAAAAGAATGTGTTTTGTCATGTCAAAAATTTCAAAAATACAATAATTTCGCAAACAGCTAAGAGACAAGTATGGAGAAGGAAAAAGCTGCCCAAATAGCAGGAATCTCTTTTGTCCCCCCTTACCCAACAAAAATCCCAAAAAGAGAGAAAAGCCTTATGAGCGTGAATAAAAGCATGAGAGTTGTGCCCAATAAAAGAAAAAGAAAATATATATATATATACACCACTTGTCTTCCAAAAGTACCCATCTTTAGGCATGGTAGATCCGAGGCAGTGGTACGTAGGATGTGAAATCACTACTCTAAAGCCAACTGGCTTGGACTGCAGGGACCACTTGCCCGTTAACGGACCCTTACCTGGATGGACTGATGGGAGACAAGAACGAAAAACCCAAAAAGCCTTAGCCTACCCTATACACAACTTTCTGCCCCAAAAGTAAAGTTGTTTGGTGTGTAAGCTAACTTTGGAATCATACATCTAAGTCTCGCCGAAGCTGTGGAGAAAAATCTTACTTAACAATAAGGTAGGGAAAACTAAGTCTTTTGTTCGTTGTGAGACAGCATTATCTCTAAAGGCATTACTATACTTGTTTTACCTTTCGGTATGAGAACTTTACTATGCAAGAAGAAACATCACTAAATAAAGTTTAAATATTGATTGAGGACAATCAAAATGCTAAGTTTGGGGGAGTTGATAACACCAAATTTTGTGATGTTTTTGGCCTTTATTCTGTTATCAAAACTGCCCTTTTCTGCCATTTTCCTCTCTTTTATATGCATTTTTGCAATAATTAGCCAAGCAATGCTCTCAGTCCAATATTTCCATTTTTGGCAGAGTTTCCTCCTATTTTGGCCCATTTAGCACCAATAAGGCCGTTCCGGCCCGTAAATAAGTCCAAGTCTGTTTCGGCCTCCTGACGCCCAATACGCACGCTGCCTGACAGGCTAGCGCGATATGACGACGCGCGACGCAAGGATGCCGCGCGAGGAGGCACCGATGGACGACACGCCTCTTTACCCGACAGGGAGCCGAACACGCCGCGACTACTCCAGGTGTACCGCGCGATATCGGCCACCCACCGGTAGGCGCCTCTCGCCACAACGCCCGACAGCTGACATCCTTATGCCGGGTGATACTAGCGTTAGCCGACCACCAACTGAGCGGCGGTAAAGAGGACACGTGGCGCTTCGAGCACCATATCTTCTCCCGACCAGCTGCCTATAAATAGCAGCTATAGGGAGCCGAAAAGACAGCTTAGCCGGCTTGGTCAGTTCAGATTTCAGACAGTCGAGTGATCTTCGGAGGGAGCTGCGAGAGCAGGTGTATCACGCCCCAGTGCTCGTGCCGGGCGACACTAGGTGAGCCCTTCCTCGCCCGAGAGGGAAAGGATGGTTCACTTAGGACTGTCCTGGGCGATACTTCGGGCCGATACCGGCGACGCTGACGCGCGACACGAACGCCCGATATAGGAATGGTCGCTCTATGCCCGATACAATATCGAACCTGATACGCTTGCCCGTCATGCGTGCCGCCCGAGAGGGTGTGCCACCTGACTTGAGCATATCGGACGGGGTCCTCGAGCGATACAGTTAACTGTCGCGGTGTGCCGCCCGACACGGCTGTATCGGGCTAGGCTCTGACCGATATCGGGCGGGATGGTTACTGTAGCTTATCGTCCTTCTACATCAAGAAGGCGATACTTATCTTTAATTCTATTATTTCAATCCTTTACTTATGAATTGTAATTAAGACCTTTAATGTTTATAGAAATGGAAATGCTTAATTACTTGCTGCTCTATGCTTGGTGCAATATGTTGGATGACTGCTATGTATGATATCCGAACTCTAGCTTGCATGTTTGGATCGCATTTGGCTTAGCTAACAAATCGTGTTTTCCCGTCGCAACAACTTCGAGAGTTCTGTTGTGGCTCTAGTGTTTGGTCCGATTCTGGAGTACGAGAGTTCCTGGAACGGAGTTGCTTTAGTGACCTTTCCACTCTAATTTTAGTCCAGTGACCTCGAGAGGGGCGCTGATGCCTTGTTAGAGGTACCCGCTTCGAGAGGAGGGGTACAGGACTGGTTCTACCGCCGCTTGTTTACCACAGTTTTATCCTTCGTACCTCGCTTTAGCTCAAGCAGTATCTTTCTGTCTCTGTTGCATGAAAACCCCTAAAAACTGCTAAATGAAGAAAATCTTAAATCTTTCTTGTAACTCCACTTGGAGATAGTTTTCTTTGTTTTATTCATGACATCTTACTGCTTCCTTTCTTGGGAGTTTATCTCTTTATATACCTGTTGGAGTGTAGCATGTCGATTCTGTGTTCTCAACACTACCCCCTTGTCCCTGTGTTCGACCCTGTATTTCTACTTTGACCCCGTAAACAAAGTTGCGGGGGCCTAGAAGGATTCGGGTTTATAAATGTAAAAGCTCGACTACCTCGAATCCGCCTCCAATTTTAGGACGCGTGATTTAGGCCGGTCAGCTACTCCAATTCCTATTAGATTCCCACTCATCTCAATCACTAAGAGAAGACGGCGTTCATTTTCCTAATAGAAGACCATGTTCATTTGCCCATTCAACACCTATGCCTATATAAGGATGATATTTGAGTTGTGCAATGCACCCACCACTTTCCAGCGGTGCATGGCAACCATCTTCTTAGGATTTATAGAGACTGTCATGGAGGTCTTCAAGAACAAATTCTTCATGTATGGAGATTTCTTTGACTCATGCCTTCACCATCTTTCTCTCGTACTATCCAATGTGAATAAATTCACCTAGTACTCAATTGGGGAAAATGTCACTTTAAGGTGAAATAAGACAGAACACTTGACCAAAAAGTGATTAATAAGGGTATTGAAGTGGACAAGGCAAAGATTGAAATCATTTCTAAACTATCTCCACCATCCATAATGAAACAAGTTTGTGATTTATCGAGTCATGTAGGATTCTATTTTCACTTCATCAAAGATTTCTCAAAGATTACTAGCCCCTCACTAATCTCCTTCTTAAAGATTCAAACTTCCATCTCGACTCAACATGTATGGAGAGCTTCAAAATTTTGAAATTTACCCTTACTCCACTCCTATCATTCGAGAACCACAATGATCTCAACCTTTGGAGATTATATGTGTGACGCCTTGCGCCACACAAAGTGAGATCACTCAAAACCAAAACTGCGGAAGAAAGATTAAACAAACATATTATAGGAAAACACTAAAAATTAAAACTATTTTCTTAAAACTATCAAACAGCAAGAACCTTTACAGATGAGTCCTTTCATGCCTCAAAGCACTTACTGTGTGTGCCATCAACTTGTTGCTAGGGAACCTATTCTGGAACATATATACATGTATCGATTACATATATATACAAAAGGGAACACACAGGCCAACCACATATCATAAGCATGTCTACAAAACATCTACAAAACCTCCCCAAGGACCCGAGTGTACATGGAAGACTCTAGGACTCTATCTACAAAAGACATCCAGCAACACTTCCAACCTTGTCAGCTACTACTTCTCTTGCTGCTCCTCAACCTCAGTTGTACGATCTCTACCCCTCATGCACGTCCACCTAAAAAGGATGTGGAAAACCCATGGGGTGAGATTCCAAATCTCAGCGGGAGATATAACTCTCTACCAACTCTATTATTATCACAGATAAGATAAAAAGATCAACAATTAAGTTATAACTATAAGAAGCGAGTAATAATATTTCACAGGATGAGAAATTTCTGATGAATTATGAAACATCTTAACAATTAAAAAGGAATATCAAGAACATGTATAATTCCTACCAACAATATTATATAAAGATCAAGGAAGGCCTCATCCAATGTTTCCATATTTGATCCTATACAAATATGCTACACGAATGATTATGTCTTTTATTATGCCCTGAGGATTTGAGTCATACCACCCAAATCCAACCGAACACTACTAAGTCAAAATTGATTCCATACCAGGTCTAATGGAAGAGGCAAAATCCACAACCTCACCACCTCATTGTCAATACATGAGTGAAACACCATAGAGACATATTAGTCAACTACAACAATGACATTTAGTCAAACTCAGAGATTGGTTCACGCATGACCATCCACATATATAATCATAACTAGCCCACCTTAGTATAGGTACGATGCTAGATGAAAAGGCTCATGCATGGTTGTTCTAACAAGAAGGAGTGGCTCAGGCATGGCACGCATGGTCGTCTCACACATCCTGTAATTAAGGATATAAGGAATTACTTGACTTGTACTCCACATATTCAAAAATATGGGCTCCGAGTTAAACTCATTTCACCACTCAGCAAATACTGACACGGAGTGGATCTATGGTAGAGGGCAAGCTACAAGATTAGGTTCCACTTGATTAGTTAGGTCATTTAAGCATCTTTTAGCATCAATCAAGTTACAATGTACAACCTTTAAACATGTTCTACATAAATAAGGGCATAACACATCACCAGAACATATTTGAGAATATAGGGTGTGATCTCATCACATTATCACTTGATGTTTGTCATTCACCATACTTCTCATCACAAAGATCACATATCTTGGGGTAACAACCCCTCCTCTCATCACTGTGGAAATCATCATCTCATACAAGGCAATAAGCCATTATTAGGTCATAAGACCATTTACTTCCTCTTTCAATGATGCCAACATCACATATGCCTCACAAGGCCCATTCAAACATATCATAAGCAACACAGCTCATATCTGGCTATGCTCATCAACTAGTATCACCTGCATGATTAGAAACTTGTAGTAATACATTATGATCTTTACCATCTCATAAGATTCATGCCATTCACAGTACATCATTAGAGTTAGGGTTCCTATTTAATCAATTAGGGTTTACAAGGTTGGATCAACAATGACCCTTAGAACATTACTTCCATCATTACTATAAGGTATGTCATGAGATAAAGATTATAGAAAATAGCACTCCTTATTATTCACACAACCACCCCATAGGGTTTCACATCATAACATGCAACCTTACCATCAACATGATGTAACATAGCCACCATCACAAGATATAGGTTGGGGCTAACATGTAGTATATTGGTTAAGACCACCTTGGTGTATTCGGTGATACTTGCCATAGGGTGTTGACTTGTCATCATCACAACATTTAAAATACCACCATGCAAGGAACAAGAGATAACCTTGTGATTGGTGTGATGGGTCACCATTTCTCTTAAGCGTGTGACGGTCAACATTATCTAAGGTGTGACGAGCAACACCACCCCATAGTATGTCGGCCAGCACCACCTAAGGGTATGATGGGAAACACCACCCCTTAGTGTGTCGACCAGCACCACCTAAGGGTGTGATGGGCAACACCATCCCAAGATGTATTGGCCAGAACCACCCAAGGGTGTGATGGGAAACCAAAGCATGTCGGGCAACCCTAGGTGCATCAGTTATTAGGGTTAGGATTTAGCTAGGCATCACAGTCAAGGTGTATCGAGAAACACTCAACTAGGGTGTCACAGATAGCCCTCAAAACAGACCAATTCCACAACCACTCTCTTAGCCATGATTGGATAACACTTAAAAAGGCATATCGGTTGAGAAAAACCTTATCTCTTTGGGGTACTTCAAGAGCATGACGGGTAACATCTTCCATGCATAACTCCTCAAAGTTTATTCACCATATCAGTTTAGGAACCATAAGACATAATGAGCTAACCTTCTCAACACATGTCGACCTAAGCATCCACAAAGCATGTTGACCTAGGCCTATCCAAGTCATGATGACTTGCCACATAAGGTGTCAGTTTTTTATACTACAAGCAATGATGACATATCCTCATCATGATGCATGAATGTGTGTGGACTTGTTGTCTTCAACCTTAGAAAGGTCGGTCACTAGTCCATCTACTAACACAATAAGAAGGTGCAAGACATGAAGAGAAAACCAATGGGATTGCATCATCAAAATAGTTCTATTATCATTAACAACTACTAGCATATAAGAGATGAATGATATCAAGATGAAGAACAAACATCTGTATATGAAGAGTGAATGTGGGCTCTGATCTCCAAAACCACGATATAAACTTAGCGGAAGCGATTCGATTAATAGTGGAAGACAAAATCACGGGAAATTAAAACTTTTCGAGATAAGAGCTTGAATCTATAAAAACTTCTTTCATAAAAGGAGATAAACTGTTTACATCTCAGATAATTACTTCTTGAGTAATTATATACAACATGATACAAAATCTCAAGAACTCAAAACCAAAATCTCAGACCAAAAGACTCCAAGGACCTGAGAGTACAGAGAACACATAGGACTGACTATCTAACTATACAACTCAGCAGTCTGAATCTCCACCTGAGATTTACTGCTGCTCCTAATGCTCCTGCTGCTGATATTGGTCTCCTGAAGATTGATTCCTTCACCCTCGACGACCACCTAAAAAGTTGAAATCTACGGGGTGAGACAATTTTAAATAATTGTCCCAGCGAGAGTTATAACTCTTCGCCAGAAGCTTTATTATAGCAACCAAGAATAACATAGGCAATAAAAGCTTTAAGGTAATCAGCAGCAGATTGTTATCAATTAGAACAACAACATTTAAGGAATATGAAGAACATGTATACTAAGTAATGTATCTTCAACCAATGTATCTCGTAGTTCAACCTAAGCAGATATGCTACGCGGTTGATTATGTTTTACAAACATCATTATGCCCTGCGGAGATGAGGTATACCGCTCATACTCCAACCGATCACTATTAAGTCGCATCGGTATCATACATAGGTCATCAAAAGAGCCGGATTCTTATGACCTCATCTTCCTCAGTCAGTAAGAGGATCAACATGCAGGACATCTAGTGTCTCTACTACTATAGCTTACCAGGGTATTTTGGTACTTCGCTATTAGAGTCACAGTGGCATTCTGTACTCTCTTCGCTACCGAAAGATTTCTTATTTATCTCTCATCAATGTGGTATAAAAGATTTCCTCGGGAGATTAGTGTTACATCACCCCGGCATAAAACATAGTGAAGGATTGATAGATTAAGATACATCTACATCAATTCCTACACTAGGATGTAAGGAAATTCACATCCATATTACCCCACATATTCAAAAGTATGTGCTCCAGGAATCCCCTTAGGAAAACCTGTTTCACCATCATTTAACTCCTGACAATGATGGATCTATGATCAGGGCTCTACATGGTATGATTATACTTGATTAGTTAGGTACATTTCAGTATTCTTTTATCATCATACATGTTTTCAAACATTAATCCTTAGCATAGTAGTTATGAAGGAAGAATACTAAATGTAACAAGCCTAACTCTCATCAATTATCATTTCTCAATATTCTCATCACAAGTCATCTCTTAAAGCATGACCTTGATGGTATTCATGGCTCTCACAGCCTATCAATCTCATAAGATGCTATTAACAAGGCATCAGGATATATCACTATTCATAAAGCTAACAACATGATTTCAATGAATATAGTATCATCATCCATACCTGGATATGATTATCCTCATAAAGGAACCTGCATGGTTAAATCAACTGATAACAGTAAATAACTCATTTAAAGAAGTTGTATCTCCCTACTCATACAAGAGCTAGGTTTCCCTGGTTTTTATCAATTAGGATTTACTATTCTCATTACATGTCATCACCCTAGAATTAGGGTTTACTATTCACCTCATGGTGAAATGATCTCATAACATCCTCATGTATGAGAAACATCATCATTAAAGACCTCAGATAAGATTAAGATTCATCAATTATCATAATTAGGGTTTCCATGATCTCACATAAGTGGATCATACCTAAACTTGCACATCCATGTATATTGAAGGTATTTTACTTGAGTTTCCATTATTATTGGTACTTCCTCTCTCCTCTAACTAGTAGATAGTGATTACACCATTCTAAATTAGGTTGGGTTAAGTCCTCATTGATTAACACAAGTCAACTCATCACTATCATGTGATTAGGGTTTGATTAAAACAAGGTATCACTCAATTGAACCTTTCAGGGGCATTTTGGTAATTTACCTATTGACCATCATCATGGGTCAATTCATTAGCCACTTAGTCCCTTAACATCTTAGGTTACCATTAGGGTTTAGATTAGATCATCATTGAACCATTTACACCTTCAAGTGATTAAATATAATCAACCTTGACAGTCTCCAATTGGTTTAGGGTTTAACCTTCAACCTTCAACCCATTTGATTCTTAAATGACCTTGAACTTGTTTAATCTCAAATGACCTTGAATCCATTTGAACCTTAAATGAGTGTGGACCCACTAAATCTTAAACGGGTGTGGACCCATTTAAGTCCAAACGAGTGTGGACCCGTTTGAGCCTAAACGAGTGTGAACCCGTTTGAGCTTAAACGGGTGTGAACCCGTTTGGACTCAAACGAGTGTGGAATCATTTGGACTCAAATGAGTGTGAACTCATTTGGGCCTAAACGAGTGTGAACTCGTTTGGTCTAAAATGATTGTGGGTCTACTTGGGTTCAAACCGCATGAACATAAAAGGTGACTCAAAGATTATGCTTGAAGGGATTTCTTATGTTGAAGCTTTCAATTGGCCCAAGCCATGTTAACCATATACAAATTGAGTCAATTAGTATGAGCCTCAATCAAATGGACACCAAATTGACCCTCAATTGAAAGCCAATTAGGGTTAAATCTAACTCAATTAGGGTTTCCAATCGGCTAATCATCAATGTTCAACAATATGATTCAAATCAGAGTTGAACCTATCAATTGACCTCCAATTGGGCCCAAACTTGGCTCAAACGGTCTTGAGGTCGTTTGGATGACCTCCAAACGATCTTGAGACCGTTTTCCCAAAGTTTGACCAAAAACCAAAATGATTTGATAAGGGTTGAGCCCTAATTAAATTAAAAATCAGCACTTTTCATCAATTTATCAACATCTTGTAATTGGACCCTCAAACCATCACATTTCTTTAACCCTAGACATACAAATGATCTTAGGGTGTCACTAAATGAGTGTGAGATCGTTTGGATGAACCCCCAAACGGGTTGGAACCCGTTTGGGTCCTTCAACCCAAAACTCAACAAGATCTATATTGAAATCAGCAACTTTCACCCGATTAGGGTTAGGTTATTGAAGTGTCTTCAACTCTTAATTGGTTAGGAATTAGATTAAAATTATTTGTATGAATGAAATTCAATATATTATGAACAGGTATCCCAAATGGTCAACGCTTTGTCAACTCACTCAAACGGGTTGGAACCCGTTTGCCCAAAAGTTCAAGTTAATTAGTTTGGAAAATCAGTACTTAATTCAATTCTATTACCTAATTGATTGGCCTTCAACCTACGATTCCTTTGGAGTTAACCCCTCAAATTTGGTGGGTCATTAGCCTACATAATTTTGAATAGAAAACTCAAACGTTCCACGCTTGGTCAACCCTATGAAATGGTCTTGGGGTCGTTTTGATCCAAACGATCTTGCAGGATCGTTTGAGATCAAACGGGTTGAACCCGTTTGACCTTAAACGAGTTGCACCCGTTTGGACCAAAAGGGTTCAAGGCCGTTTCATAAAGTGACATAGGAATCCACTCCCATCATCCTCAACCTCTGTTCAGGTCGGTTCCTCCACCATTTTGCTTGCAAAAGAGCAAGGAAGAAGGGAGGTAGAAGAAGAACTAATCATAGAAAACAAGAACAAAGATATGCATAACAAAGCTAAGGGTTAGAGTTATAAAACCCGCCTCAAACGTGGTTCCTAGAGCTTCCAAGCTTCCAAGCTTCAAGCCTTTAATGGCGTCTTGAGCTCCACAGGTCGGCCAAGGTCAATTCTTCAAGAAAAAGATGGGGATGGTCGGCTAGAACAAGGAACCTAAGTAAGAAAACTAGCAATTCAACCTTGTAATACGATTTCCTCCATGAATCCAAGCTAGAAGGTGGTGTTCTCTTACCTAGAACAGGTTGGTCGTCCCCTTGAGCTCCTGAGCTTTGCTTTGGCCAGTTGAGAAAGATAAGAAGTGAGGAAGTGAAGGAAAACGTTTGCTTGGTTTGGAAAGAAAGGTGCTTATATAGTTTAGGCTGATTTACACCATAAAGACCTCTAGAACTTTGAAATTCTCATCCAAGTCCTTTCTTATATAAGGGAACGTCCAAACTCATCTAAACTTATGCAAAGCTCATGAAATATCAAGATCTAGGGGTAAAGAAAACCAACTTTCAACTAAGGTACATACATGAAAGGTTTCCTTACTCAAACTTAGTGAATTTTATGTACAAAGGTCATTTTTCTTATCTGATTATTCATTGATGTGTCCCTTTCACTATTTCTACTCTAAATGATGACAAGAGTCATAAAAGATGTTCTATATGGTGTATTTTACAAGTTGCACCCCTCAAATTTGGTAAACTGCATTTTACTCCAAATTAGGGTTTTTAAGCATAAGGATTATTCCACAAGCTGCATCTAGATGCCCAAGCTTGGGAAATCCATCATGTCTCATCATATTCACTCATATGATGTCTCATCATCAAAAGAACATCTTAACATGTTTAATTGCAAGTTAACCCCTTAACTGGGTAATTTGCACATAAGCCCCTGCATTACCAAAATAATACTACAACTTTGATTAAAAAGGATAAAATTGAAAGTATATGTTCCTGAGGAACTTAATTACATGTCAAAAGATAATCACCAGGGTTTAATTACATATTTAGGCAAAACACCTAGGGTTAGTTTATAACCCAGGTCAGGGATGTTACAGTGAAAATCACAAAGGAGGTTAAGAGTTATATAACCAGCCTCAAGGAACACAACCAAGATCCGAGCTCCAAGGTCAAGCTCCAAGCTCACGAGCTCAAGGTAGAAGATGGTCGACCAAACTCAGTCACAACCACACCTCTAAGGAAGAAGATGATACTAAGGTTAAGATGGTTCAAGATAGAAAGAAGGTATCCAAGATCCATGGATGAGAAGAAGAAGAAAGGAGAGCTAGGAAACATAGCTTACCAAGGTAGAAGATGAAGGATGCTCAAGGAACACCACAACTTGGGACTTGTCCACCAAGCTTCAAGAGAGGTCCTATAGCTCCTTAGACTTCTCAAGGTTATCCACCAAGGAAGAAGGAAAGAAAAGATGACCAAAAGAATCCTCTTGTATGGAAAGAAAGGAGTATATATACAAGAGGGATGAGAGAGGGATCATGGAAGAGGTGTCATCACCTTAGGAGCTTATGTGCCACTTATCCACAAAAAAGAGCCACGTGCACAACATCATGCAAAACATGGTGATAAGGTCTAGGCAAGGTATCACCCACTTGATATCCTACCAAGGTCATGCCTGATACCATATATCCACACATCCACAAATCGATAGGGTTCAACTCTACACACTCACAAACTGATAGGGTGCAACCCTACACACTCACAAACCGATAGGCAACCTCTCTAGGGCTCTCTAGCCCGAGACAACACATCTACGTGTAAGGCACACCTCACACGTATCCAAAACATCACCAAGGATGTCACCACACAACCAAGACCCAAACAAGGTGCCCATCTATCTCTCCTCTAGATGGTACCAAGAGAGAGAAGGAACACTCAAGAGGTGTCAAACTTGCACATCAACCCCTACTTTAGGTGAATTGCAATTTGCACCAAAACCTCACCACAAAACACAAGCATCAACCACAACAAACTTAAACAAGAAACTTTAAGCTTCAAACATGTCATAATTACATGTCAAATGGTTAGAGAAAGGTTCTAAGCAACATGATTAAGCAAAACAAATAGGGTTATCCCAAAACATGGGTTAGGGTCCTTACAAGCTATAAACCCCTAATAGGGATTTCACCCCCAAAATCATAAGAGAAAAGAAAGGGGTACTTCCTCCTCATATCTTCCTCAAGCTCCCATGTAGCTTCCTCAACACCACAGTGATGCCAAAGAACCTTCACAAGCACAAGGTCCTTCCTCTTCAGCTTCTTCATTCTCCGATCAAGGATCAACATCGGACCTTCCACATAGGTCATATCCTCATCAAGCTCCACCTCCATGGGCTACAACACTGAATCTATATCCGGATGGCACTTCCTCAGAATACTCACATGAAACATTGGATGTAGTCTGTACAACTCAGGTGGCAACTCCAACCTGTAGACCATCTTCCCAACATGTGCCACCACTAGGTAAGGTCCCATTAACCTGGGAGCCAACTTACCCTTCTTTCCAAACCTCAAGACACCTTTCCAGGGAGAGACTTTCAAGTATACCTTGTCTTGCACCTAGAACTCCAAGGGTCTACTCTGGTTATCTGCATATGACTTGTGTCGGTCTTGTGCTACTGATAACCTCCCATTTTGTGACGTTATTTTATTAGTTATCTTTAATTATCCATACTCTTTCTTAGATAAACTAGATAGAATCATTAAACTTTTTTACTTTATTGCAGATACACCAATAAACTAACTTTTCTTTTTTTTCATTTCAGAAAACACAAAAAAAATTACAAAGACCCCTCACGGTCCCAAGACCGCGAGAAGACCTCACGGTCCCAAGATCGCGAGGAGACCCCTCACGGTCCCAAGACCGCGAGAAGACCTCACGGTCCCAAGATCGCGAGAAGACCCCACGGTCCCAAGACCGCGAGAAGACCTCACGGTCCCAAGACCGCGAGAAGACCCCACGGTCCCAAGACCGCGAGAAGGCCTCACGGTCCCAAGATCGCAAGGAGACCTCACGGTCCCAAGACCGCGAGAAGGCCTCACGGTCCCAAGACCGCGAGAAGGCCTCACGGTCCCAAGACTGCGAGAGGCCAAACGGTCTCTAGACCGTTTGGGCTCAACTTGAGCCTATAAATAGGACCTCAAGGGCCACTTCAAGGGGATCGATTCTCAGACGCCCAGAGGCTGCCTCTCTAGCTCCAGAACACTTTTGTCTTCCATCCACTGCCCCAAGGCCGCCAGTTTGAGATCTGCGTTCCATCACCAAGCTATCTTCTCTCTCCTCTCAGCAGCAAAGAAGGTGGGAAGAGAAGATCCTTCATCAAGTCAACCACGAAGCGCGAAGATCGTTGCTCTCTTCACCAAGGGTTCAACTTTCCCTCCTCCGTGGAGATGACATTCTTTCTCTCTCTTCTCGCCTCCTTCTTTGTCCTTGACATGAGCGAGTAGTTTCATTTACTAGGGTGCGGGGAGTAGCCCCGCTACCCATGTTTTCATTTCATGCAATGTAATTCAATAATTTGTAATAGAGATACTCTTCTTTTTAGTTCAACATCAATCGTTTAATGAATTCTAGTTGCATGATCATCAACTTGTGTTACTTATTATCTTTTGGTATGAATTGTCTATGTTTATACCCTTAGATCTGAATATCGATTGAATGTTGGTCTTAGATATATGTAGTCACCATATGTCTGTTTCGGTGTCTAGGAGTGCTTTCATGAGTGGAGTAAACTCACCCCCATCATTGCACTTTCATACTATGAAATGGAATCAGTTGACGTATGGAAGTGCAATCTTGGTAAGGTCGAGGAACACATTTCATGAAGGAGTAATGCAAAGCATGTGACCATTCATTATGGTATGGCTGGCATTGCAATACTCCACACTTCTTGTAGCTAGTTATCCGAAAGGAAGCTAGGACTACAAGATACTAACTGATTTGACTCTCTTTGCAGGTTGTTTTATTATGTTGCATGTCTTGATCCATGCGTAGTGGTGTGAAACCCGATAACATCCTAGTGGATTTTAATCATTGTTTACAACCTTAATCTCTACTTCCTTGCTTTACTTTCCTTGCACTTAGTTTAAAACCAAATCAAACTTTCGATCTAAATATCAACTGTTAAGTAGTTAAGTTCAACTAAAAACGTTTTCCATCTTGATTTCATCAAGACCGTTGTCCCGAGGATTCGACCCTTAACTATACTACGATAAGACTTCCGCGTGTCTTAGCACACGTGGGTGGAGTTCTTACCATAGTACTAGCAAGGCTAAACTTAGGGATTCATCATCTCTAGGATTTTTAGTGGCGTTGCAAAACTCCATCAAAAATTGGCGCCGTTGCCGGGGACAACGGAACGTTTTAGTTTTTACTTAACAACTTCTTGGTTGATTAGGATTTTACACTTTTTCTTGATAAATACTCCAAATCTTCTTGATTTCTTCATTTCCTTCCATTATCCTAACGTGTGATTTTCTTTCTACTCAGGTAGAAAACGTGTATGCAACCCCCGCATAGCATCGGATTCTCCCCTGAACCAGAGTACGACTCTGAGGTAGAAAGAAGTTTCCACCGAAGGATTAGACTTAACCGCCAAAGAGCCAGACAGATGGCTGAAGAGCAACGCCTTGTTGCAGAAAGAGTTAACTCCGCCATAGCAGCACAACGAGCACAACTTATTGCAAACACTCGTGCTCATGTGCAAGCTGAGA
Source organism: Alisma plantago-aquatica (assembly GCA_963693085.1). Taxonomy (NCBI): domain Eukaryota; kingdom Viridiplantae; phylum Streptophyta; class Magnoliopsida; order Alismatales; family Alismataceae; genus Alisma; species Alisma plantago-aquatica. Next base: position 1,383,408,527 of record OY856410.1, on the reverse strand, counting down.
TTCGAGCTGAGGAACAAGCCTGCATCCAAGCAGAGCATGCTGCTGCTCAACTTGCATTAAGAAACAAGCAACTTCGGGACTATGCAGTCCCGAAGAATTATGAAGATGATCATCCAGTCCGACCACCGATTATTAACATACCACACTTTGAAATCCGGACGCAATGGATCCAGATCATGCAAGCCATCTCTTTTTCTGGAGCACCCGGAGACGATTGCATGGATCACCTTAAGAGATTCAAGTCACTCTGCCGACTTGTACCCCAAGCAGGAATCGCTTTGGAAGCAATAATGTTACACCTTTTCCACTTCACCTTATCTGGAAGAGCACTAAGCTGGTACAACGCTTTGGATAGACACCCCATCATCACTACTTGGACTCCTTTAGAAGAAAAGTTTCTTGAGAAATTCTTTCCACCTTCGCTAACCTATGAGATTAGGGGACAGATTAATCACTTTTCCCAACTACCTGGAGAAACACTTGCTGAAGCTTGGAAAAGATTCAAAGAACTCCTGAGAAAGTGTCCTCACCATGGCATATCTCAAAATCAACTGATAGAAACATTCTATAGAGGAGTAAGTGATGATATCAAGCAATTTCTAGATTCCTCATCTGGAGGAAATTTTATGAGAAAGAACTATGAAGATGCCTGGAATATAGTTACGCTAGGGGCCGAGAACCAATCCAATTGGGGAAGGTCGTCTAACCAACCCAAGGGGGTTCTTAAGGTATACAAAGCTGAAGAATCAATGGAACTCAAGGCCATTGCAGAGGCCCTGAAGACTATTGCTAGCAAGCAACAAGCCCTCGAAACTTCTTTTGGGGAATATGACAAGAAGAAAAGCTCTCAGGTTCAACAAGTAAAAGCAGCTACTGGAACTTGTGAAGCCTATCATGCATCTGATCATCCCACATTATCATGTGGTTTGTTGTACAATGTCATGATGGATTTACAACCACCTATGCCGCAATATGAACCCATTATTGAGCATCCCGAGGACCAAATGCCAGAGCAAGTCAACTCCATCCATTCAATACCTGGCCAGGTGTACTACAATCCAGATAAACCAAGGAACCATCCTGGTTTCCAATACGGGAATCATGCAGGGACCGCCAACCCACAACAGCAGACTCAAGGTGGATCTTTCAATAGACAACCACCAGGATTTCAGAATAACTTCAGTCAAGGGAATTATAGACAAGGTTTCCAAATATCTAACTATCCTAGGAACCCTTCTTACCAATATGGCCATCCAGGTCTGCACCCGCAGCTACAACAACCTCAGTTGCAGCAGCCCCAACAACCACAGTTAACTGCACCTCTACAACAACCACAAGGACAGCAAGTCACTCAGTATCAACAGAGGGGTGCTCCTCCCCAATCATCTGATGAAATATCCTTGATTAGACAAATGATTCAATCTCAACAGACTATGCTTGCAAACCAGCAAGCTCAACAAAAGGTCGTAGAATCCCAACTGGCACAGATTGCCGCTCAATTGAAGCCACAAGCCAGCACTTTTGCTGGGCAACCAGAAGCAAACCCGAGACATAACCAAAACAGACCAGAACAACTGAATGCCATCACCACACGGTCTGGTCGTGTCCTGCCTGATGTCACCAGAATCATACATGATGATGATGATGTAGCCATTCTTTCCCCAACAGGAAATTCAAGCATAGAAACAGAAAATTTTACTGAGAAAGAAAAGGAAAAGGAACCAATGCCAGAGGTCACACCCAGAATTCCTTATCCAGACAGGCTGAAAGGGACCAAAATGGATACTAGGTTCCAAAAATTTAAAGAAGCTATGAAAAAATTATACATTGATATTCCTTTCCTCGATGCTCTTTCCGAGGTGCCCGCTTGGGCCAAATACCTGAAAACCCTCTTGTCAAGAAAGTATATGACAGAAGAGCATGAAACGGTGAAACTTGCTCAGACCACTTCAGACATTCTGCTAAACAAGATGCCAAAGAAAAAGAAGGATCCTGGTTCCTTCGGTATCCAGTGTTCCATTGGAAATGGTTCCAGCAAGAAAGGATTGGCAGACTTAGGAGCAAGTATATCTATTATGCCCTATTCGATGTGTAAAAGATTAGGCTTCACTGATTTGTTACCTATGACAATGACAATTCAGTTAGCCGACTCCACCATAACTGCCCCTCTTGGAATTATCGAGGATATTCGTGTCAGAATAGGAGCAAATTCCTATGTCCCGTGCAATTTCGTTATTATGGACATCCAAGAAGACCTGAGATACCCGATAATCTTTGGCAGACCTTTCCTAGCTACTGCCCGAGCACTTATCGATGTTGAAGCAGGCACTATTATCTTGAGACTTGGGAAGGAAGCTTTCCAATTCAGAGTTCTTAACAGCATGAAAGGACCAAGCATTCAAGAGGAAGTTTTTCTCCTGGATGCCATATATCAAATGTCCCAGTTAGAAATGTCTGAACCCTCCGATGAATTGGAAAATACCCTTACAAATCCAGAAGTGGAATTCTCGGCAAGTGAATTAGTGCAACAATGCCTTCAATACTTGGAAAAGGCTAAAGAAGCCCCGACTGCCACATTCGAAGAACTTAAGGCTGTCACAATTATAGAAGCTACCGAGCCACCTAAGGCTCCGGAAATGAAAGCCCTACCTGAGGGGCTCAAACATGTTTTTCTTGATGAAGAGAAGCTTTGTCCAGTAATCATCAGCTCCACTCTGGAGAAAGACCAAGAAAATAGGCTTCTCAATGAATTAAAGAGGCATAAGAAAGTCATTGGGTATAAAATGACTGATTTGACGGGTATAAGTCCCGCTTTATGCATGCACAAACTGCCCATGGTTGAAGAGTTTAAACCATCAAGAGAACACCAGAGAAAGTTAAACCCCAACCTCAAGGAGGTGGTTCGCGTTGAGGTCCTCAAACTTCTAAAGGCAGGTATCATCTACCCCATTTCGGATTCTCAGTGGGTTAGCCCTGTACAGGTGGTCCCAAAAAAGGAGGGGACCACTGTTGTCCTTAATGATAAAAACGAACTAGTACCCACTAGAACCGTGACTGGGTGGAGAATGTGCATTGACTATAGAAAACTTAATAAATCCACGCGAAAAGATCACTACCCCCTGCCTTTCCTAGATGAGGTCCTCGAGCGCTTAGCTCATCAGAAATTCTTCTGTTACCTCGATGGTTATTCCGGGTTTTACCAAATCCCTATACACCCGGAAGATAAAGAGAAAACTACTTTCACCTGTCCTTTTGGGACATATGCTTTCAGAAGAATGCCATTCGGGCTTTGTAACGCGCCAGCCACTTTTCAGAGATGCATGTCTGCTATCTTTGCAGGATTAACAGAATCTATAATGGAGATATTCATGGATGATTTCTCAATTTATGGAAACTCTTTCGACAACTGTCTGCTCAACCTGGTTCAAGTTTTACAAAGATGCGAGGACAGAAACCTCATCTTAAATTGGGAAAAATGCCATTTTATGGTAACGGAAGGTGTTGTCCTCGGACACAAAGTGAGCGACAGAGGGATCGAGGTGGATCAAGCAAAAATTGACGTCATCTTGAAATTGATGCCACCAAAAGATGTAAAAGGGGTACGTGCTTTCTTAGGTCATGCTGGGTTTTACAGAAGATTTATCAAAGACTTCTCAAAAATAGCAAAACCCATGACACAACTGCTGACCAAGGACACAGAATTTAACTTTAACCAAGAATGTTTGCAAAGTTTCACAACTCTGAAAAATGCCTTGATTTCCGCACCCATTCTAAGAGCTCCATATTGGTCACAACCATTCGAAATCATGTGTGACGCGAGCGATTATGCCATAGGGGCCGTATTAGGGCAAAGAATCGACAAGAAACCCTATGTTATATACTACGCATCTAAAACGTTGGATGAAGCATAGAAAAATTACACCACTACAGAAAAGGAATTCTTAGCTGTCATCTACGCGTTCGAGAAATTCCGCTCATACCTGATTGGAGCTAAAGTCATCGTCTACACTGACCACTCCGCTATACGGTATCTAATTTAGAAGCAAGATGCAAAACCTAGACTTATCCGCTGGGTATTAATGCTTCAAGAATTCGATTTGGAAATCAAAGACAAAAGCGGGGTGGAAAACGTCGTCGTTGACCATCTCAGCCGTATTAGAGTCGAGGATGAAGACAAAGTACCTATCCGAGACTCCCTCCCGGACGACCAATTAATGAAAGTCGCTAATGGATTCCCCTGGTATGCCGACATTGTTAATTATTTGGCAACAGGAATCATTCACCCATCTGCATCCTATCACGACAAAAAGAAGTTCATTCACGACGCTAAGAAATATTTCTGGGACGAGCCCTATCTTTTTCGCTTATGCGCAGATGGACTCTTTCGTAGATGCATTCCAGAGACGGAAATCACTTCGGTTATTGAGCATTGTCACTCAGGCCCCGCTGGGGGCCACATGAGTTCTAAAAAGATAGCTCTTAAAGTCCTACAATCTGGCTTTTATTGGCCTACCATCACAAAAGACGCACATGAATACGTGCGATCATGCGACAAGTGCCAGCTATCTGGGGGAATTACCAGAAGAAATGAAATGCCATTGAACATATGGCAAGAAATCGAACTCTTCGATGTATGGGGAATTGATTACATGGGCCCTTTCCCCTCATCCTATGGATACATGTACATCTTAGTTGCTGTGGATTATGTGTCAAAATGGGTAGAAGCTCTACCGACCATCTCTTGTGATTCAAAACCGGTAATCAAGATGTTTAAAGAGATAATATTCCCCAGATTCGGCGTCCCAAGAACGATAATATCTGACGGCAGATCACATTTCTTGGAACGGAGCTTTGAAGCCTTATTAAGAAAATACGGAGTCAACCACAAAGTTTCTACACCGTATCACCCACAGACATGTGCACAGGTTGAAGTCTCTAATAGGCAAATTAAAGCTATCCTAGAAAAGACTGTCAATCGGCACCGCACCGATTGGTCCACCAAACTATCTGACACTCTATGGGCTTACCGTACAGCTTTCAAAACACCAATCGGAACAACACCGTTTCGATTAGTGTATGGGAAGTCCTGCCATTTGCCAGTTGAATTAGAGCATAAGGCTTGGTGGGCCATTAAGCAACTAAACTTCGATCTCAAAGGCGCTGGTGAATTCAGACAACTGCAACTCCAAGAACTAGAAGAATTACGAATGACAGCCTACCACAACGCAAGAATTTACAAAGAACAAACTAAGATGTGGCACGATGGCCACATAAAAAGAAAGGATATAACCGTCGGAGACAAAGTCCTCCTATTCAACTCCAGATTAAAAATGTTTCCTGGAAAATTGCTACTAAATGGTCGGGGCCGTTCACAATCAAACACATATACCCGACAGGAGCTGTCATTATTATCGATGATAATGGAGGAGAAAGGAGCGTAAATGGTCACAGATTGAAGAAATACCACACTCCGACAGACAAATTATCAAGGCAAACCATAGAGATCCATGATCCTATAAAGTCAGCATAGCCAGAGAAAAATCTTGTCGAGCCAGCGACGTTAAACCAAAGCGCTTCTTGGGAGGCAACCCAAGGCCTGAGTACCACCTTCCCTAATTTTTCTAGCCTTTTATTTTGTTTTTAAACCTCTTTTGTTTTTCTTTGTTTTTCTTTAAATCTAAAAAAAATAAAAAATAAAAATAAAAATCCACATGATCTTGAGGTCAAACGGTCTCAAGACCGTTTGGGCCCTCGCGGTCTCAAGACCGTTTGGGTCCTCGCGGTCTCAGGACCGTTTGGGCCCTCACAGTCTCAAGACCGTTTGGGCCCTCGCGGTCTCAAGACCGTTTGGGCCCTCGCGGTCTCAAGACCGTTTGGGCCCTCGCGGTCTCAAGACCGTAAGGTTCCTCGCGGTCCCCAGACCGTGAGGATTCATCACGGTCTCAAGACCGTTTGGAAGGCCGACCCCACCTAAAACCTATAAATATACCCTCCCCACCAACGTTTCTCTCTTCTTGAACCCCAAACTTCCAAGCTTCGCTGTTTCATTCATCTCCGAGCTCCATCTCCGTGCTCTCTGACGCCGCTTCCATTTCAAGTTCTTCGCCGACGACTCAGCTTCGCCGCTGTCATCTCCGGCTCATCGTCACTCGTGCGCCCCTGCTGTAACGTTGATTCGTCGTCTCCGGCTCTTCGCCGATTCGCTGACCGCACTGACAGGTTGACAACCCGGCGATTCATTAAACAATAGCTCGCGTTCGAACTCCTCTCCGCCCTTGTCGCCGTCATCATTTTCTTGGTTCTCTGCCGACGAACGACCGCGCGGTTTGTCTCCCGCGCGGTTCATCTCCCTCGCGGTCTCAAGACCATTTGGATCCTCACGGTCTCAAGACCATTTGGATCCTCGGGGTCTCAAGACCGTTTGGATCCTCGCGGTCTCAAGACCGTGTAAGCCCAAACGGTCTCAAGACCGTCTGAGACCAAACAGTCTCAGGACCGTTTGAACTCAAACCAACTACTAAAACTCAAACTCAAAATAATTTTACTTTGTTATAATTCTAAAATTTACGATTTCTAACTTTTGTTTTATTGTCAATCATTTCAGAATGACTTCACCTGTGAAGCAAGGATCAACAGATGCTCCTTTCTAGACAAAAGAGAAATTACTAGCTGAACGAACAAATCTCCAAACCATAGTTGACCAGTACAAAAAGACTGGACAGGTCCCAGCACAAGTGAACCTGATTGAAGTCATGAAAGACATAAAGCGAATCAACCGCTGCTTAGATGAAGAATCTTTTGAAGAGGAGGTAGAAGAGATTTCATCCGACGAGGCCTCAGAATACCAGCCTTCCCATGAGAAAGAATCACCCACTACAAAATCTAAGGGGAAGAGAATGGCTCAAGAATCCACAGCTGAGCCAACACCTAAGAAGAGAGCCAGGAAGCAGGTTCACCCCGCTTCTGCAAGGGAACATATCCTGGTAGGGTACATCCCACCATCCACCACCACCACTACCACCCCTGCCACAATAATTGTTCCTATTTTTCCTCCCATCACCACCACAGCACCACCACCCGAAAACCTTCATCTCCATAACATCGCCTCCATCATCCAACTCCTTAAACCAACCAAGTATGTCTGCCCCAGCATACTTATGAAGATGGGGATCTACCATAGAATCCTCACTCTTCTTGACAATTCAAACCTTTCCCGGCTCTGCTTTGTATCTGAAATTTCCTACACTGAGCCCATAACAGAATTCTTCACCTACTTCAACAAAGAAGTGGTGGACATCATGCATAGAGAAAGGGACGGTGGTGACCGCAGAATAACCACCAGAATCTTTAACAATGAGGTGGTCATCACCGAAAATCTTCTGAATGAAATCTTTGTTGACAATCCAGACCAGCTGAAGAAAGCTAAGGCAGTTGGCACAGAACACCCCTGGTTCAACAAACATACCTTCTGGAAATCACTAACGGGGTTACCAACCTTCGATGCAAGGACAAGCAAGGCCTCCAACATTCATTCTGGCCTAGTGTGCACGCTCCACTAAATCATCATCGGCGCACTCTTCCCCAGACCCGAAGGAGGAAATGTTCTTATATCCGACCTTTTTGTCCTCTGGTCAGTCCTAAAAGGAATGCCCATTAACATTGGATGACATATGCTGCTCAAGCTATCAGCCTTTGCCCTCGGAAAAGAAATTTGCATGGGAGGTCATATCACATCTATCATCAAATACCTTAAGATGGATATACTTCTACCCAAATGCAACCCAATCAAGGGCGACATCCTTACCAACGACCAGACACTAAAGAACTCCCATATCTTAAAAGATAAGGATGGAAGGCTGCACTATGTGTTCTGCCCCACAAAATCTAATAGAACCCTGCTCCCACTTCCAGAGTTTGCTGACTATGACAAGGACAAGCTCCTATTCACCGAGGACGGGATCACCAAAATCATAGCCTCAGTCAAGGCCAAAGAAAAGAAAGCAAAGGCAGGGCAGGCAGAACTCAGTATAACTGCCCCGGCAGCAACAAAACTTCTAGTCAAACGACCTTCCAGAAGGCTCGTAAAAGCACATGAGCTGTCGGGGACACCTACATCAAAGCCTAACCCCGAACCTAAACCCCCCTCCCAGAAGAACATATTACATCCTCATCACTAGAATCTTTTATAATGAGTCTAAATGTTGAGCTCGCCACCACCTCTCCACCTTCCACCACCCCAATATCTACCACCCCACCACCATCAACCACCCTTCAATCATCCTCCACACCACCTTCCTCTACCACCCCACCACCACCCCCACCCTTCTTCACTTCGGCCACCCCATTCTCCACCACAATGCCTGAATTCTCCTCCTTCACATCCACCGACTTTCCATCAACATTCTCGGACCCCTTTCTCTCTCCGAGAATGCCACCACTTTTTCCACCCACCACCACCCCGACATCGCTGGTGACCCCATCTACAGTCACCACGCAATTCACGGGTCCATCAACAGTGTCTTTTCCGCATGACACTACCATTCCACCCCGACCCCAGCCACCTCACTCTTCATTTACTGGGGTCCCTTATACTAACGTCGGTGCAGAATTCGGACGTCAATTCGACACCATCCGAAACCTCCTCACCGACCCATCTAACATTTTAAATTCTATTTTTTCATGTGTGCAGGGTCTAACACAACAGGTTGCCTAGATTGGCAAGCAGAACCGCGCCATGCCAGGCATCCTCCAAGGAATCCAACAATGTCAAGATTCAGTGGCCATGCAAGTCGACCACATCGACGGCCACTGCAACAACTTGCCTGAGTTGATCCATGGAGTACAACGCCAGCATGAAGTGTTGGCAAAGCAAGTCGATAGGATTTCTACGCAGACTCTACCTCTGCCAGAAACCCTCCACGAGCTGAAGCAGCAACAGCAAGCTTTCAGCACGCGCCTGGACGACATCACCACCACCCTCACGCAACTACATAATCGCCAGGAGGACTCGTCAAATAATGAGCTTATTCATCTAAGAGCTCAAGTAACCGATCTCACAGCACGACTCCTCTTGGCCGAACAACGTTATTCTGATCTAAAAGAAACCCATGAAGCACTGCTCGAAACACACGAGCACGTGCAAGTGGCTTATGATGAACTCCAATCCATCCATCATCTGTGCAAGAAGAAAGCACAAAATAAGACAACTAATGACGATGAAGATGATGCTGATGACGGGGAAGATTCTGACTCCTCCGCTGACTCAAACAATAGTTCCTCCTCAGCTGATGACTCCGACAAGCCAGATGATGCTGGGGCAGGCCCCAGCCAAGGAGCAGAACCAAAACAACAGCAAGATCACCAAACTGGTGATAAAGATCACAAATCCCCTGCTCATACAGAGAATGTCAACATATACTTCGGGGATCAATTTCTAAACTTTTCTGCGGGATCTCTGGGGGAGGCTGCCAAAGAAGTGGCTTTTGCTGAGTTCGAAAAATGCATTCAAGGAACCAGCAGCACTACACCAGCCACAGCAGCCCAGCAAATCTCTGCACCCAAACCGTCAGCGCCTGAACTTGAAGAATCAGAAAGAGTATGCCTAGACACTGATGACGATGTAGACACTCCTTCTGATTCTGATAAAGACTACGATCTGCAGCAGTACATGGACAGCATAGAACAAACTTCTACCCCCACACCACAAGAGCTACCTCCGCCGCCACCTCTACCTAACAAAATGAAAGAGTTAGACATAGCGGCCATCTCTACCCTAGATGCACAAGATATCTTTATCTTAAACACTATAGTAGATGATGCCAAAGCTGGGGAGGATGTAATATACAAAAACACGATGACAAAACGCAATCTGACGCGTGAAGATTTCCGATCCCTTCTTCGATCCCAGTCGCCGGTGAAGATGGCAATGTTCCGTACACTACTTGCCAACTCTATCGAGATCTACAAAAGCTCTCGGCAACAGCAACCGGTTCTTAACGCCTCACCCACACTAGGATTGTGCTTACTGTACAAAGAGTTACAGCACAAATCCATTACAAGGTTGCACAGGGGGATCGCAAGAAAAGCGAGATACATAACCGTGCCTTTCCAAGTTTGTAACCACTGGCTGCTCATGATTGTGGACACTGTCGCCCGCGACGCCAAAGTGTACAATTTCTGTGCCAGTGACTTAAAGGCCGGAATAATCAATTTTGTTGGAATTGAAGCCGGGGAGGCAAGATGCATCCCTTTCCGGCTGCTAAAGCTCATATGGGCCGCATGCCCTTCTCTCCGCCGGGACTGGAGCTCCCCCTAGTTTCGAATAATTAACCCACAAGTCCAAGCCGCAGAAGGTTCTTGGGACAGCGCTTTCTACGTCATAAGGCACATCCTAGCGCTAAACCAGCAGGTCCCTTTCACTGAACTAATTAATGAAGATTTCCACTCCCTACGAGGATGTTACGCCATGGAGCTTATTTGCGACAGAAGGTTTTTTAACGACCCTACCATGGCGGCAGACGACGTCCCTCGTTATCTCTTTTCATCTATTCAACGCCCACACAGGAGACCTTTCAGACAAACCCTAGCGGCGCTGACAAAAGAAAAACAACCATCTAATGTCACCAGGCAAAGCCAATGGAACCCTTACATCTTCGATCTGGTTCCAGATAAAGGTGACATTGATCTGATATCAGGGGTAGCCATCAAGACATCTTCATCACATATGGTACCCCAATCTTCCATTGAACCGTCATTTCCCGACTTCGACCCGGAGGCTTGCAAAACTCTTTCAGATAACGAGCTCCGGTTAATAATGTCACGGCTATATGCCGAAAAAGACGAGCTGGTATATATCGACGGGGATATATTGGTTATGGCAGATGCCCTCCGTGAGACCTTACAATTCAAGGGTTCCATGTCTGTAAGTGTAATGACTGCTTATCAATACTTGCTTGCACGGAATCACAACACAGTCTATATGGTGTCAGCTTACATGAAGGATGATCTTCTCGGGCTGAAGAACTTCGGAACAAAGGAGTCAACCATCTCTTATCTCCAACATACAACTCCGAAGTTCATCATGTTACCTTTCCTTCATCAAGAGCACTGGATGTTACTGGCAACCAATCTTCATGAAGGAACAACAATAATCTACAACAGTTCCGACAGCCAGTATGATCCAAAACGGAAAGCATACACTAAAACTCCAAAGACACCAACGGAGGAGGTGGCGAAGGAGTGTGCTGACAAATTACACGATCTTTTGGGTCAGCACACGCGGGCATATGACAGAGATCACTTCAAATCACCAGCCTTCTGCCACAGGTGCCCCCAGCAAATCAAAGAATCAAATGACTGCGGCTTCCACGTCCTCTACTGGATGTATACAATCCTGGCCCTTCCCAAGCCGGTAGAGGACATGACAGAGGTGGATTACCACGCGTTACGGGGAAAGTTCTCCGCCAACTTACTCAGAACACATGTGGCAAATAAAGGATTAACCGACGCCTAAATGCCCTTGTCCATGCATTTCTCAACCTATCACTTTGACACTCTGTGGACAGAGTGCATGATAAGTTAGGGGGGAGTGCACTGGACAAGGGCGAGGTATCATTCTGCTTCAACCTTTCTATTTTTCCCGCTTATCATTTTTCAAACTTTCTGTCCATATTTAGACTTTTTCCAGTAATTTTTTTTCTTTTTCAAATATAACTTTCATCATGGAAAGAATCACCCTTAGCTAAATTAGAGATAAAGTAGTCCTCAAAAACAAATAACAAGATTAGCATACAGGCATGAAATGGTGAATTCATAAATTTCATTCACTATTGGTTTCTATACTTTTGCTTCAATTATATCTCAGACTCTTCACAGGTCAACTTCAGGGCCAAAGCGAACCGAAAACTCTCAAAGTCAAGAGGGAAATCAGGGAAATCCAAAATCAAGAAATCTCGCGAGCGGACCACCAATTAAAAATAAGTGCATGTCAGGAACCCTAAGAACAATTTTCTTCTTTCAATAAAAGAGGCTTGGCCGCCCAATCAAAAACCCTAACAAAACCCACTTCCTAAGCCTGTGAGATTTGAATAAAAGCCAGAGTGCTGAATAAAAACATGAGAGTTGTGCCATGCATAAGGACCTATATGAAGAGCCAACAAAGATCTCACCCGGCCGGTACATACAGCTGCCCTCATGAAGGCAGATGTGTCGTGCCCGGTAATGATATCCTAAGGTTTCCTAATATATGAAAAGGCTAATAAAAGAGCTCACCCGGCCGGTACATTCAACTGCCCTCATGAAGGCAGATGTATCGTGCCCGGTAGTGAATCTCTAAAAAGCATAGACAAACCCTTCCCCACTTGAAGGGGGAGTTACACAATAAGCCTTTTAAGCCAGCCCTCATACCCACTCTAGCTACCGGTAGGTTTCTCCAAAGAAGTATAAAACTGATTAGAGTCGATGACATGCACATAATAAGAAAAGTGGTCCCAATGCGAGATTCACGATATAAAAGGAACCTGAGATCCATGCAACTTTTGATACTCGAAAGAGTTAGTGTAAGCAGAAGCCCTGATAAGACCTCGGTAGATCTCTGACCTAGAATTGAAGCAAGAGTATGGAAACCCTAATTAAATAAAATCGCCTCGCCATTACATGCCTTAGCTCTATCTAACTTGAGGACAAGCTAGACACTAAGTTAGGGGGGGTGATAACCTCCCATTTTGTGACGTTATTTTATTAGTTATCTTTAATTCTCCATACTCTTTCTTAGATAAACTAGATAGAATCATTAAACTTTTTTACTTTATTGCAGATACACCAATAAACTAACTTTTCTTATTTTTTTCATTTCAGAAAACACACAAAAAAATTACAAAGACCCCTCACGATCCCAAGACCGTGAGAAGACCTCACGGTCCCAAGACCGCGAGGAGACCCCTCACGGTCCCAAGACCGCGAGAAGACCTCACGGTCCCAAGACCGCGAGAAGACCCCACGGTCCCAAGACTGCGAGAAGACCTCACGGTCCCAAGACCGCGAGAAGACCCCACGGTCCCAAGACCGCGAGGAGACCTCACGGTCCCAAGACCGCGAGAAGGCCTCACGGTCCCAAGATCGCAAGGAGACCTCACGGTCTCAAGACCGCGAGAAGGCCTCACGGTCCCAAGACCGCGAGAAGGCCTCGCGGTCCCAAGACCGTGAGAAGGCCTCACGGTCCTAAGACCGCGAGAAGGTCTCACGGTCCCAAGACCGTGAGAGGCCAAACGGTCTCTAGACCGTTTGGGCTCAACTTGAGCCTATAAATAGGACCTCAAGGGCCACTTCAAGGGGATCGATTCTCAGACGCCCAGAGGCTGCCTCTCTAGCTCCAGAACACTTTTGTCTTCCATCCACTGCCCCAAGGCCGCCAGTTTGAGATCTGCGTTCCATCACCAAGCTATCTTCTCTCTCCTCTCAGCAGCAAAGAAGGTGGGAAGAGAAGATCCTTCATCAAGTCAACCACGAAGCGCGAAGATTGTTGCTCTCTTCACCAAGGGTTCAACTTTCCCTCCTCCGTGGAGATGACGTTCTTTCTCTCTCTTCTCGCCTCCTTCTTTGTCCTTGACATGAGCGAGTAGTTTCATTCACTAGGGTACGGGGAGTAGCCCCGCTACCCATGTTTTCATTTCATGCAATGTAATTCAATAATTTGTAATAGAGATACTCTTCTTTTCAGTTCAACATCAATCGTTTAATGAATGCTAGTTGCCTGATCATCAACTTGTGTTACTTATTATCTTTTGGTATGAATTGTCTATGTTTATACCCTTAGATCTGAATATCGATTGAATGTTGGTCTTAGATGTATGTAGTCACCATATGTCTATTTCGGTGTCTAGGAGTGCTTTCATGAGTGGAGTAAACTCACCCCCATCATTGCACTTTCATACTATGAAATGGAATTAGTTGACGTATGGAAGTGCAATCTTGGTAAGGTCGAGGAACACATTTCATGAAGGAGTAATGCAAAGCATGTGACCATTCATTATGGTATGGCTGGCGTTGCAATACTCCACACTTCTCGTAGCTAGTTATCCGAAAGGAAGATAGGACTACAAGATACTAACTGATTTGACTCTCTTTGCAGGTTGTTTTATTATGTTGCATGTCTTGATCCATGTGTAGTGGTGTGAAACCCGATAACATCCTAGTGGCTTTTAATCATTGTTTACAACCTTAATCTCTACTTCCTTGCTTTACTTTCCTTGCACTTAATTTAAAACCAAATCAAACTTTCGATCTAAATATCAACTGTTAAGTAGTTAAGTTCAACTAAAAATGTTTTCCATCTTGATTTCATCAAGACCGTTGTCCCGAGGATTCGACCCTTAACTATACTACGATAAGACTTCCGCGTGTCTTAGCACACGTGGGTGGAGTTCTTACCATAGTACTAGCAAGGCTAAACTTAGGGATTCATCATCTCTAGGATTTTTAGTGGCGTTGCAAAACTCCATCAGCTACCTTCAACTATTGTTTGATTATCTTGATCTTCTCTGTCATTTTTTGTACAAGCTCCAGACCAAGAAGTTGATACTCACCTATCTCGTACCAATACAACAGTGATCTACAATGTCTCTCATACAACGCCTCATAAGGTGCCATGTCAATGCTACTCTAATAGCTATTGTTGTAGGAGAACTCTATCAAACTGAGGTGTATATCCCAACTCCCTAAAAACTGAAGAATGCATGCCCTCAACAGATCCTCTAAGGTCTGATTGGTCCTCTCATATTGACCATCTGTCTACGGGTGAAAAGTAGTGTTAAACTTTAACTGTGTACCCAAAGTTGTGTGCAGTCACTCCCAAAAGCGACTTGTGAACTGGGGACCCCTATCAGATATGATAGTTGTTGGAACACAATGAAAATGCACTATCTCATCCACATAAACCTGGGCAAGATTCTCTACTGTGAACGTCATTTTTATGAGAAGAAAATGTGCTGACTTGGTCAATCGGTCAACGATCACCCAAATAGAATCATAACCTTTGGATGTCCTAGGTAGACCAACCATGAAGTCCATAGTCAAATGATCCCACTTCCACTATGGTATAGGCAACAGTTGCAACGTTCCTACAAGCTTTTGATGCTCTGCTTTAACCTATTAACATGCAACACATCTCACAACAAACTCAGCCATGTCCTTCTTCAAGCCTGGCTACTAAAACATATCTTTCAGATTATGATACATCTTGGTGCTACCTGGGTGCATAGAGTTCATGGACGAATGAGCCTCTTCCAACATCATCCTCCTTAGGTCGTTAGCATCAGGAACCACTATCCTGCCATGGTAACAAACTGTCCCATCATATGACTTGTGGAAGCCATCATGCTTCTCACTACTAAAATCTGATCCAATATGTTGTATCATGGTGTCAATCTATTGTGCATCTTGGATCTACTATCTCAGCATATGATTCACCTACATATGTGCCAAAAATCATGTTAGCAAGGAAAGTTCTAACTTAACATTCATCTGATGCAAGGAGACCAACATGTCTTACTTGTGGCATATCAAAGAACTCAACTGGGCTCTATCCATAGGTGAAGATGAAGAATTCCTGCTCAACGTGTATGTCATGATGTTCACCATTCCTGGATGATAATCAATCGTGCAGTCATAGTCTTTGATCGACTCCATCCAACGACACTACCTCATATTTAACTCATGTTGTGAAAAGATGTACTTCAGGTTCTTATGATCATTGAAGATCTGACACTTCTCCCCATATAGGTAGTGCCTCCAAATCTTCAAAACATGAACTACCACAACTAACTCTAGATCATGGGTTGGGTAATTCTCCTCGTGTTTCTTAAGCTATCGGGAAGTGAAAGAAACCACTTGGTTGTCCTGCATCAGTACACAACCCAACCCATTCCTGGACACATCATAAAATACTATGTATCCTTTTCCTTGCTTAGGCAAGCCAGAACTGGTGCACTTGTCAACTTGTCCTGCAATGTCTGAAAAGTATGTTGACATTAGTCATCCCAAATGAACGGTATATCTTTCCCTGATCCTCAACGGGTGATATTTTGACCTCAGTTCTATCTTTGAGAACATTGTCGTGCCACACAACTAATCAAACAGGTCATCTATCCTCGACAAAGCATACTTATTCTTTATCGTCACCTTGTTCAACTATATGTAGTCTATATACAACCTCATAGACCCATCTTTCTTCTTCACAAACAACACTAAAGCACCTCACGGTGACATACTCGGCCTAATGAAACCTTTGTCAAGTAGTTCTTGCAAGTGTCTCTTCAACTCTGCCATCTCTGTCAAAGCCATCCTATACAGTGCTTGAGCTATCTGTTGCGTGTCGGGGACCAGATTGATCTCAAAATTAATCACTAGGGCTCTCTAGCTCGAGACAACACATCTGGGTGTAAGGCACACCCCAGACGTATCCAAAACATCACCAAGGATGTCACCACACAACCAAGACCCAAACAAGGTGCCCATCTATCTCTCCTCTAGATGGTACCAAGAGAGAGAAGGAACACTCAAGAGGTGGCAAACTTGCACATCAACCCCTACTTTAGGTGAATTGCAATTTGCACTAAAACCTCACCACAAAACACAAGCATCAACCACAACAAACTTAAACAAGAAACTTTAAGCTTCAAACATGCCATAATTACATGTCAAATGGTTAGAGCAAGGTTCTAAGCACCATGCTTAAGCAAAAAAAACATGGTTATCCCAAACCATAGGTTAGGGTCCTTACAATCTATAAACCCCTAATAGGGATTTCACCCCAAAAATCATAAGAGGAAAAGAGAGGGGTACTTCCTCCTCACCTCTTCCTCAAGCTCCCATGTAGCTTCCTCAACACCACAGTGATACCAAAGAACCTTCACAAGCACAAGGTCCTTCCTCTTCAGCTTCTTCACTCTCCAATCAAGGATCAACATTGGACCTTCCACATAGGTCATATCCTCATCAAGCTCCACCTCCATGGGCTGCAACACTGACTCTGTATCCGGATGGCACTTCCTCAGAATACTCACATGAAACATTGGATGTAGTTTGTACAACTCAGGTAGCAACTCCAACCTGTAGACCATCTTCCCAACATGTGCCACCACTGGGTAAGGTCCCATAAACCTGGGATCCAACTTACCCTTCTTTCAAACCTCAAGACACCTTTCCAGGGAGAGACTTTCAAGTATACCTTGTCTCACACCAGGAACTCCAAGGGTCTACTATGATTATCTACATACGACTTGTGTCGGTCCTGTGCTACCTTCAACTATTGTTGGATTATCTTGATCTTCCCTGCCGTTTGTTGTACAAGCTCCAGACCAAGAAGTTGATATTCACCAATCTCGTACCAACACAACAGTGATCTGCAATGTCTCTCATACAACGCCTCATAAGGTTCCATGTCAATGCTACTCTAATAGCTATTGTTGTAGGAGAACTCTATCAAACCGAGGTGTATATTCCAACTCCCTGAAAACTGAAGAACGCGTGCCCTCAATAGATCCTCCAAGGTCTGATTGGTCCTCTCAGATTGACCATCTGTCTACGGGTGAAAAGTAGTGTTAAACTTTAACTGCGTACCTAAAGTTGTGTGCAGTCACTCCCAAAAGTGACTTGTGAACTGGGGACCCCTATCAAATATGATAGTTGTTGGAATACAATGTAAATGCACTATCTCATCCACATAAACCTGGGCAAGATTCTCTACTGTGAACGTCATTTTTATGAGAAGAAAATGTGTTGACTTGGTCAATCGGTCAACGATCACCCAAATAGAATCATAACCTTTGGCTATCCTAGGTAGACCAACCATGAAGTCCGTAGTCACATGATCCCACTTCTACTGTGGTATAGGCAACAGTTGCAACGTTCCTACAAGCTTTTGATGCTCTACTTTAACCTATTAACATGCAACACATCTCGCAACGAACTCATCCATGTCCTTCTTCAAGCCTGGCTACTAAAACATATCTTTCATATTATGATACATCTTGGTGCTACCTGAGTGCATAGAGTACATGGATGAATGAGCCTCTTCCAGCATCATCCTCCTTAGGTCTTTAGCATCAAGAACCACTATCCTGCCATGGTAACAAACTGTCCCATCATCTGACTTGTGGAAGCCATCATGCTTCTCACTGCCAAACTCTGATCTAATATGTTGTATCATGGTGTCAATCTATTGTGCCTCTTGGATATACTGTCTCAACATAGGCTTCACCTGCAGATGAGCCAAAAATCATGTTAGCAAGGAAAGTTCCAACTTAACATTCATCTGACGCAAGGAGACTAACATGTCTTGCTTGTGGCATATCAAAGAACTCAACTGGGCTCTATCCATAGGTGAAGATGAAGACTTCCTTCTCAACGTGTCTGCCATGATGTTCACCTTTATCGGATGATAATCAATCGTGCATTCGTAGTCTTTGATCGACTCCATCCAATGACACTACCTCATATTCAACTCATGTTGTGAAAAGATGTACTTCAGGTTCTTATGATCATTGAAGATCTGACACTTCTCCCCATATAGGTAGTGCCTCCAAATCTTCAAAACATGAACTACCACAGCTAACTCTAGATAATGGGTTGGGTAATTCTCCTCGTGTTTCTTAAACTATCGAGAAGTGAAAGAAACCACTTTCTTGTCCTGCATCAGCACACAACCCAACCCATTCCTAGACACATCATAAAAGACTATGTATCTGTTTCCTTGCTCAGGCAAGCCAGAACCGGTGCACTTGTTAACTTCTCCTGCAATGTTTGAAAAGTATGTTGACATTAGTCATCCCAAATGAACAGTACATCCTTCCCTGATCCTCAACTGGTGATATTTTAACCTCAGTTCTATCTTCGAGAACATTGTCATGCCACACAACTGATCAAATAGGTCATCTATCCTCGACAAAGCATACTTATTCTTTATCGTCACCTTGTTCAACTATATGTAGTCTATATACAACCTCATAGACCTATCTTTCTTCTTCACAAACAACACTGAAGCACCTCTCAGTGACGTACTCGGCCTAATGAAACCTTTGTCAAGTAGTTCTTGCAAATGTCTCTTCAACTCTGCCATCTCTGTCAAAGCCATCATGTACGGTGCTTGAGCTATCTGTTGTGTGTCGGGGACCAGATTGATCTCAAAATCAATCTCTCGGAGTGGGGGAACACCTAGAAACTCCTCAGGGAACACATCCTCGAACTTTGTAACAATCGACAACTCTTGAATACTAGGACTCCTCACCTTAGTATCCATCACATGTGCCAAGAATGCCTTGCAACCATGTCTCATAAGCTTCCTCGCCACCATGGCCAATACCAGACATGTCTGAAGTATCTTCCTATCTCCTTGAAAGATCCATGTCTCACCATCATCTATAAACATCACCTACTTGGAACTACAATCCAAGACCACTCTGTACTTCTTAAGGTATCCATTCCAAGGATTACATCAAATCCATGCATGTCAAGTGGTATGAGATCCACTTGAATGTTGTGCCCCAAAAAGGAGAGGACACAGGAAGGACACACCTCATGCAATACTACATAACTGACTAATGGGGTTTCTAACAACAAACTATTCTTCTTATGACTAACAGGCAAAAGACAAATGTTAAGCACTTCACGAGCAATAAAAGAGTGTGTTGCACCAGGATCAACCAAAACAAATACAAAGCAAGAAGAATACAAATCAGAAGGAAATAACTCTATCTGACTTGTCACCACTCACAGGTTGACCACCGCCTCTAGCTGACTCATGGCATAAAATCTAGTCATTGCCTATTATCACCCTATTCCTTTGCTTCCCTAAGTATACAATTTGTCATGTGACGCTTGGCCACATCCTTGTCCTCCCGAACCACTGTTCTGATGTCTCTTAGAGCCCTACTGGCTCTACCTCGATTGTTGGGTCACTTCGTCATCTTTCACAAGACAGAATGGTTTGGTATGCCCAACTTGTACACACTTATACTTGTGACATCTCTCACCACACAAAGCAAGATTACTCAAAACCAGAACCACAGAGGAAAGATTAAACAAACATATTATAGGAAAACATTAAAAATTATAACACTTTTCATAAAACTGTCAAACAGTAAGAACCTTTACATATGAGTCCTTTCATGCCTCAAAGCACTTACTGTGTGTGCCATCAACCTGTAACCAGAGAACCTATTCCGGAACATATACACATGTATCAATTACATTTGTATACAAAAGGGAACACACAGGCCAACCACATATCATAAACACGTCTGCAAAACATCTATAAAATCTCCCCAAGGACCCAAGTGTACAGAGATGACTATAGGACTCTATCTACAAAAGACATCCAACAACACTTCCAACCTGGTCAGCTACTGCTTCTCTTACTGCTCCTCAACCTTAGTTGCACAATCTCTACCTCCTCATGCATGCCCACCTAAAAAGGATGTGGGAAACCCATGGGTGATATTCCAAATCTCAGGGGAGATATAACTCTCCACCAACTCTATTATTATCACCAATAACATAAATAGAGCAAGTGTTAAGCTATAACTATAAGAAGTGAGTAATCATTATTAATAGGATGAGCAATTTCTGATGAATTATGAAACATCTTAACAATAAAAAAGGAATATGAAGAACATGTATAATTCCTACCAATAATATTATATAAAGATCAAGCAAGGCCTCATCCAATGTTTCCATATTTGATCCTATACAAATATAATATTACGTATTTTATTATGCCCTGAGGATTTGAGTCGTACCACCCTAATCCAACCGACCACTGCTAAGTCAAAATCAGTGCCATACAAGGTCTAATGGAAGAATCAAAATCCACAACCTCACCACCTTGTGGTCATTACACGAGTGCAACACTGTAGAGACATATCAGTCAACTACAACAATGACATTTAGTCAAACTCAGGGATTGGTTCACACATGGCCATCCACATATATAATCATATCTAGCCCACCTTGGTACAAGTACGATGCTAGAAGAATAGGCTCACACATGGTCGTTCTAACAAGAAGGAGTGGTTCACGCATGGCCATCTACACAATCAGATCAACTGACACATGGCCATCTCACACATCTTGTAATTAAGGATACAAGGAATTACTCGACTTGTACCCCGCATATTCAAAATATGCGCTCCGAGTTAAACTTGTTTCACCACTTAGCAAATACTAAAAGTGAATGGATCTATGGCACAGGGCAAGCTACAAGATTAGGTTCCACTTGATTAGTTAGGTCATTTAAGCATCTTTTAGCATCAATCAAGTCACAATGTACAACCACTAAACAAGTTCTACATAAATAAAGGCATAACACATAACCAGAACATATTCGAGCATATACGGTGTGATATCATCACAATATCACTTGATGCTTGTCATTCACCATATTTCTCATCACAAAGATCACATATCTTGGGGTAACAACCCCTACTCTCATCACTGAGGAAATCATCATCTCATACAAGGCAATAAGCCATCATTAGGTCATAAGACCATTTACTTCCTCTTTCAATGATGCCAACATCACATATGCCTCACAAGGCCCATTCAAACATATCATAAGCAACATAGCTCATACCTGGCTATGCTCATCAACTGGTATCACATGCATGATTAGAGACTTTTAATTATACATTGTGATCTTTATCATCTCATAAGATTCAAGCCATTCACATTACATCATAAGAGTTAGGGTTTATATTTAATCAATTAGGGTTTACAAGGTTGGATCAACAACCACCCTTAGATCATTACTATAAGGTATGTCATGAGATAAACATTATAGAAAACAACACTCCTTGTTATTCGCACAACCACCCCATAGGGTATCACATCATAACATGCAACCTCACCATCAACATGATGTAACAGAGCCACCATCACAAGATATCAGTTGGGGCTAACATATAGTATATCGGTTTAGACCACCTTGGTGTATCGGGTGATACTTTCCATAGGGTATCGACTTGTCATCATCGCAACATGTCAACTACCACCATGCAAGGCACTAGAGATAACCTTACAAAAGGTGTAATGGTTCATCACTTATCTTAAGCGTGTGACGGTAACACCATATAAGGTGTGATGGGAAACACCACCTGATAGTGTGTCAGCTAGCACCACCTAAGGGTGTGACGGGCAACACCACCCCATAGTGTGTTGGCCAGCACCACCTAAGGGTGTGACAGGAAGCACCATCCCATGATGTATTAGCCAGCACCACCCAAGGGTGTGACGGATAACCAAAGCATGTCAGGAAACCCTAGGTACATTGGTTATTACGGTTAGGGTCCAGTTAGGCATCACGGTCGAGGTGTATCTAGGGCATGATGGGCAAACTCCTCAAAGTCTATCAACCATATCGGTTTAGGAACCATAAGCCATAACGAGCTAACCTTCTCAACACATGTCGATTAAGCATCCACAAAGAATGTCGACCTAGGTCAGTTTGTTATACTACAAGCCATGATGACCTATCCTCATCATGATATGAATGTGTGTGGACTTTTTTTCTTCAACCTTAGAAAGCTCGACCACTAGTCCATCTACTAACACACCAAAAAGGTGCAAGACATGAAGAGAAAACCAATGGGATTCCATCATCAAAATAGTTCTATAATCATTAACAACTACTAGCATATAAGAGATGAACGATCTCAAGATGAAGACAAACATAAGCATGTGTAGAGTGAAAATAACAAAGGAGGTTAAGAGTTATATAGCCCACCTCAAGGAACCACCAAGATCCAAGCTCCAAGGTCAAGCTCCAAGCTCATGAGCTCAAGGTAGAAATGGTCCACCAAACTCGGTCACTGTGACACCTCGTCACGCTAAATAAGATTACCCAAAACACGATCAACTACTAATTAATCACATAGTCAAAAATGTGAAATAATTAAAACCAATTCCAACAATGTAAATAAACTCTAGAACATTTACAAAAGGTCCATCATTCCATTCTCATCTACTGTAACAAGTATTTACATATGGGTCCAAAGACCTCAGTCACATCCTGCATATAAAAGATATTTCACATGTACATGCCATATATTTACAAACATTGGCATACTACCAAAATATCATGTTGATACGAGTATATCATCTAGAAAACACATCTCATACCTGGACCTAAGAGTATAGGGATGACACTAGGACTCTACTAATAACATATACAGCTAACCAACCTTCTGAATCTATTGATCACCAGGTTGGTTCTCTTCCACAGCGCGACCTAAACCTCATTTCCCACGACCACCTAAAAAAATATGGTGACCCATGGATGAGACCAAGTCCCATCGAGATATATAACTCTCTCCAATATATATTGATTATAACATATTAATTAACAGTAAATACATTGAGCAGTTAGGATATTGAATAAGCAATATGAACAGATTGAATAGTTTAAGCATACTAAGCAATTAAGAAAATAAGTTGTAACATCAAGTAGAATTACACAATTTTCATAAGTCTGCATCATGTAAGAACTATGTAGTGTGAAGACAAGACAAGGGTTAATCAACCAATGTGATACATATTAAACCCTAGCAATTATACTACACGGCTGGTATTATATCTTTTATTATTATGCTCTAGGGAGTTTGAGTCATACCACTCAAAGTCTAACTGACCACTGTGAAGTCCTATTCAGTTTTGTAAAAGATCTAGGAGTGTCGGTATCCTAAGATCTCTTCCCCTTGATCAATACAAGTAAACTGTAGTGACATACCAGTCAAACTGCCAACAGTGACATATAGTCAGCTGATAACAACTAGTCTGTACTTGGTACAAGTTACGACACTAGAAAATAGGGTACACAAAACCCTCTAATCCGAGGTACAACCGAAGCTGTCCTCAATCACATCAAATGTCAGAGGCATGGCCATAGCCATCCTCCATAACCTGCAATTGTGGATGACAAGGATATATCCTCAACTTGCCACCCCCACATACTCAACAGTATGTGCTCTGAGTTTCCCTTGGGAATACTCATTTCACCATCCAGTAAGTTCTGACAGTGAAGATGGCTCTACGACACATGGCTCTATATGATTAAGGTTACACTTGATTAATTACTAGCAATTGAATGCATTAAGACTTTATCATTCAAGTAGACATTCAACCCCTAATTATTTTATAACAAGAGTATATGTATAACAACTTCAAAAGATATAAAATATTTGAGATATGAATCTTAATCACATTACTACATGCTATCATTCATTGCAAATTAATGGACCACACTTATCATCATACTATTACAAGATACCAATATCTTATCACAAGTTCCAAGGTTTTAATCCTTATTGGAACATGAAGAGGATTTCACCTCAATCATGGCTTTAAACATGCCCAAAGGTCATTATGACCATCACATTATTCATAGTAAGGTTATCATCATCATTCCATTCCTTAAACAAGGCTCAAAAGATCATTAGCACATATATGTCCATAGATATTAACATGGCAAGGCACTATGATATTCAAATAGTACTACATTGTGGTTTCAACACAAAAGGAGTGTAATTCATTATCACATTAATCATTCAAGAGGTCTGATTATAACCAATCAACATCATATAACTACATTAAGGTTAGGTATAACAAGCTAGATCACATGGGAGTTACGCATCCACTTATTATAGTGATTTATCTAATATAACTATATAATGGAAAAGGTAAGACTACAAATTAATGGCATTGAACCATCGAATTATCATCACTATGACCCACATATAATACCATGTGATTTATTATAATCGATCAGATGTTAAAACATCCAATATTATTCATTGGATCAAGTCCATTGTTCAAGGTTATCAATTGAAGTATAGGTCTAACCATTAGATCAATTGAACCAAGGAACCATTGGTTCAAGGTTTAGTCAAATCTACAATTACATTATTAACTCATCATACATGGTGATGACCTGATCCACCATTAATTTTGATCATTAGGTCACCATTGGTTGTTAGATCAGTAATACATTCAGTTAACACCATCAAATATTAAGTTGATGCCATCATTGATTGATAACATCGTTATAATACTTAGTGGATGATAATTAAACGTCTAATTGAGCCAAAACCTGACCTAAGGGGTGACCATAGGTTTTCACCATAAATTTGACACCCTTGATCACGAACATCATTTTCCAAGATAGCAAAACGATTGGTTGTTGAATGATATGACTATCGGTTGTGTGATAGGGAAGGAAATAGCTTAAAAACTCTAATTTGAGCCATCAATTGTTTTGTACATAGCACCATAGG
Organism: Alisma plantago-aquatica; assembly: GCA_963693085.1. Classification (NCBI taxonomy): domain Eukaryota; kingdom Viridiplantae; phylum Streptophyta; class Magnoliopsida; order Alismatales; family Alismataceae; genus Alisma; species Alisma plantago-aquatica. The sequence goes on along the minus strand of OY856410.1, from coordinate 1,383,383,208 downwards.
TTGTTGCTATAAACCTGTCCCAGATCATGTTACACTTTAGAAAGGTCATACACATGTTTACAAGTTCATATAGAACTGGAACAGAATAGGGAACACCACAAAAATTCAAAATTCTAAACAAGCATAGTTTATTTATGCTTAGATCATCACATTCAAGCATAAACATGAACTAGCAAGCTTCTAGTAAGAAATATAAGTGAAGAATTTTATATAAATTGCCTCTATAGAGTAGGTCAGATCCCAAACAGCAAGAATCTCGAGCAAATAAGGCAAGAAATCCCTAGATTCAGATCTGAACTTGGCCAAATAGGCACTTCTCTCCACAAAGAAGCAAAACCCTAGAAAAAGAAACAAGAAGGATAGATTTTTGAGTTCTAGGGCCACTTTCACCATGGAACAGTAGGGTTCCAACCTGGAGAGATATAGGAGTAATAAGAGCAAAGAAATAAACGGAGGAAATAAGGTAAAACTTACACTTTTAGGTCAAGATCACTAGGAGGAAGCTTTTTAGACCCAAAAAGGAAATCAATTGCAACCCTAGATTTTTTTTCCAAGAAGATCCCCACTTTCTTCTTCCTTGGGCAGAGAATTTGCAGAAGCATAGAGGGAGAACGAAGGTCAGAGAAGGAGGGAAGTGGTGGAGAGAAAATGGCTCGTTTTGGTTCTTGGGGATAAGTATATGAACTTTAAGATAAAGCGAAAAAAAGTTAAAGTTCTAGTATCTATCCAAGTGTCCATGGCCTTAAATTATTAAGAATATGCAAGCACATACACAAGCAGCTCTCCCACTATCTGTATAGACCTGCTTAGCTTTCCTTTGTAGAATTTCCCAGCCAATCACATAATTCATTAGTTGATAGCTACTAAAGGTAGCTCATCCATGAAGGGGTAAACTCTAATTTACCCTTGATGAAAACACCTTCAAACCATGGCTCAACTAGGAGCCCCATGGATCAAAACACTCAAGAATAATAATATAAAATCTAAGGAACATAATGTATATGACAAATTGCAAATAAAACCCCTCAATTGGGTAAATTGTAGAAAAGTCCAAAATGTACAGAAAATTGCATAACTTGCTCAAATAATGTCCAAATTGGATCAAATTTGAAACTTAAGCTTGTATTATGATTTCAAAACATATAAAAAGGTTAGATTAGGGTTCTAAGCATTCAATTATGGTAATTAATCTCATTCAACTCATTAAGCAAGTTCAAGGGCCTTACAGTCACCACCACACCTCCAAGGAAGAAGATGATACTAAGGTTAAGATGGTTCAAGATGGAAAGAAGGTATCCAAGATCCATGGCCGAGAAGAAGAAGAAAGGAAATCTAGGAAACATAGCTTAACAAGATAGAAGATGAAGGATGCTCAAGGAACACCACAACTTGGGACTTGTCCACCAAGCTCCAAGAGAGATCCTCTAGCTCCTTAGACTTCTCAAGCTCATCCACTAAGGGAGAGGAAAAGAAAAGATGGACAAAAGGATCCTCTTGCATGGAAAGAAAGGAGTATATATACAAGAGGTGTAAGGAAGCGGGATCACCCCTTACTAAAAAAAATTTAAGAATAAAACATCCATTCTAAACACACTCAAAGGTATGTCGGAATAGGTGTAACATTTTCAAATTTCAATAAATGGTATTCAAAACAACCAAAGTATAGCAGTGGAATAAAAATAATGATTATATTCAATTTTCACAAAAGATTACAAAATAACATCATAATCTCCCACAAAGGGTTTACATGTATCACTCAACACAAGGATCTAGTAGAGGGAAATCTAAACCATAACAACTTTGTCTCCAAGCTTTAACTCCATAACCTAGTCCAAAACTTCATGCCTTATCATCCAAGTCCTTGACCTAGGGTTGTAAGCATACCCCAGTAAGAAGAGAAAATAGATGACATCAGCAAAGGCTGGTATGTGCATACTAAATAGGAAATTGAGCAATATATGGAATAAAGGACATCAAAGTGTAAAGTCTTCCCATGAAAAAGATAAGGACAACCCAAGTGGGTATCAAGAGAAATAATTTTCAATAACAAAAGAGATACTTGCCATTATTAAAACAATAAACTTGTGCCATACTAGCACATGTAAAGAAAGTAGGGCACACACCCCTACAATCATCATCAACATGCATGCATGTGAGATAAGCATAGTCCTAGAACAATATAATGACAAAGGCGGCCAGGAATCATACATCTTGAAACCTAATAGAGAAAGGAATACTGCCAATCTCCCAAATATATAAAACATGGGCCAAGAATCACACATCTTGCCCTGGGTATGAGGTTCCTTTACATCCCAAAAGAGCAGGAAATGTCACATCTGCTCAGTAGGAAATAACACATATGCCATAAAAACCAATGCAATTACACTACTCTAGTGCTACTGAATCACATAGCATGTTAAATGTAGAGGCAAGTAGAAATTACAGTCAGAATATATAAACTAGTCACCAAATAAGTGACCAACATACACATCCACCCCATCAGTGGGCAAAAGACATCACATGTCATCTTTTAGAGTTCAATCATGAACAAAGCATAAGATAAGAGTTCAAACGAATATCCATGATCACAAGATTAATATCAAATAAGGTAGTTTACATGAACTATGATTTTCAAAATAAAAGACATTGTGTATAGGCTAATGTCCATAGGACAAAGAGAATGAATAAGCATAGGTGAATTGCTCAACATAGAAGAATAGGGGATACATCATACCTCAACTTTAGAGTCTAAATAGTCCAACTCAGTCCTAGATCCAAGCCTAGGCCTCCAAAGAACCTCTAGGGAAGGTGGACAGGTTCAATAAGTAAGGTTACCAAGCTTAGAGAGGTTGTTTATCCAACAAAGCTCCTATCTCGAGCAAGAAGCACCTTCTCCACTTTAGAGGTGAAAAACCCTAACAAAAGAACATGGAGATGGGGTGTTTAAGGGCTCTAGGTGGGGTTTCACCATGGAATACCAGGGTTCTAACCTAGAGGAAGGTGCAAGGAAGACTACCCACATGAAAATAGGGAAGGAGAGGAGAAAACTTACTAGTTTTGGTCAAAATCACCAAGGAGGAGCTTAAGAAATCCTAAGTAGAGAAATCTGGAACCCTAGGAGCCTTCTTCATCAAGGTAGGCACCTCCTTTTACCTTGGGATAGCACCTTCGTGGAAAAACAGAGTAGGAATGATGCTCTAATATAGAGGAAATAAAGGAAAGCAAGAGTTTTTGAATTGGGAGTTGGCAAGGGGTAGATATGGCTATATAAAGAAAGAGGTCAAGTATGAGGTGTTTATGAGACTTTCCATGTGTCATGTATAAGGGTTTACATGGACATGCAAGCCTTTATGGATAAGGAATAAGTCAATCACAAGGTGTCAAGTTACTTTCCTTGCGTCCAATGCTAAGGGTGCCTATGGACATGCAAACCTTTATGGATAAGGAAGAAGTCAAGCATGAGGTGTCCATGGAACTTTCCATGTGTCCTTAGCCTAGGGATTTCATGGCCATGCAAGAGGATAGTTCATAGAGGCTTATTGAATATCAAATGTAAGTTTATGGACACTTATAGGCCATCCCAACCGACCTCCAATCAAAGAAATAACCCCATCGGTTGATAACTTCTAAAGATAAGCTCATTTATAAAGATAGTAATCCCTAAAATGCCCTTGGAAAGAAACACCTTCAAAATAAGGTGCAACTAGGTGCCCTATGGTTAAAAAAATCGATAATGGTAAGGGAATATATAAGTATTATAATTCATGTGACAATTTGCAAAGAAAACCTCCCAATTGGGTAAATTGCAGAAAAGTCCAGAATGTACCTAAAATTGCATAACTTTCACAAACAACATCCAATTTGGACCAAACTTCATCCACAAGTTATCTTTGATGTGTTGAATATGAATTTGCCATTACTTCCATATTTTGAAGTTGTATAATCACATTATTCATTATGTATGCCTTTTACTCATTTTCTCTCTCCTAAACTTATCCTAATATTTCAAGGTGGTCCAAATTAGATGAAATTTGACATGTAGGATAATTTTGATATGTAGATTTTGAATTTGAAGTTTGTTTACACTTTTGAGACTTCTTTTTATGAGATATGTCATATGGCCCATTAACGACCCATTATCTAAATTATTCATCCGATTAAGTTTCTTATCTTCGTATTACCACCAAAATGAGTTATGTGGCATATTTTATGTATCCATTATAAACCTAAGATTAATGTTAGAACATTAGGTTACATTAAGGTGATATATACATGCATTAGCTCATTGGGGTTATACTAAATATCTATTTAGGTCTAACTTTCAACCTGGTTTGGCTAAGTCCAAAATGTCAACTTCCAAGGTAGGGTCTGAGATCTAGTATGTTACAAGAGGGATGAGAGAGGGATAATGGAAGAGGTGTAATCACCTTAGGAGTGTGTGTGCCACTTGTCCATGAAAAGATCCACATGCAAAACATCATGCAAGACATGGTGGTAAGGTCTAGGCAAGGTCTCTCCCACTTGGTCTCCTACCAAGGTCATGCCTTATACCATATCTCCACACATCCACAAACTGATAGGGTGCAACTCTACACACTCACAAATAAATAGGGAGCAACCCTACACACTCACAAACCAATAGGGTGCAACCCTACACACTCATAAATCGATAGGGTGCAACCCTACACACTCACAAATCGATAGGCAACCTCTCTAGGGTTCTCTAGCCTGAGACAACACATCTAGGTGTAAGGCACACCTCACACATGTGTCCAAAACATCACCAAGGATGTCACCACACAAACAAGACCCCAAAAAAGTGCCCATCTCTCTCTCTCCTCTAGATGGTACCAATAGAGAGAAGGAACACTCAAGAGGTGGCAAACTTGCACATCACCCCCTAGTCTGGGTGAATTGCAATTTGCACCAAAACCTCACCACAAAACACAAGCATCAACCAAAACAAGATTAAACAAGAAACTTTAAGCTTCCAACATGCCCTAATTACATCTCAGATTATTAGATCAAGGTTCTAAGCAACATTCTTAAGAAAAACAAATAGGGTTATCCCAAAATGTGGGTCAGGATCCTTACAAGTTATAAACCCCTAACAACGATTTCATCACCGAAATCTTAAGAGAAAAGAGAGGGGTACTTCCTCTTCATCTCTTCCTCAAGCTCCCATGTGGCTTCCTCAACACCATGGTGATGCCAAAGAACCTTCACAAGCACAAGGTCCTTCCTCTTCAGCCTCTTCACTCTTCGATCAAGGATCAACATTGGACCTTCCACATAGGTCATATCCTCATCAAGCTCCACCTTCACGGGATACAACACTGACTCTGTATCCAGATGGCACTTTCTCAGCATACTCACATGACACACTGGATGCAGTCTGTATAGCTCAAGTGGCAACTCCAACTTTAGGCCACCTTCTCAACACGTGCCACCACTGGGTAAGGTCCCATAAACCTGGGATCCAACTTACCCTTCTTCCCAAATCTCAAGACACCTTTCCATGGAGAGACTTTCAAGTATACCTTGTCTCCCACCTGGAACTCTAAGGGTCTACGACGATTATCTACATACGACTTCTATCAGTCATGTGCTGCCTTCAACTGTTGCTAGATTACCTTGATTTTCTTTGTCATTTGCTGTACAAGCTCCAGACCAAGAAGCTGATACTCACATGTCTCATACCAACACAGTGGTGCTCTGTAACGTCTCCCATACAATGCCTCATAAGGTGCTATGTCAATGCTACTCTGATAGCTATTATTGTAGACAAACTCTATCAAACTAAGGTGTATATCCCAACTCCCTAAAAACTAAAGAACATGGGCCCTCAATAGATCCTCTAAGGTCTGAATGGTCCTCTCAGATTGACCATCTATATATGGGTGAAAAGTAGTGCTAAACTTTAACTGCGTACCCAGAGTTGTGTGCAGTCGCTCCCAAAAGTGACTTGTAAACTAGGGACCCCTATCAGACATGATAGTTGTTGGAACACTATGCAAACACACTATCTCATCCACATAAACTTGGGTAAGCTTCTCTACTATGAACATCATTTTCAAGGGAAGAAAATGTGCTGACTTGGTCAATCAGTCAACGATCATCCACATGGAATCATAACCTTTGGCTGTCCTAGGCAAACCAACCACGAAGTCCATAGTCACATGATCCTATTTCCATTGTGGTATAGGCAACAGTTGCAATGTTACTATAGGCTTATGATTCTCTACTTTTACCTATTGACATACATTACATCTCGCAATGAACTTAGCCATGTCCTTCTTCAAGCCTGGCCACCAATACATATCTTTCATATTATGATACATCTTGGTGCTACCTGGGTGCATAGCATACATGGACGAATGAGCCTCTTCCAGCACCATCCTCCTTAGTTCATTAGCATCAGGAACCACTATCCTGTCATGGTAACAAACTATCCCATCATCTGACTCATGGAAGCCATCACGCTTCTTGCTGCCAAACTCTGATCTAATCTATCATATCACGGTATCAATCTGTTATGCCTCTCTAATCTATTGTCTCAGCATAGGCTTCACTTGTAGATGTGCCAACAATCCTACTAGCAAGGAAACTTCCAACTTAACACTCACCTGATATAAGGAAACCAACATGTCTCGCTTGTGGCACATCAAAGAACTCAATTGGGCTCTATCCATAGGCGAAGATGAAGACTTTCTGCTCAATGTGTCTATCACGACGTTCACCTTTCCCAAATGATAATCAATTGTGCAGTCATAGTCTTCGATCAACTCCTTCCAATGACATTGCCTCATATTCAACTCCTATTGTGAAAAGATGTACTTCACGTTCTTGTGATCCATGAAGATCTAACAATTCTTCCCATACAGGTAGTGCCTCCAAATCTTCAAAGCATGAACTACCGTAGCTAACTCTAGATTATGGGTTGGGTAATTGTCATCGTGTTTCTTAAGCTGTAGGGAAGAGAAAGAAACCACTTGCTTATCCTGCATCAGCACACAACCCAACCCATTCCTGGACACATCACAAAAAGACTATGTATCCTTTTCATTGCTCAAGTAAGACCAGAACCTGTGCACTTGTCAACTTATCCTTCAACGTCTGAAAAGCACATTGACATCTGTCATCCCAAATGAATGACACATCCTTCCTTGTCCCTCAGCTGGTGGATATCCTAACCTCAGTTCTATCTTTGAGAACACTGTCGCGCCACGCAACTGATTAAACATGTCATCTATCCTCAACAAAGCATACTTATACTTTATTGTCGCCTTGTTCAACTATCTATAATCTATACACAACCTCATAGACCCATATTTTTTCTTCAAGAAAAACATTGGAGCACCCCACGATGACGTACTCGTCCTAATAAAACCTTTGTCAAGTAGTTCTTACAACCATCTCTTCAACGTTGCCATCTCTGTCGGAGCCATCCTGTATGGTGTTTGAGCTATCAGTTGTGTGTTGGGGACCATATTGATCTCAAAATCAATCTCTCAGGGTGGGGGAACACTTGGAAACTCCTCAGGGAACACATCATCGAACTCTCTAACAACTGGCACCTCCTGAATAATAGGACTCCTCATCATAGTATCCATCACATGTGCCAAAAATGCCTCGCAACCTTGTCTCATAAGCTTCCTCGACACCATGGCTGATACCATACATGTCAGAAGGATCTTCCTATCTCCTTGAAAGATCCATGTCTCACCATCATCTATAAATGTCACCTACTTAGAACTACAATCCAAGACCAATTTGTACTTCTCCAATGTATCCATTCCAAGGATTACATCAAATCTATGCATGTCAAGTGGTACAAGATCCACTTGAATGTTGTTCCCCGAAAAGGAGAGGACACATGAAGGACACACCTTCTGCAACACTATAGAATCGACTAACGAGGTTTCTAACAACAAACTATTCTTCTTATGACTAACAGGCAAAAGACAACTGTTAAGCACTTCATGAGCGATAAAAGAGTGTGTTGCACCCGAGTCAACCAAAACAAATACAAAGTAAGAAGAAGACAAATCAAAATGAAATAACTCCATCTAACCTATCACCACTCGCGGGTTGACCACCACCTCCAGCTGACTCGTGGAATAGAATCTAGTCATTGTCTGTTGTCACCCCATCCTCAGCTTCCCTGAGCAGACGATCTGGCATGTGTCACTTGGCCACATCCTTGTCCTCCAACACTGCTATTTTGTTGTCTCTAATATCCCTGTTGGCTCTGCCTCAATTGTTGGGTCACTTCGTCATCTTTCACATGACAAAACAGTGTGGTATGCCCAACTTGTCCACACTTATAACTATGGCGCCTTGCACCACAAAAAGTGATATTACTCAAAACCAAAACCGTAGAAGAAAGATGAAACAAACATATTATAGGAAAACACTAAAAATTAAAACCATTTTCTTAAAATTGTCAAAGAACAAGAACCTTTAGAGATGAGTCATTTCATGCCTCAAAGCACTTACTGTGTGTGCCATCAACTTGTTACATGGAATCTTGTTCCAAAACATATATACATGTATCCATTACATTTCTATACAAAAGGGCACACATAGGCCAACCATATATCGTAAGCACGTCATCAAAACATCTACAAAACCTCCCCAAGGACCTGAGTACATGGATGACTCTAGGACTCTATCTACAAAAGACATCTAGCAGCACTTCCAACCTTGTCAGCTACTGCTTCTCTTATTGCTCCTCAATTGGGTAAGTCTAAAATGCCAACTTCCATGGTAGGGTCCGAGATCTTGTATGTTACAACACACCACCCCTTAAAGGGATTTCGTCCTCGAAATCAAAACATCCACATATAAGAAAACAACTTATTCACCACCCCTTAAAGGATTCATCTTATTAAGTCAAAACTATTCTTTAGGTACAAAAGGTTCAACTCACTTCCTTACATCCAACTACATAAGCATCATGCAAAAAAAAGAAACATAACTTGTAAAGACTAATTGTGAACTATGGGTTAACTTGCTCTTGTCCATCCTCAAACAAGTCTTTTCACCTGGGAGACTAGTTCAACATATAAGGGTCCCTAAAGATAAAACATATAGATGTCTAAGTCTACTATTACCTAAAAGCATACTATTTTGAATAATTCATATCAGCTTAGGCCAGGCCGGTATCATATGGATTCGGGAGTCCTCGTAAACCAAGCTAGTGGTGCAGAGGAAAATCTTGCCAGCCCCCGAACCCTGATCCTTTCTAGACACATTTGCTTTCAACTTCATGTCTTAGTAGATGCCTAAAGGCCAAGCTAAACAATCTCAAGTTACTATGGTTACTTATGCATCTTTTACTTGTATGTATTTTAAGGATCTATTCATCATTATTCTAAAGTGAAACTATATGATCCTAAACCAACCCTTCATAGTCTATTGATCAACTCTAGGACAAATATGTCACTTAAAGGTAAGGCAAAGATTCTAACTAGGGAAACAAAATTGAAATAGTCAGATTCTGACTACTATGGGCTCGGATACCATGTTGTAAGGAGGCGGGATCACCCCTTTACTAAAGAAGAATAAAACATCCATTCAAAACACACTCAAAGGTATGTTGGAATAGGTGTAACATTTTCAAATTTCAATAAATGGTATTAAAAACAACCAAAGTATAGAAACGGAATAAAAAATGACTATATTCAATTTTCACAAAAGATTACAAAAGAACATCATAATCTCCCACAAAGGGTTTACATGTATCACTCAACATAAGGATCTAGTAGAGGGAAATATAAACCATAACAACTTTGTCTCCAAGCTTTAACTCCTTAAGATAGTCCAAAACTGCATGCCTTATCATCCAAGTCCTTCACCTAGGGTTGGAAGCATACCCCAGCAAGAAGAGAAAATAGATGACATCAGCAAAGGCTGGCATGTGCATACTAAATAGGAAATTGGGCAATATATGGAATAAAGGACATCAAAATGTAAAGGTTTCCCATGAAAAAGATAAGGACAACCCAAGTGGGTATCAAGAGAAATGATTTTCAACAACAAAAGAGATACTTGCCAAAATAAAAACAATAAAGTTGTGCCATACTAGCACATGTAAAGAAAGTAGGGCACACACCCCTACAATCATCATCAACCCGCATGCATGTGAGATAAGCATGCCCTAGAACAATATATAGACAAAGGCGGCCAAGAATCATACATCTTGAATCCTAATAGAGAAAGGAATATTGCCAATCTCCCAAATATATAAAATATGGGCCAAGAATCACACATCTTGCCATAGGTATGAGGTTCCTTTCCATCCCAAAAGAGCAGGAAATATCACATCTGCTTGGTAGAAAATAACACATATGCCATAAAAACCAGTGCAATTACACTACTCTAGTGCTACTGAATCACATAGCATGTTAAATGTAGAGGCAAGTAGAAAGTATATTCAGAATATATAAACTAGTCACCACATAAGTGACCAACATATACATCCACCTCATAAGTGGGCAAAAGACATCACATGTCATCTTTTAGAGTTCTATCATGAACAAAGCATAAGATAAGAGTTCAAAAGAATATCCATGATAACATGATCAATATCAAATAAGGTAGTTCAAATGAACCATGATTTTCAAAAGAAAAGACATTGTGTATAGGCTAATGTCCATAGGACATAGAGAATGAATAAGAATAGGTGAATTATTCAACATAGAAGAATAGGGGATACATCATACCTCAACTTCAGAGTCTAAATAGTCCAAGTCAGTCCTAGATCCAAGACTAGGCCTCCAAAGAACCTCTAGGGAAGGTGGAAAGGTCCAATAAGTAAGGTTCCCAAGCTTAGAGAGGTTGGTTTCTCCAACAAATCTCCTATCTCGAGCAAGAAGCACCTTCTCCACTTTAGAGGTGAAAAACCCTAACAAAAGAACATGGAGATGGGGTGTTTAAGGGCTCTAGGTGGGTTTCACCATGGAAGACCAGGGTTCCGACCTGGAGGAAGGTGGAAGGAAGACAAACAACATGAAAATAGGGAAGGAGAGGAGAAAACTTACTAGTTTTGGTCGAAATCACCAAAGAGTTGCTTAAGAAATCCTAAATAGAGAAATCTGGAACCCTAGTAGCCTTCTTCATCAAGGTAGGCACCTCGTTTTACATTGGGATAGCACCCTCGTGGAAAAATAGAGTAGGAATGATGCTCTAAGCTAGAGGAAATAAAGGAAAGCAAGAGTTTTCGAATTGGGAGTTGGGAAGGGGTAGATATGTCTATATAAAGAAAGAGGTCAAGTATGAGGTGTCTATGAGACTTTCCATGTGTCATGTATAAGGGTTTCCATGGACATGCGAGCCTTTATGGATAAGGAATAAGTCAAGAACAAGGTGTCAAGTTACTTTCCATGCATCCATTTCTAAGGGTGCCTATGGACATGCAAACCTTTATGGATAAGGAAGAAGTCAAGCATGAGGTGTCCATGGAGCTTTCCATGTGTCCTTAGCCTAGGGATTTCATGGCCATGCAAGAGGATAGATCATAGAGGCTTCTTGAATATCAAATGTCAGTTTATGGACACTTATAGGCCATCCCCACCGACCTCCAATCAAATAAATAACCCCATTGGTTGATAACTTCTAAAGATAAGCTCATTTATAAAGATTGTAATCCCTAAAATGCCCTTGGAAAGAAACACCTTCAAAATAAGGTGCAACTAGGTGCACTATGGTTAGAAAACTAGAGAATGGTAAGGGGATATATAAGTATTATAATGCATGTGACAATTTGCAAAGAAAACCTCCCAATTGGGTAAATTGCAGAAAAGTCCAGAATGTACCTAAAATTGCATAACTTTCACAAACAACATCCAAATTAGACCAGACTTCATCCACAAATTATATTTGATGTGTTGAATATGAATTTGCCATTATTTCCATATTTTTAAGTTGTATAATCACATTATTCATTACTTATGCCTTTTACTCATTTTCTCTCTCCTAAACTTATCCTAATATTTCAAGGTGGTCCAAATTAGATGAAATTTGACATGTAGGATAATTTTGATATGTAGATTTTGAATTTGAAGTTTGTTTCCACTTTTGAGACTTCTTTTTATGAGATATGTCATATGGCCCATTAACGGCCCATTATCTAAATTATTCATCTGATTAAGTTTCTTATCTTCATATTACCACCAAAATGAGTTATGTGGCATATTTTATGTATCCATTATAAACCTAAGATTAATGTTAGAACATTAGGTTACGTTAAGGTGATCTATACATGCATTAGCTCATTGGGGTTATACTAAACATCTATTTAGGTCTAACTTTCAACCTTGTTTGGCTAAGTCCAAAATGTCAACTTCCAAGGTAGGGTCTGAGATCTAGTATGTTACAAGAGGGATGAGAGAGGGATAATGGAAGAGGTGTAATCACCTTAGGAGCTTACGTGCCACTTGTCCATGAAAAGATCCACATGCAAAACATCATGCAAGACATGGTGGTAAGGTCTAGGCAAGGTCTCTCCCACTTGGTCTCCTACCAAGGTCATGCCTGATACCATATCTCCACACATCCACAAACCAATAGGGTGCAACTCTACACACTCACAAATCAATAGGGAGCAACCCTACACACTCACAAACCAATAGGGTACAACCCTACACACTCATAAACTGATAGGGTGCAACCCTACACACTCACAAATCGATAGGCAACCTATCTAGGGTTCTCTAGCCTAAGACAACACATCTAAGTGTAAGGCACACCTCACACATGTGTCCAAAACATCACCACGGATGTCACCACACAACCAAGACAAAAAAAAGTGTCCATCTCTCTCTCTCCTCTATATGGTACCAATAGAGAGAAGGAACACTCAAGAGGTGGCAAACTTGCACATCAACCCCTACTCTAGGTGAATTGCAATTTTCACCAAAACCTCACCACAAAACACAAGCACCAACCAAAATAAGACTAAACAAGAAACTTTAAGCTTCCAACATGCCCTAATTACATCTCAGATGATTAGATCAAGGTGTTAAGCAACATTCTTAAGAAAACAAATAGGGTTATCCCAAAACGTGGGTCAGGATCCTTACAAGTCATAAACCCCTAACAACAATTTCACCACCGAAATCCTAAGAGAAAAGAGAAGGGTACTTCCTCCTCATCTCTTCCTCAAGCTCCCACATGGATTCCTTTACACCACGGTGATGCCAAAGAACCTTCACAAGCACAAGGTCCTTCGTCTTCAGCCTCTTCACTCTTTGATCAAGGATCAACATTGGACCTTCCACATAGGTCATATCCTCATCAAGCTCCACCTTCACAGGATACAACACTGACTCTGTATCTAGATGGCATTTTCTCAGCATACTCACATGAAACACTGGATGCAGTCTGTACAGCTCAAGTGGCAACTCCAACCTGTAGGCCACCTTCTCAACATGTGGTTCATATTTTCAGTTTTAAGACAAACCATGTAAATGAACATGCTTAATAAACCTTTTTCAATCAATAAATAAGGTTTGTTCAAAATCAGTCTTCATATAACACTTTTGCAATATGTTTAAGTATTTCATATTCATAATGTTAAACCTTAATTCATGATGCAAAAAGATCAATATGTCTTGTTTCAAAGATGGTCTCCAAGATTTATTCTTGATTTGTGTATTAAATCAATCATTAATAACAAATTGATAACAAACTAGATTAATTGAAAACAGGTTCAGCAGAACTTGATTCGGTCGAACTGTTTGTCGACCGAATTTATCTCAGTCGACGTTTTTCTCGACCGAGAATGTTGCTGTTTGTATAGGTTTTATCAAATTTGTTGCAAACTTGAAAATATTAACCTACTCAGTCGACTATTTCTCGAACGACAATGTTCTCGGTCGAACAGTTTCTCGACCGACAATGTTTCTGTAATGTTTCAGAACTATTTTCAGTAATTGTTTCCAAGTAAAATAAGAATATGAAAGTTAAAGCTCGATTGTGTTGAGATATGACATTTGTATATCAAGAATCAGTCTTGGTCAAATCTCAACTAGTCAAATTTAAAATTCTAAGTTTTAGGAACCCAAGCTAGATCATCATTCTTTTTCTTGTATGGGCATGAAAAAGAGTAGTGTCCAAGACGCAAGCAATAATGACAACTAATAGAGTCAATCTCATTTCTCTTTCTAGGAGTTGAGTTGTTCTTGGGTACATACATGGATTGATTTTCTAGCACTTGTGTCCTTCTCCAACTAGGTTTTTGATAAGATTTTCCCTTAGTCTTATAACCTAGTCCTCTCCTTCCAATTTGACAATAAGAATCATTTAAGATATTATCAAGAATATTATTGTTACTCAAGCTACTCACTTTTTGTTGTAACTTCATAATCTCATCCATTTTCTTCTTGATATCTAATTTTGCTTGATCTAGATTAGATAACAAAAAATTTCTTTCTTTCACAATAATATCATAATCTAGATGTGTACACAAAACAAGTTGTTTTTTAAGATCATTTACTTGAGTTTGCAAGTTTAACTTTTCGAGGGAAAGAAGATTGCAATTTGCTTCTACAGATTTCAACTTAATATCATAATCTTCAATAGTCTTTTTGAGATCTTCATTTTCAGATGTGAGAGCAAGAAGTTTAGCATTTAACTCATCATTTACTTTATTTGATTTCTTAAATTTCTTCTTGCAAACAATATATTTCAAATGTGTATCTTGAAGACTAGCAATTAGATCTTCTTTTGGCAGATCAAAAAGACTTACCTCTTCTTCTTCTTCTTCATTTGTTGTAGCAATAAGACATTCTACTTCTTCTTTCCCATCATCACTATCATCACTTGAATCATCCCATGCAGCTTTATATGCTCTTTCTTTCTTTTTTTGAGATGATTTCTTCCCTTTCTTGAGTTTTGGACAATCACCTTTCATGCGTCCCTTTTTGCCACATTCAAAGCACCTGGAAGAAGAAACACTAGAAGTTTTGTTAGTTTTAAAACGTTTATACTGCTTACCGTTTACAATGAGAGTTTCTTCTTCACTATCATCTTCACTTGTGTCATGACTAATCATGGTTGATTCTTTGAATGCAATGTCCTTCTTTTTCCCTTGTTGAAGTTCACGTTCTCATCTTTCTTCCTCTTCTAAAGTTGCCTCATGTGCTTCTAGGTTGCCAATAAGTTGTTCCATCCTTAGCCGGGTGAGATCATTTGCTTCTTCAATGGCAGTCACCTTGGTCTTGTATTTGGGAGGAAGAGACCTAAGGATTTTTTATACTTGATCTTCTTCAGCGATTACTTTTCCTAAAGCATTCAAACCATTTACAATAGAAGAAAATTTTGCATACATTTCACTAATAGACTCATTTTGATCCATACGAAACTGTTCAAATTTTTGCTTAAGCATTCCGATTTTAGAGTTCTTAACTTGAATAGTTCCTTCATAAGTTATGGAGAGTCTATGCCATATTTCATATGCCGTTTCACAATTTGATATTCTATTGAATTCACCAACGAAAATTGAACAATAGAGTATACTTACAGCTTTTGCATTCATTTGGGCTGATCTTACCGTATTAGCATCCCAAGTTGCATACTCTATTTAAGGGATTTCATATGGATTTGATACCATTCTCCATAGATCCCAGCTAATTCCTTAGAAGTAGAATTGCATCCTCCTTTTCCAGTAGGTGTAGTTAGTGCCATCAAAAGCTGGAGGCCTAGCCATGAGTGTTCCTTCCAAGTTGAGGTTGTTGAGTACCCCGTCACCCATTCTTCAAGACTTTGTTAGAGTTCCTTGAAGCCGTGCTCTGATACCAATTTAAAAAACCACTAGAGGGGGGTGAATAGGGTTTTATGGATATTTTAAAATTAATTCAACCAAAGCAAGCAACCACAAAAATATTGGACAAGGGGACAAGGATTTAGAGTGGTTCCAACCTTAGCAAATACTAAGGCAGTCAGTCCACTACCCGGTTGCTTACCCAACCAAGATTTTGAAAGTATTTAATTTATTACCTCGCAAGGATGTTACATAAAATTACAACACTTTCACCAAACCCTTTGGACAGCCTTCACCTAGAAGTAGTCTCACCAACCTTGAAGCAGCCTTCCTTGAAGTAACTTCAAGCTCCCTCTTCAAGTAGCCTTCCTCTTGAAGTAGCTTCCCGTTGAGACAACCTTCTTGAAGTAGTCCAAAGTCCACCTTCTCCACCTGAGAAGTCAAACCCTCTCCAATCTGCAGCCTCCAACCCTAGGAGTAGCAAGGAGAGTACAAACAATATAAAGGAACAAGAAGGAAAAATAGAAATTATAATACCACTTGTAGCACAATGCTTGATTTCCTATATCAAGCGTTTTGATCTCCTAACTAATGTATATGGACGTGTAGGTGCAGTGGGTAGGAGATGCTAGCCTATAGGACACGAATTTAGAGCAATTGAAATGTATAGCCAATGTTGGAATTGCTCAATTGCTCACAAGAATGAATTGCCAATTGCAAGTATGAATGCTCAAGTATAGCACAAGTGTGTTTTTGGGTGTCCTAATGCTTGTCCTATTTATAGGAATGGCCGATGAATGCTTAAGGATGTTCTAGACACTTTCTAGGGGGTTCTTAGTGCTCAACTAGCCGTTAGGTAGCCATTAGTTGCTTTAGCAACGACTAGTTAATTAATCCTGAAAAGTGCAGACAGAACTCTTCTTGGTCAACAAATTGTCGATCGAGAGTCCTTCTCGGTCGAGGATTTGTCGACCGAGGGACATCCCGGAGCAAGTGTTTACAACGTTCATTTCCAACTCCCAACCACCTTGTTTGCTGGGTCTAACGGCTACTTGGGTCAATCTCGGTCGTGAAATTTTTCAACCGAGAGTGTCTCGGTCGAGGAGTTCGTCGACCGAGAATGACCCTGTTTCAATGTTTTGAACTAGATACTAAGTGTGTGTATGAGTGTGCAGATGTGACACTATTGTAGGGAATGACCTATCTAAGTGTTGTGATTGGCTAGGGAAGATCTAACGCTTGATTTACATGATATCTAAGTACTTGTACATTATATACTTGTACAAGTTTTTACATTTGATTACAATCATGCATTAAAGCAATTTGAACATATAGATCTTCTAAGTTGTATGTCATCCACCTAATTCCTGCAACACTCAAGTAGCACGTTAGATCCATAAGAATGAAAAGTTTGTTATTATCAAAACAAAGGGATTTAAATGATGTCCATTTAGACAACAGGTTCATGCATGACCATTCATATTAATAATCATAACTAGCCCACCTTGGTACATGTACGACGCTAGAAGAACAGGCTCATGCATGGTCGTTCTAACAAAAAGGAGTGGCTCACGCATGGCCATCCACACAAGGAGATTGACTCATGCATGGTCATCTCACACATCCTGTACCATCCACACAACGATATTGACTCACGCATGGTCATCTCACACATCCCGTAATTAAAGATATAAGGAATTACTCCACTTGTACCCCGCATATTAAAAAATATGTGCTCTGAGTTAAACTCATTTCACTACTCAGCAAATACTGACACTGAATGGATCTATGACACAAGGCAAGCTACATGATTAGGTTCCACTTAATTATTTTGGTTATTTAAGCAACTTTTAGAATCAAACAAGTTACAACATACAACCTCTAAGCAAGTTCTACATAAATAAGGGCATTACACATCACCAGATCATATTCGAGCATATAGGGTGTGATCTCATCACATTATCACTTAATGCTTGTCATTCACCATATTTCTCATCACAAAGATCACATATCTTGGGATAACAACCCCTCCTCTCATCAATGAGGAAATCATCATCTCATACAAGGCCATAAGCCATCATTAGGTCATAAGACCATATACTTCCTCTTTCAATGATGCCAACGTCACATATGCCTCACAAGGCCCATTCAAACATATCATAAGCAACATAGCTCATACCTGGCTATGCTCATCAATTGGTATCAAATGCATGATTAGAGACTTGTAAGTTATTATCTTTGCCATCTCATAAGATACATGACATTCACATTACATCATTAGAGTTAGGGTTTTTATTTAATCAATTAGGGTTTATAAGGTTGGATCAACAACCACCCTTAGATCAATACTTCCATCATTACTATAAGGTATGTCATGAGATAAAGATTATAGAAAACAACACTTTTTATTATTCACACAACCACCCCATAGGGTATTACATCATAAAATGCAACCTTACCATCAATATGATGTAACATAGCCACCATAACAAGATATCAGTTGGGGTAACATGTAGTATATCGGTTTAGACCACCTTTGTGTATCAGGTGATACTTGCCATAGGGTGTCTACTTATCATCATCATAACATGTCAACTACACTACGTAAGGCATAAGAGATAACCTTGCGAAAGGTGTAACGGTTCACCACTTCTCTCAAGAGTGTGATAGTCAACACCATCTAAGGTGTGACAGGCAACGCCACCCCATAGTGTGTCAGCCAACACCATCTAAGGGTGTGACAGGAAACACCACCCCATAGTGTGTCGGCCAGCACCACCCAAGGGTGTGACGGGAAACACCATCCCATGATGTATCAGCTAGCACCACCCAAGGGTGTGGTGGGAAACCAAAGCATGTCGGGCAACCCTAGGTATATCACTTATAAGGGTTAAGGCACTACTATAGAAATGACGTATAATGTCACATTTTGAGGTGTCGGTTGTATTCCAAAAAATGATGCCTAAAACGTACAACGTCGGCTGAAAACAAAAACTGACATCTATATGCGAAGATAGTTCGGTTTTCATAAGACACATGTATCACTTTTTATTTAGTGTCAGTTTCATAATAAGAAACCGGCATCTAAAATCACCCACCAAATCCAATTTTTCCAATGCAAAAAAATTACCTTAAAAATTTCACATACGACATCGGTTGTGGACCAAGTAACCGATGACTAAAGGTTTTTCGCGAGACAAAAATTGGCCCCATTTTTGTCATCAGTTTTCTTACAATATCAGACATAGATGTGTTTTCACGCACTGTCCTCGCAAAAATTTTTACCCCCAAATTGCCCAATTGGCGTCAGTTGTTGACCAAGTAACTGACGACTATGGTCGTAATTCAAGAACATTTTTTTTGTTGGCATATGTAGATAGACGTCAGTTTTTCTAGTTGAAACTGATGAGTATAATTGAACATATGTGTCGATTTTTTGTGGTGACCAATGCTTGGTGAACATAGGTGTCGATTTTTATTAATAACCGACATCGATACTTTACTTAATAGCACCCGTGCGGCCGCGTGAGCCAGACTCTCTGTTTCATTGCACCGTCGACTGTTCGAGTACCTAGGTCTCTGGCGATTCCCGCCACCGTCGACTGTGTTGCTGCCGCTGCCACTACTGACGTTCGACTGAGCTGCTCCTCTTCTTCCTCTATGAGCTCATTGTCGACATGTACATTTTCTTCCACTCTTCTCCCTATTCAATCATCCTCCTACTCTTCTTCTTCCTACTCCTCTTCTTCCTCCACTATCTTCCTGGCCTGTGTTCCCCTTCTATCACACCCACAGGTCGATCGGAGGTGGCTGCTGCTGCCTATAGTCATCCTACTCTTCTTCTTCTTACGCCTATGGCCTTAACACTGGAGGTGGCTGCCGCTGCTTGTTCCAGAACAAGGGAGGTGGTCGAATCCTACTCCATCACTGACAGTGATGAAGAGGACCTCTTCTTCTTCCTGCTCCTCTTCTTCCTCCACTCGTCTTCCTACAATCTTTCTCCTCTCTTCTTCCTCCACTCTTCTTCCCTATTAATTCTTCCTGCTCCTCTAAAATTGATGCTTATTGACACCTAATTAATTCATTATAAGATAATTGCGTTGATGTGCTTGTACTCTTGGGCTGAATTGAGTTGTTGTGTCATCCATTTGCATTGTTGACTTGCATATATTTGTTCTTCAGCCTTCAAGTGAGGTATAATCTCACTCTCCCAATGTGCCATTAGGCTTCATTTTGATTCAAATCTTATGCTTGCATATATTTGTGCTTCTAATCCTTATGCTTGACCTAATTCAGTAAATTTTGATGCATGTTGAAATAAGATTCAAACTTGTCCATTCTAGCATCCTAATTTGATTTGATTATATGCTTTGAACCTTGAAACATGTGTGTTAAAGATACATTGATGTTGAATCTCAAACTTAACTCACATTTGGGTCTTCTATTTCTAAAATGATTATGTGAACTCCTAAATCAGTAACATATATTATTCTTTGTGCACCCAAATACCTTGTGAATCATGTATGTGCCCTAAGGTGATTAAATGCCTAAATCTTGAATTGAAATATGACCTAGTATGTATGTTAATATATGAAGGTGTAGTCTCCTAAAAGTCTTGCCCTAATGACCACCCCTACTATGTAATGATCTCTAATCAGTATCTTGATGTTTTCGATGACACATAAAACCTAGGATATGAATTATGAAACTATGATCATATATATAGTATTGACAACATATATACATGTATTTTGTTGGCCTAGAAACACATCCAAGATTTACTCATTAGGAGTAAATCTTGGATAGTCCCCAGTTTGGGATAGTTCTTGAACACTTAATATCAGTTAGGATGTAAGTGTATAATGTGTATTGGGTTTTCAAGAAAATTTCGGCAACATTTCCCCGTTTGTTCTCTAAGTACATATGTACTTGGAGAACAACGGGGAATTGCTGCCGGAATTTTCTTGAAAATTCAATACACATTATACACTTACTAGTGATATTAGGTGTTCAAGAATGGGATAGGTGGCACACATTTATTATATATAATACCTTAAACCCTAAACTTTTAGCCATAAACCCTAATCTTGTAACCCTAGACCCTAATCTTTTAACCCTAAACCCTAATATATACTTGTTTTCTCTTTGATCATAGAATGGATACATCATGGATGTCCATTCCAAATCGTTGCACCCCAGAGTTTATTTCTAGTCTTGATCAGTTTATTAGATTTGCCGAGGAACATAGGAAACAACCTGGAGATAGGTTCTACTGTCCATGTAGGCATTGCGGTAACAACTTGAAAGTCAGTACTGGTGACGAAATCAAAAGTCATGTCATGTGCAACGGGATTGTACAAGGCTATATAGAATGGCACTAGCATGGAGAGATTTCAAACCTAAAATCAGTGGATGTCGATAGCAATGCTTGTGTGGAAGAAGAAATTGCCTCTGATGACGTAGATGTGAATGAACCAATTCCAATAGACATCGTTGATGCGATGTTGGATATTTGTGGGGTAGAGCACACTGATCCACCTCCCATGTTTAGAAACATTGTGCATGATGCTGAGATACCGTTATACACAAGTTGTACTAAGTTTACAAAGCTTAGTGTTGTGTTGAGATTGTATAAGTTGAAAGCTAACAATAGATGGAGCGACAAAAGCTTCACGTCATTGTTGTCTTTGTTGAAAGAAATTCTTCCTGAAGGAAACGAGATGCCAATCTCAGCATACCAGTTAAAGAAATTGTTGTGTCCAATGGGAATGGAGGACAAGAAGATACACGCATGCCCGAATGATTGTGTATTATTTCAAAAGGACTATGTGGATTTGAAAGATTATCCAAAATGTGGTGCGTCAAGGTATAAATTGATGACTTTGGGGGAGTCCAAAATTGGTTCTCCTACCAAGGTGATGTGGTATCTACCTATAATATCACAATTTCAACACTAGTTTGCCAATCTGATAGATGCAAAGAATTTGAGGTGGCATGTAGATGTTAAGAAAAATAATGATGGGATCCGACAACATGCGTTTGATTCCCCACAGTGGAAGAAGATTGATTTATTGTACCCTAAATTTGGTGAAAAAGTCAGGAATCTAAGACTTGGGCTTTGTACAGGTGGGATGAATCCGTACGAGACATTGAGCAGCCAACATAGCACTTGGTGTTATAACCTCATTTTCCAAAACATGTAATGAGATTTATGAATCTCTTTTAAAAGATAAATAAGATCCATGTTTGATTTCATGGTTTGATTTGAATGAATTTTGTGCATGCTTTCTTGTTGGGCCTTATTGGCCATTAAGCCCATTTGAAAGAAAAATAAAAAGGAATGAAAAAAAGAATTCCATTTAAAGAATACAAGGGAATAATGGAATATATAAAAAAATGATTAAAGGATGATTAATAGACTAGAAGATAATCTCCCCTAATGGGATTTCATGTTATAAAGGATCATTGGGGTTCAAGGAACTCAAGATAATCAAATAATAACAAGGGAAATAAAGAATATGTGGAAAATATGAATAAAAAGGTGATTTCTTGCAACCAAAGAAAAGGGACGATTTAATTGATATAATGATCTCAAATTTTGCAGGATGAGAGATAAAAACCTAAAGGAGTTTCCCTCAAAATTTGAATAAAAACGGAATTAAGAATTGGGAGTTATTGATTTTTCAAGATTCTCCTTTTTATGGGATTTTCCATTTCAATTTGGGAAATATTTCCTATTTCTGATTGAACGCGGACAATAGAGGTCGTTGGATCTTGATCCAACCGACCTGGTGCATCGTTTAGAGTCCCAGAGGGACACGGACTGTAGCCCGACAGGGGATTTTCCCCTTGCATTTCCGATCAAGTCAGCGTATGAGCGAGCATGGGAAGTATCCCATTGAATTCGGGATAAGGAGACGAACCTCCCAGACCCTATTTTGGCGAGCTTTTGTCGCGTCGTTAGGAAACGCCCAATTGGGTTGTGAACCGAGTCGGTAGCAGGGTTGGGGGAACCCTAGAAAGACCCCCACACCCTATAAATAGGGTCGCTCTTAGTTCCTTGCTCCTTCACGCATCCATACGGCTACTCCTTTATTGCCTGAACCCTACCTCGTGTTCGATTAACGTTGCTCCGGCGAGCTCCAGTCGTGGTGCCGCCGCACGTTCTAATTGGAAAGAAGAAGAAGAAGACGAGTGGGAGTCGTCAGATCTTGGAGCACGGTGGGCCAAGGTGAGATCTAACGGTCTCTGGGGGAAACGTGCGACTCAACTCGCTGAGTGGAGCGCTTCAATACAAGTCGCTGGATCAAGAGTCCATCGTGGACCAGGACGCAATCCAACAGGCGACGAGCCACATCAACATGCACCTTTCAGTTAGAGAAGATCTCTGACGTGGAGTGTCAGATCAAGGCACGATCCATCGGCACACCGATCGAACGGCCCAGAATTTTAGGTAAAATTTTATCTCTGATCGATATTACAGAAAATAGCTATTCCTTGCTAAAATCATAGAAATAGCTAGGAAACTCGTATAAAAGAACTTTATATATGAAAGTTGGGTAGAAAAATGTAAGGAATCTAATAAAAATGATTTTATAACCTGATTCCAGTTCTTTTGCAAAAGTACTTTAATTTTCTAGTAAAATGCATTTCAAGTTAAATGGAAACCCTAATTGCATATAAAAGATGTTTCTTTGCAACTTAATGGGTTAAGTTGAGGATTTTAAACCTGTTAATTAATAATATTAAGTTTTCATCCGTTTTGAATACCAATATGGCTAAATTAGGGTTTATGTCTAAGAATGAGAGATAATGTACATGAAAACCCTAATTTGGGGTAAGAGAAGAAGGAAACCTTGTTATTTTAGTAAATTGCTAAATAATGATCCTAAAACTGTTAGGAATATTAAAAGAAGATAATTTAAAGGTTTTAAGTGGATTTGATGAATTAGGGTTCATAGTAATTGAAAATGAAAGGAAAATCCTAATTTTTAATAAAACCCTAAAAATTGGATAGAAACCCTAAGTGACATAATGATATTGGGTAAATATTAATAAAAGTAAACTTGTACTTTTATTTCAGGGTTTCTGTGCCTTTGCTTGCTTACTTGGATAGTCTCTCTCTTCAATTTTGATTTTGTAACTGAAACTGCAATAAGAGGTATGTGGTTACGCTTATGACTATACCGATTAGTTTTCTGAGGATTTTATCGACGTTTTCCTCAATGATTGAAATAATTGTTGGATGTTTCAATTCATGCAACTATAAAGTGACTACAACTATCACTATTGTTATATATGTATAAAAAGCTAGATTTGAGTCCACCCTTATGGATATGCAAAGGCTAAGGATAACCTAGAGGAAGGTCTAGGGTATCATGAGTTAGAAACTGGGCTACCCACGTGTAGTGCCATGAGACTCTTAGCATACCATGAGTTAAGGAGTGGGCTACCTACGAGTAGTGCCATATGACTCCGCCCTAGAAATTGATTCACTTGATAGGTGAAGTCATGAGGGGTATAAAGGGAATATGGGACACATGGATCGCGTTGTTATACTTAAAATGTAACATTGTCTGTTAAATGATAATTGAATGCCATACATTGTTATAGATAATTGCATGATAGTGATTTCCCCCACATACCAGCTTTGGCTGACCGACGTTTTGTTTGTCGGCGTTTTAGGTACATACCAAAAAGGACAAACAGTAAACCGTCATTTATGAAATACACGAATTAAATCCAAAGGAGGATTAGTTAGCTAGCCCAATTCAGGTTAGATTTTTAGAATTCCAAAGTTTTCAAAGGTATGCAAAAAGTTTTATTTATTTCAGCCTTTCAGTTTAGTCTAGTAGAATTTATTAATTGTTGTCAATTAATTGCTGAACCTTGATCCAGAAATTATGTGTGCGGCTCCTACTTCTCGGTCTCCCTTAATTGGGGGTTATCGGGAGGTGGGGTCATAACATTTGGTATCAGAGCCAAGGTTCTCCACTTAATTGTTAATAATTATTAAATTTTACAAACTCCGTAGAACCCAAGGGAGTTATTAGAGGATTTTCCGAAAGACTGAGGTGTCTAGAAAAGGATCACTCCCAGGGGCTGGCAAAATTTTCCTCTGCACCACTAGTCGGAATACGAGGACTCCCAGAATGTGTGACTGCCTGGCCAATGTCCTAGGATTTGAATCGAAATAAGACACCTTTAGGACTCTCTCATCTTATTTGTCCCTTCTCATCACATATTCTATTAAGGCTTTAAGAGTAGGATTCTCTCTCTCCTCTACACTCATGTGGTATGGGCAAGTAAGTTAAGGGTTTAAGGATCCTCCATCAAATTAATAAAAGATATGTGATGAGATATCATTGAACATAAGTATAACTAGTTTAAATGATAAACTAAAGGTTTGTTTGTTATGCTTATGTAGATGGCACGAACAAAGACTGTTGCTATTCCTGAGGGCTCTGGGAATCCATCTCGGTGTGTTTGGCCTCTCCGTAAAGGAAAGGAGTCTTCTGAAAAGAGAAATAGGAACCATGATGGTGGATCCTCTAAGAAGAGGAAGAGGCCGGAAGAAGTCACTCATGAGGTCCCTAACCCTAACCCGGTACCATTTAGTAACATGAACCAAGAAGAAGATCAAGGATATGAGGAGCAACATGTGTATGAGGAAGAAGCCAAGATGGATGAGGACCAAGCTGATGATCCAGAACCGACCATGATGATCCATACCCCTGTTTCCTTGTGGATGGAGCAACAGAGGAAGTTGACAGAGGCTATTAATGCTTTGGCCCTTCGAGACATAGCTAGAGCTGAGAATGGTGAGCCATACCCTGTTCGTCCACGTGTGGGAGCCACCATCCTAGACTTTGTTAAGATGAACATAGAAAAGTTCTGGGGAGAAGATAAGACCGAGGTGGTTGATAAAGCAGAAGCCTGGATACTTGCAATAGAGAATGGTTTCCGCATGCTTAAAGTGCATCCAAGCAAGAAGGTCCTCTTTGCTGCTCACCTTCTGGAAGGAGCAGCTAAGATATGGTGGGAGACCCACATCACAGGCTGAGATCTGACTGAAGAACCAATGGCATGGGCTGATTTCAAGACCATCTTCACTGCCAGATTCCTCCCCGTCGCGGCAAAGAAAGAGAAAGAAAGAGAGTTCACTAGCATGACTCAAGGAAGCTCTTCAGTGGTGGACTTTGGTCGTAGGTTCTGCCTCCTGGAACATTTTTGACATATGATGGATGAAGAGAGGAGGGTGGACCACTTCATGGAATGTCTTCACCTTGCCATAAAGCCCCATGTGATGGCAAGTAAACCCAAAACTTTTGCTGAAGCCTACAACACTGCTTTAGACATGGAGAGGACTGTGATGCCTGCCCAGTTTCCATCCAAGGGGTACTTGGGCTTCACTGAAGGAGCCCAAGGCCCAAGAAACAACCACAAGAAGGGCCCAGGACATCATCAAGCTAAAGGAAAACATGGAGGAAAAGGGAAACCCCGTCAAGAGAACAACCGACCTCCTTGCCGCACCTGTGGAAAGGGGCATGCCGGCGAATGCCGCTACAAGAAGAAGACATGCTTCCGATGCCACCAAGAAGGACATATGCAATCCGTCTGTCCCATGCAAGATCCCAGGGGACCAGGGCAGGTGGCAGCTCCACCAGTAGTAGCTCCACCAGTATCAGCCCCACCTGCTGGAGAAAGAAGACAAGCTCGGGTGTTTGCCATTGATAATGAGGAAGCTCAAGCAAATGCCAATCGGTTGATAGAGGGTAATAACCCTTAAAGTTTTCTTTTCTGTCTTAAAGTTAAGCATGTAATAGTCTAATGCATGGTGAACAATAATGTAGGCATGCTTGAGGTCATGGGACATAATGTGAAAGCTTTGTTTGACTCTGGATCTACTAATACTTTCATTTCGAGAAATCTTGCAACTATGCTTTGTTTGGATATCAAGGATCTGGGATATGTCTTAGATGGTACAACCCCGAGTGGTCGGATCTTTACTTCCCTTTTGAAAACTCCGGTGATACCTGTGAAATATCGAGATCATGAGTTTCCTACAGATTTTATTCTCCTTGACATGAATGATTTTGATGTAATCATTGGCATGGATTGGCTTTATACCTATAGGGTCAACATTGACTGTAGGGAGAAGAAGGTGATCATTAAGAGACCAGGTCACCCACCTTTTATCATTAGGGGTAGGAAGGATGCCAACACCAGCCTATATGTGTCAGCCTTGAAGGCAGAATAGATGATGAGTAAAGGGTGTCAAGCTTTCCTAGCAGTAGTCACCAAGCCGGAACCCAAAGTGCAACCCTTAGAAGAAATAGAGGTAGTTAGGGGCTATGCAGATGTTTTACCAGATGATCTACCTAGAATCCCTCCCGAAAGAGAGGTAGATTTCTCCATAGAGCTAGCCCCTGGTACAAACCCTATTTCCCGAGCACCCTATAGGATGGCCCCTGCTGAGTTGCTTGAGTTAAAGAAGCAATTGCAGGAATTGTTGGATAAGGGTTTTATCCGCCCTAGCACATCACCATGAGGAGCGTCGGTTCTTTTTGTAAAGAAAAAGGATGGTTCGCTCTGAATGTGCATAGACTACCAGATGATCAACCAGGCTACCATTAAGAACAAATACCCTTTACCCCAGATAGATGACTTGTTTGACCAGTTGAAGTCGGCTCATGTCTTTTCCAAGATCGACTTGAGATCGGGTTACCACCAGTTGAGGGTTAAGAGTGAGGACATCCCAAAAAATGCTTTTAGAACCCGGTACGGCCACTATGAGTTCGTGGTTATGCCTTTTGGGTTGTCCAATGCACCCAGTGTGTTCATGAACCTTATGAGCAGTGTGTTCCAACCCTTCCTTGACTCTTTTGTCATAGTGTTCATAGATGACATACTGGTTTATTCAGATGACCTAGAACAACACTGAGACCACCTAAGTAAAGTCCTTGGTATCTTGAGAAAGCAGAAGTTTTATGGGAAATTCTCTAAATGTGAGTTTTAGATAGACCGAGTCATGTTCCTTGGACACATCATCTCAGGAGGAACGATCACTGTAGATCCAGCTAAAGTGTCGGCGGTTCGAGACTGGCCAGCACCAAAGAACCCCTCCGAGATATGAAGCTTCTTGGGGTTAGCGGGATATTATCGGCGCTTCATCGCGGATTTCTCCAAGACCGCCTTGCCTCTGACTATGTTGACTCGGAAATATGTGAAGTTTGTGTGGTCCGATGTTTGTGAGGCTCGTTTCCAGGAGCTGAAAGAGAAGTTGACCACTGCACCAGTTTTGACTTTACCATCAGGCAATGAGGGTTTTATGATTTTCACCGATGCATCCAAGATGGGACTGGGTTGTGTGTTGGAACAGAATCAACATGTGGTTGCATATGCCTCCCGACAGCTCAAGCCTAATGAGGTGAATTACCCAACCCACGACCTGGAATTAGCTGCAATCATCCATGCCTTGAAGATTTGGTGGCATTACTTGTACAGTGCCACCTTTGAAATCTTCACTGACCATAAGAGCCTGAAGTATCTCCTGATGCAAAAAGACTTGAACCTACGACAACGACGATGGATGGAGTACATGAAGGATTACGACTTCACCATTGCCTATCATCCAGGGAAGGCGAATGTCATAGACGATGCTTTGAGTCGGAAACAGCTGAGGTGTGCAGCTGTGTTGTCTAGACAGTGGAAGAGCTTAGAAGATTTGGTGGAGTGGTCACCCCAACCGTTAGATGATCGAGTTTGATTGGCCAATATCCAGATACAGTCTGAGTTATTGAGTGAGATTGTTGCAGCATAGTTGGCCAGTGGAGGACTTGAGAAGATGAAAGGCTTGATGCAGAAGCCTCAAACCCATCTTTCGTTGGGAATAGACGGAGGAATCCGATTTGAGAATCGCATATGGGTTCCCGAAGATTCACCGTTGAAGGAACGTATCCTACAAGAGGCTCATGGTTCTAAGTACACGGTACACCCAAGAACTACTAAAATGTTTAAGGACATGTAGAGGTTTTTCTGGTGGCCATGAATGAAGAGAGACATTGCAGCTTATGTAGCCAGTTGTCTTACGTGCCAAATGGTGAAGGCTGAACATCAACGACCCGACGGGCTTTTACAGTCTATAGAGATTCCAGAATGGAAATGGGAGCAGATCACCATGGATTTTGTGGTGGGTCTACCCCGGACCAAGAAGGGTCATGATGTGATCTTGGTTGTGGTAGATCGCCTTACCAAGTCAGAACACTTCCTCCCCCTAAAAACCATTGTCAAAGTGTCAGACTTAGCTGAGATCTACATCAGAGAGATAGTGTAGTTACATGGCATACCCAGTTCCATCATCTCAGACAGAGACCCAAAGTTGACTTCCAAATTGTGGAAGCAGGTACAAGAGGAACTAGGAACAAGGTTGAAGTTCAGTACCGCTTATCACCCCCAGACAGATGGACAGTCGGAAAGGATGATTCAGACCTTAGAAGATCTGCTATGAGCTTGTGTGCTCAATTGGGGTGGATCATGGGAGCAGTACTTACCTTTAGCTAAGTTTGCTTACAACAATAGTTACCAAGCCAGTATCGGGATGCCTCCATATGAAGCTCTATATGGGAGACTGTGTCGGTCACCACTTCATTGGGATGATGCTGGTGAAAGGACCTTATTGAGGTCAGATGAACTCCAAGTGTATGTTTATAAAGTCGCTTTGATCAGGAAAAGGCTAAAGAGAGCCCAGGACCGACAGAAGTCGTATGCTGATGCGAAGAGGACTGATGTGCATTTTGCTATGGGAGAACATGTTTTTCTGAAAATCCGACCGCTCTGAGCTATAGCTAAGAATAGAGGAAAGTTGAGTCCCCGATACGTGGGTCCGTTTGAAGTGTTAGAACGGATTGGTGAGGCCGCATATAGTTTGGCGTTACCCCCTCAATATAGTATGATGCATGATGTGTTTCACGTGTCTAATCTGAAGCGATATGTGCAAGATCCAAGTCATGTGCTAAGCATTGAACCTATTGAGCTTCAAGGAAAGATGTCTTATCCTGAGTTGCCTTTGCGGATTCTAGATACCAAGGTAAAAGAGCTCAGAAATAAGAATATTGAGATGGTAAAGGTTCTTTGGAAGCACCATGGAGAGGATGAGGCCACATGGGAGCTGAAGACGGACATGGAAAAAGCATATCCTGATTTGTTTTCTTGATTGTTGAATTTTGAGGACAAAATTCCTATAAGGAGGGGAGGATGGTATAACCTCATTTTCCAAAACATGTAATGAGATTTATGAATCTCTTTTAAAAGATGAATAAGATCCATGTTTGATTTCATGGTTTGATTTGAATGAATTTTGTGCATGCTTTCTTGTTGGGCCTTATTGGCCATTAAGCCCATTTGAAAGAAAAATAAAAAGAAATGAAAAAAAAAGAATTCCATTTAAAGAATACAAGGGAATAATGGAATATATAAGAAAATGATTAAAGGATGATTAATAGACTAGAATATAATCTCCCCTAATGGGATTTCATGTTATAAAGGATCCTTGGGGTTCAAGGAACTCAGGGTAATCAAATAATAGCAAGGGAAATAAAGAATATGTGGAAAATATGAATAAAAGGGTGATTTCTTGCAACCAAAGAAAAGGGACAGTTTAATTGATATAATGATCTCAAATTTTGTAGGATGAGAGATAAAAAGCTAAAGGATTTTCCCTCAAAATTTGATTAAAAATGGAATTAAGAATTGGGAGTTATTGATTTTTCAAGATTCTCCTTTTAATGGGATTTTCCATTTCAATTTGGGAAATATTTCCTATTTCTGATTGAACGCGGACAATAGAGGTCGTTGGATCTTGATCCAACCAACCTAGTGCATCATTTAGAGTCCCAGAGGGACACGGACTGTAGCCCGACAGGGGATTTTCCCCTTGCATTTCCGATCAAGTCAGCGTATGAGCGAGCATGGGAAGTATCCCATTGAATTCGGGATAAGGAGACGAACCTCCCAGACCCTATTTTGGCGAGCTTTTGTCGCGTCGTTAGGAAACGCCCAATTGGGTTGTGAACTGAGTCGGCGGCAGGGTTGGGGGAACCCTAGAAAGACCCCCACACCCTATAAATAGGGTCACTCTTAGTTCCTTGCTCCTTCATGCATCCATACAGCTACTCCTTCAGTGCCTAAACCCTACCTCGCGTTCGATTAACGTTGCTCCGGCGAGCTCCAGTCGCGGCGCCGCCGCACGTTCTAATTGGAAAGAAGAAGAAGACAATGAGTGGGAGTCATCAGATCTTGGAGCACGGTGGGCCGAGGTGAGATCTAACGGTCTTTGGGGGAAACGCGCGACTCAACTCGCTGAGTGGAGCGCTTCAATGCAAGCTGTTGGATCAAGAGTCCATCGTGGACCAGGACGCAATCCAATGGGCGACGAGCCACAGCAGCGCACGCCTTTCAGTTAGAGAAGATCTTTGACGTGGAGCGTTGGATCAAGGCACGATCCATCGGTGCATTGATCGAACGGCCCGGAATTTTAGGTAAAATTCTATCTTTGGTCGATATTACAGAAAATAGCTATTCCTTGCTAAAATCATAGAAATAGCTAGGAAACTCATATAAAAGAACTTTATATATGAAAGTTGGGTAGAAAAATGTAAGGAATCTGATAAAAATGATTGTATAACCTGATTCCAGTTCGTTTTGCAAAATTACTTTAATTTTCTAGTAAAATGCATTTCAAGTTAAATGGAAACCCTAATTGCATATAAAAGATGTTTCTTTGCAACTTAATGGGTTAAGTTGAGGATTTTAAACCTGTTAATTAATAATATGAAGTTTTCATCCGTTTTGAATACCAATATGGCTAAATTAGGGTTTATGTCTAAGAATGAGAGATAATGTACATGAAAACCCTAATTTAGGGTAAGAGAAGAAGGAAACCTTGTTATTTTAGTAAATTGCTAAATAATGATCCTAAAACTGTTAGGAATATTTAAAGAAGATAATTTAAAGGTTTTAAGTGGATTTGATGAATTAGGGTTCATAGTAATTGAAAATGAAATCAAAACCCTAATTTTCAAGAACACCCTAAAAATTGGATAGAAACCCTAAGTGACATAATGATATTGGGTAAATATTAATAAAAGTAAACTTGTACTTTTATTTCAGGGTTTTTGTGCCTTTGCTTGCTTACTTGGATAGTCTCTCTCTTCAATTTTGATTATGTAACTGAAACTGCAATAAGAGGTATGTGGTTATGCTTATGACTATACCGATTAGTTTTCCGAGGATTTTTTCGACATTTTCCTCAATGATTGAAATAATTGTTGGATGTTTCAATTCATGCAACTATAAAGTGACTACGACTATCACTATGGTTATATATGTATAACAAGCTAGATCCGAGTCCACCCTTATGGATATGCAAAGGCTAAGGATAACCTAGAGGAAGGTCTAGGGTATCATGAGTTAGAAACTGGGCTACCCACGTGTAGTGCCATGAGACTCTTAGCATACCATGAGTTAAGGAGTGGGCTACCTACGGGTAGTGCCATATGACTCCGCCCTAGAAATTGATTTACTTGATAGGTGAAGTCATGAGGGGTATAAAGGGAATATGGGACACATGGATCGCGTTGTTATACTTAAAATGTAACATTGTCTGTTAAATGATAATTGAATGACATACACTGTTATAGATAATTTCATGATAGTGATTTCCCCCACATACCAGCTTTGGCTGACCGACGTTTTGTTTGTCGGCGTTTTAGGTACATACCAAAAAGGACAAATAATAAACCATCATTTGTGAAATACAAGAATTAAATCCAAAGGAGGATTAGTTAGCTAGCCCAATTCTGGTTAGACTCTTAGAATTCCAAAGTTTTCAAAGGTATGCAAAAAGTTTTATTTATTTCAGCCTTTCAGTTTAGTCTAGTAGAATTTATTAATTGTTGTCAATTAATTGTTGAACCTTGATCCGGAAATTATGTGTGCGGCTCCTACTTCTCGGTCTCGCTTAATTGGGGGTTATCGGGAGGTGGGGTCGTAATACTTGGCCAGCTATGCTTGTTATATACAATCTTCCTCCCTGGTTGTGTATGAAAAATAAGTATGTTATGTTGTCGTTGTTGATATCGGGCCCTAAACAACTGGGAAATGATATCGACGTTTATCTTGAACCACTAATTGATGACTTAAAGAAACTCTGGGGTGAAGGTGTGATGACCTATGATGCTTCACGAAGAGAGACATTTCATTTGCACGCTATGTTGTGTTTCACTGTTAATGACTTTCCAGCATATGGGAATTTGTCTGGATATAGTGTCAAAGGATGTAAAGTGTGTCCTATATGTGAAGAGAACACTGATTCAATACGACTAAAACATGGTGGCAAGACTATATATCTTGGTCATCGAAGGTTTCTTCCAAAATTCCATCTGTATCGTAGGTTGCGCAAAGCATTCAATGGACAGAATGAGGAATGGAGTGCACCTAAACCTATACCAGGGGAGGTTGTTTATGAAAGAGTAAAAGACTTTGCCAATGAATTTGGTAAGAGATCACAATGTACCATGGCCACACAGAGTGACAAATCTTTATTCAAGAAGAAGTCAATATTTTGGGATCTTCCTTATTGGAGTTCTTTGGCAGTCAGGCATTGTATCGATGTCATGCACGTTGAGAAAAATGTATGTGATAGCGTCATTGGTACTCTGTTGAATATATCAGGTAAGACTAAAGATGGGATAAAATCTAGAATGGACCTATGTGAAATGGGAATAAGGACAAAATTAATAGAAGTAGTTAGTAGCGATCGGAGAACATACTTACCTCCCACTTGTTACATGTTGTCTAGAAAGGAGAAAAAAGCTTTTTGTGAATGATTGGTAAATGTTAAGGTGCCACAGGGTTACTCATACAACATCCGTAGATTGGTATCAATGAAAGATCTGAAGTTGATAGGCCTTAAATCTCATGATTGTCACACTCTAATGCAACAAATATTGCTTGTGGCAATTCAATCTATATTTCTGAAGCATGTAAGGTTTGCAATCACCAGACTTTGTTCCTTTTCAACAGTCTGTGCAATAAAGTTATTGACACTGATACTCTCGATAAATTGCAAAGAGAAGTGGTTGTTACCCTATGTCATATTGAGATGTATTTTCCTCCTTTGTTCTTTGATATCATGGTACATCTTATTGTCCACTTGACTAGAGAAGTGAAAATGTTGGGACCAGTTTTCTTGCATTGGATGTATCCCTTTGAACAATACATGAGCATTTTTAAAGGTGATGTTCAAAACCGTTATCGGCCTGAAGGGAGTATTATTGAGGGTTATGTGGCGAGAGAGGTTATGGATTTTTGCAATGACTTTCTGAGTGGTAATGATGCTCCTGTTAATGACAAGAATATTGAGGCATATTCCAGTAAAGGAATTTTGGGATCACGGATGAAAGTAATTAGCCGTGAGCAGTTGGAACAAGGTCACTTGTATATTTTACACAACATCGACGAAGTGAGTGTTTATATTAAGGGACATACCAATTTCATCAAGAGACAATATCCTCAAGCCAATTCAATGTGGCTTTCTAGAGGGCATAACAAGACATTTATTAAGTGGTTTGAAGATAAAGTCTTATATCAACTATCTCAAACACCAAATAATCTTACTGAAACTATCAAATGGCTTGCCTTTAAACCAAAATTGAATGCTATGTCTTATGAAGGGTTTGACATAAATGGATTTTCATATTACACAAAGCGTCAAGATGATAAGAGTGTCATCCAAAATAGTGGGGTCACCCTTCAAGCATCTTCATTGTTTTTTGCAAGTGCAAAGGATAAGAGTCCACATGAAGCTAAAATGTCATATTACGGTGTCATTGAAGACATATGGGAGTTTGACTACGTAGATTTCAGAATTCCACTCTTTAAATGTAATTGGGTTGATAACACCAAAGGAGTTATAGTGGATGAATTGGGTTTCACATTAGTGAACTTTGAAAAGATTGGCGAGAAGGGTGAACCATTCATATTGGCATCACAAGCAAAACAAGTATTTTATATCGATGATCCTACAAATGATAAATGGTCGGTTGTTCTTCATGGTAAAATACAGTTCATTGAATATCCTATAGATGAAGAAGAGTACTATGATAAGTATGATGACTCCAGTCCATTCTCAGTTGGGTTGCCAACACCACCAAATATTAAAGCTAATGATGACTTGTATGTGCGTGGAGATCACAATGAAGGATTGTTAATTGATAAAAGATCGCAATATTAGAGGCATGCATGTTTATATTATTTTTATATGTTTTATTTTTCTGAATGTGAACTTTACAATGTTTTATTATCTTCTTGTTATGTCAAATGCTAAATGTTTGATTTTTTAATGACACTTTTAGATGGTTGAGCATGAGCATGACGACCGTGATGATGATTACAGTGAGGGTGAGGATATCAATGCGTCGCCTCACAATGTAAGTTTTAAAAATATATACTATATTTCTATCTATATGTCCATTTATAGTTATATCCTATAAGTGTGTTTATTTTGTCAAATTTTAGGTTGGTGATGTACCCCCTGAAAACTTGGGGCACTTGATGAGCAGCAAAAAAATTGAAAAAGTGAGGGGCATCACTATGATGAACAAGTTACTACCACAAAGGGGCAACAGACCCAAACTGGTTGTGTATTTTGATCATGCAGGAAATCCAGTTAGAGTGAACCACAACTCGCTTATTTCATATCTTGGGGTTCTTACTCATAGCCATTGTAGTCCTAATGTAGAATCTTGGCATAAAGTTCCTAAGGGGAAGAAAGACTTAGTATGGAAGGAACTATGTGTGAGTTATTATTATTTGCAATTCTATTTTTTTGGATTTACTAATTTTTAGGATACTAGTTAATAGCAATTCTATTTTGCATAGTATATTTGAACTGGATGAAAAGTTGCATCGTAAATGTGTGATGCAACGCTGTGGGAGGGTCCTAAGGAACTATAGGACAAATCTCACCCGAGATTACATACGAGATGTTGAGAAGAGGAAGAAGCCAGCCACTGAGCAATGGAACTACTTGGACCCCAATGACTGGGAGGAGCTTGTTACCAAAAGAAAAATTGATGAATTCAAGGTATTAAGCGCCACTCCCAATTTAATTAATATACATTCTTATGTATTCACCTATTTAAGATTAACCTTTAGTGTTACTAACCAAATCAATGTGCTTACTAACAAGGCTATCAGTGATGCTCAAAGAGCAAGGCGTGCACTAAATGTGCATGACCACACGATGGGTCCAAAAGGCTATGCAGGCATTCGCCAAAGACTACAGGCTGAGTCTACTGCTCAGGCTGCTGCTACTCAAGAGACTGCAGAGTCCTCTACTATTGGTCCCGCACCTCTGCCTTGCCATGCTATGTGGATAGCTGAGAGACAAAACAAGAAGGGAGATATAACGAAGCCCGCAACTGCTGAGGCGGCTGTAAAAATGATAAAATTCAACTCTTAGAGCAATCAATCAATATTGATTATTGTTATGCTTACTTACCAAATTATGTTGATGGAAATTAGTGGGAACTACATGAGCAGAGGAAGGAAGGCAAGTTCATCCCTGAGGGCACAAGGGATGAATTGACAGTTGCTCTGGGTAACCCAGAGCATCCTGGACATGTTAGGGGTGTAGGCGCTGGTGTGGGCATAAAAGCGTTCATTGGGCCATCACAATGCAAACCTATCCCAAAAGTAGGATTATCAAATGTTGAGGTAACCTATTCTTTTTTTAGAATGTTATTACGAAAGGGAATTCAATAATCAAAAGCTAGCATTTCTTTTGTCAGTGTATAGGTAGATGAGTTAATTAATAAGAGAATCCAAGAAGCAATGGTGAAGTGGCAGGCGTCTTAGACTACCACTCAAACAGTACATGTGGTGTGCCGCTCTTCTCCTACTGTAGAGGTTGGGAGTAATCATGTAGACCCACCTAGCACATCTGTTGTAAGTATTTTTATGACATAGTAGCTAGTCTTTTCAAGATGATATGTTTATGTATATATGTATATAGCATTCTTTACGTAAATTTGTAGGGGTTGAAGCCATGCCATCTAAAAAGTCAAGAATATATCATTGCAGAGGCCGAGGCTTACCCACCCCTTCTAGGGGACATGTTTCATGGGACTCCAGTACCAGATGGTGCGATTCGTGTGAGCCTAATACATGTACTCCCCAATTGGAGGGATCTTCCATTGCCATATGTCCACCCAGATTCTAAAATGCTTGGTGAGGCAGAAGGCGGAGTGATATTTTGGCCCAAAGCGGATGTCGTCTATACTAATATTATATGGTAAATTTACATTACGTTAATTTGTTTGTGTGTATATATGAGTCAACTGATCTAAAATTATATATATAGGTCAAAAGAAAGACACCCGCTACATCTCGACCTCCACCTCCACCTCCACCTCCTGAAGTACCAAGTTGGATTTCAAGGGACCTACACACCTTATTAGGTCCTAATTATAGGGGTATGGAAGTATGGATAGGCGAACATGATCCAAATTTCCCTATAAATGTTTCTATTTCGGAGGATGCTGCAGATCAATTATACGATAACAATCTATTTATACAAGATATTTTGGAGTTGTTTCATTATGATTGGTTGAATACATCTATGATAGAGCTATGGATATGGTAAGATCTTGTTTATACATCCATATACCTTGTTTTATATACAGTGATCTGGTTTCTTATATATTAATGCATCTGTAATACATGTTTTGCAACCACTTACACAAGATATGTATAGATTTTTCATTTTCCCATGTGGGATTTTTGGTTCCATCGTTGATTAGTCTTGTAGATAAAGACCCTTCATCAGTTACTTCATACTGCTCTGCTGCTTTTAAATATTTTGGTAAAAAAAAGACGATGATAATAGCTCCATTCAATGTTGAGTAAGTTTACTTTGCTTATAATTTGGACTTAAGAAAATTACATTTTTATTGTGGATTTTGAGTTATTAATTTTTAACTTTCTTACCTCTAGTGGTAGGCATTGGGAGTTACTAGTTATTGTCCCCAAGACATTCACTGTCTATTATCTAGATCCTGCAGGGAAGGAATTGAATACATTATATGGGCACACAATGAAAAGGCCATTATTCCTGTGAGAAATATTTCATATTTTTATATCTATTAACATTTGTCATTACATTACTATTTAATTATACAATTTAATGTGTTACATTAACATGTAGGGCTTTACATGAGTTCAAAAAAGCTAGAGGAAAGGTCCCCAAGAAAAAGAAACAACCACTAATTTGGGAGAATGTGAAAGTAATTTCCCGACTCCAATGTATATATTATTTATGTGAACTGTGCTTATTTGTATTTTTGAATATTTTGTATGTTTCAATTTATAGTGTGCTATACAATACAATGGCTGGGCATGTGCATACTATGTGATGCAATTTATGGACCTAATTATCAAACATGCCGTAATGGAAATTGATACCATACATCATGTATTATATATAGTCTCATTAGATAATATGAAATATATCAATCTTATTATATATTATTAATTATATATATACGTCATTCTCTTTGCAAGTGTTTAAAACTGACTTCACTACAGGTCAAAAGTTATTTGATGTACATACTCCCTATATGATGGAAGACTTAAATGAAGTAAGAGAACAATGGGCAAAATCCCTACAAGTAGTGGGAATTTTTAAATATGATTGGGATACTAATGGTGATAATGATGATGATGAATAAAGAATGATATTTCTAAACTTTGTTCTCATAATTATTTTTGTGTGAATGTGAATGAATTTTTCTGAATTGTCATATGCGTGAATGTGAAGATGATCAATACATGAATGTTTCTACATGTGTCTGAATGTGAAAAGAGATGAAATGAATGGAACCGCATGTTGCTAAATGGGTGTGAAAATGGAGGAAATTTGAAATGGAACTACTAGTTTCTACATGTGTGTGATGAAAAATAATATGAATTAAATGTGCTTATACATGTGTGTGATCATAAATTGTTGTCCATCTTATTAATTTTGTAGGTTTGTGGCCTATTGTTGGCTGATATCAATGGACGTTTTAAACCTACAGTTCATAACTAAACTACAGGTTTTGCATCCTACTGACCAACCATACAGCAGGCCTGCAAACTGATAAGAAAAAAAATCAGAACATAGGCGTCGGTTATTAGTATAAAACTGATAACAAAGACATATAGTGTCGGTTATTAGCAAAAAAACTGACGTCTATGTGGCTAGGTACCATGGTCGTGCTGGAAAGAACAGTCGTGGTGGGGTCTTCATGGCACCAGGGATATGGCGTTGGTTATTAGTATAAAATCGACGTCTTTAGCTGGATATAGTGTCAGTTATATATAAAAATTGATGTCGATGGTGCCCTTGTCGGCACGTTTTATTGGTGGCGGGAAGGGTTATGACGTCGGTTTTTGTGAAACACTGACGTCTTTGACCTGGATATAGTGTCAGTTTTATTAAATAACCTACGCCTATAGTGCCCTTGCCGATGCATTTTTGGTGGTGTGAAGGGTTATGGCGTCGGTGTTAAAATCGACGCTGAAGGTTTTGACTTTTAGTGGCACCCGCTTGGGTGTCGCTTTGAAACCGATGCCAAAGGCCTTAAATAACCAACACTAAAGGTCGGTTATGTACTAGTGAGGTTTAGCTAGGCATCACATATAATGTGTATTGGGCAACACTCAACCAGGGCGTCACGGTTAGCCCACAAAATAGACCAACTCCACAAGCACTCTCTTAGCCATGACAGGATAACACTTTCAAGGCATATTGGTTGAGCAACACCTTATCTCTTTGGGGTACTTCAAGAGAATGATGACTAACACCTTCCATGCATGAAGATTTAGCTACCATATATCGGTTTAGGTGTATCTAGGGAATGATGGGCTAACTCCTCAAAGTCTATCAACCATATCGGTTTAGGAACCATAAGTCATAATGAGCGAACCTTCTCAACAAATGTCGACCTAAGCATCCACAAAGCATGTCGACATAGGCATCTCCAAGTCATGATGACTTGCCACATAGGGTGTCAGTTTGTTATACTATAAGCCATGACAACCTATCCTCATCATGATGCATGAATGTGTGTGGACTTGTTGTCTTTAACCTTAGAAAGTTCAGCCACTAGTCCATCTACTAACACAATAAGAAGGTGCAAGACATGAAGAGCAAACTAACGGAATTCCATCATCAAAAAAGTTTTATACTCATTAACAACTACTAGCATATAAGAGATGAATAATATCAAGATGAAGAACAAACATAATCATATGAAGAGTGAAAATAACAAAGGAGGTTAAGAGTTATATAACCCTCCTCAAGGATCACCACCAAGATCCAAGCTCCAAGGTCATGCTCCAAGCTCACGAGCTCAAGGTAGAAGATGGTCCACCAAAATCAGTCACCACCACACCTCCAAGGAAGAAGATGATACTAAGTTTAAGATGGGTCAAGATGGAAAGAAGGTATCTAAGATCCATGGCCGAGAAGAAGAAGAAAGGAGAGCTAGGAAACATATCTTACTGAGGTAGAAGATGAAGGATGCTCAAGGAACACCACAACTTGGGACTTGTACACCAAGCTCCAAGGGAGATCCTCTATGTAAAGAAGTAAACCCACTTCTATACTAAAAATTTGAATAACAAAACCTCCAGTCCATACACACTCAGATGGTATGATGGAGTGGGTGTAAAATTTTCAAATCTTTATATAATGGTAATCAAAAGGCCAAAGTATATCAGCGGAATAAAAACATGACTATATTCAATATTAAAACAAAGGGTTACAAACTTACATCATATAGATCCATGTAGAGGAAATCTAAACCACCTCAAGATTGTCTTCAACCTTCACCATCACAAACTAAGTATGGGTCCACATGTTAAGCCATCCATGTCCTCCACCTAGGGTTGGAAGCATACCCCAACAAAAGAGAAACAACAGGAAACATCAGCAAAGGCTAGTATGTGCATACTAAAAATCAAATTGAGCAATTTATAAAGGATAAGGGACATCAAAAGTAAAATGCTTCCCATACAAGAGATAAGGACTACCCACGTGAGCATAAAAGAAAAGAAACATCATAACTTGATAAAAGAGGATACTTTCCAAAAACAAAACAAATAAGATTGTGCAATACTGGCACATAAGGAGGTAGTAGGGCACACACCCCACAACATCATCAACCTGCATGCATGTGAGATAAACATAGCCCTAGAACAATATAAATAACACAGATGGCCAAGAATCACACATCTTGAACCTGGTGAGACATGGGCCAAGAATCACACATCTTACCCTGGCACGGGGAATCACACATCCACCACCCAAATATATATAACATGGGCCAGGAATCACACATCCTGCCCAGGTATGGGGAATCACACATCCTCCTTCCCAAAGATATCACACTGTTTCCATGTTGCATAATGAGACAAAACCAATGTAATTACACTACTCTAGTGCTACTGAATCACATAGCATGTTAAATGTAGAGGCAAGTAGAAAAGTATAGTCATATTTATACAATTGTTGCCATCACACAATGGACAACACAAACATATAAACAAATCCACTTCAAAGTGGGCACATATCAACAAACAAACTTTCACATCACAGTGGGCATATAATATCAAAAGTCCAACTTGCACCAAGGCAACAAGATAAGATTCCAAGAGAATATCCATGATCACAAGATCAATAACAAAATAAGATACTTCACATGAAGCATGATATCAAAAGAACAAGACAATGTGTAGGCTAATGTCCATAGGACCAAAAGAAAGAAGAAACATAGGCTAATTGCTCAAAAGAATAATTGAAGATGAAAACATACCTCAACATCAGATTCAAACGATCCAAAGTCCAACTAGATCCAAGCCTAGGCTTCCACAGAACCTATTATGCATATATGTGGAATTAGGGTTAGGTTTCCATTAATTATTCAAAACCCTAAAAATCGCCTTTTTATTATATGTGAATTAGGTCATCAAAACCATGCCATATTTTATATTATATTTTTATGATTCCAAAACATATTTTATTACATTTTTATGACTTATCAATATTTAGTTATGAATTATTCAAGTTATTATCTTATTAATTAGATCCATGAAAATCACCTCTTTAAACCATTAGTTTCAGATGACAAAACCAATACCATTCGAAAGCTTACATTTTTTGAATTTATTGAATATTTATTTATATTTTTCTAATCAGTAATTAATTAATTATGGATTTTACAAACATGACCAATCAGAGAATTCCAATGATGCACGAAAAATCCAGTTGGTGGTCCCCTGGCTGACTTGGCCCAATAACTGAAAGCCAACTAGGCCAAGTCAACAGGCAGCGTAACCCGCATTCAAGAAAAGAAAAAATAGAGGGGAAATGTCCAGAATACCCCTGACGAAAAATCAAAATCATGAGAGAAAAAGAGGGGCATCTCAGACCAAATACACCAGGGATTCAACCCCCGATTCTTCTCCTTTGCCATGGTGAGAGACAACTCTAGAAGCTAGAATCAGAAACAAGAAAAACCCATCAAACTAGCCTCCCATAGGCAACAATGGTGCCCAACTTCATCGCGATCTGAAGCCGAACTCAAGGAATCCACAGACCATCAAAACCACGAGGAAGAGCAAGGAATCAAACAACATATTCAAGACAAAACGGAAGAGAAGATGACAGGTAGGGAAAAAAGAAAAGAGGTGTTTTGGTATACCTCAAGGAGAGGCCGAATCGAGGGTGCAAGAGTCTTCACAGGCACGAGGGTAACTGACCTATGCCTCCTCGGGGCTTCGCGGCAACCTGGGCACCGCCCACCACCCAAGCTCTCGGCAGCAGGGTGGTCGAAGTAGGGGAAAGGTACTCGAGGCCTAATGAGGCCGAACCAAGGCAAGCAACTCAAAGATGGGGTCACAACGAAGGTCGGTGACCACTCCCTTGATGGTCTGATGACCCATAGGGGTGGCAACACCATCCCGACACCGGAAACAGGGGAAAGGCGACACCGGATATGGCAGTGGCTGGATGGGTGACGAAACCCTATATATATGGCTTGGTTGGTGCGAAATATTTCCAGGAACCCAGCGGCAAAGAAATTGTGCAAAAAGGTTGAGAATTGAGCGAGATATCTACAATACAAAATCGCCAAAAATGTGTCCTGTACTCCTACTCTGACCCGAGCTAGGAGACGACCTCAGAGTCGTTAGATCGCAGATCAACGGTCCAAAAGCAATCCAAAATTGGAAAAAAAAAGGAAAGTAGGCGTGATAGAGAGATAATATGATTAAAACTAAAGTTTTATTAAATTAATTATCCTTTTTCTTTCTCCTCTTTTGAGGGCTCAAACATTATTCAAATTAAACCAAATTTTGCATATGTGTTAAATTAGGCATGTAGATTCTGATTATGCACTTAGTTTTGCCTTTTGGAAACTTTTAATGTGTTAAATAAATCAAAACCTATTTTCTATTTCCTCCTTCATTAATGATATTAGGATTATCCAAATTTTACAAAACTTGACCCTCAAGTCATATTTAACATGTTGATTACAAATTTGCCATCAATTTTACATATTGGAGTTGTTTGAATATTTATTTAATATTTTGAAGGTTCTACATACTTTCTCTCTCCTGATTTTACCTTTTAAGCAAACTTTCTCCAAATTGGATGAAAATTCACCCAAAGGCTATATTTATTATGTAGATCATGAATATAAGA
Organism: Alisma plantago-aquatica; assembly: GCA_963693085.1. Classification (NCBI taxonomy): domain Eukaryota; kingdom Viridiplantae; phylum Streptophyta; class Magnoliopsida; order Alismatales; family Alismataceae; genus Alisma; species Alisma plantago-aquatica. Next base: position 1,383,339,634 of record OY856410.1, on the reverse strand, counting down.
TTATTTTCCTCTTTTGGAGTCAATTATTATATTTATTTATTAATTACACTTTTTAGGCAATTTCTCTCTCTTAACTTACCATATTATTTCAAGGTTGTCCAACTTAAATGAAAATTGACATGTAAACTTATTTTTATGTATAGATTACGAATTTGGAGTTTATTTCCACTTTTAAGAATTTCTTACATGGGTTTTGTCATCTCGCCCATTAGAGGCCCATTAACATCATTATGCATCCAATTAAGTTATTTATCATCTTGATATCACCAAATGAATTATTTGACGTATTATATTACATTATTCATGCATTACATTATTAGGATCACTCTAACCTTAACCTTGTTTGGTCAAACCCAAAAGGTTAAACTTCTAGGATAGGGTCCAAGGTCCGGTATGTTACAACACTCCACCCCTTAAAATGATTTCGTCCTCGAAATCTATAGATCAAAACATCAACAACTAAATATTCTCCACCCCTTAAAAGGTTCCACCTAACAAGTCATACTAAACTACTTTTTAGAGATACCCACATCTCTTAGTTTGTAAAAGTTTTAGAGATTTATGTTTCTCATGTATCCAACTATCAAGTCACCATCTAGGGTTGAGCTTTAGGTCCTTGTGTCTCTAACCTATCAACCCTACATGAACATCCAAAAGTCATAGGGTAGGTCAACTGTACCTTTATTTCAATCCTAGTCACAAAACTAGGGTTAGATTATACTCAACTAGAGTTTCTCTTCATTGTGACTTAGTTCAAGAAAACATCGATAAATTTGAGAAAACTTTTGTACGTATAGTAGTATAATGAAAATAATTTTTGGATATAAGAATCATTGCGAGGTGAAAACAAATAGTTGGCCAAAACTCAATGTGAAAACCAAGTCACAACTTTTCCATATCAAGACTTCTTAATCTCATCCTCAAACTAAGCCTTATTGCATAAGAAGATCATCATTGATAAAATATAGGGTCAACATCTCACTTAAAGGTAACTAACTAAGTCTCCCTCAAAAAAAAAAAGGTAACTAACTAAGTCAAGGGATCTAAAGGGAGAAAAAATTGAAATAGTCGATTCCGACTACCATGGGCTCTGATACCATGTTGTAAATAAGTGAAACCACTTCTCTACTAAAATTTGAATAACAAAACCTCCAGTCCATGCACACTCAGATGGTATGATGGAGTGGGTGTAAAATTTTCAAATCTTTATATAATGGTAATCAAAAGACTAAAGTATAGCAGCGGAATAAAAACATGACTATATTCAATATTAAAACAAAGGGTTACAAACTTACATCATAAGGATCCATGTAGAGGAAAACTAAACCACCTCAAGATTGTATCCAACCTTCATCATCACAAACTAAGTCCGGGTCCACATGTCAATCCATCCATGTCCTCCACCTAGGGTTGGAAGCATACCCCAGCAAAAGAGAAACAACAGGAAACATCAGCAAAGGCTACTATGTGCATACTAAAAATCAAATTGAGCAATTTACAAAGGATAAGGGACATCAAAAGTAAAATGATTCCCATACAAGAGATAAGGACTACCCACATGGGCATAAAGGAAAAGAAATATCATAACTTGATAAAAGAGGATACTTGCCATAAACAAAACAAATAAGATTGTGCAATAATGGAACATAAGGATGTAGTAGGGCACACACCCCACAACATCATCAACCTGCATGCATGTAAGATTAACATAGCCCTAGAATAATATAAATAACATTGGTGGCCAAGAATCACACATCTTGAACCTGGTGAGACATGGGCCAAGAATCACACATCTTGCCCTGGCATGGGGAATCACACATCCACCACCCAAATATATATCACATGGGCTAGGAATCACACATCCTGCCCGGGTATGGGGAATCAAACATCCTCCATCCCAAAGATATCACAATGTTGCCATGTTGCATAATGAGACAAAACCAATGTAATTACACTACTCTAGTGCTACTGAATCACATAGCATGTTAAATGTAGAGGCAAGTAGAAAAGTATAGTTAGATTTATACAATTGTTTCCATCACACAATGGACAACACAAACATAAAAACAAATCCACTTCGAAGTGGGCACATATCAACAAGCAAACTTCCACATCATAGTGGGCATATAATATCAAAAGTCCAACTTGCACCAAGGCAACAAGATAAGATTCCAAGAGAATATCCATGATCACAAGATCAATAACAAAATAAGATACTTCACATGAAGCATGATATCAAAAGAACAAGACAATGTGTAGGCTAATGTCCATAGCACCAAAAGAAAGAAGAAACATAGGCTAATTGCTCAAAAGAATAATCGAAGATGCAAACATACCTCAACATCAGATTCAAATGATCCAAAGTCCAACTAGATCCAAGCCTAGGCTTCCACAGAACCTATTATGCATATATGTGGAATTAGGGTTAGGTTTCCATTCATTATTCAAAACCCTAAAAATCACCTTTTTATTATACTTGAATTAGGTCATCAAAACCATGCCATATTTTAGATTATATTTTTATGAGTCCAAAACATATTTTATTACATTTTTATGACTTATCAATATTTAGTTATGAATTATTCAAGTTATTATCTTATTAATTAGATCCATTAAAATCACCTCTTTAAACCATTAGTTTCAGATGACAAAACCAATACCATTTGAAAGCTTACATTTTTTTTGAATTTATTGAATATTTATTTATATTTTTCTGATCAGTAATTAATTAGTTATGGATTTTACAAACCTGACCAATCAGAGAATTCCAATGATGCACGAAAAATCCAGTTGGTGGTCCCCTGGCTGACTTGGCCCAATAACTGAAAGCCAACTAGGCCAAGTCAACAGGAAGTGCGACCCACGTTCAAGAAAAGAAAAATAGAGGGGAAAAGTCTAGAATACCCCTGACGAAAAATCAAAATCATGAGAGAAAAAAAGGGCCATCTCAGACCAAACACACCAGGGATTCAACCCCCGATTCTTCTCCTTCGCCATGGTGAGAGATAGCTCTAGAAGCTAGAATCAGAAACAAGAAAAACCCATCAAACTAGCCTCCCACAGACAGCAAAGGTGCCCAACTTCATCGCGATCCGAAGCCAAACTCAAGGAATCCACAAACCATCAAAACCATGAGGAAGAGCAAGGAATCGAACAACAGATTCAAGACAAAACGGAAGAGAAGATGACAGGTAGGGAAAAAAGAAAATAGGTGTTTTGGTATACCTCAAGGAGAGGCCGAATCGAAGGTGCAAGAGTCTTCACATGCACGAGGGTAACTGACCTCTGCCACCTCGGGGCTTCACGGTATCCTGGGAACCGCCCACCACCCAAGCTCTTGGCGGCAGGGTGGTCAGAGTAGGGAAAAGGTGCTCGAGCCCAATGAGGCTGAACCAAGGCAAGTAACTCAAAGATGGGGTCACAATGAAGGTCAGTGACCACTCCCTTAACAGTCTGATGACCCATAGGGGTGGCAACACCATCCCGACACCAGAAATAGGGGAAAGGCGACACTGGATATGGCAGCGGCTGGATGGGTGATGAAACCCTATATATATATATATATATATATATATATATATATGGCTTGGTTGGTGCGGAATCTTTCCAGGAATCCAGCAGTGAAGAAATTGTGCAAAAAGGTTGAGAATTGAGCGAGATATCTACAATACAAAATTGCCAAAAATGTGGCATGTACTCCTACTCCGACCCAAGCTAGGAGACGACCTCAGAGTCGTTAGATCGCAGATCAACGGTCCAAAAGCAATCCAAAATTGGGGGAAAAAAAGGAAAGCAGGCGTGACAGAGAGATAATATGATTAAAACTAAAGTTTTATTAAATTAATTATCTTTTTTCTTTCTCCTCTTTTGAGGGCTCAAACATTATCCAAATTAAACCAAATTTTGCATATAGGTTAAATTAGGCATGTAGATTCTGATTATGCACTTAGTTTTGCCTTTTGGAAACTTTTAATGTGTTAAATAAATCAAAACCTATTTTCTCTTTCCTCCTTCATTAATGGTATTAGGATTGTCCAAATTTTATAAAACTTGACCCTCAAGTCATATTTAACATGTTGATTACGAATTTGCCATCAATTTTACATATTGGAGTTGTTTGAATATTTATTTAATATTTTGAAACTCTGCCTATGTTTTCATTTTTTGTGTAAATGTAGCCGGTCCCAAGCTCGGGTAAAGGAGGAGGGTTGGTGGTAGGTTGACATCTAGCCTATAAAAACTTTGTCACTCTTTCTATGACATGGATCCTTATAAGAATATCGTTGGAGCGTCCCTACCTAGCGACACGCTACACCGGCACCCGGGTGCAGTGATAAATATGCAAGGGGTTTCGACACAACGACGCCCGATTGTGTTGAAGGATAAACAAGGGTTTCCACATCTTGGATGGGTGTGGGTAAAGAAGCTAGTCTCACTGCATCATCGCCCGAATGTAGTGAAAAATGTGCAAGGGTTTCCACATCTTGGACGGGTGTGGGTAAAGAAGCTAGTCCCGCCGCATCATTGCCCAGATGCAGTGAAAAATATGCAGGGGCAACATTTTTGACGAAGGCAAGTAAAGAAGCAAGTTCAACAAAAAAGGATTAGAGTTGGATCTTGGAATATTGGCTCTTTGATAGGGAAATCTTTAGAAATAGTGGATACCATGATGAGAAGAAAAGTCAATATAGCTTGCTTTCAGGAAACAAAGTGGACAAGGGAACATTGTAGAGAGATTGGAGACACAGGATACAAAATCTGGTATACAGGTATTGATAAACATAGAAATGGCGTAGGTATTATCGTTGATAAGATGTTGAAGGATGACGTCGTCAAGATTACAAGGATGGGTGATAGAATCATAGCTATCAAGGTTGTTCTTGGGGGAAATATTTTTATCATTATTAGCACTTATGCCCCCCAAGTTGGCCTTAGTGAGGATGCGAAGAGGGATTTTTGGGATGACATGGATGAATTGATGCAAGGAATACCGATCAAGGAGAAGATTATTATTGGGAGTGATTTAAATGGCCATGTGGGGAGTGGTAATGCTGGATTTGAGAGAGTTCATGGTGGTTTTGGATATGGCAACATGAACGGAGAAGGAGAGAGGATATTAGATTTTGCAGTTGCATATAATATGATTTTGGCAAACACCCATTTCAAGAAAAGAGAATCTCATATGATTACTTTCAAGAGTGGGCACAACTATAGCCAAATTGATTACCTCCTTACAAGGCGGGTGGATTGTAACATATGCAAGGATTGTAAAGTGATTACTGGCGAAGAACTCACGACCCAACATAGGTTGGTAGTTTTGGATATTAACATGAAGATCAATAAAGGAAAACATAACGGAAACCAAGATAGCAGGATCAAGTGGTGGAATCTTAAAGGAGAAAAGAAATTGACTTTTCATGATAAACTCTTCAAGGAGGTAACTTGGAACTTGGAGTTTGATGTTAACACTATGTGGAAAAACATGAGCTCTTGCATAACAAAAATTTCCAAAGAGGTTTTGGGGGAGTCTAAAGGTTGTGGACCTCCACAGAAGGAGACTTGGTGGTGGAATGATGAAGTACAAAAGGCTATTAAACTGAAAAGGGAGATCTATAGGAGCTTGCCCAAATCTGGAGATGATGCAATGTTCCAAAGATACAAGCAAGCAAAGAAAGAAGCTAAAAAGGTGGTTCGGGAGGTAAGGTCTAGATACTTTGATGATATGTATAAGAAGATGGACACTAGATGTTACGACCCCATCTGAGCTTAATTGGTAAACTAGGGTTTACCTAGACAATTGCAAAGATTAATTAGAATAATCATTCTTGAAATCTAATTAATGACGATAACACAATTAGGATGTTTTAACTATGATAAGAAGTCTAATGTTCTTTTGTCTTGAGAATTAGGGTTTGAGAAGCATAAACCCTAATCGGCCCAAAATTAGGGTTTTGATAATGCTTGAATACAGAATTTGATAAGTGGAATGTCTCACTAAATGATTTTTAGTATTTTATGTGTAACTCTGATTTGCTTCAAATTTGGATATGATTTAGATATATAAAATTTGAACAATATTGGAAAATATCAGAATTTTTGAAAAATGCCCTGACCTGTTTGTCGGCCGAGTTTCAAACTCGACCGATCACAATTTCAGAATTTTACAGCAGTGTGGTAATTGAATTTTATCTTTTTATTGGTATATCCAATTGATCTCAAATTTTAACAGTATTTGATAAATACAATTTTAGACACTCTGTTAAATTGGCGTAATTTTTGGATGACTTTTGAATCCCTACAGTAAGGGTGTCGGTCGAGTTTGTGCAGGACAAACTCGGCCGAATATATTGCTGACTGCAATATAGCAGTACACTGTTCGATTTTTAATTAATTATTGGTAACTCCAAATGATCCCAAATTTTAACAGAAGATCTATAGATCAATTATAAACAACTTGCTAAATTCTCATAATTGTTGGAGAATGTTTGATCTCTGAAATAAACGAATTACAGTAACTTTTGTATAACTGAATATTCAGCCTATATAATTAAAGTTAAGTGTTGGGTCAATATGCAATTGACCCAAGCAGCTCAATTGACTTATATGAACGACCACACACACAAGCAGCTCTCATTTCTCGTCATTCACTCCAGAGAAACGAGCTCCTAGAGAGAGAGGGAGAATTAGGGCTCGAGTGGAGAAAGTGGGGGAATTGCTGAATTAGGGTTTTGCGATTCCAGGAAGGGTGAAATCAAGTAAGTTCGGATTCCTTGCATAGACTTTTATGGTGAATCTTCTCTCTCATGTCAAGATTTCCGTCCTTGCTCTGATTTGATCCAAGATGATGTCGAAATCCCCTATTTTCTCACCCTTTCTTCATAATCCCTCTTTTTCAAGGTTCCCGAGTTGAATGGAAGAAGAATTGGGAGATTTGCTAGGGATTTGATGGGAATTCGAAATTCCCTGAGTTGAGCTGCAGTTGTGAGGTGTTTTCACACCTTAGGGTGAGTGGGTTCTTCCTTCAAACATTCTAATGCACGAATTTGATTACAACATCCAAATCCCTAAATGCTTAGCATGTGAATTCTAAATCTTAAAATGTCCGTTTGATTTGAGTTATTGTAAATTGATATGATATGGATTCCTCCTCTGTTTTAAATGATTCCTAAATGGTAGATTCATATCAGAAACGTATGCAACCCTTCCTAGTGAGATTTCTTTACGGATTTATATCAAATGATGTAATTAGGGTTTAACCTAATTGAGAAATTTAGTTAAGTTTCCATGATTTCATATCTATATTGATTATACAAGATTTGTTGGAAACAGTCTTTATTTAGTGAATGCTTATATCTTATGAGATCATGGTAAGAGCCATGTGACAAGTGAATGAGGCAAATGAAACCCTAAGAGTAGGGTGTTGGCATGTGATGAATGAATAAGGCGAATGAAACCCTAAGGATAGGGTGTTCAATGAATCATGCTATGGTAGTATGAAAGGTCTCGATATGAGATGTGGTGATGCTTAATTGTTAAATTGTATGTTTCTAGTGCATTTAACTTTATATGCTTATTCTCTCTGAAATGTTATCTACATACTGCAGGGCTTCTTACATTTCAATATATATACATATCTCGGAAATTGCAGGTGTTGAGATATGACATGCCCTAGAAAGGGATGTTACTGAGTACAAATGATGTAAATGTGTTTTCAAGTTATGTCATGAATGTGGAATAAGTATGAACTGTGTTTTTCCTGTTTAATTATTTATTTGTTAATCAAGTATAGACCTAAGTGCCCTAACACCGTAGAACCCCTAACATGTGTCTGCGATTTAGGGGTGAAACTCGTGTTGCAACATCATCCGTGCGTGTGTCGCGGACAAACGAGGAAAGAGAGAGAGGGCAGTGTCTAACAAAAATTGTGCTTGTGTCACAATGGCACTGCGATTTCACCAGTAAACTTGGTTATCTAACACCATTCGTGCTTGTGTCGCGAAGGTAACCCTGTGACACTCCGCCTGTGTGCTCAGGTTGAAGGAGGGGTCGAGAGAGAGCACTCAGAGTAGTGCATTGAGGCCAGAGAGCCTGTGGTCCTGTGGCAGAACAGGGCTGGCGTCAGATTCAGCATCCCCCGGGTGTGTCGCTGAGTCTTGTACGGTGGGGCCGTAGCATGGACTTGTTGCGGATCCTTATATGCAGAGTACACTGCATATATTTAGGGCATAATAATAAATGAGTAAATAATCACATAGGATCACAGTAAATTTATATAATTGTCTATCTATTTGAAATACTTGATGATGCTTAGAAATGTGCTATTTCAATTATATTGTTTTAGAACTGCTCAGTGTAGTATTTATTGTTGTTAATTCTCATATCGTTTACTCAAATTATATCTTTGATCACATTAGTGCATTAGTCTGTTTCCATGAAGTATTCATTCACTGAGCGAGTAGGCTCACCCCTCTACTCAAACATTTTAGGGTTAATCGCGTGGACTTGAAGATGATCAGAGCTTCAGTGTAGACCTGCCACAGGAGTCAAGTATGAGATTAGTTGAGTCAGTCGGTCCTTGCCACTCTAGGTCCTCAGTAAGAGTTTAAGAGAGAGAGTTGTAATTACGATGTGTAATGTTGTTCCTCTTTGATATGTATGCTAATTAGCAAGTGTAATGTGCTTAATGTGTGAAAGACATCATGAATGCTTATACATGTATCTTTTCTATTAAAAATCTGATTAGTAGAGGAAATGTTCAGATTCCCTTGTTAAGATGTTTTACGTGGTTCAATGCGATGAAGCAAGCGTTTAAAAGAAAAGAAAAAGTTAAAGGTATTCTTTGTGTTACATACAAATCCCATCTTACGCCCTAATCTCATGATTTGAGGAAATTGTGAGATTGGGGTGTAACACTAGAGAAGGGGAAAAAGATATATATAAAATGGCTCGTATAAGAGAAAGGAAAGGAAGAGACTTGAGTCAAGTAAAATGCATAAAGAATGAAGATGGTAGAGTATTGGTGAAGGACGATGATATCAAAAACCAGTGGAGAAATTACTTCCATAAGCTTTTCAATGGAGATATTGCATATAATGTTAGCGACTCGTGTGACATGAATACAAGAGATATCATTTACACACGACGAGTTTCACCATTTGAGGTCAAGAATGCTTTGAAAAAGATGAAAATGAGAAAGGCATGCGGACCAGACAATATTCCCATTGATGTATGGAAGAGTATGGGGGATGAGGGAGTTACATGGTTAACAAATTTCTTTAACAAGATCATGAATACCAAGAAGATGCCGAATGAGTGGATAAATAGTATTATAGTCCCAATCTACAAGAACAAAGGTGACGTTCAGAGCTATACAAACTATAGAGGTATCAAGCTGATGAGTCACACGATGAAGCTTTGGGAGAGGATTATTGAGCAGAGGTTAAGATCTATAACGCAGGTATCAAACAACCAATTTGGTATCATGCCTGGAAGATCAACAATAGATGCTATTTTTCTGATAAGGAGGCTTATGGAGAAGTATAGACAAAGCAAAAGAGATCTTCATATGGTGTTTATCGATCTAGAGAAGGCTTATGATCGAGTACCCAGAAAAGTGTTATGGATGGTTTTGAAGAAAAAGGGTGTGCCTATCCAATACATTGACTTGATCAAAGACATGTTTGATAACTCTGCTGCAAGTGTCAAGACTCCTGGAGGAGAGACACCAACTTTTCCTATTACAGTTGGGGTACACCAAGGATCCACACTCAGCCCATATCTATTCGTTCTGGTTATGGATGAGTTAACAAAGAATGTTCAAGATGATATTCCTTGGTGTATGTTATTTGCTGATGATATTGTTTTGATTGACGAAACAAAAGATGGATTGAATGATAAAGTTGAATGTTGGAGAAAGGCATTGGAATCAAATGGATTGATGGTTAGCAGGAGAAAAACTGAGTATATGCATGGCAATTTCAGCCAATCTCATAGTGTGAATGATGGAGCCAAGTTGGACGGAGTAGATATACCAAAATGTGACAAATTTCATTACTTAGGTTCTATTATTCAAATAGACGAGGATGTCCAAAACGATGTTTGTCACCGGATCACTGCAGGATGGTTGAAATGGAGGAGTGCAACTGGAGTTTTATGCGATCAGAAGATCCATCTCAGGTTAAAAAGTAAGTTTTATAGAATAGCTATACGACCAGCCATGCTCTGTGGGAGTGAATGTTGGGCGGTGAAGAAATAAGGTCTCAACAAGATGAACGTGGCTGAAATGTGTATGTTGAGATGGATGTGTGGGAAGACAAGAAAAGATCGTTTGAGAAATGACTATATCAGGAATAAAGTGGGGGTGGCGAGCATTGAGGACAAGTTGCGTGAGGGCCGACTCATATGGTATGGACATGTGCAATGCAGACCTACTAGTGCACCTATACAAAGCAATGATATTGAGCCAAACACTATAATAAATAGAAGAAGAGGAAGGCCTAAATTAACATGGGATGAGCATATAAAGAGAGATTTTGAATCTCTACATCTCAATCAGAATATGGTCCATGATAGAGCTGAATGGAAATGAAGGATCCATGTAGCCGACCCCAACATAGTTGGGATTGGGGCTTAGATGATGATGATGATTTTGAAGGTTCTACATACTTTCTCTCTCCTGATTTTACCTTTTAAGCAAACTTTCTCCAAATTGGATGAAAATTCACCCAAAGGCTATATTTATTATGTAGATCACAAATATAAGATTATTTTCCTCTTTTGGAGTCAATTATTATATTTATTTATTTATTACACTTTTTAGGCAATTTCTCTCTCTTAACTTACCATATTATTTCAAGGTTGTCCAAATTAAATGAAAGTTGACATGTAAACTTATTTTTATGTATAGATTACGAATTTGGAGTTTATTTCCACTTTTAAGAATTTCTTACATGAGTTTTGTCATCTGGCCCATTAGAGGCCCATTAACATCATTATGCATCCAATTAAGTTATTTATCATCTTGTTATCACCAAATGAATTATTTGACGTATTATATTACATTATTTGACGTATAGTTGGCCTTAGCGAGGATGCGAAGAAGGATTTTTGGGATGACATGGATGAATTGATGCAAAGAATACCGATCGAGGAGAAGATTATTATTGGGAGTGATTTAAATGGCCATGTGGGGAGTGGTAATGCTGAATTTGAGAGAGTTCATGGTGGTTTTGGATATGGCAACATGAACGGAGAAGGAGAGAGGATATTAGATTTTGCAGTTGCATATGATATGATTTTGGCAAACACCCATTTCAAGAAAAGAGAATCTCATAAGATTACTTTCAAGAGTGGGCACAACTGTAGCCAAATTGATTACCTCCTTACAAGGCGGGTGGATCGTAACATATGCAAGGATTGTAAAGTGATTCCTGGCGAAGAACTCATGACCCAACATAGGTTGGTAGTTTTGGATATTAACATGAAGATCAATAAAGGCAAACATAATGGAAACCAAGATAGCAGGATCAAGTGGTGGAATCTTAAAGGAGAAAAGAAATTGACTTTTCATGATAAACTCATCAAGGAGGTAACTTGGAACTTGGAGTCTGATGTTAACACTATGTGGCATAACATGAGCTCCTGCATAACAAAAAATTCCAAAGAGGTTCTGGGGGAGTCTAAAGGTTGTGGACCTCCACAGAAGGAGACTTGGTGGTAGAATGATGAAGTACAAAAGGCTATTAAACTGAAAAGGGAGATCTATAGGAGCGTGCCCAAATCTAGAGATGATGCAACGTTCCAAAGATACAATCAAGCAAAGAAAGAAGCTAAAAAGGTGGTTCGGGAGGCAAGGTCTAGATACTTTGATGATATGTATAACAAGCTGGACACTAGAGAAGGGGGAAAAGATATATATAAAATGGCTCGTATAAGAGAAAGGAAAGGAAGAGACTTGAGTCAGGTATGCATAAAGAATGAAGATGGTAGAGTATTGGTGAAGGACGATGATATCAAAAACCAGTGGAGAAATTACTTCCATAAGATTTTCAATGGAGAAACTGCATATAATGTTAGCGACTCGTGTGACATGAATACAAGAGATATCATTTACACACTATGAGTTTCACCATTTGAGGTCAAGAATGCTTTGAAAAAGATGAAAATGAGAAAGGCATGCAGACCAGACAATATTCCCATTGATGTATGCAATTTCAGCCAATCTCGCAGTGTGAATGATGGAGCCAAGTTGGACGGAGTAGATATACCAAAATGTGACAAATTTCGTTACTTAGGTTCTATTATTCAAATAGACAGGGATGTCCAAAATGATGTTTGTCACTGGATCACTACAGGATGGTTGAAATGGAGGAGTGCAACTGGAGTTTTATGCGATCAGAAGATCCCTCTCAGGTTAAAAAGTAAGTTTTATAGAACAGCTATACGACCAGCCATGCTCTATGGGAGTGAATGTTGGGTGATTAAGAAACAAGGTCTCAACAACATGAACGTGTCTGAAATGCGTATGATGAGATGGATGTGTGGGAAGATAAGAAAAGATCGTTTGAGAAATGACTATATCAGGAATAAAGTGGGGGTGGCGAGCATTGAGGACAAGTTGCGTGAGGGCCGACTCAGATGGTACGGACATGTGCAACGTAGACCTACTAGTGCGCCTATACGAAGCAATGCTATTGAGCCAAACACTATAAATAGAATAAGAGGAAGGCCTAAATTAACATGGGATGAGCTTCTAAAGAGAGATTTTGAATCTCTACATCTCAATCAGAATATGGCCCATGATAGAGCTGAATGGAAATGAAGGATCCATGTAGCCGACCCCAACATAGTTGGGATTGAGGCTTGGATGATGATGATGATGATTATATTACATTATTCATGCATTAGATTATTAGGATCACTCTAACCTTAACCTTGTTTAGTCAAACCCAAAAGGTTAAACTTCTAGGATAGGGTCCAAGGTTCGGTATGCTACACTCTAGCTCCTTAGACTTCTCAAGGTCATCCACCAAGGAAGAGGGAAAGCAAATATGGCCAAAAGGATCCTCTTTCATGGAAAGAAAGGATCATGGAAGAGGTGTCATCACCTTAGGAACTTAGGTTCCACTTGTCCATGAAAAAGAACCACATGCACAACATCATGCAAGACATGGTAATAAGGTCTAGGAAAGGTCTCACCCACTTGGTCTCCTACCAAGGTCATTCCCGATACCATATCTCCACACATCCACAAGACAAAAGGGTGTAACTCTACACACTCACAAACTGATAGGGTGCAACCCTACACACTCACAAACCCATAGGGTGCAACCCTACTGTAACATTCCCGACCTAGGTTATGCTTTAACCCTAGGTGTTTTGCTTAATAAAGTTTATTAGATGCTTACTCCTATCTTTTAAAAAGTAATTAAGGCTCAATAGGAACTCATATTTCAATTTTAGTCCTTTTTGAATAATGTTGAAATGATATTTTGCTTGTTTTGGACTAAAGTGCAAATTACCCAAGTTGAGGGGTTAAATTGCAAATTGTGCATGATAATATGTTCCTCATGTTTTGAAGAATCATGAGAATGAATATGATGCAAAGGTATGGCTTGTGGTGGCCTGAGTACCAAGAAAGAGTTGATAAAGCAATGTATGTGCATTAAAGCCTAGTTTTGATGTAATGTGAAATTTACCCAAAACCTAGGGTTCAATATGCAAAATACCACTTCTAGAGGGTACCTAATGTTTCTTGGAATCTTTTAGAGAAAATAAAATGAGAGGGGCGCCTCATTTGTATTTCTATGTAGGAGAGAGAATCTTGATATTAAAATAATCAAGATTTAAGCATAATTGAAACCTTAATTCAATTTAATGCAAAAATAAATAAAATAATTGAAGGGCCTTCAACCAAAAACGATATGGTTGAATTTTATCAAGTGTGAACATCCTTATGCATTGTAAAGGCAACTAAATATCTTAAGGAGGTGAAGACTCCACTCACATTATTATAAGAAAAAGAAATATCCACTAACTTATGGATATTAATATTATAAGGGTTAAGGTGCTTAATTTGCTTTTCTTTAAATTGTGGATAATTGAGAGGAATAATAGGCAAAGAGGATATCCTCGTATCTAAGGAAGAGAAGGGGGAAAGTGGCAAGGATTTGGGGGAGATAATTTCTACTTTCTCTCTCCTAAATGAATTTTCAATAAAATTCACATATATGCTCCTTTATCCATATAATGAAAGGGTAATTTCGAACCACTTCTTCTCTTTGCTTGCAAAAACGACCAAGGAAGCTTTGGAGGATCAGGAGGACGATCTCCAACCTGTTGGTAAGCTTCTTGACTTCCTTTCACCTTGAATTCATGGTGGAAATCACAAAATAATGCATGATTTCTTCTTATCTCGATCCCATCTTCAATTCTAATCATTCCTTTTCACTCAAAGCTTGAGGACGAGCCTTGGAATAGTGAAAGGAGTTGCATCCACCATTGTTGACGTGATCTTGGAGCTTTGAAGCTCATTTGGAGGCGGGTTTTATAACTTAAACCCTTCTACATTGTTATTCAACTATCAATCTTGCAATTTCGTTGAGTCCTTCATCTTCTTGATTAATTATTTGTTGTAATTGGTAAATTCATGAAATCTGAAGTACTATAAGTTACAGGGACGAAGGTAGATGATGATGACATCATCTTGTACACATTTCCCAAAGAAATTGTATTTCATTCAGTTTCAACAAACTTGCTCAATCGGTTTCAACAAAACTGTTTGAAAGCAAACAGTTTCATCAAACCGTTAGAAGCTAAACAGTTTCAAACCGTTTGGGAGAGTTGACCATGGTTGACCATTTGGAAATTTTTATGTTAATAATGATGGTTGATGACCCACCAAATTTGATTGAATAATTCCAAAGGGTTCATCAGTTGAAGGTTAATCAATTAGCAAACCCTAATTGGGTTAAGTGCTAAAATTCGAATTGGTTGACTTAGATTTTTGGGTTGATTAACCCAAAGGGTCACCCAAATGGTCTCAAGACCGTTTGTAGGTCAACCAAGACCGTTTGGAGGTCTAGGGTTGAGTATGGTTGAGTAATTGAAGGTCCAGAGATACCAAATTGTAATGCAATTAAATGTTGAATTGATGATCAATCTAATGATCTAAACCCTAATGAAATTTCACAAAATCCAAGTATAAGATGGGGAAAATGGTCTCAAGACCGTTTGGAGATCATCCAAACGACCTCAAGACCATTTGGGGTCAGGTCATATCAAAAATTTGTTGATGATTCATTGATTTCAATTGAATCAATTCCAAAATGTTGATCATTGATGGTTCCTCGATTTCAAAGCCCTAATTGAATGTTCTTGAGTAGAAATCCTAGATCAATTGGGTTCAAAACCCTAATTGATGGTCCAATTGAGGGATGATTCAATATTTCAATTATTTAATGAATCAATGATTCAATTGTTAATCGGTTCATCTATTGAAACCATGAATTGTTTAAGTGTTGAAAGAACTTTTGGTCCATTTAGTTTTGAGAGGGTTTGGACCAAACGGTCTCAAGACCGTTTGGGTCCAAATGGTCTCAAACCGTTTGGAGACCCAAAGTTCAATCGGTTTCTACACCTTTCTCATTCAATCAGTTTCAAGGGCAATTTGCCCAAATGGTTTTCTACCAATTAAATTATGAGAGCTAAGACTGTTAAGGTCTAAGTAATTAAATCTTTTGAAGATCAACATGGTTAATCCATTTGGATATCTCATGTAATTGAAGATCCAATATGGTTAATCTATTTGGATACCTAATGCACTTGAAGATTTAATTGGTTAGTCCGATTGATCACCTAATGTAATTGAAAGTTTAATTGGTCAATTCTTTTGGATCCCTCATATAATTGAAGGTTCAATTGATCAAAACATTTTGGAGACTCGATGTACTTATAATTGATGCCCTTAGTGGGATTAATCATTAATGCATAATGATGTAATGATTCAATGCATAATGTTAACCATAAATGCATGTATTTGAATAAAGAGTAGGCTCAATTTAATCAAGAATCGAGTAGTGAACATCCTGAGTAGGATGAGAGAGAAAGATTCATACATGAATGATAATCATGTAGCAATTAAGTATGTGAGAGAAAGATTCATACATGAATGATAATCATGTAGCAATTAAGTCTAAAACATTCAAAATGATGTGATACACCATTAGGGCATGATCCTTGATAAAGAGGTCATAAAACCCTAATTGAGATAATTAATGAACTCAAACCCTAATTTAGGGCAATTCTGAGTAAAACTCTAATCGAGGGGGATGATGTGATATAAATTTAGAGTAATGACATGAGTAACCCTAATTCAAGGTATTTTATTGATAAACCCTATTTGGGGAGAATAGTAAACCCTAATTGTGGGTTATTGAATATAAACCCTAATCTAGGGTGATGTGATGTGAATAATAAACCCTAATTCTAAAATAGGGTGAAGATGCGTGAAACTCTAATTCTGGGTTATACTATATAGAATGAAACCCTAATCTTAGATGAAATGATGAATCATTGGTCCTAGTTGTGCAAAGGAAATGGGTAACCTTGATTAACATGAAATGGGAAACCCTAACCCTGGTAAGGGAATAGTGGTGTTACTCTTGATTAGTATGAAACTAAAATATGATTGATATATTTGTTATCATGTGTGCTAACCATGCAGGTATCCTGAGATGATGAACATAGCCAGGTATGAGCTATGATGCTTTATTCATTGAAATTATTCATTGGGTCATGTGTGCCATCATATACACCTTGTTGCTCAGTAAATAGTAACAAGAGAGTTAATGAGCCTCAAGTGCCATAAGAGATGCTTGTGTAGCAAGTGTCATGTTTACCTTGGTCAAATGACTTGAAGGAGATAATTACCTGAAAAAGTGGTAACAGTGCTCAGTGATGAGCTAAGGGTTTGAATACCCAGATCCATATAATTATGGTATTGAGATTGTTAAGGGATGATAATTCCCAGTATTGAAATGAGGGACTGAGATCCCAATGTCTTATAAAGACTAAGAAGTAACTGATGAAAATAGTACATGTTTTGTTGCAGCACTTGTTCTAATAAGTTATGTTTGAAAACTTGGATTATGCTAAAAGAATATGATAATGTACTTAATTAATCAAGTGATACCATAGAGTGTAGTTGCCCTGGCCACAGATCCATCAGTGTCAGAATTAGCTGAATGGTGAAATGAGTTTTACTCGGAACGCATATTTTTGAATATGTGGGGGTAATTGGGCAAATATATCCTTATGCCCCATAGGAATATCTACGGGCTAGGTCCTATGTACGTGATTGGTTTCAGACCATACCCCAATAAGAGTATGGCTACAGGACATAACTCCTCAATATAATACCAGGCATTGGCTACGGGCCATAACCCTGAAGAGAGTATATGCTATGGGCTATAACTCTATAGAAAAGATGCCAATATACCCTGGAAAGCTAATTGAAGTTTGACACATGATGTCTCTGCCAAAGTAGTCTCGTACTGACCGAGACATATGAGGTCATGGAATTCAGCTCTCCCATTGACCTTATATGGTAACGATGCTTTACGTAATCATGGTCAGTTGGAGTATGAGTGGTATATATCATCTCCTCAGGGCATAAGCTTAAGAATATTTGTAAAATGTAATCAGCTGTGTAGCGTATTTGCATAAGATTGAAATACAAGAATCACTGGTTGATGTTATTCTGCTTAGCATGTTCTAGATACATAAATATTATATATGCTCTTCAAGTCCTTATGGAATAAGAGACATGCTGCTTAATCAAGTTATAGCTTAAATACTTGATTAGAAATGTTACTTTAATCTGCATATTGCTTGCTTGAGCCTTGTGTCGGCCAAGGCTTGCTTGTATCATCCAAGGAGGTGTGTGTGTGTATGTCGGCCTAGAGTGGCTTGTGTCGCCCAACATGGTGGTGTGTCGCCCAGGTGCCTTGGTGTGTCGCCCAGCAGAGCTGCTAGTTGTGTCGCCCATGTTGCTTCGTCTTGTTTGGTGGACACTTGGTGCATATCTTGGACAAGTGTCTCTTGGTGTGCTAGAGTGTTGGCTTGAACCCTAGGACAAGTGTCCCTTGGGTGGAAGACACATAGCATGGATCTACCTTGGTTTCTCCTCCCTTCCCTTCTATATAGGTGGCTCTTTCCCTTGCCTTAGCTTCCTTTGCACTTTTGGTCTCTCCTTCACCTTGAGTGCACGACACTCCCCTCCTTCTTGCTTGTGTTGGCCGATACACTCTCCTGGAGTAGATGTGGTGGCCGATACACTCTCTTGGAGAAGCTTGGGTGGATGATACCCCTTGGACCTTGGAGTGCTTCTTCTTCCTTAGAGCTTGGAGCTTAAGGCGGGTTGCATAATTTCTAACCCTAACTCCTTTACCTCTATCTATGATCTTGTTGCATGTTAGTAGCTTAGCTTAGTTCCTTGTTTTTGTACCTTGCTTGTGTACCTTTGGTGGCCGATCCCCCTTAGGGTTTAGGGTTTCTTGGTGATCTATGTACCTTGTGGTATAGGGTTTTGTGCTTCCTTGGGTTGGAGGTTGAAGATGACCTGTGATGGATGACACCCTCCTTGTCTTTGTGTGATGGACGATATGGGTACCTTGTGATGGACGACATGGTGAGAGTTCTAGGTGTTGGGTGATATATTTGCCCTTGTGATGGGCGATAGGGTGAGCTAGATAGTGTTGGCCGATATGACCCTTGTTGGACGATATGGTCCTTCTTATGATGAGCAACACCTTTGTTCTTATGAAGGACGATAGACTAAGTAATATGGTAATCCTTGTGGTGTTCCTGGTGTTGGACGATAGGGCCATGTGTGGCTTGTTTCCTTGTGTTGAACGATAGGCTTTGATGAGCATGGTGGTTGTTGGTGGCCGATAGCCCTGACGGGCGATATCCCCTTGTGTGTGTGACAGGCGTCAGGGTCTGGGCTGTGACGGGCGTCACGCCCTTTGCTTTGGTGTATACTAGCCGTTAGGCCTTGGGTGGTGGTTGCAAGTTTTGAAGGAGTGTTCCTTCTCTCTCTTTCCCTCTCTCTCTCCTGGTTGTTGAGGTGGGGGTGAGCTGGACGATAGCCCCTTGATATCGGGTGTTGCGTCTTGGCCTGTGACGGGCGTCGCAGTAGAGGTGTGACGGGCGTTGCCCGATAGGCATGGAAGCCCGACACCCCTGACGCGCGACACCCCCTGGTGACGCTGTGTCGCGGGGTTGGCTGCAATGCAGCGTTGCTGCACTCCCCTCTAGCCGTTGTGAGCAGTGTATAGGTGAGGGTTGTGAGGAGTTATAGTGAGGACTATGTGATCCTATAGTGACGATCTCATATGTTATGGAAGTGAATCCTTATGCTTATCTGTTAATGATGATGCTAAGTGGCAGTTACACTAATAGCTTGCTTAATGATATAACAATAACGATAATAGTGGATGATGATAGTAATAATGCGGATAATAGTAGTGATGGTAAGGATGGTAGTAATGATATGCATGATGTGAGCCTTATGACTATTTGTAAATGACAATGTTAAATGATAGTTACACTAGTAGTTGCATGATGATAATAATAATGATAGTGGATGATAACAATAATGATGATGGTCTGTGCTATGCTTAATAATGATAATGGCAATAGCAGTCCCTTTTCATCCTAACCATTATAATTATCGGTATAATACCCCTGAATAGTAATGAGCATGTAATGCAGAGCATTATGAGACATGATTAAGGAAAAGGATATAATCTCTACTGTCACTTTGTGTGAATAATGCACTTAAACCTAAATGTCACTCCGTGTTGATGATATGCATTTGTCAGTTATTATGATTATCTATCTATGTCAAGAATGGTAATGATAGTAGCATGGTTATATGCATAAAGTGATCATCATGTTTATCAGTTATTGATAAGAGAAATAATGGTTGTTACACTAGTGTCTTGCTTAATGATGATGATGATAGTAATGATAATGCTCATTCTGTATATCTAGCATAATTACATGCATGAAGTGAACACCTTGATTAATTATACAAAATTAAGATGAGGACAAGTCTAGATATAACTGCTTGATGATGTATCTTATGCATGAGGTCATAAGTTGAAGCATGATTAAGGAAGTATAGAGCCAATAATGTGACTTGGTGTGATAAAGCACTTAATCAACAAATGGTGATGGTAATAGTAGTAATGAAGGTAAGTGGGTTACCTAATGAATGGTAGTGGTAATAATAACATTTGACCTTTTATATCTAAACATGACTATATGAAGGGAGTAATTTCCATGAATATCTGTGTAATGCAGAGACAAGGATAAATACATAAATATTTGCTTTATGATGTGCTTTATATACCTGATCACCAGATAGAGTAAGGTTGACAAGTATAACATCTTGAATGTCATCTCATGTTAGTAAGCATAATCCTTATGATGAACTACGATTGTTGAATACACTAACCATGCAGGTGATGCTTAGTCATGTAAAGGCTATGAGACATATGTGATGAATACATCACACTGATAATTACTCTTGTTGAATAGGTTACATGTATAATGTGTTCGTCCCATGATATCGATGTAAGTTCTGAATAGCAGTGACAGTACCTGATGAGGGATTGAGATCCCAGGGTATGTGATGATCCTTGAGATGGATCTGGATGGTTGGAAAGAGGCCAAGTAACAACAGGTGATGTTGGATCCTTGATATGGATCAGGTAGATGCGATTACAATAATAGCATAATGATTAAGTTTATATTTGTTTACCTTTTGATATATCTGGCATAGATACTAAACAATTATAGTGGATTCATATCATGCAATCGCCTTGATCATAGACTCATCATAGTCGGTAGTTGATAATGGTAAACGGGTTTGCCTAAGGGTTAACTCGGGACGCATATCGTTGAATAGGCGAGGGTGTTTCTAGCTTAAAAGGGGGAAGGCAAGAGTACATCTATGGTTGTAGACTCTAGGGTGTGGAATTAGGTTGTAACACCGCTATGTGATGAGCATGGTGAACAGGCCCATGGCTCAGGATAGGTGATGTGTTGAGCATGGTGAACAGGCCCATGGCTCAGGATACATGATGTGTTGAGCATGGGAACAGACCCATGGCTCAGGATATGTGAGATAAGGAGCATGAATGCGTCCATGCCGTCATATAGTAATTACTAAGACAAAATACAGAACATTGGTTAAGGCCTCGTTTATGTGGTTAATCTTTATATCTTAATCCTCAGGTTATGTGACAATATATCTTGTTCTAATAATCATGTTACATAGTGATAAATCTTATCATGTCAATTATATTCCATTGAGAGATATTTGGTTATATGCTCTTGTACAGCTGGTAAGTTTGTCGGTAAGGATAGCTTTGCTTTATATAGACTGCTCTTATTATACCTGTTATTAATTATCTGCTGTCATAGCTTTACCTTTCTGAGGTTCTAGAACTACGGTGAGGAAGTTATGTTTCCCGCTGGGACAATGTTCAATTGTCTCACCCCGCTGGTTTACACCCTTTTTAGGTGGTCGAGCTAGACGTGGTGGTGGTCGTGGCATTGCGGTCGAACAACCTGACAAGCAGTAGAAGGCAAGCGATGGATATGTTTCTGTTTTGGAGGTTTTGTAGTAGAGTCTAGAGTCATCCCTGTACTCTTAGGTCCTTGGTAGTGTTTTGACGTTGTTTCACGATGAACGGTCGATAGTGTTTTGTATATCCTGCTGTTGGCCGGATGCGGGCCTTTATGTATACGAGTAGGTGGTGAACTCATGTGACGAATAGACAGCTGATCTTGTAAGATGTGAATACGTATCAGATCTCTTGTATGTACATATATGACATGTTTCCTTGCATTATGAGGACTGGAATGTAATAGTTTCACAGTTTATCTATTTTCCACAAACGGTTTTTAATTAACCCATATTTTGATAATATGTGGTTATGGTGATTTCCGCACATTTTCACGTAACACCTCGTTATCTGTGTGATAATGGGATGTGTTGCCACAACCTATACTCCCATTGCATGATCATTTATCAACATGGACATGGGAAAGGATAATGAGGCATCATCTAGCACATTCGGTAGATGAGGAAGTGGACGAAGAACATTTGCCATGGAGGAAATCCTGACAGACACATTTGATTCTAGTTTTTTGTTCCTTGCTTGGTGTCTTTATGATATTTCACCTTTGAGGCCAACTTTCTAAAGAGATCTTCCCCCATATCATCATCAAAACTTTTTTAGCATTTTATGTTGGATGATCAACATTGGAGTCAATTCTGGTGCATCCTATGTTTGATTGATGATCTCCAAACTCTTCATTTGTGTGTGTGGTTGTGTGCAAATGTTTATGTTATCTATCGATATATGAAAATTTCATAAAAAAATAATGTTTTGAGTTCAATTCTTCTTGGAGATGAGAGGAAAATCATTTGTTCACTAAAGAAAACAAAACTAAATTATTCATCTAAAAATAAATCATTCATCTAGAGAGAACATGTAGTATGTAAAACAATTTCTTTGATTTTTTCAAATAAAAAGTCATAATTGTATTATGATCTAAATATGTAGGGTGTTTTATATTTTTTATTTTCTAACTATAGATTAGTATTTTATCTAAATAAGGTAGACTCACAAAAGGATTTGGATGTTATCTTTTATTTTAATTTTCTAAACTATAAATTGGTCGTTGTATGAATTTCTTCTTTCTATTGCATGTGCATTAGGGTGTACTGCGCTTACAGTAAGGTAGTTCATGAATTCAGCAAACCAAGGGATACCTGTGTCAGCTTTCATCAAATGACCACCGGGCAAAGAATCACTCATAGAAATAGAATTAGTGCCAGTGGTGTGATGGCTGCTCAAATAATTAGCACCAACATTTTCTCTATCCTTCTTGTTGTAGATCTCAAGATGAAACTCCTACAATAGTAAAATCCACCTAATCAAGTATGGCTTAACATTCTTCTTGATTAGCAAGTAATGGATCAAGGCGTTTAATGTATATACAATGACTTGCGATCCCACTAGATAGGACTGGGATTTATTAAATGCACAGACGATCACAAATAACTCCTTTAGTCATGGCATGTCATGTTGAGCTTCATCAATAGGCTTGGAAGCATAATAGATCGCATGACATTTCTTGTCGATGTGTTGACCTTACACAGCCCCACCACATAATCTCTAGCATCACATATTGTAAGGACCCTGTCCCACATTTTGGGATAACCCTGTTTGTTTTGCTTAAGCATGTTTCTAAGCACCTTTCTCTAATCATCTGAGATGTAATTAGGGCATGTTGGAAGCTTAAAGTTTCTTATTTAAGCTTGTTTTGGTTGATGCTTGTGTTTTGTGGTGAAGTTTTGGTGCAAATTGCAATTCACCCAGAGTAGGGGTTGATGTGCAAGATTGTCACCTCTTGAGTGTTCCTTCTCTCTCTTGGTACCATCTTGAGGATATAGAGAGAGATGGGAACCTTGTTTGGGTCTTGGTTGTGTGGTAACATCCTTGGTGATGTTTTGGACACATGTGTGAGGTGTGCCTTACATTTAGATGTGTTGTCTCAGGCTAGAGAGCCCTAGATAGGTTGCCTATCAGTTTGTGAGTGTGTAGGGTTGCACCCTATCGATTTGTGAGTGTGTAGGTGTGACGTCTGTTGCCAAACATCGATTAAGATTAATGCGGAAGCGGTCATTAACAGCGGAATTACTGAAAATCACTAAAAATTAAAACCATTTACAAAGAGATCCATTCTCAAAAAGATTCTTTGAATAGGATCCACAGTATTATATTTACATACTTGTTCACAAGGTACACCCACTGTACTATCTCTTCTCGAGGAATATATATACATCATTGCTTTACTCAAAAGCACAAGTAACAAAATCCTCGAGGCATTCAAGCTAAAATCTCAGATCTATTATAAAAACACTATCACTGACTCCTAGGACCTGAGAGTACAAAGATGACACATAGGACTCTATATACACATATACAAGACTTGACAACCAGTATTTCCACCTGAGGATTCACTGTTGTCCCTGTTATTGCTGATGTTGTTGTTCTTCCCTTTTTATGAGGTTTCTGCCTCTACCTCGTCCGCGTCCACCTAAAAACATTGGAATTCCACGGGGGTGAGACAATTATAAAATTGCCCCAGTGAGAGATATAACTCTCTGCCAAAAACATTATTATTGAAGTTTAATAGAAATAAATTGAACAATGGAATCATATATTCAACAACAAATAAATCAACATCTATGCAGATTAAAGTAACATTTCTAATCAAGTATTTAAGCTATAACTTGATTAAGCAGCATGTCTCTTATTCCATAAGGACTTGAAGAGCATATATAATATTTATGTATCTAGAACATGCTAAGCAGAATAACATCAACCAGTGATTCTCGTATTTCAATCTTATGCAAATACGCTACACGGCTGATTACATTTTACAAACATTCTTAAGCTTATACCCCGAGGAGATGAGATATACTGCTCATACTCCAACCGACTATGATTACGTAAAGCATCAGTACCACATAAGGTCAATGGGAGAGCCAGATTCCATGATATCATCTGTCTCGGTCAGTACGAGACTACTTTGGTAGAGACATCATGTGTCAAACTGCAATTAGCTTGCCAGGGTATATTGGCATCTTCACTATAGAGTTATAGCCCATAGCATATACTCTCTTCAGGGTTATGGCTCGTAGCCAATGTCTGGTATTATATTGAGGAGTTATGGCCTGTAGCCATACTCTTATTGGGGTATGGTCTGAAACCAATCCCATACATAGGACCTAGCTCGTAGCTATTCCTATGGGGCATAAGGATATATTTGCCCAATTACCCCCACATATTCAAAAATATGCGTTCCTAGTAAAACTCGTTTCACCATTCAGCTAATTCTGATGCTGATGGATCTATGGCCAGGGCAACTACATTCTATGGTATCACTTGATTAGTTAAGTACATTATCATATTCTTTTATACATCAACCAAGTTTTCAAACATAACTTATTAGGACAAGTGCTACAAAGAAACATGTATTATTTTCATCAGTTACTTCTTAGTCTTTATAAGACATTGGGATCTCAGTCCCTCATTTCAATACTGGGAATTATCATCCCTTAACAATCTCAATACCATAATTATATGGATCTGGGTATTCAAACCCTTAGCTCATCACTGAGCATTGTTACCACTTTTTCAGGTAATTATCTCCTTCAAATCATTTGACCAAGGTAAGCATGACACTTGCTACACAAGCATCTCCTTTGGCACTTGAGGCTCATTAACTCTCTTGTTACTATTTACTGAGCAACAAGGTATATATGATGGCACACAAGGCCCAATGAATAATTTCAATGAATAAAGCATCATAGCTCATACCTGGCTATGTTCATCATCTCAGGATACCTGCATGTTTAGCACACATGATAACAGATATATCAATCATATTTCAGTTTCATACTAATCAAGAGTAACACCATTATTCCCTTACCAGGGTTAGGGTTTCCCATTTCATGTTAATCAGGGTTACTCATTTCCTTTGCACAACTAGGACCAATGATTCATCATTTCATCCAAGATTAGGGTTTCATGCTATATAGTATAACCCAAAATTAGAGTTTCACACATCTTCACCCTATTTTAGAATTAGGGTTTATTATTCACATCACATCACCCTAGATTAGGGTTTATATTCAATAACCCACAGTTAGGGTTTACTATTCTCCCCAAATAGGGTTTATCAATAAAATACCCTAAATTAGGGTTACTCATGTCATTACTCTAAATTCATGTCACATCATCCCCCTCAATTAGGGTTTTACTCAGAATTGCCCTAAATTACGGTTTGAGTTCATTAATTATCTCAATTAGGGTTTTATGACCTCTTTATCTAGGATCATGCCCTAATGGTGTATCACATCATTTTGAATGGTTTAGACTTAATTTCTACATGATTATCATTCATGTATGAATCTTTCTCTCTCATCCTACTCAAGATATTCACTACTCAATTCTTAATTAAATTGAGCCAACTCTTTATTCAAATACACGCATTTATGGTTAACATGATGTATTGAATCATTACATCATTATGCATTAATGATTAATCCCACTAAGGGAATCAATTATAAGTACATCAGGTCTCCAAAATGTTTTGATCAATTGAACCTTCAATTATATGAGGGATCCAAAAGAATTGACCAATTAAACTTTCAATTACATTAGGTGATCAATTGGATTAACCAATTAAATCTTCAAGTGCATTAGGTATCCAAATAGATTAACCATATTGGATCTTCAATTACATGAGATATCCAAATGGATTAACCATTTTGATCTTCAAAAGATTTAATTACTTAGACCTTAACAATCTTAGCTCTCATAATTTAATTGGTAGAAAACCATTTGGGCAAATTGCCCTTAAAACCGATTGAACAAGAAAGGTGTTGAAACCGATTGAGCTTTGGGTCTCCAAAAGGTTTGAGACCGTTTGAACCCAAACGGTCTTAAGACCGTTTGGTCCAAACCCTCTCAAAACCGAATGGACCAAAAGTTCTTTCAACACTAAAAAAATTCATGGTTTCAATAGATGAACCGATTAAAAATTGAATCATTGATTCATTCAATAATTGAACTATTGAATCATCCCTCAATTGGACCATAAATTAGGGTTTTGAACTCAATTGATCTAGGATTTCTACTCAAGAACCTTCAATTAGGGCTTTGAAATTGAGGAACCATCAATGATCAACATTGTGGAACTGACTCAATTGAAATCAATGAATCATCAAAAATTTTTTGATATGACCTGACCCCAAACGGTCTTGAGGTCATTTGGATGATCTCCAAATGGTCTTGAGATCGTTTGCCCCATCCTATCCTTGGGTTTTGTGATATTTCATTAGGGTTTAGATCATTGGATTGATCATCAATTCAACATTTAATTGCATTACAATTTGGTATCTCTGGACCTTCAATTACTCAACCATACTCAACCCTAGACCTCCAAACGGTATTGGTTGACCTCCAAACGGTCTTGAGACCATTTGGGTGACCCCCAAATGGTCTTGAGACCGTTTGGGTTAATCAACCAAAAAATCTAAGTCAACCAATTTGAATTTCAGCACTTAACCCAATTAGGGTTTGCTAATTGATTAACCTTCAACTGATGAACCCTTTGGAATTATTCAATCAAATTTGGTGGGTCATCAACCATAATTATTAACATAAAAATTTCCAAATGTTCAACCATGGTCAACTCTCCCAAATGGTTTGAAACCATTTAGCTTCTAACGGTTTGATGAAACCGTTTGCTTTCAAACGGTTTTGTTGAAACCGAATGAGCAAGTTTGTTGAAACCGAATGAAATACAATCTCTTTGGAAA
Source organism: Alisma plantago-aquatica (assembly GCA_963693085.1). Taxonomy (NCBI): domain Eukaryota; kingdom Viridiplantae; phylum Streptophyta; class Magnoliopsida; order Alismatales; family Alismataceae; genus Alisma; species Alisma plantago-aquatica. Next base: position 1,383,312,162 of record OY856410.1, on the reverse strand, counting down.
ATGTGACCAAGATGATTTCATAATCATCTACCTTCATCCCTGTAACTTATCGTACTTCATATTTCATGAATTTACCAATTACAACAAACAATTAATCAAGAAGATGAATGATTCAACGAAATTGCAAGATTGATAGTTGAATAACAATGTAGAAGGGTTCAAGTTATAAAACCCACCTCCAAATGAGATTCAAAGCTCCAAGCTCACGTAAACAATGGTGGATGCAACTACTTTCACTATTCCAAGGCTCGTCCTCAAGCTTTGAGTGAAAAGGAATGGTTAGAATTGAAGATGGGATCGAGATAAGAAGAAATCATGCATTATTTTGTGATTTCCACCATGAATTCAAGGTGAAAGGAAGTCAAGAAGCTTACCAACAGGTTGGGGGTCGTCCTCCTGATCCTCAAAAGCTTCCTTGGTCGTTTTTTCAAGACAAGAGAATAAGTGGTTTGAAATTACCCTTTCATTCTATGGATAAAGGAGCATATATGTGAATTTTCTTGAAAATTCATTTAGGAGAGAGAAAGTAGAAATTATCTCCCCCAAATCCTTGCCACTTTCCCCCTTCTCTTCCTTGTTCCTTAGATGTGAGGCTATCCTACTTCCTCTTATTCCTCTCAATTATCCACAATTTAAAGAAAAGCAAATTAAGCACCTTAACCCTTATAATATTAATATCCATAAGTTATTGGATATTTCTTTTTCTTATAATAATGTGAGTATAGTCTTCACCTCCTTAGGATATTTCGTTGCCTTTGCAAGGCATAAGGATGTTCACACTTGATAAAATTCAACCATCTCATTTTTGGTTGAAGGCCCTTCAATTATTTTATTTATTTTTGCATTAAATTGAATTAAGGTTTCAATTATGCTTAAATCTTGATTATTTTAATATCAAGATTCTCTCTCCTCCAAAGAAATACAAATGAGGCGCCCCTCTCATTTTATTTTCTCTAAAATATGCCAAGAAACATGAGGGACCCTCTAGAAGTGGTATTTTGCATATTGAACCCTAGGTTTTGGGTAAATTGCACATTACACCAAAACTAGGTTTTAATGCACAGACATTGCTTTATGAACTCTTTCTTGGTACTCAGGCCACCACAAGCCATACCTCTGCATCACATTCATTCTCATGATGCTTCAACACATGAGGAGCATATTATCATGCACAATTTGAAATTTAACCCCTCAACTTGGGTAATTTGCACTTTAGTCCAAAACAAGCAAAATATCATTTCAACATTATTCAAAAAGGACTAAAATTGAAATATGAGTTCCTCTTTAGCCTTAATTAATTTTTAAAAGATAAGAGCAAGCATCTAATCAACTTTATTAAGCAAAAAACCTAGGGTTAAAGCATAACCTAGGTCAGGGATGTTACAAGTTATCCACCCCTTACAAGGATTGTGTCCCCAAAATCATCAACGAAAACATTAAGAGAAAAGAGTAGGGTATTTCCTCCTCATATCTTCCTCTAGTTCCCATGTAGATTCTTCAATGACACGGTGATGCCAGAGAACTTTCACAAGACATATATCTTTCTTTTTCAGCTTCTTGATTCTTCTATCAAGAATCAACACAGGTCCTTCAACATATGATATATCATCATTTAGTTCTACCTCCATAGGTTGCAGAACTAACTCTGTGTCACGATGACACTTTCTCAACATAGAGATATGGAACATTGGGTGCAATCTATGCAGCTCAGGTGGTAACTCCAGCTTATAGGCTACCTTTCCCATCCTCTCAATGATCGGAAAAGGCCCCATAAATCTAGGAGCTAACTTTCCCTTTCTTCCAAATCTAAGAACTCCTTTCCAAGGTGAGACCTTGAGATATACTTTGTCTCCAACTTGGAATTCTAAAGGTCTTCGCCATTTGTCAACACATGATTTATGTCTATCCTGTGCAGTCTTTAAATGTTATTGTATTACTTTAATCTTCTCAGTTGTCTGCTGCACAAGTTCGGGACCCAAAAGTTGATTTTCTCATGTTTCATACCAACATAAAGGAGATCTACATCGTCTACCATATAAAGCTTCATATGGTTCCATGTCAATACTATGTTGATAGATATTATTGTAAACAAATTCTATTAAGCTCAGGTGTAGATCCCAACTTCCTACAAACTGAAGGACGCATGCCCTAAGCAAGTCCTCCAAGGTTTGTATGGTCCTTTCCGATTGTCCATCTGCATGTGGGTGAAAGGCAGTACTAAACCTTAATTGCATACCCAAAGCTTTATGCAGTCGTTCCCAAAAATGATTCGTGAACTGGGGACCTCTATCAGAAATGATAGTAGCTGGAACCCCGTGCAACCGCACTATCTCATCAACATATAACTGTGCCAGTTTCTCAGCAGTGTAGGTTGTTTTGACAGGTAAGAAATGTGCTATCTTTGTCAACCTATCAACTATCACCCAAATGGAATCATGACCTTTGGTTGTTCTAGGTAAACCAACCATAAAGTCCATGGTTACATGATCCCATTTCCACCGTGGTATAGGCAGAGGTTGCATTGTTCCTGCGGGCTTTTGATGTTTAACTTTAACTTGCTGACACACTGGACACCGCATAACAAACTCAGCAACATCTTTCTTCAATCCAGGCCACCAATACATATATTTCAAGTTATGATACATCTTGGTGCTCCCTGGATGCATATCATACATTGAAGAGTGAGCTTCTTCCAGAACTAACTTTCTCAAGTCATCGACATCGGGTACTACCATCCTACCATGGTAACAGACTACCTGATCCTCTGACTCATGAAATCCATCCCATTTCTCACTACCATACTCTAATCTAATCTGCTGAACTACAACTTCAGTTTGCTGTGCTTCTTTAATCTGTTGTCTCAGAGTTGGTTTTATGTGCATCTCAGCTAACAACCCGGCTAACAATGATACTTTTAGCTGTACATTGTTTTGCCTCAAGGAGATAAACATATCCCTCTTAGAGCACACTAAGGAATTCAATTGTGCTTTATCTAGGGCTGGTGTTACTGATTTCCTACTTAGTGCATCAGCAACTACATTAGCCTTCCTTGGATGATAATCAATTGTACAGTCGTAGTCTTTGATTAATTCCATCCAGCGGCGTTGTCTCATGTTCAGCTCATGCTGTGAAAAGATATACTTTAAGTTCATATGGTCCGTGAAAATCTGGAATGTTTCTCCATAGAGATAATGTCTCAAGATCTTCACGGCATGGACCACAACAGCTAGCTCTAGATCGTGTGTTTGATAATTCTCCTCCTGTTTCTTAAGCTGTCGAGAAGCAAAAGAAATCACTTGTTTATCCTGCATCAACACACATCCTAGACCATTCTTAGATGCATCACAGAAAACTACATACCCCTTTCCCTGCTCAGGTAACACCAACATAGGTGCACTTGTTAATCTTTCCTTCAATATTTGGAAAGAATGTTGACACTTGTCATTCCAGACAAAAGGAACCTCTTTCCTAGTGAACTTAGTTAGGGGTAAAGCTATAGAACTGAAGTTCTTAATGAACCTCCTATAATAGCCTGCTAGTCCAAGAAAACTACGAATCTCTATCGGTGTCCTTGGCTATTTCCATTGCAGGACATATTCTACCTTCTTAGGATCAACACGAATACCTGAAGCGGATATTACGTGTCCAAGAAAAGAGACTTCTGGTAACCAACACTCACATTTTCTAAACTTATCATACAACTTATGCTCTCTTAGCAAAGTTAGAGCCTGATGGAGGTGTTGCTCATGTTGTTGAGCATCTCTACTGTAGATCAAGATGTCATCTATGAAGACTACTACACACTGATCAAGAAAAGGTCAAAAGATTCTATTCATGAGTTCCATGAATGCAGCTGGTGCATTAGTTGGCCCAAACGACATAACTATAAACTCATAGTGACCATACCTTGTCCTAAAAGCAGACTTAGGTATGTCACCCTCCTTAATACGCAACTGATGGTATCCCGACCTCAGATCTATCTTAGTAAAGACAGTTGCACCACGCAACTGATCAAACAAGTCATCTATCCTTGGCAAAGGATACTTGTTCTTTATAGTTACTTTATTTAACTGTCTATAGTCGATGCATAACCGCATCGACCCATTCTTCTTTTTAACAAAGAGGACCGAAGCACCCCAGGGTGAAGTGCTCAATCGGATAAAACCCTTCTCAAGCAACTCTTGCAGTTGTTTCTTGAGCTCTGCCATCTCAATCGGTGCCATTCTATTCGGCGTTTGTGCTATAGGTTGCGTGCCCGGAATCAGATTAATCTCAAAATCAATCTCTCGGGGCGGAGGTACACCTGGAAGTTCCTCAGGAAACACATCCTCAAATTCCCTAACTATTGGAACTTCAGAAGGATGAGGGCTCTCCATGGTGGTATATACCACATGTGCCAAGAATGTGAAACATCCTTGCCTCATCGGCTTCTCAGCTATCATAGCTGATACAAGATAGGTTGGAAGAATCTTTCTATCTCCCTGAAAGATCCATGTGTCACAATCATCTATGAATACAGCTTGCTTAGATTCACAATCCAAGACAACCTTATACTTCTCTAAGGTGTCCATTCCAAGAATTATATCAAATCTGTGCATCTCAAGTGGTATAAGATCCACTTGAATGCGATGTTCAGAAAATATAAGAGTGCATGGAGAACACACCTCCCGCAACACTACAGATCCCAACAAAGGGGTTTCTAGCATCAAACTATTTGCTCTATGACTGACAATCATGTTGCAGTCATATATCACTTCTCGAGTGATAAAGGAATGTGTACCACCCGGATCAATTAAAATAGATACAAAGCAGGATAAATACATATCATAATAAAATAGTTCCATCTGACCTGTCACAACTTGTGGATTAACCACTCCCTCGGGCTGATTCAATGCATAGAATCTCGTTGTTGCATGTTGTTGGCCCTGTGCTCTATTATTGGATGCAGAAGATCTTGCCTGGGATGCTTGTCCACGTCCTCGGGTACCACTAGAAAATGGCTTTCTCTGAGAGCCTTGTTGACTCTGTCTTGGGGGTTGATTCACTACTACATTCTCCATTGGGCAATCCCTTGCCAGATGTCCTACTAGTCCACATAGATGACAAGTTCTACTCTCTTGATGTGGTCTAGAGGGTCCAGTCACTGACGTTGATGCTATGCTAGGGGCTCTACTCGGAGGAAGACTACACCCTCTTCCCCTACTTGACGTCCACTGCGTCTGGGTATTGAACCTCTGTGGTGCTGCCGGTGCAGAAAATCTTGGTTTCTTGAAACCCTCAGACCTTTGTCCTTGAAACTGTGTGTACTCTTTCTTACTCTTGGTTTGACGCTTCTCAATCTCATACCTCTCTATCCGTCTTATGGACTCCAAGAAGGTGGCAAATCTCTCTTGGTTCTCTAAATCAGACACCGGAGTGGTTAATTCAGCATTTAGTCCCTTCTCGAAACGTCGAATTCTCTCCTCATCAGTAGATGCCATATGCGGACAAAACCACAAAAGTTCCATGAACTTAGCCTCATACTCGCTAATGTTCATTTGTCCCTGCCTAATCCGTTCAAACTGAGTAATTTTCTCATCCAGAAAAGTCTTGGTAAAGTATCTACTGACGAATTCTCGCCGAAACTCTTCCCATCCAATTTCCACACCTGGCCTCTTGCCTTCCTCAGTGTTCCACCAGTGACCAGCACTACCTTTTAATAGGTATACTGCATGTCTCACCTTCTCATCCTCAGGGATATTAAGGATCCTAAAGGCTTTCTCCAGCTCAGTCAGCCATAAGTCTGCATCAGCTGGATTAGCTATACCAGCATAATCTATGGCTCCCACCCGGTAAAGTCGTTCAAATGTCTTGCCGGCTCCCTGTCCTTCATGGTAGATAGGTGCCATAGGTGTAGGTAATGGTATCCTATCTGTCATATGAGTCATGGCTGCCATAAACTATCCAAACATGGCTTGGAAGGTTGGGTTCCCCATATCTGCTTGATTGAACTGGGGTTGTTCAAGTACAAGCTCCTCCCTATCTTGGTCTCTTACACCTCCTCCCGGTGCAGCAACACTACTCTCAGCAGCATGTTCATCGTGTGATCCAGACATCTTTAGTTCTTCTTCTCCTCCTATATGAGCAGAAGACACTAGAATAGACTCAACAACCTTAATCCTATGTCTTTATAGACTTAGCGAACCTAGAGCTCTGATTCCACTAAATTGTGACGTCCGTTGCCAAACATTGATTAAGATTAATGTGGAAGCGGTCGTTAACAACAGAATTACTGAAAATCACTAAAAATTAAAACCATTTACAAAGAGATCCAATCTCAAAAAGATTCTTTGAACATGATCCACAGTATTATATTTACATACTTGTTCACAAGGTACATCCACTGTACTATCTCTTCTCGAGGAATATATATACATCATTGCTTTACTAAAAAGCACAAGTAACAAAATCCTCGAGGCATTTAAGCTAAAATCTCAGATCTATTATAAAAATATTATCACTGACTCCTAGGACCTGAGAGTACAGATACGACACATAGGACTCTATATACACATATACAAGACTTGACAGCCAATATTTCCACCTAAGGATTCACTTCTGTCCCTGTTGATGTTGTTGTGGCTGTTCTTCCTTTTTTATGAGGTTTCTGCCTCTACCTCATCTGCATCCACCTAAAAATGTTAGAATTCCACTGGGGTGAGACAATTATAAAATTGCCCCAGTGAGAGATAACTCTCTGCCGAAAACATTATTATTGAAGTTTAATAGAAATAAATTAAATAGTGGAATGATATATTCAACAGCAAACAGAGGTGTGACGGGCATTGCCCGATAGGCATGGAAGCCCGACACCCCTGACGCGTGACACCCCCTGGTGACGATGTGTCGCGGGGTTGGGTGCAACGCAGCGTTGCTGCACTCCCCTCTAGCCGTTGTGAGCAGTGTATAGGTGAGGGTTGTGAGGAGTTATAGTGAGGACTATGTGATCCTATAGTGACGGTCTCATATGTTATGGAAGTGAATCCTTATGCTTATCTGTTAATGATGATGCTAAGTGGCAGTTACACTAATAGCTTGCTTAATGATATAATAATAACGATAATAGTGGATGATGATAGTAATAATGCGGATAATAGTAGTGATGGTAAGGATGGTAGTAATGATATGCATGATGTGAGCCTTATGACTATTTGTAAATGACAATGTTAAATGATAGTTACACTAGTAGTTGTGTGATGATAATAATAATGATAGTAGATGATAACTATAATGATGATGGTCTGTGCTATTCTTAATAATGATAATGGCAATATCAGTCCCTTTTCATCCTAACCATTATAATTATCGGTATAATACCCCTGAATAGTAATGAGCATGTAATGCAGAGCATTATGAGACATGATTAAGGAAAAGGATATAATCTCTACTGTCACTTTGTGTGAATAATGCACTTAAACCTAAATGTCACTCCGTGTTGATGATATGCATTTGTCAGTTATTATGATTATCTATCTATGTCAAGAATGGTAATGATAGTAGCATGGTTATATGCATAAAGTGATCATCATGTTTATCGGTTATTGATAAGAGAAATAATGGTAGTTACACTAGTGTCTTGCTTAATGATGATGATGATAGTAATGATAATGCTCATTCTGTATATCTAGCATAATTACATGCATGAAGTGAACACCTTGATTAATTATACAAAATTAAGATGAGTACAAGTCTAGATATAACTGCTTGATGATGTATCTTATTCATGAGGTCATAAGTTGAAGCATGATTAAGGAAGTATAGAGCCAATAATGTGACTTAGTGTGATAAAGCACTTAATCAACAAATGCTGATGGTAATAGTAGTAATGAAGGTAAGTGGGTTACCTAATGAATGGTAGTGGTAATAATAACATTTGACCTTTTATATCTAAACATGACTATATGAAGGGAGTAATTTCCATGAATATCTGTGTAATGCAGAGAAAATGATAAATACATAAATAGTTGCTTTATGAAGTGCTTTATATACCTGATCACCAGATAGAGTAAGGTTGACAAGTATAACATCTTGAATGTCATCTCATGTTAGTAAGCATAATCATTATGATGAACTACGATTGTTGAATACACTAACCATGCAGGTGATGCTTAGCCATGTAAAGGCTATGAGACATATGTGATGAATACATCACACTGATAATTACTCTTGTTGGATAGGTTACATGTATAATGTGTTCGTCCCATGATATCGATGTAAGTTCTGAATAGCAGTGACAGTACCTGATGAGGGATTGAGATCCTAGGGTATGTGATGATCCTTGAGATGGATCTGGATGGTTGGAAAGAGGCCAAGTAACAACAGGTGATGTTGGATCCTTGAGATGGATCAGGTAGATGCGATTACAATAATAGCATAATGATTAAGTTTATATTTGTTTACCTTCTGATATATCTGGCATAGATACTAAACAATTATAGTGGATTCATATCATGCAATCGCCTTGATCATAGACTAATCATAGTCGTTAGTTGATAATGGTAAACGGGTTTGCCTAAGGGTTAACCCGGGACGCATATCGTTGAATAGGCAAGGGTGTTTCTAGCTTAAAACGGGAAAAGCTAAGTGAGCATTCCCAATTAAATGAGAAAAGCTAAGTGAACATTCGAGAGAAAAGCTAAGTGAACATTCTCAATTAAACAGGAAAAGGTAAGTGAGCATTCCCCATTAAAAAGAAAAGCTAAGTGAACATTCGAGAGAAAAGCTAAGTGAACATTCTCAATTAAACAGGAAAAGCCTAGAGTCATCCCTGTACTCTCAGGTCCTTGGCAGTGTTTTGACGTTGTTTTACGATGAACGGTCGATAGTGTTTTGTATATCCTGCTATTGGCCGGATGCGGGCCTTTATGTATACAAGTAGGTGGTGAACTCATGTGACGAATAGACAGCTAATCTTGTAAGCTGTGAATACGTATCAGATCTCTTGTATGTACATATATGACATGTTTCCTTGTAGGATGAGTAGTGGAATGTAATAGTTTCACAGTTTATCTGTTTTCCGCAAACGATTTTTAATTAACCCATATTTTGATAATCTGTGGTTATGGTGATTTCTGCACGTTTTCACGTAACACCTCGTTATCTGTGTGATAATGGGATGTGTTGCCACAAGTTTGGTATCAGAGCGAGGTTGTCAGTAAGTGAAGACTGAACTCTATAAGCCGGCAGGTACATTGCAGCCCTTACCAATACCGCGGTGGGAATGGGATCATATGACCATGGGTTTCGTAGTTGGTCGACCCAAGACAACTAGAGAACATGATTCCATCTGGGTGATAGAGGACAGACTGACAAAGTCTGCTCACTTGCTACCTATGAAGATGGCATATACAGCTGAGAAGCTCGCTAGAGTGTATATGGATGAGATGGTACACTTGCATGATGTGCCAGCAATAATAGTTTCTGACAGGGGTCCTCAGATCACAAGTCGTTTTTGGAATATACATCTTAGTTTGATAGAGTTGACCAACGACAACCATTTTTAGCGGAGCATCGACATGACTCCTTGTGAGGCTTTGTATGGGAGAAAGGGCATACCTTCTTTGTGTTGGTATGAGTCCGGTGTGTGTCAGACATTAGGTCCTGAGTTAGTTCAGCTAACAACCGATAAGATCAAAGTGATATAGCAACAGTTGAAAGTAGCACGGTACAAGCAGAAGTTTTATGCAGACAATCGCCGACGACCCTTGGAGTTCCAGGTAGGAGACAAAGTGTAGCTTTAAGTCTCGTTGTGGAAGGGTGTGCTAAGGACTGGTCGGAAGGGTAAGATAGCTCCCAGATATAAGGGGCCTTACTCAGTCATAACACATGTTGGCAAGGTAGCTTATGAGTTAAAGTTGCCTCCAGAGTTGCACAGGTTGCATCCAGTGCTTCATGATAGTATGCGGAAGGGAAGTCATCCGGATTCAGGTACTGTGATGTATCCAGTTGAGGATGATCTTGATGTAGATGTGATCTACGAGGAAGGACCTGGTTCTTGTGAAGGTTCTTTGACAACATCGTGACGTTGAGGAAGCCACGTGGGAGCTTGAGGAAGAGGAAGTACCCCTCGCTTTTCTCTTCGGATTTTGGGGACGAAATCCCTTAAAGGGGGTTAGCTTGTAAGGACCCTAACCTGCGTTTAGGGTTTACCCTGTTTGTTTTGCTTAATCTTGGTGCTTTGGTGCTTGCTAATCACCTCTAGTGGTGATTAGGGTTTTGTTGTGCTTTGTTGAGAGTTGGAGGGCTACTTGCAAATAACCCAAGATTAGGGTTTTGTGTGCAAGTTTGCCATCTTGTGAGGTGTTTTCCTCTCTTTTCTTCCTCTAGGGTTGAGGGGAAGGCTTGGGCTTGTTGTTTGAGTTCTTTGGGCCTCAGATGAGCTTGTTTGGGCCTTGGGGTGCTTTGTTTAGGCTTGCTTGAGCCTTGTGTCGGCCAAGGCTTGCTTGTATCGTCCAAGGAGGTGTGTGTGTGTGTCGGCCTAGAGTGGCTTGTGTCGCCCAACATGGTGGTGTGTCGCCCAGGTGCCTTGGTGTGTCGCCCAGCAGAGCTGCTAGTTGTGTCGCCCATGTTGCTTGGTCTTGTTTGGTGGACACTTGGTGCATATCTTGGACAAGTGTCTCTTGGTGTGCTAGAGTGTTGGCTTGAACCCTAGGACAAGTGTCCCTTGGGTGGACGACACATAGCATGGATCTACCTTGGACGATACAAGCAAGCCTTGGCTGACACAAGGCTCAAGCAAGCCCAAACAAAGCACCCCAAGGCCCAAACAAGCTCATATGAGGCCCAAAGAACTCAAACAACAAGCCCAAGCCTTCCCCTCAACCCTAGAGGAAGCAAAGAGAGGAAAACACCTCACAAGATGGCAAACTTGCACACAAAACCCTAATATTGGGTTATTTGCAAGTAGCCCCTCCAACTCTCAACAAAGCACAACAAAACCCTAATCACCACTAGAGGTGATTAGCAAGCACCAAAGCACCAAGATTAAGCAAAACAAATAGGGTTAACCCTAAACACAGGTCAGGGTCCTTACATAGGTTGTATGTATCATTGATCTTATTAATGAGTGTTTTAAAGTTGTTAGAGTGGATGTTGTGTTTCCTATGATTTCTCTCTGTTCATATAATCCAAATAATAGCTATAATAAGTATTTTATAATGCAAGAATCATGGGTTTTTGGACTTTTGGAGTGAGAATATTTGTGAGGTTAAGTGTTGTGTTGTTACCATGGTGAACGTAAAATTTCTGATCTGTGTATTGATGGAGCAGTTTGTAAAAAGGTGTGCATTATGCAAGAATCATGGGTTTTTGGACTTTTAGAATGCGAGAAGATTTGTGAGGTTAAGTGTTGTGTTTTTATCATGGTGAATGCAATATTTTCTGATTCGTGTACAGATGGAGTAGTTCGTAAAAAGGTGTGCATTTATTTCTTCTTGGGCATTGCACATATAGCATCTCAAGGGGCCATGAGATCCTCTCTTTTTGATATTGTTGTCTATTAATAATTGATCATGCCTGATATTAATAATTTTTATTTTGTATGGTCCTATGAAGCTCCATGTATCTTTGGTGGGGCAAGTTTATCCACGATAGGTGAGGAAAAGATAAAGCATTATGTGGAGTATATTTAGGAGCTCAAATCCATAAAACATGATTATTAATGCTTGTTTCTAAGCGATGGATGATATCATCAATGGTGTCGGAAGGAATGTGGGCAATAAGGATCCTTTTAAGTATGTTGCTTCTTTGACTACTCAGAAGGGTCTAGGCAGTATCTATGTAGAGGTTGGATGTGTTGTGGGGTATCTGGAAATTGTTGTTCATGTTAAGTTTGGTGCTACCATTATACCAAGGATCTTTCTAGAATATGATGTGTTTAGCATCATTTGGTGGAGTGTGAATGATACTTTAAATGATGGGTATGAGCTTGTTTATGCATTTCCACAGTGGAGATGTGGTATGCTTAGCAATTTTCCTCTATGGATTTTTCTTTTTATAATATTTATGTATGATGTACTCCTTCCATACGCAATTCCTGCCGGATACAAGTGAGGAAAAGATAAAGCATTATGTGGGGTATATTTGTAATGATCCTGACATGGGTTATTAGGTAACCCTATTTGTTTTGGCTAAGTAAGTTTCTTAGAACTTGAATATAATCCTCTAAAGTGTTTTTCTATCAGGTAATAAACTTATGTTTCAAATTTGGTTTGTTTGAATAATGTTTGAACAATGTTCTCATGTTTTGGACCAAAATGCAATTTACCCAAGATGAGGGGTTATACTGCAATTTGTCACATGTTTAATGTTCCCTAAGTGTTTTAGAATCATTATAGAAAGAATGATGTAAGGTGGTGGCTTGTGGAAAGCCTAAATTCCAAGTTTGAACTTTTTTGAATAATGCTAGTGACTTGTGTACCAATTTTGGTACAAATTGTAATTTACCCAAAATGTGGGGTTGATATGCAAATTACCACCTATAGAGTGTACCTACTTACTCCATGTATCATTTAGAGGAGACATAATGAATGAGACACCATGTTTGAATCAATTATGAGTGATGGTACTCTTGGTGATGAAATGACCAAGAAAGGGGTTGAATATGAAACCATAACTTGAGTTGTATCAAGTTGAACAGCTTATATACGAGTGCCTCTCAGCCAAGGAGCCATAGGGGGAGTCACATATCGTTTTGTGGACTCTTGGCAAAGCCCATGATGTGCAAAGCACCTCAAAGAGGTGAAATGTATTGGTTTACAACTTCCTTAGAAAAGTTGTATCGGGTTGTGAATAAAGTGGTGATTTTGTTGATATATTTTATTCAAAGGGATAAGTAATGGACGAAAATTCATCCCTATATTATCCTCAAGAGTTTTTCATGTCAAGATAAATGTTAATGCATGCATGTACACGTGTTAACCATGCATGGACACATGGAACCTAGTAGCTCAAATTGATGACACCTCATTTTCACACTTCTACATGAACAACAAGTATATATACCCCTTCTTTCACCCCTTAGTGAACTTTTTCGAATCCTACCACCTCCCTTCTCTTAGATATCGTGCATGGAGCCTTTTTGTCATGCAGGAGTGAAGTGGTATCATGCATAGGCCTTGGGTATCGTCCATAGCAAGTTCATATCGACCAAGTAGGGTGATATCGGCCTAGTGAGGTGATATCGGCCATAGTGGAGTGTTTTGGCCACAAGTGAGGGGGATATCAGCCACAAATGATGGAATATTGTGCAAGGGTAGTCAGGTATCATGCAAGGTGCTAAGGAGAAAGAGGGAGCTCAATACTTAACCCTAAGGTGAGGCCATGATCATCTTCAACCTTGGATTGAAGCATGATTTTAGGGTTATATCTTTCTTTCTTTTATTCTTCACCAATTGCTTATCCTTGGTGATTCCTTGTATATGAAGGAGTTGTGAACGAAACCTGGACTTTTGATAAGTCATCTTCAACCTTAGGAACGTGGATCTTTGGAGCTTGGAGCTTTGAAGTTGTTCTTGAGGTGGGTTATATAACTCGAACTCAACCATGTTATTATTCATCACCTAAATTGCTATACTTAATGATCTACTCTTAATTCTAAAATTTTCTAAAATAGTTGATGACATTATGAGTTCTGGTAGTTGCTTAGACCTGTTTCCATGAACTTTAACAGTTAGAAATAAGGTCTAGAGCTTGAAGAAGATGGTATCACCTTATATAGTGATATCAGGTTCAAGCACACAAGCAAGCACCTCTAACCCGATATGGTTATGCACCTACTTCACTAAAATGATATTGATATGATTTTATACTTTCTTGCACGATATGGTGGTGTAGTATACACCTCTTGCACGATATGAGGTCAAGCAAACACCTCTAAAGTGATATGGTGAGCAAGCACACACCTCTTTGCCCGATATGGTGTGAAGCACACACACACCTCTCTACCCGATATGGTATGAAGCACACATACACCTCTAAAGTGATATGGTGAGCAAACACACACCTCTCTGCCTGATATGGTGTGAAGCACACACACACACCTCTACCCGATATGGTGTGAAGCACACATACACCTCTAAAGTGATATGGTGAGCAAGCACACACCTCTCTGCCCGATATGGTGTGAAGCACACACACACCTCTCTGCCCGATATGGTGTGAAGCACACATACACCTCTAAAGTGATATGGTGAGCAAGCACACACCTCTCTGCCTGATATGGTGTGAATCACACACACACCTCTCTACCTGATATGGTGTGAAGCACACATACACCTCTAAAGTGATATGGTGAGCAAGCACACACCTCTTTGCCCGATATGGTGTGAAGCACACACACACCTCTCTGCTCGATATGGTGTAAAGCACACATTCACCTCTAAAGTGATATGGTGAGAAAGCACACACCTCTCAGTTTGATATGGTGTGAAGCACACACACACCTCTCTGCCCGATATGGTGTGAAGCACACATACACCTCTAAAGTGATATGGTGAGCAAGCATACACCTCTTTGCCCGATATGGTGTGAAGCACACACACACCTCTCTGCCCAATATGGTGTGAAGCACACATATACCTCTAAAGTGATATGGAAGCAAGCATACACCTCAAACCCAAGATGGTAAGAACACATACACCTCCTAAGTGATATGGGTAGCAAGCACACACATACCCGATATGGTGGAAGCACCTCAAAACCCATATGAAGGAAAGAACCTTAGATGCAATGTACTTGATGAAGTAACACATGAAGTGTCTTATATCAAGTCATACATTAAGAGGTATGGGGTTTAATGAATATTGATTAAGTAGGCTAATGTATCTTGAAGGAAAGGTTGAGCCAACTTAATAAAGTATGAAGTAATCAATATCCTAATAAGGATAAGAGAGAAACTCATACTTTGTGTTGATAATAATTTAATGATAAATGATGAGAATAAATAAGTATGATTGAATACTTATGATATTAATGTATGCTCCTAGATGTGTGGAGCAATGAATTAGGGTTCAGATTGATAATATGAACTTGAAACCCTATTCGGCTATAAAGGAAAACCCTAACCCTAATAGTTGTTGCCTAGTGAGAGGTGACAAGATGTTTAATGATCTTGTGATCCATGTGAATAGTTGTTGCCTAGTGAGAGGTGACAAGATGTTTAATGGGCCTTGTGAGCCATGTGGTTAGTTGTTGCCTAGTGAGAGGTGACAAGATGTTTAATGGGCCTTGTAAGCCATGAGAATAGTTGTTGCCTAGTGAGAGGTAACAAGATGTTTATAAAAGTGTCATGTAAGAAATGATAATGTTCAAATAAACTAGGGAATGGAAACTTAGTAACATAATAATAATAATAATAAATGGATATAATAATAATAATGAAATCTTAATCGTACATGCTTTATGCTTATAGCCAACTAAGGGCTATAGTGTTTTGAATATGCTTAAAGGAGATAAAAGGAATACTTGTATTATATAAAGGATGTGAATACGTATGATGGCTTGGCCAAGGTATAATGCCTAGTAAAAGTGATGTGGTATTCAGTGATGAGATGCACAGGATTGGCATAGTCCAATGCCTAGAATAGTTTCACAAGATTGGTAATAACCCAATACCTGACAGAGGCATGAAGCCTATAATTATCACAATATTGGTAATAACCCAATACCTGGAAGAGGCATGAAGACTATATTTATCACATGATTGGTAATAACCCAATACCTGGCAGAGGCATGAAGCCTATAATTATCACATGTTTGGTAATAACCCAATACCTGGCAGAGGCATGAAGCCTATAATTATCACAAGATTGGTAATAACCCAATACTTGGCAGAGGCATGAAGCCTATAATTATCACACGATTGGTAATAACCCAATACCTGGCAGAGGCATGAAGCCTATAATTATCACATGATTGGTAATAACCCAATACCTGGCAGAGGCATGAAGCCTATAATTATCACAGGATTGGTAATAACCCAATACCTGGCAGAGGCATGAAGCCTATAATTATCACATGATTAGTAATAACCCAATACATGGCAGAGGCATGAAGCCTATAATTATCACATGATTGGTAATAACCCAATACTTAGTAGAGGCATGAAGCCTATAATTATCATAGGATTGGTAATAACCCAATACCTGGCAGAGGCATGACGCCTATAATTATCACAAGATTGGTAATAACCCAATGCCTGGCTGTTAATCACAGGATTGGTAGAGTCCAATACCTGGCTATTAATTATAGGATTAGTAATAACCCAATACATGGATGTCACAAGATTGGTAATAACCCAATGTTTGGATGTTAATCACAGGATTGGTAATAACCCAATGCCTGGCTGTTAATCACAAGATTGGTAATAACCCAATGCCTGGCTATTATCACAGGGTTGGTAATAACCCAACACCTGGCTGTTATCAAAGGATTGGCATAGTCCAATACCTAGAATAGTTGCACAGGATTGGCAAAGCCAATACCTGGAACTGATTATGATGATGTACATTCACATGACTGGTATAATTTAATATCTGGTTAGCAGATTGGCTGAGGCCAACAGATAGAAATGAGAACGATTCATGGATGTCATACCATGATAATTAGGGTTGTAAATGGGTACAGCTAGACCCACGGACCCGCAAATCTGGACCCTTAAAAAACCCATCACAGGTCTAATTTTTTATACCCGCATACCCTTGGACCCGTATACCCTTAGACCCGCATATAAGCAGGTCCAATAATGGGTATGCTTGGACCCAGACCCGCTAGACCTGTGTACCCGCTATACATAAGTAACTATTTATATAATATGTTATATATATCATACTTTACTAGTCTAACTAATATAATTATTGAGATTATATCCTACTCTAACCACAATAAGGGTGAGACTAGTCATATAATTAAGAGTTATCTATTCTAGTTACAATAATGAACATCATATGCAAACTTAAAATCAAAATATCTACTAGTTTACATTACTTTATACATAAGGTAAATGATATGATGATGACTACAAATATGTAAACTATTAACCTAATTAATGTTAGTGTATAAAATATGAAATTATCTAATATAACTATGGCATGTTAATATACTATATAATAATAATATCTTGTTGTATTAAAATATATAGAACATTGTCATTTTTCTTATATAAATAATATGATGTTCATAGAACCACTTACCCGCATACCCGCACCACATACCCGCTATTATTGCGGGTACAAGTATAGTACATGTCTAAGTTTTGTATTATGCGGGTCTAGAACCGGAACCGGACCTGCTAAATTAGATGGGTATGGATATGGGTACGACCAGACCCACACCGTACCCGGACCGTTTACACCCCTAATTATAATGAGTATCACAGGATAAGCTTGAGTTGTTGATATAGTATGATGGGTAAATGATATACAAGTTCTTCATATTCCTTATAAAGTGAATAGATGATTTACTACTCTATCATAGATAGTTGCAATGCTTTAAAAGATGAAAATATTCTAAACTTCTTATCCTCTGCTCAGTATAATACTATTAAACTGTGATAATAACATTGTTGGTGGAGAGTTATATCTCTCACTGGGACAATTGTCTCACCCCGTGAGATCCACATTTTTTTAGGTGGACGTGCACGAGGGGGGTTGAGACCGTACTGCAGAGAAAGAACAACAACAGTATGGACAACAATGACATCTCAAGTTGAGTGTACTGTCTGTCATGTCTTATAGATAGAAGTCCTATGTGTCGTCTTTGTACTCTCAGGTCCTTAGAGTTGGTTCGTACTGGTTTCATGAATGATCTGAGATTTTGGCTTGAATGCCTCGAGGTTTTATGTTGCTCCAGTATGTGTTTTGATAGAGCAACTGTTATATGTTGTCTTCAAGATGAGATGTTGTACAATGTGATCATGATATGTATGAGTTTTGGATCTTTTAGTAAGAGTTTTCTGGAAAAGGATCTCCTTACAAAATAGTTTTAAATTTTAGTGATTTTTGTTAATCCACTTATTATGTTTATTCCGCTTAATTAGTAACGATTTGGCTTTCGGTTTGGCGACTGTCGTAACAATATTTAGATTTAGGATCCCAAATCCATAAAACACGATTATTAATGTTTGTTTCTAAGCGATGGATGATATCATCAATGGTGTCGGAAGGAATGTGGGCAATAGGGATCCTTTTAAGTATGTTGCTTCTTTGACTGCTCAGAAGGGTCTAGGCAGTATCTATGTAGAGGTTGGATGTGTTGCGGGGTATCTGGAAATTGTTGTTCATGTTAAGTTTGGTGCTACCATGGTACCAAGGATCTTTCTAGAATATAATGTGTTTAGCATCATATGGTGGAGTGTGAATGATACTTTAAATGATGGGTATGAGCTTGTTTATGCGTTTCCACAATGGAGATGTGGTATGCTTAGCGATTTTCCTGTATGGATTTTTCTTCTTATAATATTTATGTATGATGTACTCCTTCCATACGCAGTTCCTACTAGATACAAGTGTAGCTATAGTTTTAGTTATCAGAGTAGTGGCATGAGTTTTGAGAGTGATGATACGACATCCCCCATAAATCTTTGGTGCACAAATGGTAGCCCAATTCACTAGGTGCATATAGGTGCCATTGTAATTCCACATGATTTATTTAAATTTTGTCAATGGTGTGCATGATGTTGGTCGGGAGAAGGGTACAACTCAGAGTCTTAGATAGTATGTAGTAATGGTGGAGAGTGAGTTGCAAGGAGGGTAAGTCTACCGACAAGACTGAAGAAGTTATTTTTCATAAATTGAGTCTATAATTTATTTTATTTATGATGGAGTTGCAAATAAATTTAGAAAAGGGATGTGGTGAGACCCGGAGATCAAGATATTAAAGGGATGTGATTCAATTTTATAGTTGAGAAGCATCTGATATTGTATAGTCAATGCTGTGTGTGCCAATTTGAGTCAATTTTACAATTTTAGAACATCATGTTTAACACGAAATCCTATTTGAGTCGCGAAACCTTTGCAGGGATTATGCTACCACGTAAAACCTTTCCCAGGGTTTGGCCGTGTTGGGCTTGGTTTAGCCCCCGCCTCCGATGTGGCGGCGAGCTCTACAACCTTCCCGTTTGGGTCTCGGCTGGCGGCGCGCATCGTCTCTCCCCTCCTACCCCGCCTCTGTTCCTCACCAGCTCCTCGACGAGGGGGACTGGTCCTACTACTCCGAATGGTGGCGAGAGCCCGGCCCTGACTCTGGAGGCCGTACCGTCTTCCGCGAGCACTCTGATTCCGGGAACGGGGTTGTCACCGTCGTCGCTTACCCATCCTCCAGACCCGTGAGCTGACATCTTTTCATTCCGGGTTTCTTTCTTGTTTGCTATTCGCTAATTATTGCAACTGGTCAGGTCCAGAAGCTAAGGTCTTCTTTTCTGTTTGTTCTTGTTCTTGATCCACAAGCCTTTCCCAGTACGTTACTGTGATAAAATTCGCCGAATTGAAACATACACTTTTAAAGATAACTCTTATTAATTTCTCCGAGTTCTGGATTTAAATGTGATGTGGAATACTGGTTCACATTGCCAACATAATTACCAGGAGGAGCGCGCAAGCAATCCACGCTTGTTAGTGCAAGCCGATGACATCACCCATTCGAAACTAGTCTCAAAACTACCGAGGCTGCTAGCAGTAGAGGATGGGTGACTTCAGAAACTGGGTACTGAATATGCGTTCATGTGCCAAAATAATCAGCAACATATAGTTAATCACATCATTAAATCAGTCATGACATGTGGCTTTGCCACAGATTTAGCACTGTGTACTAGCAACAGACAATGAAGATGTGGAATTCTCATATTATTTGGCAAAGTAAGAAAGACAACCATATATTTGAGCTGCAATTCTTTCCTTTGCCACTAGAGCTACTGTGTCCATGATAGCTAGACGTCCTAGGCCCTGAGGCATGCACTTGGGCAGTGTAACAAAAAGGTTTACAAAGATGCCCACCCACTACTGGTTCCTTGCAAGCCCTTTCATATGCTTTCTCTGTAGGCTAACCAACTTCTTGCGAGGATGGAATCTGCTCAACTAGTGACAGAAGTGACAATACAATTCATTCTCATGTTGTAGTTTATAAAGATATGTTGTGTTTTATTGTGTGTCATGTGTCTAGCATGTGCCTCACTTATGTTTTTTACTTCAGTAGTTTAGTCCCATATTCCTCATCTCTGCTTTAGTCTCTACTCTCTTCTGTTATATAAGAGACTGTATTGTACACCTGTTTAATCATCAAATACACAATTCCTATTCTCTCTATATGGTATCAAGAGCAGGTCCGGTTCCCCTCTTTGCAAATCCCCACCCTGCCCCTATGCCCTAGCCTCTCCCCCCCATCCTCCATAGCTACGTTTTGAATGAAGCAAGTGGCACAACCAAAGCATATGCCTTGTAATGAATCCAGCCACGTGGGGTCACCTGTGTGCAATGTTTGAAGTATTGACTTTTAATGAAAAGCTTTAGATAGTCTCAATTTTATGCCCTAGCCTCTCCTCCCCATCCCCCATAGCTACATTTTGAATGAAGCAAGTGGCACAACCAAAGCATATGCCTTGTAATGAATCCGGCCACGTGGGGTCACCTGTGCAATGTTTGAAGTATTGACTTGTAATGAAAAGCTTTAGATAGGGTCTCAATTTTTTCTAGAATACTAAACTCTATATGATGATGTCAAAAATTTGAGATAAGCCTCAATCTCTTTTGAGGGAGAAAGTCTACGAGCTTACACTTGTTGATCAATTTCTACACCATAAAATATACTGTTTGGAGGCAAAAAGACTCCTTTGTCATCCTTGTAACACAAAGGTGGATTGGCGAAGGACACATAAATCCATCAAATTTTGTCGTCAGTCAAGCATACGAGAGAGGAACAAACTGCATCCTCCACAGAATGCACACTTGACAAAAGGTCAATTTGTGGGATAGACAACAGTTGTAGTTGAGGCAACTAGATTTCCATAGTACTCACCTTGCTATGACAACTCAAGGTTGCACTAGAATCCATTGATTTTTGTATAGATCCACTTGATTCCTTGATTATCTTGTTGATTTCTTTATCAGGATGAGTAAAAAGGGCAAAATCCATGCATACGCGGGAGATATTGATGGTTGGCAAAGCCAAAAGAAGCAATGATGGTAGAAAAGCACAATTGATGAAAGGACAAACACCACAAAGTGAAATAACTAGTGAGAGAAAGAGGATTTTTGCAACATGAATTTCAACTCTAATATACTCACAAGATTAGTAATCTTGGCGGGAGGCCCTTTATTGCTCTAGTTTTAAATTAAACTAATTAGAGATGGCTAAGGAGAGAAATACTCTTTGAGAACTACTGATCGAGGAGATAAGAAGCTTCCAAACGTAATTATTGTGCAAAGTGATATCTTTTGTAACTGTAGTGATGCCATGGTGATACTCATGTTGGGCAACTATCTTTTTCATGATGATGTGTAGGGATGTCCATCCTTGGGCAATGAAAAGCTTTTGGTTGATGGGGCACCTAATATATAAGTGGTCAAAACCATAGACCAAATGCCCGAGAGGATGGTAAACTAAGGCGGCAACTGAGATCAGAACCCGGGTCCCTTTGTTAGGAGACACATTGCTTGAATACTTGAGCCACTTTTTTTTACTATATCTATCTATCTATCTATATATGTTTATATATACATACATGTCAGACATGTTAAAGCATATTATTAGCCTATTAGTTAATAGGATAATTAGCTAATGGGCATAAGTGTCTCAGCCTATATAGCCTGCCTTTGAGTCCTAAGTCTGTAATGTCTCATCCTTTCTCCTATATATAGGATAGGGTGTGCTATAAAATAAATACAACACAAATGAGTTTTCTCCTCACTCCTTTCCAACATGGTATCAGAGCGTGCCTTGGGGACTTAACCCTAGCTGCCGACTCTCCCTCCCTCTCCTCTCCACCACACGCTGCCGCCCTACCCACCAACTTTCTCTCTTAGAGAGAAAAGGAGAGAGTTCCTCTACCCATGGGTGGCCGTCGTCTCTCCATGGCTTAGGCCGATTGCTCGCCAGACACTTCTCGACCACCATTGTCACTTCTCTTCTGCTTTCAAATAGATCTTCATATGTTCGTTGACGTCGTCCTTCCCGACGCTAATACCCGTGCGGATCTGTTCGTCGTCTCTTTCCCAAGGTTGTCCTCCGGTTATCTGCAGGCAATGTTCATCCCATCCATCATCAAGCATCGTCGACCACGTTGTCGCCTTCAGCCTATCAAGTTCCTCTACTGTGAAAGCAACAAAGAAAGACATAGCAGCAAGGGAGCCTCCGTCTTCCCCGATCCTCATTCCCTAGACGACGCTAATTCCCATCTAGATATGTTCGTGGTGGAGTATCCGTCATCCCCCTGTAGCTATTGTCATCTTAGATGCCTCCGCAAATTCCATGGACATCTTTCCCTAGATGACGTTCATTCCTATTCAGATCTGTCCTTGGTCTAGCAAAGGGCTATTGTTGCTTCAGATCTGCAGGCTCTATTGTCACAAGTGACAGTGCTAATTCCAGTCACCCCTCGGTGCTAATTCCCGCGGTTGTGTTATCCTTGACGACGCACATTTCTGTCCAAATCGTGCATCAACCGCTACCGACACGGCGTGTTGTCTAACCAACACGACGTATTGTCTAACCGACATGGCGTGTCGTAGTCCGAAAATCTTCTTGACGACACCGTTTTGCAACGACGTGTTGCACTCCAGAAATCATAGTTTAAAATTTCCACGAAATTGTCGAAATTTCCACAATTATGCACTGTCGAAACGCAATGTCCATCAAAATTTTTCTTTCTTTTTAATGAACTATGGACTGCCTAGAGCATTTTCTTTTTGCACAGTTGTGTCTTTAAGTCTATACCTTGTTCTTGCAAACTATAAGACTTGATTCATTGATTTCAACATTGAAAATTGACATCAAAATTCTCCATCGAAATCTCCATCGAAATAGTTCACGGTCCTTCACTCACACATGAAGAGACCCCCACCCCCACATATCCAGAATGAAATATTATTGCATATTTGAGTAGATCTACACTAGTAGATAATTCTGGTAAAATTTCATAAATTAATTCATTGATTTTGCAATCGAAACATTAGGAACGCATTTGTCGAAATTTCCATCGAAATTTCGGTAAATTTCTATTTCTGTGGCTAGCGAAACGGCATCGAAATCAGACATTTTCTTCCTTGCCAGAAATCTTCCTGACGACGCATAGTTTTGGCCAGATTGCAACTTGTACGATGTTTCAAATTCCCACACAATGTGTAGATGGGAGTATTTCACGTCGACACGCATGTCAGATTTCCAACACGGTGTGTTGGCGGAAATTAGTTTCACACATGTTGACATTCTTACACAACGTGTCGCATCTCAACACGGTATGTTGATGGGAGCTTGTCACCTTTGACCAACAAAGTTACACGATGTGTCAAGATACAAACACGGCGTGTTAGAAGCAATATGTCTACTTTCAATTCAAGTTATGATGTCATCTAAAGTTTTTCTCTCCTCCAATACCTAATGATAATCAAATCCTTTTTTTTGACCTAGTCTAATTTTTTTTCTTTTTGGGTCAAGAAAAGATGCATTTAATTTTCCTATTCGGATCTTATAGTCGGATCATTTTGCATATTGACTCAAGTTATCAGTTTCTCTTCTCTATATATTACATCTCTAGTTTTACATTTTCCCTTTCCCACCCGTCCGTCCATCTTGTGTGTGTCTTCCATGTACAAAGGGGTCATGTGTCTCTTTTCCACGCCAACTACTAATTCTCTTCTTAGTTGTCGTGTGGGGGGATATAGAGGGAAGAGAGAGAGGAAGGTATGAGAAGAGCATGAGAGCATATGAGGAGAGAGATAAGAGATGAGAGTGGCATATTCTAGGCTATCTTCATGGAGCTTCATATTCTTCAACACGTCTGCTATTTCGATGTTTTTGTGGCACGTCATTCCCATTGAGCATCATTATCCATGATTGACACCAAGCTTTTCGCATTCGTACCGCATCATGTACGTTAGGACAAGAGCTTCCTGTGCTAATTCCGACCTCTTGTTCTCCTTTCTGGTGTTAATGAGTATTAGCTGATCATTCTCGTTGCAGTGTCATGAGACAAATGGTTGCTTCTTCATCTGATTTCTCTGAAGCTCGTCCTCTTCTAGCTTGTGCATTCTGTATCTGCAAGGATTCATTCAGATTTATCTTCACCGAGCTACTTTCGTTACGACTTTGTCTTCTCCGAGTCATAGTTATCCAGGCTCCCGCCTGGGCCTCCTAGGCTCTAGGTGGGCTGCCTTAGACTGGGCGCCTAGGCTTTCAGATAACTGAAGTGGATGCCTAAGGCCTTTTAGGCCCAAATTAAGACACTTAAAGACTAAATTAGAATGTATTAGTTATGAATTTGGTCAAATTAGATCCAATTTAGTTATTTTATAGAAGAAATAGATCTAATTTAAGCCAAATCAGATCTAAATTAGGTCTGATTTGGGGAAAATGTCTTATTTCGGAAAATTAGGTCTGATTTCCCCAAATTAGGGCTCATTTATGTCAATATAGGATAAGCTAGGGGAAGTTACGTCTGATTAAGTCATGTTATGCCAAAATAGGTCCGACTTAGGCCAAATTAGGGTAGACTAAGTTAAACTATGTCCAATTTATATAGTGTTAGTTCAAATTAAAGTCGAATAGGTCTAGCTTAGGTCATGATAGATGTGATGTAGGTGAAGTTATGATTGATTAAGCTTAGCGATAACCAACACAAATGTACATAGTGATGTTTACATTTGATTATAGCTAAATGTACACGTAATAATCATTATATATATATATATATATATATATATATATATATATATATATATATATATATATATAAACCAATATGAAGAACACCTAGGCTCCCACTTAGGCACTTAGGCCCCCTAGGCTTCCCTTGGATGGGAAGGACCACCTAACCACCCAGAACCACCCAGACAAGTATGCTTCGAGTTGCATCTGCTTACATGTCTCTTTTGTTGATCTTCTTGGGCTTCTCCTTGATGGTGCCTTCATTTCCTATCAAGCCCCAAGATTCATGCGATAGACTCATGGAACAAGTATACTAGAAATCAAAACCTCGTCCAGCTCGTGTTTGTGTCACATTATGCACGTTTGTGGTTTTTAGTGCTAATTTCATATGACTACACTTCTCAGATGATTTAAAGATACCTCTACCGCGACATCGACATTGTGCCTCTGCATAAGTGCCACATTATATGCACAAGATGTTTTGATTATGCGCTTATTCTACTCACACATTCCTCTTTAGTGAAGATGGCGTAGTCGTGGTACTATTGATCGTCTACTATAGTTTGATTGTGGCGAGTGTTTGTTGTGGTGTTTTGGTTTCCAGGCTATCTCATGTTCTTCATTCCCGATGCGCACTTCAATGACCTTCTCCAAAGCTCGAGCATTTCTAGCTTGCAGATTACAACTCAAAAGAGGTGTCATTGTATGTTTTTAGTTAGGAAGTATTGTTTAAGGGGGAGTGACACCTTTTGTATGGGGAGTGACAATTTTATCTTTATCATCTAATCGAGTCCTATAAGTCCAAGCTAGGACATGTGTTTCATCCATGCTCCAGGTTGAGGGAGTGTGTTAAAATATATTATTAACCTTTTTGGTTAATATGATAATTAGTTAATGAGATTAAGTGTCTCGGCCTATGTAACTTGCCTTGAGTCCCAAATATGTAATGTCTTCACCCTTTCTCCTACATAGGAGATGGGTGTGCCATCTAATAAATGCATCACAAGTGAGTTTTTCCCTCGCATCTTTCCAACAAGATACATGTAACTATTAAGGTCACACGACTTACAATCTTATTGAGCGGAAAAGTAGGAAAAAAATTAAAGAATAGTTGCACAATAACATTGACTTTTGGGAGAGTGGGGGATTAGAGGTTTAGTGTATATCAGGAGTTTTATATACACGGTTTGGTAAAAAAAAAGAGCAAGCAACTTAAAAGAGAAAAATTGTGAAAAATCATGAAGAATCGTGAAAAATCATACAAATCTTAGAAATTGCAAAAAAGTGTGATATAGCGTGAAAAGTTGTGAAAAATAGGCAAATGGCATATTAATTGTGTTGGACATTCATGAGCTTATAAAATTGTAAAAAAATAGCCGATTTTTCGTAAAATTTGGAGACTTTCTTTACTTGGGTCAAAACCTTGTGTACATATATCTTTCCTCACGAATTGCTATTTGGGCCAACGTTTTTCAACGAGCAAGGTATGAGCATAATCACAAATTTAAGTTTTAAGAACAATTTGGCAAGTTTGATAGAAATTGACATTTAAGAATGATATAATAAATTCAGATAAAATTCGATAAAAGTTTGGACAAAATTTTTGGAAAATTTGGTTAAAATAAAATGTGTGTATGTGTTTTTGGATATTACAATGTCTGTATGTGTATGTTCTTAGAGCACAATAGGGAGGTGAACTCCACTGCCCCAATTCCTACACAAACCAACACCTGCGACAAGGAGGTCAATCAAAGATGGTTTCTTTGGCTCGAGCTTGGGTCGTTTCATTGGCGGCCCTTTAGTTGAACCATCATACCAATTTCCCAGTAATATGCATACAAATATTACACATATCCACATTGCACAAACATTGATTTGTAATTTTATATATTGCATATTGTTTCTCTATTCCCTTATTTCAAATTATATGGCATGTTGTTATTACAAAAACAAATAATTTGTGAAATTCAGAATTCAGAAAATATAATGCCATTTAGAACTGATTTGCAAATCTCATAAATTATTTGTGAAATGCGGAAATAGTTTTGGTTTCTTGGGAAATTCGGCCATAGCATTCATCATATGAACAAATAGTGAATTAGTTGCGAATATTTCAAAATTTCAACAAACTATGTGACAATAGGCGTATGCCTCAAACTTGTACAAGGTACTGTGTGTGTGTGTGTGAGAGAGAGAGAGAGAGAGAGAGAGAGAGAGAGGAAAGCTTGTGTGGCTGTGCGTGCACAATCTTGTGTGAGTCATACGATGGTGGGAGCCATTTGAATGAGTCTCTTCTTGAGAGAGAGAGAAAATAGTGTGTGGTGTGGGTGTCCACGCACAATCTTGTGCAAGTCTTACGATGGTGGGAGCCACTTGAATGAGTCTTCTTGGTGATATGTTTTTAATGAGCCAACTGTATGGATGGAAGTTACCATTGCATTTACCTTCAAAATTTTATATGCACTGCCCCTATTTCGGCTCCGCAAGAAAGATAATATTCAGTATTGAGTTTTTGGCCGACTATTAGATGCAAAATATGTGAACTATATAGATGGACGTGCAAACGATGTCTGACCATTATGATTTTCATGGGTGAAGGAAAGGCAATGGCGCTTTTCCATGTGTAGATTTTGAAAAAAAAACCCTAACTTCACATTTATTAAAGGGCTGTATGCTCTCACCATGGCACAACTCTCTTTGGATTTGGCCTTGATCTCTGTGTGTGTGGTGTTAGCACACACATGTTGTGAAGGTATATAAAACAAGCTAAGTTTGTACTCAACATGCTCACCATAACATATACACTTCATGGATTGAGAGTAAATCGAATTCAAATCTGTATTTAATTCCTGACTGCAAAAATAATGAGTAAATTACAGCAAGTAATTCATGTTTGCTTATGAATATGACATAGTACCTAGTCCCTATGAGAAAGAGATGCAAAACAGAAACAAAAAAAGAAAAACTCCATCTTCCCTTGCTTTCTCTGAGCAACAACACATCTCTTATTTTGTTGTAGTTAACTAATCGAGGGTATGAGCAAATGCCAACCAACAGCTCTTGGTGGATAGAAATGGCCAAATAGATATGTAAATTAACACTTCAAGGTTAATCTCTTACTAGAACCACAATTGGCTCAAGATCTGATCTAAAAAAGATCAACCTTCGACCCTGGTGGTGACTCTCCTTGAAAAGATGATAGCAAAGAAACAATACAACTGCAGATCTCCTTACAGTGACTGGAACCAGAGGAGGAGTGTGCATCGGAGGTGAAAGCATGTGAGGGTTTTCAATGGTGTTTGGTGAGTCTACAGTAGTCGAGGCACCCTCTTCCACAGGCAGCAGCGACATCCCTTGCAGCCATAGTGGCTGGCGCAAGGAAGAAAAGGAGCAACGGTTGCAGGTGTTGGATGAACCAGTTGCAAGTCTGTGTGGGTGAAAGAAGAAGAGGGTTGGGAGAGATAAAGGCGTCTGGGCCTCCTCAGAGCAGTGGCGGCGGACCGAACAGTGAAGAGGATAGAGTTCCACAACACCAGGTCATCGCTGCAGCATTCACCGGTTTCTGCAACCTGTCAGTCGTAGGTTTTCTCTATTAGCTGCTGGGCAAGAAGAGAAGAAGATTGAGGAGGGCTAGGGTTTGCATTTGGCTGCAGAAAGAAGGTGATGAGGGGATAAGTAGGGGGAGATAAATAGAAGAAGAGGAGGAAGAAACAGAAGAGAGGAAGAACAGCTGAAACTGCCGGGTCAATGGGTGGGCGACATGTCTTCCGTGAATGGAAGGACTTCTACAGGGTGTGCGGGTGTTAGGAGGGCAAGGGAATGGACTTAGAGAAAAATTAAACAATTAATTAAATGCATTAAGCCAATTCAACTTAGGTCATTTAATTTCTCTCTCAATTAAATAGGAGGTGCAATTAACGTCTGAATTACATGGAAATTGGTGGGTAGGCTAATTACGATAAAGGAATCCGAATTTACCTAAATTTCACCATTTAAAAACACCTATCATTTATTTCCCTTATTTGTATGGTATGTTTTTACTTAATGCTTTTATTCGTCTTAATTGATTAATTCTGACCCAGTTTGTATTTTGATTCAATTTCTCTAATCTTCCAATCATAGGATGATTCTAGAGTTTCATATTGGAGCCAGACATTTTAATTGAGGAACTTGTATAATTAACTCTATAAGACATTTAATTAATTAACTTATTCTAAAACTTTACATAAAACGACTTTTGTCAAAACAGTATATTTAATTGACTTCAAATAATCCTTATTTAATTTAATTTAGAGAAAAATGGATATATATAAACATAATCGAAAAGTTATAAGCAAAGGGAAATACAAAATTTGATACCTAGATTCAGGTATGTTACATGGGGTTTCTTCTTTAATCACATAATAATTCATGGAACCCCTACCTTTTAAAATTTTAGAATCATCCATATCGTTTGTCTGACGTGTATGGCACACCATTAACATTAACTAGGTCAAATCAGGCTATTCATATTTATATCAACTCACCACATTGCTGCAACTTTTCTGTGTGCTGGTATTTGAGGCCAGCTGATGTCACATGGTTCGAACAAGTGCTTGTTTTGGGGATAAAAAAACAAATTCTGCATTTGTTTACAGCATGTTGCATACATGCACTCCTGGTTGCTTCTAACATCATTCTTCCCCAAAATACCCGTCTATGGAACTGGATACAGATGTCATAACTCAAGTATCATATATTACAGCAATTATGACTATTTTCCATGTTTTGCTTTGTATATATCACCTTCAATATGTTTCTCTGAACAGGATTCTGATTGCTGGCCAGCCACAGAGAGATGGCTCCAAGATAGGTATGCCAAGTTACATCCAGAACACAATCACAGTAATGGGCAGTTTAAGATACTTGGTTATGAGTGGCGGGTTCTCCATTTTAATGACACTACTCGACAAAGCACAGTTAAAACCATGTCAGCTTGCAGAACATGTGGCTCTGATTCTGGCTCATTGTTTTTGGTACAACAGCCAAACTGCTTGCCTGTTCCATGTATAACTCTACTTTCAATTTTCCTCTTCCCTGTCATATCTGTACCTGTATTTTGGTAAATTAGCTTTCTTATTGTTGAAATCTGGTATTTCTTTCTTCCTAAAAGTATCCTTATAACATTGTCTTCACATAGATTGTAGTCCCTGAACATTGTACATGTTGTTTTTTGAATACGAACATAGCCTTTTTCTGTTATCTTTGTATAATAACATGTTTTTTGAATACGAACATAGCCTTTTTCTGTTATCTTTGTATAATTTTGACTTATGTGATGAATTGCTCTTGGGATTCCGCTCATTTGTATTCTTGTGTGCATGTCAAATCCAAACAAATAATCTTGACACCATTTTTATTATAAAGTTTTTTTGGTAACAAACAAGTACAGGAGTTATATAATAAAAGTTATTTAGTTTGCATTGAAGAGTACTTGGAGGTGGAGAAGAAAGGATTTGTCGTTATGCAGTTGTTATAGCCATGCTATTATTTAGTATAATAAGGATATTCCGTCTTCCTGCCCTCAGAGAAGTTAGGATTCACACCGAAAGCCTAGCACTTGGATCAATAACTCAGCCAAACGCTGAGAAGCTAGTTACTATTTCCACAAATTAATCAATTGCAAAAATTATATTGGCTGTGTCACCATACTTTTCTGTGCAACGCCCATTGTTAGTGTAAACAATATGTAAACCTGCAGATGTGAAGAGTATGCTGTCTGCGGGGTTGACGACATTGGCGTCGTTGCGTTATGACCTCCTAAATGCTGCATCTGGCAAGAAGGCACTGCGTGTTCTTTGTGTTGGACATGGTGGAGGCAGCATACCTCTATTCATTGCCAACAAAATCAAAGGTTTTGATCCTGCACACACTTTCCATAATCTTGTTCCCCTGACATCTTAATAACTTCTAGCTTATTAATCCTGTCAGGTGCCATTGTTCATAGTGTTGATATAGATCCGTTGGTTATTTCTGCTTCAGTTCAAGCAATGGGGTTCCCCGCTTCGGCTGCAAAAGAAACACCTGTCTCAGTCCAGCCAATAGGGTTCCCTGCACTTGCAACAAAAGGGAACACCGGGATATCCAAGATTGATATCACTGATCAGTTAGTATGGGAGGGGATCCAGGACAGACTCTTCCTGTACCAGTCAGATGCTCAGGACTTTGTCCTCAAAACTCAGAATATCTACGACCTGGTATTTATTGATGCTTATGATGGCGATGATATTTTCCATCACAAGCTTTGGGATCCAGATGGGCCCTTCCTGAAGGCTCTAGCAGACAGGGTTCATCCAGAACATGGCACCGTTGTCGTCAACCTCCATACAGATACTGATACCTCTACTACAAAGCAAACTGAATTTCAACCCATTTTGCCAATGGGAAGATACGTTGAGCAGGTCGCTAGGGCCTACAAAGAACACATGGGGATGGCTTTCACCATCTCGGCCCCTTGGCTCTGCAACACCTCCCTTGTTTCCTGGAAGGGCAGCACCACCAGCAGCACTCTGTCTGGCGACCAGAGTTTGATTTTGAACAGCTTACTGCGAAGCTCTGATTTTGTGGAGCATGTGCTTGACTTGCCATTTCCTTGCTTTGAATACGTAAACAGAGATTTTAGGCTTGTAAAATAATTTCCGCTGGGTCTGTGTACTATATTTCTGTTGTGTATCTGCCTAAAAGTCCGTTCGATCTGCTGATCAAAATGGCACATATATTGGTGTGGCAGCAATTTTCAGTTTATTGTATGCCATTGATGTGAGCAATACTGAAATTATTGTAGTGTATTTTTTTGAATGCAAGTCACAAGTTGCTAGGCTGCATTGACATAGGCTTTGAATGGTCGTGTTCTGGAATAATTGATGTTTATTACTAATCAATGAACTGCAACAATTTCATGAAGGCATTTCACTATTTAGTACTAAATTGGGCTACTCTGTTTCTTTCAAATATTTTGTGGATCTGTGGTATGTGGCAAAAATTGGTTGTTTGGTAGGGGTAGCTTCTAGAGATGATGTTTCAATGTGGTTCGAGTGGTTTTGATGTTCGGTAGGGTGTGCCATATAGTCGACAGAAGGTGAGATGGACTCTCCCCAACATGACTTTTTTAGGAAACAACTAAGCATGGCTTAGAGAAGGCCAGTCCTTCCATGAAATTTGTGATGGTATGAAAAGGGACACAACTATATAATCTCTACAAGTCAATGGTAACAGAGTGTAAGAATTGGAGAATACATTGTGACTGTATAACTCAACCCATCTTTAATGGCGACAGACACTTCTCCAACCTTCACCAGCTCTTGATAGATACTTGATGAAAGCTACTGCTAGGTGTCTGACTGGATGGTTGTCCGGTGGTGAGTTGCCACAGGTCATTTGCTGGTCTATCTGGATGGAACAGTGGGCTTCCAGATTTGGTGGCAAATCCTTGAAGTCCTGAGAGCTTGGGGAACTGTTAAGCGTGCCACTCCCAGGCCTATTGAACTCATCTGGTTCAGACAAGGCGTACCTTAGCATGGCTGAATCATGGACGGACTTAAACCAAATAGGATTCAGATTATGAGACGAATTGCATTCCTTAGCACCCGGCCTAAACCAAATATTTTAGCCCATAAACTCAACAGTGAGTTACCCATTCACGGTTGAAGAGGGCAAAAGGCACGTACAAAGCTACTGGCGTGTTGATAGTTGCACAAGGTGAGGTCAGGCTTCTTTGCCACCAACACAAAGAAACAAGATGCACAAGATGCCTATTTATCGCCATGAACAAAGGTATCCGTTTTTGCCTTCAAGATGGCCGCAGAGCGGACATCATTGAAGGGGACGGACAGGAAATTCTGGAGTTCCTTTCCCCCAGATGACAAGTTCCAAGCCACATCAGGACTTTGAGAAACTCATACCAGACATCAGACGAATGAGTATTATCTACACGTCTAAAAAATGAGTATTATCTACACATACGCACCGTGGAGATCAATCGAATAGTGGTAGTGGTGTCTCCACGAGTGCGAGGATAGAGCTAATAGTAGACTAACACCGTGAGTGTGAGGATAGAGTTGATGATAGACTCACTTGGATTCGTGTAGGTGCTCAGATGGAGGCGAGAGGTATACCTCGTATTTGCAAAATGTCGGTGTACGTTTGGTTAGAAACAAGACACTAATATTAAAATTGGGCAGAAAACTCAACTTGACCGCCATACCAGACCTTAACCAAACTACTTAATTATGTCTGGCTTGGACATCTGGTGCGGTAAAGTTTGGTTTGGAAATTCTCTAGACCATTCTGATGTAGTTTGGTTATAGTCTAGGTGACTAGTTAACTAATCAGACCAAATCTGACCGCATATATATAAACTTTATATTAAAATATACACATTCGTTGTGAAAATAAAATTAGATATAGATATATTATTTTTCTAATACATACAAAAATTCATATTGTTATTAATATTCTCAGAAGGTAAAAGGACAAAATTGAAGGACAAAATATGACAAACTAAGTGATTACTGATGATTACATCAAGCCACCATCTTAACTGGTCGATAAAAAACATACCTAATTTTTCTAACCGATTCACTTCAGGGGCACATGTTCCCACTTCCTCATCACATCGGATCAACAATATGTAATTACCCTATTTGCATTCATAAGCATTGTATGTACTTGACTTGTATTTTAGGTGTGGTAATAGTAGCTATCGAACAATACTGCTTTTAGACCAAATTTGACCATTCTTTTGAAGTCAAGTTGAGTTTGATATTTACCCTATCAATGGTCAGGAAAATTTCTAGATCACTATGTTTAGTATGATTTGCCGTTTCAGGGTTAGAGCAAACTTTACCAGACCATGCCCACCCCTAATACCAATCAAGCTGACAAATTCTTCATCGAACTTGAGAAATGCATATATGTAGAGTATCTTGCTACATTGTAAATATATAAATACATACTTTTAGATTTTAGAGGGGGATAGAGCCATGATTACACCCATGTAGCTCCTCCCCTACTTCCACTATAGAGATCATGTTTATTTTGTGTAAAAATATCACCCCTCCAGGCGAAAAGTCATTCCCTATGCAACATTGTCAGTTGTTGGTGCAATTTGACTTACATGATAGACCGTCATTCCTTCTATCCCATAACGTACCATCCATGAAAAACCTAATCATTTGACCTCCTTCCCCTCTTCCTACTGAAGGAAAACTTAGTTTTTCTTCACTTTGACTAGATATCCAGGCATGTCGCCGGAATTGCTATCTAAGTAGCTCGCTGGAATTGTTGTGTTGGAGCTTCCACCGGACTTGTGAAAGTCAAATAAGGCATCCTTATTTGAAGCTCCATCTCCCACTAGTTGTTGCAGTTATCGACGAAAAATAAAGATCTTTTGATATGTTGCTCGCTTGAGGGACTCCATTCGTCAAGTTTTGCTTGAATCATCCACTAGCATGCACATCACTATCATGCATCTCATTATTCATCCCTAAATTTCTTCACTCTACGTCGATATATACCTCATCAATCATTGTATGGTTGGAGTATCCATCAAAGTTCTAAGTAACAAGATGACGAATGTAATGACCAATCCTTATCTACCTTTTCCAAGTGTTGTTGTTGTTCTTGTAATGTAAAGACAAATTATATAATAAATTTGGAAAGATCAAACGTGTGAGTGAATTTGAAAAATGGTTTGTAACTTTTCAATAGCAGAGGTTATGTGTTAATTTTGGACACATGTCCATGAAACAAATTCTTGGTATATTCCTAATATAGAATCCTAATACTCATGGCAAGGGAGGTAAAGACCTTGCGAGGAAATAAGTGGTTCAAGGATGGATCCATGAAAGCATTTGTTTACCGGTTTAATCAATTGGAAACATCCTTTTAGAGAGACAGTTACTGAATCCTTTTCTAATTTTTGGTGATAAGTAAAAGTGGATGGTGGTATACTAGGTTTTAATATTTATATATGTAACCAACATGAAATTCATGCTATCAAGATCTAAGTAGAGAATAAGCAACACTCAATAGCATGTTGGTCAACATTCATCATCTTTGCAATATCGTATTCAACCAACTCAAAAATCATTGTTCATGTATCATATAAATTAGGATTGGAAAAACAACATGAACCATAATCTAAATTTACCAGGATTGAACTAGTATTAGGATGTACTATGTAAATCATGATGCATGACACCATTGAACTATATTTCAATTATTTTCTTCATAGTCTCAGCATGTTCCTTTATATGTACACTGCTTCACCACTACTTTAGTTCATGGTCTCATGTATACTTAGTCATGGTTCAAAACATAAATGCTGGCCCACAAAACCTGGTCAGTGTTATCCGAATACTAGTACACATAATAGTGAATATCCATTCAGATATAGAGATTCCTAGTTCATATATCTACACCGTACAATTGAAAATATAAACTATAATGTAGAATGCAATCATCATTATCGTTTGAGAAGAAAAAAGGCTCTCAAAATTTATCTGAACCCGTGAACCTAATTGTGTCCAACCCAAAAAACATTATGTTTGGGTTTCAGTTGTGCCATTCCAGGTGGGTTCCAGGTTTAAAACATGTCTAAATCTAAATTAGGTCGATTCTGAATTCAGAAATCGGGCAAACTGAGTTCTAAATACTTACTTATATACCTTTATTTATGGGATTTAAGCTATATTTTGAAGTGTTACATGTGTTGTTTTGGTATAATATATGTGATATGGTAATATATTTTAGTTACTTGATATAATATGTGTTACTTTTGATAATATTGTGATATTTCTATTGCGTTAGAATTTACTTATGTCTTAGAAAACACCAAAGATAGCTTTTGTTATACATATGTTGTTATTGTTGACTCAAGGTCAATTAGGTCAATGTTGACTCACGTCTAAATTGACTAAACCCATGTTTTGATGGTGACTAACCATTCCACATATTGGTGTCTAATGTCTCTACTTGAGTGATTTCAGATTAGGTATAGACACACTCCAGATGCCCTAACTTGCACATATCAAATTGGAGAAAAGACAAGTCAAAGTCATACAAGTGCACATTTTTGTAATATGATGTATATCCATTAGAATCATGTTGTAAATCACTTGTAATGATTGTATGACTTGTAATTAAGCTTAGAAAAATATCAGGAGCACTTAGATCGAATATTAGAGCACTTTAGATGCATCTTTGAAAATTGATTACAAACACTTTGTCGGTCGAGTTTCCCAGCCTGAAAACTCGATCGATCATCCTTGATTGATTTTCTGGAGATTGCATCGGTCGAGTTGTGTTTACACAGAACTCGACCGATGGAGTAACTGACCAAATCGATTTTCATTGGTCGGTCGAGTTTCCTCAGGACAAACTCGACCGATGGTCTGAATATCGGCTTTGTCTTTTACTCTATCGGTCGAGTTACCCTTATAGAAACTCTAGTCGTTGTGGAGTTGCAACAAGTGAAAATATATGCGTTGCAAGCCACAAAACGGCTAGTTTTCGTTCACAAGTGTTCCCAAAGGCTAAGAGGCATCCCCAACTATAAATAGGACCCCTTGGGCTTCATTCCAAGGTTGAGCATTCATTGCAAACTCTATGTGAGGTTCCTATTCTATAACTGAGTGCTTCCTACAACCTCCTCTCTCTCTCTAAGCTTAATCACTTGCTACATCCATTAGAGTGAGTAGGAAATCTGTAAGAGAGCTAGTCCTATATGTATATCTTGTGAGGCTCTCACTTCCACCACATCCCCATCTCTCATTTGCAATCATGAAGATGAAGGTTCTCTCTCTTGTCCAAGAGAGGTGAAGAAGAACAAGGGAAGGAGTCCCTTGGTGAAGATCAAGGCTGAAGACTTGGAGCTAGAGTGGGTAAGCCCTTGGAGAAGGTAGAAGACTCAATCTCAAGTGGGTAAGTCCTTGGTGGAAGCTTCTCCGAATGAAGGTGAAGTCAAAAGCTGAAGATCCAAGAAGAGTGGGTGATCCCTGCAAGGCTGAAGACTTGTACAAGAGTGGGTAAGTCCTTGGAGAAGGCCAAAGACTCTTGCAAAGTGGGTAAGTCCTTGGTAAGGTTGAAGACTCTTTGTCTTGGATATGTAAGTCTTTTGTTTGGTCACACATTGTATGTCTTATGAATGAATATACGAGTGCAATAGTTTGGAAGTCCTACAGGTTGACCTCTCTAGGCAAGTGGACTGACACACTTCTAGTTTGAAGTGTGGAACCACTCTAAATAGCTTGTCTAATTGGTGCATGTTCAATCTCTCTCTTCCTTGCTATGTATGTTTTAGTTGCACTCAAATTACCTATTTAGCAACCTTATCTTGTCATATATCTTGAAGGTTTAATGAGTTTTGTTTAAGTGCTTTCAGCTCTATTCACCCCCCCTCTAGAGCATCTAATCACCCATCTAGGATCCAACAATTGGTATCAGAGCGGGTCTTCTCCAAGCATACTTCAACAAGTAGGAGAAGATGAGTGACTACCTAGGAGGGAGATTCTCGACCAACCTTCCAATCTTTGATGGGAGCAATTTCCTCTATTGGAGAAGAAGGCTTCAATTCTACATCCAAAGATCAAGTATTGAGATGTGGCAAATGGTGAACAACCCATACATTCTACCAAAGACAAAGATTGAAGAATGGGATAAAGATACCTTGAAGAAAACAACCTTGAATACTACAGCCATGCACATCCTCTATGCCTCCATGACCCCCACCGAGTTCAACTGGATTTCTTCATGTGAAACAACCTATGAGGTATGGAGAATGCTTTGCATCACTTATGAAGGGACATATCAAGTGAAGGAAAGCAAAGTCTACATGCTCAAAGGGCTTCTTGAGAACTTCAAGATGGGAAATGAGGAGAGCATAGCCAACATGTACTCAAGGCTCAACACCATTTTGAATGGTCTTGCTATTCTAGGACATCCTATGTCTAGTGAGGAGATCAACTCAAAGATCCTTAGAACTCTTCCCAAGCGGTGGGAACCCTAGGTGACTTCCATTGAAAAAGCAAGGTCTCTTAGGGATATTCCTATTGAAGAGCTCATTGGAAATCTACAAGCACATGACTCTACACTTGACAAGAGGGAGGAAGTAGAAAGACAAGAGAAGAAAGAGCTAAACAGAATGAAGAAGGCTGAAATGAAGGCTCAAATTGAAGCTATCATGGAACAAGTCTCTCCATCCTCTCAAGCTAAAGAAGATGTCATGTACTCTAAGAGTAAACTCTACAAGGGAAAGTCCTCCATCCGGTGCTTCACATGTGGAAAAAAGGGTCACTACAAGGAAGATTGCCCACAAGGCAAAAAGACCCATCTTCACAAGAAGAAATGGCACTCAAGTTCAAGTGGCTCCTCCAACTCAAGCTCAAGAGAAGATTCAAATGAAGGATCAAGCTCAAGCTCTAGTGACGAAGGAGAATGCTATTTTGCTCTTATAGCATCAACAAGTGAAGACTCAAGTGAGGTAAATCTAAACTCTTTAGATAAAGAATCTTTGATTGCTATTATTCATGATATTTGTGCCTCTCTTAAGTCTTCTAAAAGGAAAAAGAAAAAGCTTGCTAAAATTGTTGATAATTTGCATGTAGAACTAGATGATCTTGAACATGCAAATTCTTGTTTGCTTGATGATAAAAATGATGGTCTTAGCCAAGTAGACTCTCTTAAACTTGAAAATGCTAGTTTGTTTGATAAGATTAGATTTCTAGAAGCTCAAACTCTCATGCCTAGTTCTAATGAAGAGCATACTTTAATTGTTGATTCTCTCATGCATGATATTGATGTTCTTAAATCTGAAAACAAGGATAGAGATTATGCTTTGCAAGAATTAGAAATAGAAAATGCCTCCTTGTTTGCTAAAATCAATGTGCATGAATTTGTTCTAGTTCTACTAATAGAGAGAATGATGTTGCTGCTCTTCATATTGATAGAGATTCTTATTTAACTAAAGCTCTTTGTTTAGAAAAAGATCTTTTGCATGCTAGAGATAATATTAATCAATTGTCTTCTACTATTGCTTCTCTTAATCATGATAATGACAGTTTGAGATCTTCTTTGCAAAGATTCTTAGTTGGTAAAAAGAGTCTTAATGATATCCTACACCATACTACTAAACAAATTGGTAGACATGGTTTAGGGTATGATAGTAGTCAAGGGAACAACAAAGATAAAGGACCTCCAATATTCCATGGAGAATCCTCTAGTTCCAAGACTATGGGCACATGCAACTATTGCAATGAAATTGGTCATTATTCTACTTGTTGTCCTTTTAGGAAAGAACCCAAGAGCAATAGGACTTGGGTTGCTAAGCTAACCCCTTCGGACCCAAAAATATGATTGGGGACCATTTCATCTTTCTTCTTGTAGGTACTTGCAAATGGATTGACTTGAGCTATTGTTTTGTAAATTGACTTGTCAATCCACATGAAAGAAGAAAGGTGAGATGTGTAGAGGGTGACAACAAGTGGAAAAAGGAATGGTAAGAACAAAGGTAATGTTCTCTTGATTATAACCATTTCTAACTTGTTTTTGTCAAGTTAGTGTGCACTATACATATGGTTTTTGAGTCAAAAGTGGCATTTTGTGATTCTCTTCACACTCTTGCTCAAAAACTATTTCTAATGCTTCTACAGTACATTACTAACTTGCTTAGTCATGTTTGGATATGGTTTGTATATTTAGCATGCCTTTGAATATGTTTTTATGAAATATATGTGCTTTTTGACAGCTGGTCTGTCGGTCGAGTTTGTCCTGTTTGAAACTCGACCGATAGGCACCAATGGGTGTTGCCAAAAGCTGTCATCGGTCGAGTTGTCAATACACATAACTCGACCGATAACACTGTGCACAGAATATACATTTGGCTTATTGAATGAGAATTTCCCTCTGAAATAGATTTTCTCAACCAATAGCCTTATTCTTTGGTACTCCTTTGGTACCTTTATATATGCATATTGCCATGTTCTAAATTGCCTATCTTTCTTACAACTCTATCTTTCACATTGCTCTAATTTGGTATATCTATATGTTGCAATTACTTGCTTTGAGTTGTTTTGCTGGTTTTGATGATGATCTCTTTGAATCTCTTGGTTGTGTCTTAAATTGCTTCCGTTGTGATCTAACTTGCTACATCTATATAGGTGTATATCTTGTGTTTGATACAACCTTGAGGTTCTCAGTGGTGATCATTTTTTGGTAATGATGCATATTTGTATGTGAGTTATATCCTTTCATGCTTCTAACATTTCATATCTCTTTGTTTGGATATATCTCTACATCTACTCATAGCTTGCTTTATCTTGTGTATCTTTTGGTATCTCTTGCTATGATCTAGATCCTACTAGTAGTCCTAACTTGTGATATCATCTACTAGTAGTTCATATACATGTAGTTCTAACCTTTTTTATAATTGGCATCTTTGCTCATCTATATGCTATGCTTGTATCTTGTCTCATACATGCTCAAGCTTGTTTCTTGAATTAAATATCTACTATCTTGAGTTGCTTGCATAACATTGTGATGCAGGGTACATAGATCTACATTATATGTACAAATTGGAGTTTTTTTTGATTTTATGCAGATTTGCTCTAGTTTCAGTTTTTGGTGCAAGACTAGTGCTTTTCATGCAGAAATGACCTTCTGAGCAAGACTCATGGCTTTGCGATGAGCTCTGATGGTTTTTGGTCAAATTCCATCATCTTGAGGGTCAAAATTATGTTTTATTGTTTTTCTGTAGTACTTTATCTAGCATTTTGGGTTGTTCAAGTATATGTTTTAACTTGCTTTTCTTTCTATGCTTGGACAAGCCCCTATCTATGCTCTTCTACTCTCCTTATATATATTTGTACTATCTCCTTTCTCTTTAACAAGTGATGTTTCTTATTTCTTCATAACCCCACTTTTTGAAATGACAAAGGGGGAGAAAGGTATGTATTCTTTTAAAAGAGGAAGAAGGCATGTCTTACATGAAGATGAGAAGTATGTCCATGTAAAAGGGAGAAGGTAAATGGGAGAATACATATATGAGTAGAAGACATAGTATTCTATAAATGTTGTGAAAGCTAACCATGCAGGAAAAATAGCATCAATTGAGGGGGAGTATGAGAACTCCATGCACATCAATTGAGGGGGAGCATATGAACTCAATTCCATTGAAACCCCTAGGTTTCTCCAAAGGTATGAATTTACTTAAATGCTTTCAATACATTTATGGAATGGTTTGTCATCTTCAAAAAGGGGAGATTGTTGACTCAAGGTCAATTAGGTCAACGTTGACTCACGTCTAAATTGACTAAACCCATGTTTTGATGATGACTAACCATTCCACATATTGGTGTCTAATGTCTCTACTTGAGTGATTTCAGATTAGGTATAGACACACTCCAAATGCCCTAACTTGTGCATATCAAATTGGAGAAAAGACAAGTCAAAGTCATACAAGTGCACGTTTTTGTAATATGATGTATATCCATTAGAATCATGTTGTAAATCACTTGTAATGATTGTATGACTTGTAATTAATCTTAGAAAAATATCAGGAGAACTTAGATCAAATATTAGAGCACTTTAGATGCATCTTTGAAAATTGATTACAGACACTTTGTCGGTCGAGTTTCCCAGCCTGAAAACTCGACCGATCATCCTTGATCAATTTTCTGGAGATTGCATCGGTCGAGTTGTGTTTACACAGAACTCGACCGATGGAGTAAGTGACCAAATCGATTTTCATTGGTCAGTCGAGTTTCCTCAGGACAAACTCGACCGATGGTCTGAATATCAGTTTTGTCTTTTACTCTATCAGTCGAGTTACCATTATAGAAACTCGACCGATTGCACTGTACGGAAAAGTGCAGAAAAGTGCTTCTAGCCGTTGTGGAGTTGCAACAAGTGAAAATATATCCGTTGCAAGCCACAAAATGGCTAGTTTTTGTTCAAAAGTGTTCCCAAAGGCTGAGAGGCATCCCCAGCTATAAATAGGACCCCTTGGGCTTCATTCCAATGTTGAGAATTCATTGCAAACTCTATGTGAGGATCCTATTATATGGCTGAGTGCTTCCTACAACCTCCTCTCTCTCTCTAAACTTAATCACTTGCTACATCTATTAGAGTGAGTAGGAAATCTATAAGAGAGCTAGTCCTATATGTATATCTTGTGAGGCTCTCACTTCCACCACCTTCCCATCTCTCATTTGCAATCATGAAGATGAAGGTTCTCTCTCTTGTCCAAGAGAGGTGAAAAAGAACAAGGGAAGGAGTCCCTTGGTGAAGATCAAGGCTGAATACTTGAAGCTAGAGTGGGTAAACCCTTGGAGAAGGCAGAAGACTCAAGCTCAAGTGGGTAAGTCCTTGGTGGAAACTTCTCCGAGTGAGGTGCATTCAAAAGCTGAAGATCCAAGAAGAGTGGGTGATCCCTGCAAGGATGAAGACTTGTGCAAGAGTGGGTAAGTCCCTGGAGAAGGCTGAAGACTCTTGCAAAGTGGGTAAGTCCTCGGTAAGGTTGAAGACTCTTTGTCTTGTATAGATAAGTCTTTTGTTTGGTCACACATTGTATGTCTTATGAATGAATATAATAGTGCAATAGTTTGGAAGTCGTAGAGGTTGACCTCTCTACGCAAGTGGACTGACACACTTCTAGTTCGAAGTGTGGAACCACTCGAAATAGCATGTCTAATTGGTGCATGTTCAATCTCTCTCTCCCTTTCTTTGTATGTTTTAGTTGCACTCAAATTACCTATTTAGCAACCTTATCTTGCCATATATCTTGAAGGTTTAAGAGTTTTGTTTAAGTGCTTTCAACTCTATTCACCCCCCCTCTAGAGCATCTAATCACCCATCTAGGATCCAACAATTGGTATCAGAGCGAGTCTTCTCCAAGCATACTTCAAAAAGTAGGAGAAGATGAGTGACTACCTAGGAGGGAGATTCTCGACCAGCCTTCCAATCTTTGATGGGAGCAATTTCCTCTATTGGAGAAGAAGACTTCAATTCTACATCCAAGGATCAAGTATTGAGATGTGGCAAATGATGAACAACCCATACATGCTACCAAAGACAAGGATTGAAGAATGGGAAAAAGATACCTTGAAGAAAACAATCTTGAATGCTAGAGCCATGCACATCCTCTATGCCTCCATGACCCCCACCGAGTTCAACTGGATTTCTTAATGTGAAACAACCTATGTGGTATGGAGAAAGCTTTGCATTACTTATGAAGGGACAAATCAAGTGAAGGAAAGCAAAGTCTACATGCTCAAAGGGCTGCTTGAGAACTTCAAGATGGGAAAGGAGGAGAGCATAGCCAACATGTACTCAAGGCTCAACACCATTTTGAATGGTTTTGCTATTCTAGGACATCCTATGTCTAGTGGGGAGATCAACTCAAAGATACTTAGAACTCTTCCCAAGCGGTGGGAACCCAAGGTGACTTCCATTGAAGAAGCAAGGTCTCTTATGGATATTCCTATTGAAGAGCTCATTGGAAATCTACAAGCACATGAAGCTACACTTGACAAGAGGGAGGAAGTAGAAAGACAAGAGAAGAAAGAGGTAAAGAGAATGAAGAAGGCTGAAATGAAGGCTCAAATTGAAGCTATCATGGAACAAGTCTCTCCATCCTCTCAAGCTAAAGAAGATGCCATGTACTCCAAGAGTAAACTCTACAAGGGCAAGTCCTCCTCCATCCAGTGCTTCACATGTGGAAAGAAAGGTCACTACAAGGAAGATTGCCCACAAGGCAAAAAGACCCATCTTCATAAGAAGAAATGACACTCAAGTTCAAGTGGCTCCTCCAACTCAAGCTCAAGTGAAGATTCAAGTGAAGGATCAAACTCAAGCTCTAGTGATGAAGGAGAATGCCATTTTGCTCTTATAGCATCAACAAGTGAAGACTCAAGTGAGGTAAATCTAAACTCTTTAGATAAAGAATCTTTGATTGCTATTATTCATGATATTTGTGCCTCTATTAAGTCTTCTAAAAGGAAAAAGAAAAAGCTTGCTAAAATTGTTGATAATTTGCATGTAGAACTAGATGATCTTGAACATGCAAATTCTTGCTTGCTTGATGATAAAAATGATGGTCTTAGCCAAGTAGACTCTCTTAAACTTGAAAATGCTAGTTTGATTGATAAGATTAGATTTCTAGAAGCTCAACCTCTCATGCCTAGTTCTAATGAAGAGCATACTTTAATTGTTGATTCTCTCATGCATGATATTGATGTTCTTAAATCTGAAAACAAGGACAAAGATTATGTTTTACAAGAATTAGAAATAGAAAATAACTCCTTGCTTGCTAAAATCAATGTGCATGAATTTGTTCTAGTTCTACTAATAGAGAGAATGATGTTGCTTCTCTTAATATTGATAGAGATTCTTATTTAACTAAAGCTCTTTGCTTAGAAAATGATCTTTTGCATGCTGGAGATAATATTAATCAATTGTCTTCTACTATTGCTTCTCTTAATCATTATAATGACAGTTTGAGATCTTCTTTGCAAAGATTCTTAGTTGGTAAAAAGAGTCTTAATGACATCCTACACTATACTACTAAAAAAATTGGTAGACATAGTTTAGGGTATGATAGTAGTCAAGGGAACAACAAAGATAAAGGACCTCCAATATTCCGTGGAAAATCCTCTAGTTCCAAGACTATGGGCACATGCAACTATTGCAATGAAATTGGTCATTATTCTACTTGTTGTCCTTTTAGGAAAGCAACCAATAGCAATAGGACTTGGGTTGCTAAGCTAACCCCTTCAGACCCAAAAATATGATTGGGGACCATTTCATCTTTCTTTTTGTAGGTACTTGCAAATGGATTGACTTGAGATATTGTTTTGCAAATTGACTTGTCAATCCACATGAAAGAAGAAAGGTGAGATGTGTAGAAGGTGACAACAAGTGGAAAAAGGAATGGTAAGAACAAAGGTAATGTTCTCTTGATTATAACCATTTCTAACTTGTTTTTGTCAAGTTAGTGTGCACTATACATATGGTTTTTGAGTCAAAAGTGGCATT
Organism: Alisma plantago-aquatica; assembly: GCA_963693085.1. Lineage (NCBI taxonomy): Eukaryota > Viridiplantae > Streptophyta > Magnoliopsida > Alismatales > Alismataceae > Alisma > Alisma plantago-aquatica. Next base: position 1,383,267,204 of record OY856410.1, on the reverse strand, counting down.
TTGTGATTCTCTTCACACTCTTGCTCAAAAACTATTTCTAATGCTTATATAGTACATTACTAACTTGCTTAGACATGTTTGGATATGGTTTGTATATTTAGCATGCTTTTGAATATGTTTTTATGAAATATATGTGCTTTTTGACAGCTGGTCTGTCAGTCGAGTTTGTCTTGTTTGAAACTCGACCGATAGGCACCAATGGGTGTTGCCAAAAGCTGTCATCGGTCGAGTTGTCAATGCACAGAACTCGACCGATAACACTGTGTCCAGAATATACATTTGGCTTATTGAATGAGAATTTCCCTTTGAAATAGATTTTCTCAACCAATAGCCTTATTCTTTGGCACTCCTTTGGTACCTTTATATATGCATATTGCCATGTTCTAAATTGCCTATCTTTCTTACAACTCTATCTTTTACATTGCTCTAATTTGGTATATCTATATGTTGCAATTACTTGCTTTGAGTTGTTTTGCAGGTTTTGATGATGATCTCTTTGGATCTCTTGGTTTTGTATTAAATTGCTTCCGTTGTACTCTAACTTGCTACATCTATATAGGTGTATATCTTGTGTTTGATACAACCTTGAGGTTCTTAGTGGTGATCATTTTTTGGTAATGATGCATATTTGTATGTGAGTTATATCCTTTCATGCTTCTAAAATTACATATCTCTTTGTTTGGATATATCTCTACATCTACTCATAGCTTGCTTTATCTTGTGTATCTTTTGGTATCTCTTGCTATGATCTAGATCCTACTAGTAGTCCTAACTTGTGATATCATCTACTAGTAGTTCATATATACATGTAGTTCTAACCTTGTGTATAATTGGAAACTTTGCTCATCTATATGCTATGCTTGTATCTTGTCTCATACATGCTCAAGCTTGTTTCTTGAATTACATATCTACTATCTTGAGTTGCTTGCATAACATTGTGATGCAGGGTACATAAATCTACATTATATGTAGAAATTGGAGTTTTTTTTTGGATTTTATGCAGATTTGCTCCAGTTTTAGTTTTTGGTGCAAGACTAGTGCTTTTCATGCACAAATGACCTTCTAAGCAAGACTCATGACTTCACGATGAGCTCTGATGGTTTTTGGTCAAATTCCATCATCTTGAGGGTCAAAATTATGTTTTATTGTTTTTCTACAACACTTTATCTTGCATTTTGGGTTGTTCAAGTATATGTTTTAACTTGCTTTTCTTTCTATGCTTGGACAAGTCCCTATATATGCTCTTCTACTCTCCTTATATATATTTGTGCTATCTCCTTTCTCTTTAACAAGTGATGTTTCTTATTTCTTCATAACCCCACTTTTTGAAATGACAAAGGGGGAGAAAGGTATGTATTCTTTTAAAAGAGGAAGAAGGCATGTCTTACATGAAGATGAGAAGTATGTCCATGTAAAAGGGAGAAGGTAAATGGGAGAATGCATATATGTGTATAACATATATGAGTAGAAGACATAGTATTCTATAAATGTTGTGAAAGCTAACCATGCAGGAGAAATAACATCAATTGAGGGGGAGTATGAGAACTCCATGCACATCAATTGAGGGGGAGCATATGAACTCAATTCCATTGAAACCCCTAGGTTTCTCCAAAGGTATGAATTTACTTAAATACTTTCAATACATTTATGGAATGGTTTGTCATCTTCAAAAAGGGAGAGATTGTTGAATCAAGGTCAATTAGGTCAACGTTGACTCACATCTAAATTGACTAAACCCATGTTTTGATGATGACTAACCATTCCACATATTGGTGTCTAATGTCTCTACTTGAGTGATTTCAGATTAGGTATAAACACACTCCAAATGCCCTAACTTGCGCATATCAAATTGTAGAAAAGACAAGTTAAAGTCATACAATTACACGTTTTTGTAATATGATGTATATCCATTAGAATCATGTTGTAAATCACTTGTAATGATTGTATGACTTGTAATTAAGCTCAGAAAAATATCAGGAGCACTTAGATCGAATATTAGAGAACTTTAGATGCATCTTTGAAAATTGATTACAGACACTTTGTCGGTCGAGTGTCCCAGCCTGAAAACTCGAACGATCATCTTTGATCAATTTTTTGGAGATTGCATCGGTCGAGTTGTGTTTACACAGAACTCGACCGATGGAGTAACTGACCAAATCGATTTTCATTGGTCGGTCGAGTTTCCTCAGGACAAACTCGACCGATGGTCTGAATATCGACTTTGTCTTTTACTCTATCGGTCGAGTTACCCATATAGAAACTCGACCGATTGCCTTGTACGAAAAAGTGCAGAAAAGTGCTTCTAGCCATTGTGGAGTTGCAACAAGTGAAAATATATCCGTTGCAAGCCACAAAACGGCTAGTTTTCATTCACAAGTGTTCCCAAAGGATAAGAGGCATCCCTAGCTATAAATAGGACCCCTTGGGCTTCATACTAAGGTTGAGTATTCATTGCAAACTCTATGTGAGGTTCCTATTCTATAGCTGAGTGCTTCCTACAATCTCCTCTCTCTCTAAGCTTAATCATTTGCTACATCCATTAGAGTGAGTAGGAAATCTGTAAGAGAGCTAGTCCTATATGTATATCTTGTGAGGCTCTCACTTCCACCACCTCCCCATCTCTCATTTGCAATCATGAAGATGAAGGTTCTCTCTCTTGTCCAAGAGAGGTGAAGAAGAACAAGGGAAGGAGTCCCTTGGTGAAGATCAAGGCTGAAGACTTGGAGTTAGAGTGGGTAAGACCTTGGAGAAGGCAGAACACTCAAGCTCAAGTGGGTAAGTCCTTGGTGGAAACTTCTCCGAGTGAAGGTGAAGTCAAAAGCTGAAGATCCAAGAAGAGTGGGTGATCCCTGCAAGGCTGAAGACTTGTGCAAGAGTGGGTAAGTCTTTGGAGAAGGCCGAAGACTTTTGCAAAGTGGGTAAGCCATTGGTAAGGTTGAAAACTCTTTGTATTGGATAGGTAAGTCTTTTGTTTGGTCACACATTGTATGTCTTATGAATGAATATAAGAGTGCAACAGTTTGGAAGTCCTAGAGGTTGACCTCTCTAGGAAAATGGACTGACACACTTCTAGTTTGAAGTGTGGAACCACTCTAAATAGCTTGTCTAATTGGTGCATGTTCAATCTCTCTCTCTCCCTTTCTATGTATGTTTTAGTTGCACTCAAATTACCTGTTTAGAAACCTTATCTTGTCATATATCTTGAAGGTTTAATGAGTTTTGTTTAAGTGCTTTCAGCTCTATTCACCCCCCTCTAGAGCATGTAATCACCCATCTAGGATCCAACAATTGGTATCAGAGCGGGTATTCTCCAAGCATACTTCAACAAGTAGGAGAAGATGGGTGACTACCTAGGAGGGAGATTCTCGACCAGCATTCCAATCTTTGATGGGAGCAATTTCCTCTATTGGAGAAGAAGGCTTCAATTCTACATCCAAGGATCAAGTATTGAGATGTGGCAAACGGTGAACAACCCATACATCTACCAAAGACAAGGATTGAAGAATGGAATGAAGATATCTTGAAGAAAGCAACCTTGAATGCTAGATCCATGCACATCCTCTATGCCTCCATGACCCCCACCGAGTTCAACCGGATTTCTTCATGTGAAACAGCCTATGAGGTATGGAGAAAGCTTTGCATCACTTATGAAGGGACAGATCAAGTGAACAAAAGCAAAGTCCAAATGCTCAAAGGGCTGCTTGAGAACTTCAAGATGGAAAAGGAGGAGAGCATAGCCAACATGTACTCAAGGCTCAACACCATTTTGTATGGCCTTGCCATTCTAGGACATCCTATGTCTAGTGGGGAGATCAACTCAAATATCCTTAGAACTCTTTCCAAGCGGTGGGAACCCAAGGTGACTTCCATTGAAGAAGCAAGGTCTCTTAGGGATATTCCTATTGAAGAACTCATTGGAAATCTACAAGCACATGAAGCTACACTTGACAAGAGGGAGGAAGTAGAAAGATAAGAGAAGAAAAAGCTAAAGAGAATGAAGAAGGTTGAAATGAAGGCTCAAATTGAAGCTATCATGGAACAAGTCTCTCCATCCTCTCAAGCTAAAGAAGATGCCATGTACTCCAAGAGTAAACTCTACAAGGGCAAGTCCTCCTCCATCTGGTGCTTCACATGTGGAAATAAGGGTCACTACAAGGAAGATTGCCCACAAGGCAAAAAGACCCATCTTCACAAGAAGAAATGACACTCAAGTTCAAGTGGCTCCTCCAACTCAAGCTCAAGTGAAGATTCAAGTGAAGGATCAATCTCAAGCTCTAGTGACGAAGGAGAATGCCATTTTTCTCTTATAGAATCAACAAGTGAAGATTCAAGTGAGGTAAATCTAAACTCTTTAGATAAAGAATATTTGATTGCTATTATTCATGATATTTGTGCCTCTCTTAAGTCTTCTAAAAGGAAAAAGAAAAAGCTTGCTAAAATTGTTGATAATTTGCATGTAGAACTAGATGATCTTGAACATGCAAATTCTTGCTTGCTTGATGATAAAAATGATGGTCTTAGCCAAGTAGACTCTCTTAAACTTGAAAATGCTAGTTTGCTTGATAAGATTAGATTTCTACAAGCTCAACCTCTCATGCCTAGTTCTAATGAAGAGCATAATTCAATTGTTGATTCTCTAATGCATGATATTGATGTTCTTAAATATGAAAATAAGGACAGAGATTACGTTTTGCAAGAATTAGAAACAAAAATGACTCCTTGCTTGCTAAAATCAATGTGCACTAATCTTGTTTTAGTTCTACTAATAGAGAGAATGATGTTGCTGCTCTTCATATTGATAGAGATTCTTATTTAACTAAAACTCTTTGCTTAGAAAATGATCTTTTGCATGCTAGATATAATATTAATCAATTGTCTTCTACTATTGATTCATTTAAGCATGATAATGACAGTTTGAGATCTTCTTTGCAAAGATTCTTAGTTGGTAAAAAGAGTCTTAATGACATCCTACACCATACTACTAAACAAATTGGTAGACATGGTTTAGGGTACGATAGTAGTCAAGGGAACAACAAAGATAAAGGACCTCCAATATTCCATGGAGAATCCTCTAGTTCCAAGACTATGGGCACATGCAACTATTGCAATGAAATTGGTCATTATTCTACTTGTTGTCCTTTTAGGAAAGCACCCAAGAGCAATAGGACTTGGGTTTCTAAGCTAACCCCTTCAGACCCAAAAATATGATTGGGGACCATTTCATCTTTCTTTTTGTAGGTACTTGCAAATGGATCGACTTGAGCTATTGTTTTGCAAATTGACTTGTCAATCCACATGAAAGAAGAAAGGTGAGATGTGTAGAGGGTGACAACAAGTGGAAAAAGGAATGGTAAGAACAAAGGTAATGTTCTCTTGATTATAACCATTTCTAACTTATTTTTGTCAAGTTAGTGTGCACTATACATATGGTTTTTGAGTCAAAAGTGGCATTTTTTGATTCTCTTCACACACTTGCTCAAAAACTGTTTCTAATGCTTCTATAGTACATTACTAACTTGCTTAGACATGTTTGGATATGGTTTGTATATTTAGCATGCCTGTGAATATGTTTTTATGAAATATATGTGCTTTTTGACAGTTGGTCTGTCGGTCGAGTTTCGACTGTTTGAAACTCGACCGATAGGCACCAATGGGTGTTGCCAACAACTGTCATCGGTCGAGTTGTCAATGCACATAACTCAAACGATAACACTGTGCACTGAATATACATTTGGCTTATTGAATGAGAATTTCCCTCTGAAATAGATTTTCTCAACCAATAGCCTTATTCTTTGGCACTCCTTTGGTACCTTTATATATGCATATTGCCATGCTCTAAATTGCCTATCTTGTTTACAACTCTATCTTTCACATTGTTCTAATTTGGTATATCTATATGTTGCAATTACTTGCTTTGAGTTGTTTTGTAGGTTTTGATGATGATCTCTTTGGATATCTTAGTTGTGTCTTAAATTGCTTCCGTTGTGCTCTAACTTGCTACATCTATATAGGTGTAAATCTTGTGTTTGATACAACCTTGAGGTTCTTAGTGGTGATCATTTTTTTGGTAATGATGCATATTTGTATGTGAGTTATATCCTTTCATGCTTCTAACATTGCATATCTCTTTGTTTGAATATATCTCTACATCTACTCATAGCTTGCTTTATCTTGTGTATCTTTTGGTATCTCTTGCTATGATCTAGATCCTACTAGTAGTCCTAACTTGTGATATCATCTACTAGTAGTTCATATACATGTAGTTCTAACCTTGTTTATAATTGGCATCTTTGCTCATCTATATTCTATGCTTGTATCTTGTCTCATGCATGCTCAAGATTTTTTCTTGAATTACATATCTACTATCTTGAGTTGCTTGTATAACATTGTGATGCAGGGTACATCGATCTACATTATATGTAGAAATAGGAGTTTTTTTGGATTTTATGCAGATTTGCTCCAGTTTCAGTTTTTGGTGCAAGACTAGTGCTTTTCATGCAGAAATGATCTTCTGTGCAAGACTCATGGCTTTGTGACGAGCTCTGATGGTTTTTGGTCAAATTCCATCATCTTGAAGGTCAAAATTATGTTTTATTATTTTTCTGCATCACTTTATCTTGCATTTTGGGTTGTTCAAGTATATGTTTTAACTTGCTTTTCTTTCTATGCTTGGATAGGCCCCTATCTATGCTCTTCTACTCTCCTTATATATATTTGTGCTATCTCCTTTCTCTTTAACAAGTGATGTTTCTTATTTCTTCATAACCCCACTTTTTGAAATGACAAAGGGGGAGAAAGGTATGTCTTCTTTTAAAAGAGGAAGAAGGCATGTCTTACATGAAGATGAGAAGTATGTCCATGTAAAAGGGAGAAGGTAAATGGGAGAATACATATATGTGTAGAACATATATGAGTAGAAGACATAATATTCTATAAATGTTGTGAAAGCTAACCATGCAGAAGAAATAACATCAATTGAGGGGGAGTATGAGAACTCCATGCACATCAATTGAGGGGGAGCATATGAACTCAATTCCATTGAAACCCCTAGGTTTCTCCAAAGGTATGAATTTACTTAAATGCTTTCAATACATTTATGGAATGGTTTGTCATCTTCAAAAAGGGGGAGATTGTTGACTTAAGGTCAATTAGGTCAATGTTGACTCACGTCTAAATTGACTAAACCCATGTTTTGATGATGACTAACCATTCCGCATATTGATGTCTAATGTCTCTACTTGATTGATTTCAAATTAGGTATAGACACACTCCAAATGCCCTAACTTGCGCATATCAAATTGGAGAAAAGACAAGTCAAAGTCATACAAGTGCAAATTTTTGTAATATGATGTATATCCATTAGAATCATGTTGTAAATCACTTGTAATGATTGTATGACTTGTAATTAAGCTTAGAAAAATATCAGGAGCACTTAGATCGAATATTAGAGCACTTTAGATGCATCTTTGAAAATTGATTATAGACACTTTGTCGGTCGAGTTTCCCAGCCTGAAAACTCGACCGATCATCCTTGATCAATTTTCTGGAGATTGCATCGGTCAAGTTGTGTTTACACAGAACTCGACCGATGGAGTAACTGACCAAATCGATTTTCATTGGTCGGTCGAGTTTCCTCAAGAGAAACTCGACCGATTGTCTGAATATCAACTTTGTCTTTTACTCTATCGGTCGAGTTACCCTTATAGAAACTCGACCGATTGCACTGTATGGAAAAGTGCAGAAAAGTGCTTCTATCCGTTTTGGAGTTGCAACAAGTGAAAATATATCCGTTGCAAGCCACAAAATGGCTAGTTTTCGTTCACAAGTGTTCCCAAAGGCTAAGAGGCATCCCCAACTATAAATAGGACCCCTTGGGCTTCATTCCAAGGTCGAGCATTCATTGCAAACTCTATGTGAGGTTCCTATTCTATAGCTGAGTGCTTCTTACAACCTCCTCTCTCTCTCTAAGCTTAATCACTTGCTACATCCATTAGAGTGAGTAGGAAATCTGTAAGAGAGCTAGTCCTATATGTATATCTTGTGAGGCTCTCACTTCCACCACCTCCCCATCTCTCATTTGCAATCATGAAGATGAAGGTTCTCTCTCTTGTCCAAGAGAGGTGAAGAAGAACAAGGGAAGGAGTCCCTTGGTGAAGATCAAGGCTGAAGACTTGGAGCTAGAGTGGGTAAGCCCTTGGAAAAGGCAGAAAACTCAAGCTCAAGTGGGTAAGTCCTCGGTGGAATCTTCTCCGAGTGAAGGTGAAGTCAAAAGCTGAAGATCCAAGAAGAGTGGGTGATCCCTGCAAGGCTAAAGACTTGTACAAGAGTGGGTAAGTATTTGGAGAAGGCCGAAGACTCTTGCAAAGTGGGTAAGTCTTCGGTAAGGTTGAAGACTCTTTGTCTTGGATAGGTAAGTCTTTTGTTTGGTCACACATTTTATGTCTTATGAATGAATATAAGAGTGCAATAGTTTGGAAGTCCTAGAGGTTGACCTCTCTAGGCAAGTGGAGTGACACACTTCTAGTTTGAAGTGTAGAACCACTCTAAATAGCTTGTCTAATTGGTGCATGTTCAATATCTCTCTCCCTTGCTATGTATGCTTTAGTTGCACTCAAATTACCTATTTAGAAACCATATCTTGTCATATATCTTGAAGGTTTAATGAGTTTTGTTTAAGTGCTTTCAGCTCTATTCACCCCCCCTCTAGAGCATCTAATCACCCATCTAGGATCCAACAATTGGTATCAGAGTGGGTCTTCTCCAAGCATACTTCAACAAGTAGAAGAAGATGGGTGACTACCTTGGAGGGAGAGTGTCGACCAGCCTTCCAATCTTTGATGGGAGCAATTTCCTCTATTGGAGAAGAAGGCTTCAATTCTACATCCAAAGATCAAGTATTGAGATGTGGCAAATGGTGAACAACCCATACATGCTACCAAAGACAAGGATTGAAGAATGGGATGAAGATACCTTGAAGAAAGCAACTTTGAATGCTAGAGCCATGCACATCCTCTATGCCTCCATGACCCCCACCAAGTTCAATCAGATTTCTTCATGTGAAATAGCCTATGAGGTATGGGGAAAGCTTTGCATCACTTATGAAGGGACAGATCAAGTGAAGGAAAGCAAATCAACATGCTCAAAGGGCTGCTTGAGAACTTCAAGATGGGAAAGGAGGAGAGCATAGCCAACATGTACTCAAGGATCAACACCATTTTGAATGGTCTTGCTATTCTAGGACATCCTATGTCTAGTGGGGAGATCAACTCAAAGATCCTTAGAACTCTTCCCAAGCGGTGGGAACCCAAAGTGACTTCCATTGAAGAAGCAAGGTCTCTTAGGGATATTCCTATTGAAGAACTCATTGGAAATCTACAAGCACATGAAGCTACACTAGACAAGAGGGAGGAAGTAGAAAGACAAGAGAAGAAAGAGGTAAAGAGAATGAAAAAGGCTGAACTGAAGGCTCAAATTGAAGCTATCATGGAACAAGTCTCTCCATCCTCTCAAGCTAAAGAAGATGCCATGTACTCGAAGGGTAAACTCTACAAGGGAAAGTCCTCCTCCATCCGGTGCTTCAAATGTGGAAAGAAGGGTCATTAAAAGGAAGATTTCCCACAATGCAAAAAGATCCATATTCACAAGAAGAAATGACACTCAAGTTCTAGTGGCTCCTCCAACTCAAGCTCAAGTGAAGATTCAAGTGAAGGATCATGCTTAAGCTCTAGTGACGAAGGAGAATGCCATTTTTCTCTTATAGCATCTAAAAGTGAAGACTCAAGTGAGGTAAATCTAAACTCTTTAGATAAAGAATCTTTGATTGCTATTATTCATGATATTTGTGCCTCTCTTAAGTCTTCTAAAAGTAAAAAGAAAAAGCTTGCTAAAATTGTTGATAATTTGCATGTAGAACTAGATGATCTTGAACATGCAAATTCTTGCTTGCTTGATGATAAAAATGATGGTCTTAGCAAAGTAGACTCTCTTAAACTTGAAAATGCTAGTTTGCTTGATAAGATTAGATTTCTAGAAGCTCAACCTCTCATGCCTAGTTCTAATGAAGAGCATACTTTAATTGTTGATTCTCTCATGCATGATATTGATGTTCTTAAATCTGAAAACAAGGACAAAGATTATGTTTTGCAAGAATTAGAAATAGAAAATTCCTCCTTGCTTGATAAAATCAATGTGCATGAATCTTGTTCTAGTTCTACTAATAGAGAGAATGATGTTGCTGCTCTTCATATTGATAGAGATTCTTATTTAACTAAAGCTCTTTGCTTAGAAAATGATCTTTTGCATGATAGAGATAATATTAATCAATTGTCTTCTACTATTGCTTCTCTTAAGTATGATAATGACAGTTTGAGATCTTCTTTGCAAAGATTCTTAGTTGGTAAAAAGAGTCTTAATGACATCCTACACCATACTACTAAACAAATTGGTAGACATGGTTTAGGGTATGATAGTAGTCAAGGGAACAACAAAGATAAATGACCTCCAATATTCCATGGAGAATCCTCTAGTTCCAAGACTATGAGCACATGCAACTATTGCAATGAAATTGGTCATTATTCTACTTGTTGTCCTTTTAGGAAAGCACCCAAGAGCAATAGGACTTGGGTTTCTAAGCTAACCCCTTCGGACCCAAAAATATGATTGGGGACCATTTCATCTTTCTTTTTGTAGGTACTTGCAAATGGATTGACTTGAGCTATTGTTTTGCAAATTGACTTGTCATTCCACATGAAAGAAGAAAGGTGAGATGTGTAGAGGGTGACAACAAGTGGAAAAAGGAATGGTAAGAACAAAGGTAATGTTCTCTTGATTATAACCATTTCTAACTTGTTTTTGTCAAGTTAGTGTGCACTATACATATGGTTTTTGAGTCAAAAGTGGCATTTTGTGATTCTCTTCACACTCTTGCTCAAAAACTATTTCTAATGCTTCTATAGTACATTACTAACTTTCTTAGACATGTTTGGATATGGTTTGTATATTTAGCATGCTTTTGAATATGTTTTTATGAAATATATGTGCTTTTTGACAGCTGGTCTGTCGGTCGAGTTTGTCCTGTTTGAAACTCGACCGATACGCACCAATGGGTGTTGGCAACATATGTCATCGGTCGAGTTGTCAATGCACAAAACTCGACCGATAACACTGTGCACAGAATATACATTTGGCTTATTGAATGAGAATTTCCCTCTGAAATAGATTTTATCAACCAATAGCCTTATTCTTTGGCACTCCTTTGGTACCTTTATATATGCATATCGCCATGTTCTAAATTGCCTATCTTGCTTACAACTCTATATTTCACATTGCTCTAATTTGGTATATCTATATGTTGCAATTACTTACTTTGAGTTGTTTTGCAGGTTTTGATGATGATATCTTTGGATCTCTTGGTTGTGTCTTTAATTGCTTCCGTTGTGCTCTAACTTGGTACATCTATATAGGTGTATATCTTGTATTTGATACAACCTTGAGGTTCTTAGTGGTGATCATTTTGTGGTAATGATGCATATTTGTATGTGAGTTATATCCTTTCATGCTTCTAAAATTGCATATCTCTTTGTTTGGATATATCTCTACATCTACTCATAGCTTGCTTTATCTTGTGTATCTTTTGGTATCTCTTGCTATGATCTAGATCCTACTAGTAGTCCTAACATGTGATATCATCTACTAGTAGTTCATATACATGTAATTCTAACCTTGTTTATAATTGACATCTTTTCTCATCTATATGCTTTGCTTGTGTCTTGTCTCATACATGCTCAAGCTTGTTTCTTGAATTACATATCTACTATCTTGAGTTGCTTGCATAACATTGTGATGCAAGGTACATAGATCTACATTATATGTAGAAATTGGAGTTTTTTTTGGATTTTATGCAGATTTGCTCCAGTTTCAATTTTTGGTGCAAGACTAGTGCTTTTCATGCAGAAATGACCTTATGAGAAAGACTCATGGCTTCACGATGAGCTCTGATGGTTTTTGGTCAAATTCCATCATATTGAGGGTCAAAATTATGTTTTATTATTTTTCTACAACACTTTATCTTGCATTTTGGGTTGTTCAAGTATATGTTTTAACTTGCTTTTCTTTCTATGCTTGGACAAGCCCCTATCTATGCTCTTCTACTCTCCTTATATATATTTGTGTTAACTCCTTTCTCTTTAACAAGTGATGTTTCTTATTTCTTCATAACCCCACTTTTTGAAATGACAAAGGGGGAGAAAGGTATGTCTTCTTTTAAAAGAGGAAGAAGGCATGTCTTACATGAAGATGAGAAGTATGTCCATGTAAAAGGGAGAAGGTAAATGGGAGAATACATATATGTGTAGAACATATATGAGTAGAAGACATAGTATTCTATAAATGTTGTGAAAGCTAACCATGCAGGAGAAATAGCATCAATTGAGGGGGAGTATGAGAACTCCATGCACATCAATTGAGGGGGAGCATATGAACTCAATTCCATTGAAACCCCTAGGTTTCTCCAAAGGTATGAATTTACTTAAATGCTTTCAATACATTTATGGAATGGTTTGTCATCTTCAAAAAGGGGAGATTGTTGACTCAAGGTCAATTAGGTCAATGTTGACTCACGTCTAAATTGACTAAACCCATGTTTTGCTGATGACTAACCATTCCACATATTGGTGTCTAATGTCTCTACTTGAGTGATTTCAGATTAGGTATAGACACACTCCAAATGCCCTAACTTGCGCATATCAAATTGGAGAAAAGACAAGTCAAAGTCATACAAGTGCATATTTTTGTAATATGATGTATATCCATTAGAATCATGTTGTAAATCACTTGTAATGATTGTATGACTTGTAATTAAGCTTAGAAAAATATCAGGAGCACTTAGATCAAATATTAGAGCACTTTAGATGCATCTTTGAAAATTGATTACAGACACTTTGTCGGTCGAGTTTCCCAGCCTGAAAACTCGACCGATCATCCTTGATCAATTTTCTGGAGATTGCATCGGTCGAGTTGTGTTTACACAGAACTCGACCGATGGAGTAACTGACCAAATCAATTTTCATTGGTCGGTCGAGTTTCCTCAGGACAAACTCGACCGATGGTCTGAATATCGGCTTTGTCTTTTACTATATCGGTCGAGTTACCCTTATCGAAACTCGACCGATTGCACTGTACAGAAAAGTGCAGAAAAGTGCTTCTAGCCATTGTGGAGTTGCAACAAGTGAAAATATATCTGTTGCAAGCCACAAAATGGCTAGTTTTCATTCACAAGTGTTCCCAAAGGCTAAGAGGCATCCCCAGCTATAAATAGGACCCCTTGGGCTTCATTCCAAGGTTGAGCATTCATTGCAAACTCTATGTGAGGTTCCTATTCTATAGCTGAGTGCTTCCTACAGCCTCCTCTCTCTCTATAAGCTTAATCACTTGCTACATCCATTAGAGTGAGTAGGAAATCTGTAAGAGAGCTAGTCCTATATGTATATCTTGTGAGGCTCTCACTTCCACCACCTCCCCATCTCTCATTTGCAATCATGAAGATGAAGGTTCTCTCTCTTATCCAAGATAGGTGAAGAAGAACAAGGGAAGGAGTCCCTTGGTGAAGATCAAGGCTGAAGACTTGGAGCTAGAGTGGGTAAGCCCTTGGAGAAGGTAGAAGACTCAAGCTCAAGTGGTTAAGTCCTTGGTGGAAACTTCTCTGAGTGAAGGTGAAGTCAAAAGCTGAAGATCCAAGAAGAGTGGGTGATCCCTGCAAGGCTGAAGACTTGTGCAAGAGTGGGTAAGTCCTTGGAGAAGGCCGAAGACTCTTGCAAAGTGGGTAAGTCTTTGGTAAGGTTGAAGACTCTTTGTCTTGGATAGGTAAGTCTTTTGTTTGGTCACGCATTGTATGTCTTATGAATGAATATAAGAGTGCAATAGTTTGGAAGTCCTAAAGGTTGACCTCTCTAGGCAAGTGGACTGACACACTTCTAGTTTGAAGTGTGGAACCACTATAAATAGCTTATCTAATTGGTGCATGTTCAATCTCTCTCTCCCTTGCTATGTATGTTTTAGTTGCACTCAAATTACCTATTTAGCAACCTTATCTTGTCATATATCTTGAAGGTTTAATGAGTTTTGTTTAAGTGCTTTTAGCTCTATTAACCCCCCCTCTAGAGCATCTAATCACCCATCTAGGATCCAATAGTTATGATATGATATAATTATTGTTTTAATATGGTATAGTAGTTGATTATTTTGATGGGCTATATTTTGATGTAAATATGTGTTCTTTTCATATGCTATAGGTGTTCTTGTAACAATTTTGATGTGATATGTGTTGTTTTAGTATGATATATATGATGTTGCAACGATGTTAAAATTTTCTTGTTTTTAGGTGATATTAACATTTTACTGTTGGTATTATTTTCTCTAATAAAATCAAAGGAAAAATAATATTATTATTGTTTGATATTAAATGATCATTGGCATCTTTGATAGTTTATTTTAGATAATGAAATTATTTACAACTGTGTAGGTGATTTTGTCTGAAATTTTATTTTTCTAGAAAAATCATCTTCAAATTTGGGTTCGGGTTTGGTTCTGAGTTTAGATTTTTCAATTTGAGTCAGTTCTAGATTGAGAGATATGAGTAAATTGCGGTCCGAGTTTGGGTTTAGATTTTACAGTTAAAAAATCTAGATAAGATTTTGTGACTTAGAACCAGCGTGAATCTAATTTTTGACCCCTAGAAAAACTACACCACACAGTTGACCCATATAAATATGAAGTGGAATTCAATCATCATGCAGAATGTACACTTATGGAGGTATATTAATATCTCTATTTTCTCTTAAAAAATGTGGACTTCAACCAATATGATGTGATTAGGTCAAGTTACTTTAGTTATTCTACATTTATATAATTGTTTAGAGCGTGATTTTTTCTATAAAGCTTAATTGCTAATTCTAGGATTATGGTAACATTAATTTAAGCTTCTAGCTCTATGAGTTGTTTTTCAAAATATTTATTGAATTAATAATTTCTTTTGTCTAGAATTTTAATATGAACAAGTAAAAAAAATTGTGTATGTATTGAAGTCAAGATTTGAAGGAGATATATTTTCTATAGCAAAAGTTTGCACATGTGTCTTGAAAAAACTTTTAAGACATAAAGGAGATAAATACTAAATAAATAACTATTAAAAATATTAATGAATTAAAATTAGTATTTAGTATTTAGTAATGTTGATAGAAATTTTATTTGCAAATGTAATAAAAATGAATGAGTGCAATTGGAGATCAAATGAGTAAGATAACATTTTTAGTAATATATGTTTAATCACTTTGACTAGACACTTTAACCAATCACTTTGACTAGAATCATCGATTGATGCATAACCGCTTAACTCCCACATTTCCACTTGGTACTTCAATCACCTGTAGCACTATTTTAATACAATCAACAATGAAATGCTTGTTAGATGTTAGAAATTATTATTAGTTAATAGGTACATTTGTAAAATGGGTCTAACTGTCTTGGTCTGTTAGAATTAATTTTTTTCCTTGTATTTGCTTCATTTTCTATATATAGTAGAGGAGTGTTCCGCCTATCAATAAAAAATATAACACAACTTAGTTTCCACATAGTATCATTTTATTGATCCTAAATCTCACCCTAAAGATAAAAGAGAGTGCCTCCGCCTGTGGGGATCCACTGTCTCGTATTAACTCGACCATTTATCAGATATTTTTTGAGCCTCCATGGTCATCTTCTCTTAACTTCTCTTTCAGTTAAAATTTTAAGTTTTCAGCATCCCCTTTGTCAGAACTGCATATATTTTTCTTTTTATGATAAAATATGCAACTTCTACATATAACTTCCAATAAAGATAGGATTTTTTCCCCTATTCCACCCATCCTCATTTACTATAGTGACTTAGATCCCCTCAGTCCTCTATATATCTTCCCATAATAGAGATTTGACAATCACCCGACTCTTGTTAGAGTGCAACGACATGACTCTAGTCTACTTAAATCGGTGTTGTTGTATATTTGCATATACAATAGACCCTTCGTCTCAACATATCTTTTGTCTTAGACGATGACACATGCATTGTTGTTAACACAATTCACTCCTATTAAGACATACACGAGCATATGTTGTGGTTTTCCTTAAGCGGACTCAGTCCCAGGATGACTTCATCTAGAATGCTCGTTCCATGGGCTGCCTCTGAATCTGTTGTACCGAGCTTGTTGTTCTGGTCTTATCCCTGAAAATCCTTGCAATTTATTTTCTCAAAACCCACCCGAAAAAATAATGAAGTGTGTGTACAATTGAGATTAACAGAGACAAATTGGGACAGCAAGCTCGGGACAACATATTTGTACACTTATGGGCCTCAATGTGGCCTCCAATGCCATAAGTGGCTTCCGCCCAAAGGAATCCCTCCCGGTGTAAGCCGCACTTTTTGAGGAGCTCATAGTGTTTAGTCGATGGTTTCCCTCCATTCCCACATCTACTACATCCATAAGATCAATTTCACAATCCACAGGCATAGACTGCATAGTTGACTATACAAGTAGCGTGGAGCCATGACCTGATGGTTGGAGGCATATTTTATCTTATAATTTTTTTTGCTCTACACAAGGTTTAAACACAAGACCTAATTCAACATACAAACCACTACACCATTCTAGACTTTTTACTATATTGCGTAATAGATAATTTAAATAATGAAACTATGTTTTATGTATTTCTACACTTATGATATATCTGTGTTGTAAATTTTGTATATTCTATACAGAATCCTTAAATGTACGTATATTATATCCCAAAGTTTTCTGAAAAAATGGAGAGGCATGGTCCATGTTTGCCTATGGCTCCGACTCTAAACGCACGTCATCTGCTCCTGTTGATGGCCGTTTAGCATTAGCCCATGAATGTAATTTTCAACCAATCTCAAACACGCCCAATGGCCGTCTACTTCTTGGTCCGTTGTCAAGACACCGCTGCACCAATTTGATCATCCTCGTCTCAGTAAGGGCACACCAGGACAGTTGCGAGAAGAAGAGACACATTGGACGACACCGTCGGTAAAGACCACAAAAGTCCATACTAACGCTGCTTTCAAGCCTAACATGGTGATCGGCCTAGGAGGGGCTTGGAGAGACACACATGGATGAATCATGCAGTCATGAGAAAGTAATTGACAGGAGGGGGCTCCACACTCTGAGCATAGGGTAGTGACATACTCAAAGTCATGAGGGAATCCTTATGACAAGGTACCAACAATGTGATCATCGAAACAGACTGTTTGATCATCGTCGATGCAATCAGAAAAGGCCAGCAACTCAGAGGCTACGAAGGAGCCGAAATACAGAAAATTTGTGTCCTATCCCCGTCATTCTGTGTTTTCAATATCTGTATTGAAAGTAGAGAAAGTAATCGTGTAGCTCATGCTCTCACTGATGAAACCTCAAGGGGTTTCTCCCTGGGTGTTTCTACAGTAGAATCGTAGAGCAATATCCTTGTATTGGCAAACTTAGATCTGAATAAAGAATAGAGCAGAAGTCTTTTGAATCGTAGAGCAATATCTGGCTTGACCGCCCGGACTACGCTGGCCGGGTATAGAGCAGAAGTCTTAAAGTCAAACAAAAATGTAGATACAACGGACTGGAGTTGTTGGTCTCATTTTTTTAACTATATAACCAATCTATCATGGAGCAGTGTGCTGCTACCTTCATTTATTTGACACAAATATGACCCCCCTCGTGGGTGAATTCCTCAAGTTTTTCTTCCCCCTCTGTTGGAGTCCTTCCTTTATCTTCACGTGCTGTCCTCTTCTTCCTCCTAGTTGCTTATTGATATATAATTCCTCTCCTACACCTTTGATTATTATTTTTCCTCGACCACTCATACATTTTTACGCTAGTTGGTTTGAGAGAGTTCAAATGTCTATTTTCGACTCCAAATACTTATGCTATATGTAGTTAGTGTGCTGGAGAGATATACATGACATAGAGAGTATGAGGGGAGAGAGAGAGAGAGAGAGAGAGAGAGAGTATTAATCAGTTCAAGTTATTTTGATCTTGATGGAGTTTTTATTCAACACATCCGTTCTACCAATGTCTGTGTGGTGCCTCGTTCTACAAAGTATCATACTTTCAATTGATCATCAATGTATCTCTTTCCTAATGACACTGTGTTTCTTCATGTTCATTCCACGCTATGCATGTGGATGGTTCTTTGTTCTTATTCTAGTTAGCTAGCACATTCATGAAACATTGATGGATCTAAGGTGCAATATTGACATGCTAGATTAGAGTTTGTTGCACCTATTCTAGTCTCTTATTCCCTCTAGTATTAGTGTTGTATAAATCTTATTGCATTGTCACGAGATGGAAGCTCATAGATATCTAGCTTGTTGTATTAGTGTTGTCCATATTTTTTGGAAGCTCATAGATATCTAGCTTGAAAATACTTCATCTAAAAATTTGATTTGTATCCATATTTATCTTCACTGAGCTACTTTGTTCATATATTCTCCAAGTTGCATATGTTGTTTCTCAAGTTGAGATAGTGCTTCTAGTGATATACTTGGGTTTTCTTTGATAGTTCTTTCATTCCTATCAAGCCTTTGAGTTTCACACTCCATGCTTATGAAATATAGCATTCCAATCATCATCAACTCATTGTGTTTGTGTTTGTGACGCGTTATGTATTTTTGTAGTCTTTTCTACTTTGGTCCAGTTGTCTACACTTCCCAGATGATTTGGAGATACCTCTACTGCTACATTGATGTCATGAGATGTGTTGATTATGCTTATTCCAACCACACATTCCTTTTCGATGAATATGGCGTAGTCGTGGTGCTTTGATCATTTATTCTAGATTGGTGGTAGTGACTTTTTGCTATGGTGCTTAGATTCCATGTACTACTTTGTTCCACATGTACTTCATAAGATCTTCTCCATAGACTTAAGTATTTCTCACCTCCAGAACATAATTTCAAAGGAGGCATCATTAAGTATTCTTTTATTAGCTGGAGAGATATGTTTAAAGGGGGGGTGTAAATTCCTATATGGGGGTGATATTTATATTTCTTATTTGTCATATTGTCTAATTGAGTCTAGTAAGTCCAAGTTAGATATGTGTTTCACCCATACTCTAGCTTGAGGGGTAGTTTCTAGATGTGACAAATTATTACTAGTTAATTGGTTCATTCCTAATGTGGGTCTAATGGTCTTGTCCTGTTATCACGATTGATTCCTTGTACTTGCCTCCTTTTCTATATATAACAGAGGAGTGTGTTATCGATGAATAAGAAATACAACACACATTTTTTTCCTACTTCGATGAGTTATGAGGTGTTACTTGCACTTATAAAGTGTGTGGTCCCTTTGCTCATTGCCAATTAGTTTTGAGTTGAATACCACACATTCTTATATGGTATTAGAGTGCATCCTATGAAACAAGTGTAAGGACCACTCTCTATGCAAAATAACAAGTGCAAGCCCATAAATAGGTAGCTGCACTTGAGGAGGGATGTGAAAATAATCCCACACTATTGAGTTTGGGGGTATTCCTTGGTCTTATAAACCCTCTCCTCCACCTTGACTCATTTTTAATTGGTTTTGTGGTCCCTTCACTTATTGTCAATAAGTTATGATTTGAATACCACACATTCGTATAATGCTAATACTTGGTAGTTTGCTTAATAAATTAGATGGAATTTGAAGCTTAGCTTTTAATAACATAAACTGACTACTGAAGCCCTAAACATGAAGTCTGAAAATTTAAGGGGTGACATTTTTTTAGGGAAGGGAGAACACAAAAAATAGCTCAAGAACAAAAAACCATAGCTAAATCCTTCATGGTAACTCATTTATAGTGCCTTTTTATTTTCTTGAATCCCCTTTCCATGGACAAAATTAATCTTACATAGAAGTTCTTTCTTCTCTTTCCTTCTTCCCCTTGCTTTAGTATAAGTCACCCACATACATAAGTGTTGACAGGTAGCGTGAAGAAATAGAATTGGGGATTTTCTTCCAAATTTTGGGTTGAGGTAGCCTAGATTCAACCGTAGTGGCTAGAATTTATCTCAGTTTGGGTGGAAAATAACCAATAATTAATATTCTTTCATAAATCTAAAAGAAATGTAAAGAGTTGAATAAGATTTGGTTTCCATGTTCTATTGTTATAGAATAAGACTGCTTAGATATCAATTTCTTCATATATGATTGATTGAAATGGTTGAATAATGATAGATCATCATTGTCTTTGGCTTCATGATGATTATATTTTACATCCATAATTTTTTGAGACTATTTAATATAGAGGCACTAGTATGCCCATGTCTCAATTAATTTTGTAGTAGCAAATAAATGCCAAAAATATAATTAAATTGCATGGTGTCTTCTAGTTATAAAATTCATGATGATAATTGCACAAATCTCTTTCCTATTTTTATATATGATCATATGTACATCTTTTCAGTTCCAAAATTTTTAGATGTGTTTCCGTATGAACATTATGCAATATAAAATCCCAACAATTCAGTTGCAATGCAGATTCTACTAGATGTTTGAGTTCATTACATGTAGTATATAAAATTATTTTCAACATCATAGATATTTTGCATAACATATAATGAATATTGAATGATCTACTTTACATGATTAAGGTAAGAAAAGTTTAGTAGATCACCGTATCATGAAATTAACAAATCAATTAGGCATTAGATGCTCTGGACATCATTGAGTCCATGGGGAGGTGTGTGCTACAATGAAGGAAATAATTTACCCACTAAAAGAGAGAAGGAGAGAGAGAGACGAAATATGCCAGTGGAGCACGAGGGGTTAAGCCCAAAATGGACAAATTCTTAAAACATAATATGGGTATCAACCATCAAAAATAAAATAGAGTGTTTTTAGATACCAAGTGCTACCCAATAATAACTAGAGATCCTAGTGATCGCAAGTCTCATCATGTTTATGGCTAGGTACCCAATAATAACAAGAGATCCTAGAGGCATCTAGTTAAATTGCTACTAAATGAGTTAGTCCTTGTGGAACCACTAATGTAGGATGATTAGTCATAGTCCTTTGACTATCTGCACTTGTATCCAGGCTTAGAGGAGGAGTCTAGTTTATTTCATCATCTGATATAACATATGAGGATATACATGGTGAGCCCCATTGCAAATTGGGGAACTAGTTTAGAATACTTAGTGTCTCATCTCAACTCTAAGATCTATACGGTAAGATCATAGCTTGCTATGATAGTTTCACATTTGGGTCCAAGACACTAATAAAATGAATAAGAGATTAAGGAGTTAGATCAAATAATTTATTATTCAAGATATATTATGTAAAGCCTAGACCCACTTCCCAAGTCCATAATAGAATTTTAGGAATGACGACTGGCCCCACAGACCACCACCATCTTTAACAACATATTTTGTCCTCACTGACGTGCAATCCAGGATCAACTTCTCGACAGGTTACTGATTACTCTGGGATGAACATGCTTAACCACAAAGTTCTTTAGTGATGGGCTCCCTAAAAAGGAGGTTCACCTTGGTGATAAGGGTATTCCAATTATTCCTTTTAAGGTCATTTTATTCGAGGTCTCAAATTTTGGGATGTTACAATCTCCCCCATTTAGACGCTTGACGTCCTCGTCAAGGCTCAACTATATGGCATCATAATACCTTCCCATTTCAGTATAGACCCAGAATGTCCCACGAAAACCTAGCTCCCGATCATGGAATACCAACACAAGGGTAGATACATCACCATGGACATACCTTCCAACATGCATGGACCATACAACTCAATGCTGACACGCCACATGCCCAAGTGGGCCCCACCTATCAAAGGGGTTATGGGTCTGATACCATTTGTAAAGCCTAGGCCCACTATCTAAGGCTCTAGTAGAGTTTTAGGAATAAAGATTGGCCCCACTATCTACCACCAGCCTTAACTACACACTTTATCCTCACTCACATGCAAGTCGGGATCAACTTCCTGACTGGTCACCCATCGTAGTACTACTTTGGGCTGAGCATGCTTAACCACAAAGTTCTTTAATGATGGACTCCCTGAAGAGGAGGTGCACCTCGACGATATGGGTAGTGTTGACCTAATTATTATACATTGTCCATATTTTAATGATGACTTCATCATTCCATTCATATGTATCTAATATGTGCATTTGAGATTAATTTTAGGTATTAGGTACATGAAAAGGATTAATTCTATCAAGTCCTAGCTTGATCTAGTTCAAGTCAAAAGCTATGTAAATGAACTTTCTTGGAAAATGCCCTAAAACCCTTATGAAAATTTTTGTAACCATTTTTATTGATGCTATGACTTGTAACTAAGATGAGAAAAAATTAGGAGTTCTTAATTTGAACGTTTAATCACTCTAATAACATTTTCCAAAATTGATCACATACTGCTTGATTGTCTGAGTTTCCTTCCCAGAAATTCGATCGATACCTAGGATTGGTCTTGGAAAATGCCCAGGATCAACCAAGTTTACCCTAGGACAAACTCAAATGAATCCCTGCACTGGAAAATTAGATCTAAGTGATCGAATGAGTTTCATCTAGGACAAACTTGACCGATGCTTCAAATTTACTTTATCATATAGTGCAATCAAAAGAGTTACCTTTATTGAAACTCGACTGAATGCACTATACGAAGTGTGCAAAAAAAAGTGATTCTAATTGTTGGAGTGTTGCAAAACTTGAATTTATATCCATTGTAACACCCCAAATGGCTAGAAAATGTTCCTTAGTGCTCCTATACACTATTGGACATCCCCAACCATAAATAGGACCCCTTGAGCTTTATCCCAAGTTTACTCCTTCATGCTATTCAAGCTCCTAGATATAGTTGAGTGTATTCAATCCACTAGAGCCCCTTTCTCTCTCTTGTTTACAAATCAAAATGTCCATATGAGTGAGATAGGATATGTGTGAGAGAGCTACTTCATTGTAGTCTTGTAAATATCTCAAAGCTTCCCTTTCCCCAACCCCTTTCTTTAAGATCGAGTTAGTGAAAGCTTCTCCAAGTGAAGGAGAAGGTGCAAAGCTTCACCAAGTGGAAGGAGAAGGTGCAAAATCTTATCCCAAGTGAAGGATAAGGTCAAGGCTAAAGATCCGGGAGTAGAGTTGGTAAGATCTTCCAATCCTTCAAGGCAAAAGACTCAGTGCAAGAAGGGGATCTCCTTGAAGAAGGTGTCCAACTGCTTACAAGAGTGGGTAAGAGCTTGTAGAGGTAGAAGACTCTATATTAAAGGATAGGTAAGTCCTTGGTTGGTTATTGGCTCCCTTTTCCTCAAAGGGAAGGCTAGATATCCTTGGCCCAAAAAAGGAAGGTCAAATTGTATGTCTTATAATGGAATATAAGTATGCAATGGTTGCCAAATCCTAGAGTTGACCTCTCTAGATAGTGGACTGACTTTCTCCTACTTTGTAGATTAGAAGCACTCTATATAGCTTGTTCTTGTGTTTGTTCAATCTCACTCATCTTTGCTATGTATGCTTAGTTGCACATCAAATTACATATTTGCAATCCTAATTGTTGAAGTAATTTGAAGGTCTAATTGATTTTGTTTAAGTACTTTTTAGCTCTATTCACCCCCCTCTTAAGCCTTTTGATCCAACAAGTGGTATCAGAGCCACAATCTTCTCCAACAAATCTCCTATGAGGTGAGAAGATAGGTGAAAACCTACTTGGGTCTCTCAACTTGGAAGGTGGTTTCTCCATGAGACCCCCAATCTTTGACGGTACAAACTTCCATTATTAGAAGAGGCGAATGCAGCTATACTTTCTAGGAATGAGATACAACATGTGAAAAGTAGTCATCATTCCATGCAAGGAGTCGGTGGGAGATGTAGCTACTTGGGATGAAGGAACACTCAAGAAGGCACATCTGAATGCAAAGGCTAAGCATCATCTATGTAGCCCTCACTCCCTTCAAGTTCAACCAGATCTCCTATTGGGACATAGCCCATGAGATATGGAACAAGCTATGCATCACCCATGAAGGTACAAAGCAAGTCAAGGAGTCTAAGATCAACATACTCAAGGGTCTCCTTGGAAACTTCAAGATGGGCAAGAAGGAGAGAGTGGTGGAGATGTCACAAGGATCAACACCATCATCAACATACTTACTTCCTTGGGCCATACTTTGGATAGAGTGACCATCAACTCCAAGATTCTAAGGTATCTTCCCAAGAGATGGGAACTAAGGTGACCTCTATTGAAGAAGTTATAAGCCTTGGTGACATTACCACCGAAGAGCTCATTGGCAATCTTCAAGCTCATGAGCCAACACTTGACAAAGAAGAGGAAGATGAGAAGCAAGAAGAGAAAGAATCAAAGAAGATCAAAGATAGTATCGAATGAGCTCTAGTTTTGCAGCTCCTTCTCACCTTCCAACAGATGGTGGATATGGCCCTCAATGTGGAGGCCTATTCAGATGTTCATCCTCGACTCAAAGTCCTAGTAAGCAGAAGAACTTCGACGATGACCACCGTGACAAGTGCAACAGTTGCCTATGTCACCAACCTCATGACAGGTGCCTTATCGTACAACCTACAATTTGACAAAATGTGAGGCATTTGACGTGCCACAAGTGTGGCCAGGCTAGACACATCAGGCCTTAGTGTCCCAAACTCCAAAGGGCTACCGCACCAACTCAGCCATGGGCACCCCAGCATCCGCAACCACAACCGCATCCACAACAGCCCCTGAAGAACAACAATTAGTAAGGACGTCAACTACTTGTTCAGAGACGTGCGAGACATGTCTTTTCCATGGATGATGTGGAAGTCACTGAGGTTATTGAAGGTATTATGCATGTAACATCCCCAAACTTAGGTAATTATCACCTTTTTACTTCTTTTTATTTTTATATTTTATCTTGAACCCTCTTATTAGATTGATAGGTACTATGATGTTAGTAGCCTTTGAATGTAGGAGCTTAATACAAAAATACTAAGATTTGAAGCCTTAAAATAAGAAATTAGAATTTCATATTAGTTTTGGGTTTGTTTTCAAATTGTCAAAATAAGGTAATTAAGATTAAAATTAGTCTTCTATATTTTTCCTATGGATAGGTTGGGTAAAGAGAGAGTTATACACGAAATTTGGTTAAGAACTATTAAAGGAATATATTTCAACAAACAAAATACACTTTTCATAAAATTAGAGGTTTCAAATAGTAAAGTTTTCCAAAAAGCAAATTTAACTCCAAAACAGGATTCTTTGCGTTCTTATTACCTTAACCATGAATTTTCACCATATTTGGAAGTTTTTTACTCATCCAAATTGAAAGAGAGAGAAAAGGAATTAATTTGGTAGCAATTTATTCGAAATTTAATGTGACTATTTTTTTAAGAAAATTGGCGATTCATTCAGCCCGTCGCCTGGGTTTGAACTCTTGACCTCTCGGTCATACAATACAAGTTTTACCACTCGGGTGCCACTTCATTTGTAAGGCCCCTAAACTTGCTTAATGAGTTGAATAAGCTTAATTACCATAATTGAATGCTTATAACCCTAATATAACCTTGTTATATGTTTTTAAATCATAAGACAAGCCTAAGTTTCAAATTTGGTCCAATTTGGACACTGTTTGAGCAAGTTATGCAATTTTATGCACATTTTGAACTTTTATGCAATTTACCCAATTGAGAGGTTTTCTTTGCAATTTATCACTTGCATTATGTTCTTTGAATGTTCTCTCATAATTCTTGAGCTTTTTTAACCATGGGGCACCTATTTAAACCTTTCTTTGAAGGTGTTTTCTCCAAGGGTATTTTAGGGTTTACCCCTTCACGGATGAGCTACCTTTAGTAGCTATCGACTAAGGAATTATGTTATTGGCTGGGAAATTCGAAAATGGAAAGATAAGAAGGTCTATAAGGACGGTGGGGGAGCTTCTTGTGTGTGTGCTTGTATATTCTTAATAGTTTAAGGCCATAGAAACATGGGGAAGCTACTTTTACACCTCATGCTTGCTTCCATCCTTATCCATGGGCTATATTTACCTCTTCCTTGCCCAAGTTAGAAATTATTCTTACTTTCTCTTTCCTTTAACCTGGATAAATGAACCCCCTCTGTTTTTTGTGGAACCAAGTGCTCTAAGGTAGAAGACAACCTCTTTTTGGAGAAGAAGGTCTCCTAGAGCTCCATTTAACCCTACCTAGGGTTTCCAAGGCATCTTCTAGGGATTTTGACCAAGGAAAGTTATTTTCTTCCTTCTTTATTCGTTTCTCTTGCTCTTCTCCTTCCTTAGACCTTCCTCCAGGTCAAAACCTTGCTGTTCCATGGTAGAATTTTCTCTAAAGCTCTAAAACCCTACCTTTCTTGCTCCTTATGCTTAGGGTTTGCTCATTTGATGAAGAAAGTTGCTAGATGGACAAATTCATAACTTATTCTTGGATTTTCTACCCTACCTGCTCGAGATTTATTCTGTGTGGTTTTCATATTCTCATTAGAGGCAAGTTTTATAACTTGCTCCACGTTTATTGCTTACCATAAGCTTTCTAGATCATGTTCTTGCTTGGAAATGATGATTTATGCACTATAAAGCTATGCTTGACTTGGATTTCAATTTTTATAATGTTCCCTATTCTGATTTCAGTTCTAGATGAACCTGTGATCATGTGTACATTATTCCTAAGGTATAATATGACTTGTATCAGGTTGGTTTGACAACCTATGGTGCTAAGCACCTATCAACCAATGGTCAATTTTAGGGTTTAAAGCTGATTTCTTCTATAAACCATGACCCGATGATGGTACCATTGCAACAACCCTATGGTGTTGTCTTCATGACAACTGATGGTCGCGATCAAGGGTGAAAAATGATGGTGACAACCTATGGTCACCCCCCTTAGGTTAGGTTTTAGATCAATTAGAAGTTTAATGATCAACCATTAAGTACCCTACTGATGTTATCAATCAATGTTGACATTAGCTTAATATTTAATGCTGATTAGTGAATATAGTGTTGATCTAACAACCTATGGTGATTTCATGATCACTAATGATGATGGATCGGGTCTCTACAAACTATGTTGAGTTAATCATTGTAGTTGTATCATCAATTAAGCCTTATACCAATGGTTTCTTGGGTCACTTGATGCAATGGTCGGACCTATACTGTAATTGATGGTTTTAACATCTGAACTTGACCCAATGGTCAAGATCTAATGTTTATTCCTCCAATAAAGTGAAATGATGGATAATGTAATATGTTTATCTTAATAATGTGATTTAGATGGTTTCCTTTATATGATCAACTTAAGGAGCTTACTTGTTGAAAATGGATGGCTTGTTTTAACTGAACAGTCAATTATGGGTTTTACCCTACTCTCAATGGAACTTTTTGTGTTGTAAATCAAGGGATGTCCAGGGGTAGATGGTGACTCTTTCTAGAGTACAAATCAAGGACTTCATACATGGTTTATCCAAGGTGTTTACTTATATAAACAACCCATGGTCTTACCTTTTAAACATCCAATGGTTCTGGGTGACATTGTGGTATGGCGATATGGGTTGTATGATGATGGAACAAATGGAGGGTTACCCTTAATAAGGTAGTCTTACCTATTAACTCATATGAATAGAATGGATTCTAACCATATTATGTTGATATGTAATCCTAATGCGGTATAGCTTGTTATACCTAGCTTTAATATAACTAAATGATGGCAATTGGGTATAAATAGTCCTTGAATGACTAATACAATCATGGAGTACTCTCTTATTGTTGTTGAAACTTTAGTATGCTATAACATGATTGTTACAACCCCAATTCTTGGGTTCATATGGTGATAAATGTAATTTCTCATATTAAAGATATTTGGACAAATAATGATATAATTTGTTTCGAATAAATAGATTTCGTTTACAATAGACTTGATGATTGTGTTGTGGGCTTCCTTGTCTATTGGGCCCAATAACAAGGAAATTCAATTAATAAATGAATAATTGAGTTTTTGAGAAAAGAGAGATGTGTAAATCTCTAGAAGGCAAAAGAATGTAATCCAAAGGTGGATTTCGTGCCTCTTGGGTTCCTTGGGTCCAAAGGAGTCCAAAGTTGCAAAGAAAATACAATAAGAAAATAAAAGATCAATTAAGTATTTTTTTTAGGTAAGGCAGGGAGGTTTTTATTCATCTCGCCCCCCCTCATGCAAGCAAAATCATTGTCAATGCTACAGAAAACATTATTATTGGCTGAAGGAAACCTGGTAGTACTACTACCGTTACAAGATTCAGAGCTAATTAAATTTTGTAACTCAGAAGGGACATTTCTGTGATAAATGAAATGTAACCCGGTTTTTTGGTGGCACTTAGCCAAGGCGTCAACTGCCATATTTCCATCTCTTTTGGTGTGGGATATTCTCCATTGAGCCCTCATCTTCTCCATGATTCTTCTACAAAGGCTGGCTGTTTTGGGACTGTCACAAGGTTTTTTCCTGAAAGCTTCACAGGCAAGTAGAGAATCTGATTAAGAAAGAAATTGAAAACAATGATAAAATGTGGACAATAAGTGGAAAGAAGTATAATTGAGTTATCCTTGATGGAATTTCGTATCCCAAGGATTCCTAATGTTAAAAGGAATACCAATGAGGAAAATAAAAGAGAAATAAAGAGAAATCCTCAAAAAGAGATATTTTAATAAGAAATAAACAAGATAATGTGAAATAGTGGATATAGATGCATCCAGAAGGACAATGAGTATTCCTTAAAAAGGAATTTCGAAATATTATAATTTCTTAGGGTCCAAGGAGCCCCAATAAAGGAAAAGAAAGAGAAAATACCAATAAAGCAAAATAAGAGGATAATGTGATGCATAATGAATGAATTTCATGGTATTATTAAAAGGGAGATATTTTCTACTAAAAGAGAATATAATTTTGTGCCAATAAATCAAAAGGCAAATACAAAGAAGATAAAGGAAGAAATTTCCAAAATCCTAATATTTAAAGAAAAAGGAATATCAAAAAGATAAAGAAGAGAGAGAAGGTTTCTTCTCATGGAAGGAATTGGTTTCATTTGGAAAAGGACTCTTTGAGTCGTGAATAAGCCAACCTAGGGCTTCATTTTCCACCCCTATATAAAAGGGTAGAGCCCATGGTCGAGTTGGAGAAGAATCCCACACACTCCTCTCTTTCTTTCTTCTTTCTTTTTTCATCTTCTTTGGCAAAACCCTAACAATAGGGGTAGTGTGACCCCGGGGCAACAGGGGGCCCTGAACTGGAGTTCAGTGGAAGCAAGATGCTCCCATGATGTCAAGAGAAACGCAACTATCAACCTTGTGCCCTAGCTCATGCGCAAAACCAGCAGGACGACCATGGGACGTCCGCGTGCTGCAGAGCTAGAAAGCTCGAACTGGCCGTCATGGACACAACCCAGTAGCTCCCTCGCATGTGCGGGGGCACGGTGGAGCCAAGGGGAACCACCCTAGTGGTCGTCGAGGTCCAAGGAGCACCGGTCGGGCCACGTTCCATCCCTAACCTAACGGCAGGAGAGGCGCAGCCGTGAGGAAGGAGACGAGCATGACATTGGACGAGTTTGCCCTCTTGAGTTGTGGAGAGCCCAGGAGACACGCATGGGTATAAATGACATTTCGAAATGTCTTCAAGCTAACCAATCTACATTGCATGGAGCGAGTGATGCGGCGCGCTCTGATTGGCCTAAAGTAAGTGCATTTTGCTAAATTCGTATCTCCTTAATAGTAGCTCAGATGAATACACATAAAATATGAAAATTGCTCAGAAAAATGAGAGGAATCTAATAAAAATATATTTAGAAGATAATTCCTCCTGTAAACTCGAAAAGTAGTGTAAGTTATCAACTTTGATGAATTAAAGATTAAGAAACCCTATTTTGAGATGGTTAATATATTTAGTAGGGTTTAATGGATGATTAAAGTTGGTATTAATCTGTTAATGATAAAAAGGAACTTTAGGAACAAAAAGGATGAAATTTGCACGTAATTGGTTTAATTGGAGTTTCATGTGCATGAATATACTTTTATGGGCCTTGAAACCCTACTATTGGTAAATGCAACTATTAATGGTTTTAATTATTCAAAATCGTGAATAAAGCTAAGCTATAATGACTCTAAGCTATTTTGAGCATTAAAGTTCCTTATTTGTGGATAAATTCCCTTAATGTAGTAATTAGGGTTTTCTAATGAATAAAAGGTAGAATTAATGACAAATAGAGTTCATATGTGAATTAGACCATAATGAACTATGAATTGATGATGAATGCACATAATGATCTTGTCATGGATTAAAAGGATAAAAATAGTAGCTTTAATGTAAAATAAGCTTAATGAAATTAATTGATGGTTAATGGTGCCTTTAAATCCGAAAATA
This sequence comes from Alisma plantago-aquatica, assembly GCA_963693085.1. Classification (NCBI taxonomy): domain Eukaryota; kingdom Viridiplantae; phylum Streptophyta; class Magnoliopsida; order Alismatales; family Alismataceae; genus Alisma; species Alisma plantago-aquatica. The sequence goes on along the minus strand of OY856410.1, from coordinate 1,383,236,810 downwards.
GGGTTATATGTTGTTAAGATAACCTTAATATTGAAGAATAGATAAGATAACCGACCAAAAAAAAAATTTATCGACCAAAAAAGAATAGATAAGATAAGGGTTTATGAGTAATGGTATAAAATTAGGGTTTAGAATAGTAAAAGATGAAGGGAAACCCTAATTGCAATGGAAACCCTAAAAGTGAACTAGAAACCCTAGGAAGCGAGCTAGGTTTAATAGATCTTGATGACCTGAGTAATTAAAGGAAATTGTATGGTTATTTCAGGATCTTGTATGTGTTCTTGCTTGCATTTCTTACTTGCATGGGTTATTATGTCTCAAATCAGCCTGACAGGTATGTGGTTACGCTTATGAATAATCTCTTTAGTTTCACGGTGATTCTCGAACGTTTTATCGGTTGCTTGGAAATAACTATTGGATGCCTATTTATTTCATGCAACTATAAAGTGACTATGGTTATCACTATAAATGTACATACATGACTGGCTCAGATCCTGGTCCACCTCTGTGGCTTTGTAAAGGCTAAAAAGGGGTAACCTAGAGCAAGGTCTAGGTTATCGTGAGTTAGAAATTGGGCTACCCACATGTAGTGCCATGAGACTCTTTAGTATGCCATGAGTTAAGGAGTGGGCTACCTACGAGTAGTGCCATGTGACTCAACCCTAGAAACTGGTTCACCTGTTAGGTGGGATCATGAGGGGTTTAATGGGGATCTACCATAAGGAAGGTGGCATCCAGATCCACTGCAGGGACAACATAGAGGCTAGGGTATGTAGGGATTGTGCATTTATGCGGAAAACGTGAAGTTGTTTGTTTAAATCATAATTGACTGATTACATTGTTATCATAGTTCCATGATTATTGTTTCCCCCACATACCATCTTTATGCTGACCGACATTTTGTTTGTTGGCATTTTAGGTACAAGCCAAAAGGACAAATAGTAAATCATCATATTGTGAAATACATGAATTAAAATACAAGGAGGATTAGTTAGAGTATAATTCATATGTGGATAGTTGTTTAGAGATCCAAGTTTTCAAAAGGTATGCAAAGTTTTTATTTTTACCATATTTCAGTATAGTTGGTAGAATTTAATAATTGTTATTGATTATTTGTCAAACCTTTGATCCTATTAATTGGGATAATGGCTCTGACCTTCTGGTCTCCCTTAATTGGGGATTACCGGGAGGTGGGGTCGTTACATTTGGTATCAGAGCATAGGTTCCTCACTTAATCTTTAATAATTATTAAATTTTACAAATTCTGTAGAACCCAAGGGAGTTATTAGAGGATTTTCTGAAAGACAGAGGTGTCTAGAAAAGGATCACGTCTAGGGGCTGGTAAGATTTTCCTCCGCACCACTAGTCGGAATATGGGGACTCCCAGATCTGTGTGACTTCCTGGCCAATGTCTTAGGATCTGACTCAAAATAAGATACCTTTAGGACTCTCTCATCTATTTTCATCCCTTCTCAACCCTAATTCTATTAATATTATGAGGTTTAGGGTTTTTCTCTCTTTTCCTCACCCTCTTGAGGTATGGGTAAGGTTGATAAGGTTTAAGGAATCCTCCACCAAATTAATGAAAAGCATGTAAATAAGATGTCATGAACATAAGCTTAATATAATAAGAATAAACTAAAGGATAGATACATGCTTAGGTCATATGACACGAGTTGTCATTGCTCTCAAGAGAGACCTGAGGCTAGACCTTCTTGTGAGGAGGATGAGTAGAGAGAGTTGGTCATGGAGGCAGAGATCTCCATTATAAGTAAAGACCTGGCACATCCTCTGAGGATGATGTTAACCCTAATCCTAAGTGGTGGTCAGAGAAAGAGATGACCTGACGAGTTAGATGTCATGTTAGACATACTTTGGATGCCCATGACATTATGAACCATGTGAAGTTGGATGATCTAGTGCCTTTGGCGACCCAACCTTGGAAAGGGTTGTGCATGTTAGAGAGAAGGATAGCTCCTACAAATATGAGGTTAGAGCTATAGAACCCTATGGGCTTATGCAAGTAGGGCATATCATGCACCCAGAGTACGTTAGTAGTGCGAGCAATAGGTTGAAACCCTAGCCAGGAGAGTATGAAGGATGGCTTATGAGATAAGCATATAGAGTTATAGATAATCTTGAGCAAACATAAGTTCGAGCATAGGCTTCACCATGTAGGGGTATGCTTGACCCACCTTCAAGGAGAGAGGACCTAGGGTAGTGAGGTTGGTTGTAGGGATAGCTCTAGAGACACTAGTAAAAATTGGGCCATTATTCACGAGTGAGTCCTGTCACAAATCCCTCTCTACAGGCCCTCACAAATAGGGACGGTTGAGGGTCTGGCCCTCACAAATGGTCCGTGAAGAGAACTCACGTGACAAATACCAGTGGCCCTCACGAATACAATTGTCACGGACCAACTGACCCTCAAGAATGTTATATTGAGGGACTATTTAGCATTCATAAATACATTTTTGAGGGACTGTTTAGCCTTCATAAATACATTTTTGAGGGACTATTTAGCCTTCATAAATACATTTTTGAGGGACTATTTAGTTCTCATAAATACATTTTTGAGGGACTTGATGGTCCTGGAGAATATATTTTTGAGGGGCTATGTGGTCATCATCAATGCAATTTTGATGGTCAATCTGGACCTTCATCAATATATTTACGAGGGACTACTATAAATGATCTGGTTATTGATTATTGAATGATTTATTAAATGTTAATTAATTGTTACTATAGTGAATATCAAATTTTAAATGAAAACTTTGTATACATAACCTCAAACAATATTTTTATACTAATTCACATGACATCATAAGAAGATTCAACACCAAAATGACACATAAAAATGTTAAATCACCTCAAACCAATTTTTGTTATTGAAGCAAAATATTATCCATACATTGCGTGCTCAACGTTGATATAAATAAAGAGTACATATGGTTTTAAAATTTGAGATTGATGACAATCAACATATCATGATAGAAACTCTTAAGATCTATAATGTCTCCATATTCCTTCAAATGGTGTGGTGCTCTTCATCAATGCCAGGCCTCATACGGTTAGGTACTTGAATATTCTTCTCCTAAAAATGACAAATCATTATATTAATAGAATTTAAAGTTAATACATAAATCATAGTACAACAAATAACTTACCCTTATATTTCGGTTTTGGTCTACTCCAAGGTGCATTGTCCGTCGAAATCCATCATTAAAAGTAATTCTACCCTATCAATATAAATACAAAAAGGAATCAGAGTGAGTGCGAAGTAGAGATAAATGTAAGTGAACCAACATAGCAGCAACATGCACCCGTAAACTAAAATTATGATCATGGTAATAAAAAACCCGCCTTGAGGCTCTCGAGGCTTACGCCTCTTGGTGAGGCTATCCCAAATGCGCCCCGAGGCTTACGCCTCGGTGAGAGAAGTGCACACAAGAAAAATATGTTGCAATAAAAGAGTACATTAACATTTTGATACACTATTCACTAATGGTAAGGCTTAATTTTTAATTGGAAAAAGTCCTTACAGATGAAGCTGCATGAGTTAAAATAGAATCTAAAGATAGATTCCAGATCAACAGAACCACACTCTTATTTCCAATCACACAGGCATACTACATACTAAAGTTAAATACAATTAGAATGTTTATTTGATAAAATAGATGTAGCATTTTACAAAATAAACATAAACTTTGATTCATATAATACATGAATCTAATCTTCCAATCTATATAAGTGAACATATTCCAGTAAAGAAATTCCAGTAAATATTATCTGTGGTATTATGCAGTTCAATAAATTGTCTATTCAATTACATCCTCAGCAAATCAATCCATTTTTTTATGATCCTAATTGCCCTTTCCCTCATTTTCCCATTCAATATGATGATATGTAGCTATTAATAAATGTTTATACTCGTAAAGAAATATACCTAGGCAAGGAGACACATTTTCTATCAAGCAAACCCTACTCTTCAATATATACAGATATATACATGCAGACATACATGTATAATATATATATGAACAGAAACGAATTCATAATTAGAGTTGACTCAACAAGGAAAGGGCCACAAACCAATTCAGACCCATATTACAACGCAGAATAATAAGAATAACAAATATATGTTTTTGAACAATTCCCAACAATTTGGAGCAGCTTGGACAGCCAAAAGTTAAAAACAAAGTAGATAGAGTTAGCCCATACAGAGAGTGGCCATTCCCAAGGTTATTAATATCAACAACCCCTTAAGAAAATGACTCCAAAGCAGGGGACAGAAGGGCTCTCAGTCAAGCCAGAAGCATACATCTTGAGCAGAAAGGTTTCCCTTTTTTTTGGTTAAGGCAGGATGCAGAAGGCATCTGGAGCAGAAATAGTAGGCAATAACAGTATTCATCATCACAATTACTGCCATCTTTAAAGTTCGTGGAGTGTTGGTGCACAAGAAGGTATAACCTAGAGAGTGTTGGTCCACTCAGAAGTAGGCAAAAGATTCACTTTGTTCCTAAGCAAAATCTGGAACGACCACTCTATATTAATTACTCAACTATTAGTTATTTAGATAGTCTAGAAAACAGAGGTTTAATTCAAAGTTTAGACTAAACATGTGCAACTTCTTAAGCACTGACTAAAGAAAAGTCACTATAAACTTTGTATCTGAAATATTATGAATTGAGGCTTGACCAAGATGACAGTGCTGATGTTTTCTTATCTATCACGATCATTGTTCATGAATCTAATCTCTTAAGTCTACCAATTCAACATACATTCAAACATTAATATAAAATAACAAAATACATCTCATTTCAGTTGTAAGTCAAATCAGTAACACTACTATGTACATATAAGTGGAATGTACTTAGTTTCATTAGCCACTTTTTTTTAAAAAAAAGGATAACTTAAATATCTTAGAAGGCAGTGAAAAGTAATAAGAATATGGCTAAAATGTAGATAAGCTAAAATGAATTACTTACATGAGGAAGATATGACAAAAGTGTAGTTCTATAATAATCAGATACAGTCCTCTTTTTTGTTCAAATATGTCACAGGTAGGAAAAACATATACAATACTGAAATATATCTTAAACACATGAAAAATGTAAAGCCTTCAGTTTTTTTAAAATCATGTAATTCAGATCACTAGAAGTTTAATCAAGCACGTATTGAATACCTGATTTAAACGCTGAGTTCTTGGTGTGAAAGACACCGATGAAGATGTGGTTGGTGTGTTCTGCATTTGAGGATGACTTTGTCAATTATTACCAGAAGAAGGGCACCAACTTTCAACTGCAACCTTTAATAAAGTGTACATGTTAATATTCTTATGTGTATGAATATTGAAAATAATATATAGCTGTTATGAGTTACCTGTGGCTAAAAGATCCGTGGATGTCCATTGCCTTGTATGGAAAGCCCGCCTACTCCATTCTCCCTTGAATTGCCTTGTATGGAAAGTCTGCCTACTCCATTCTCCCTTGAATTGCTTGAATTGCTTTGTCTAGAAAGTCTTCCTAAGCCATCCCCGCTTGAATTATTTTGGCTGGGAAACATGCCTACATCTGCGCCATTACTTGTATTGTCTTGTATGTGAAAAGAACCCACATCCGACCTATTTGTGCCACTTTGCATGTGTAAGACACATGTAGTATTCTGATTGGGGTATTCAGCTGCACAATCAACATTAATACCGCCATCCTATAACAAATACATCAACAATGTCAAAAAAAATTATATATTACATTGACATAGGAAACTGAATCTGAGTTACCTGTGATTGATTATACCAAGTCATTATTTGGGAGACGGAGTTCTTCAATCTATTTACTGTTTCTTCAAGTTCCTTAAGTTTATCCTGAAATAGAAAACAAATTACAAACATCGATCTAATAGACTAGTTGTAACTAATATTTCAAGTTTAGTTATAATCCAACATACATCCTTTGCATTGCTTTCCTCAAGAAGCATTTCATATCTTAAACGAGCAGCTTTTCCCCTATGTCCTATCTCTTTGTGCCCAATTCCAATACCTCGGATCCTAGCCTTTTTGGAAGGATTTAAAACTTGCAAATAAGCATCACGTGTTAGATTATCAACACTTCTAGGATCTATTTCTTCCTGGTTTGCTACTTGGTTTTCCACAATATGAGAGATTTCAAGCTGTAATTAGAAAGCATCATAAAAGGAAAGCTTAAATTGAGATATCTAAGCATATGTAGCTTTGTAGACATCATAGGAAAGTAAATATCCATTTTCTAACCACTTGTGGGCTTTTGTCGTAAACTTTTTCCAAAAATTTGTTAAGAGGCACAACGGGTTGATCTTCACTGACCTACACATGATAGATAACATAAAGACAAGTGTCCATTATTATAAGTTCAACTCCTACTAAGAAAGACAAGTGTCCATTATTAATACCATTTCTGCCCGATAACAACTCCATGGCTTTGATCCTGTGGTATGATCCATCACTTTTTTTGCTCTGTTTGCCTTGTTGATCTCGGAAATTTTCTAAACCACAAGAAACATATAATTAGAAAAAGTAGATAGGTATACATGCAAGTTATATGAAACCATTGTACCTTAGACTTCTCAGTTCCCCATTCTTTAATAAGATTTTTAAACTGGTCCATATCTATGGAAGCATTTTTCTCAACTTTCTTCATCATCAATTCTGGTTCAATCTTGTACTTTTCGTAGTAATCTTTCTTTACACGTGCCCTCCACACTATTATCCCTCTGCTAATGTGTTCATCAATGTGATTCCATGCATTAGGGTGACTGCCTAAATCGAAGTATTTCTACAAAAACATAGAAAATATTACTTTAGATATAACAAAAATCATTGCCCGCATAGTGAAGTTCCTTTTTCTATATGCATCATAAACTTTGACTCCAAGCTCCCAAAGTAGTTGCAACTCCTCAATTAATGGCTCCAAGTATACATCAAGGTCATTTCCAACCATATGTGGACCTGGGATTAATAGGGACACCATAATAAATTGTTCTTTCATAAGAAGCCAAGGTGGAAGATTGAGAGGTGTCACCAACACATGCCAGATGCTATGTGATGCACTCATATTACCAAATGCATTAAATCCATCTGTTGCTAATGCCAATCTAATATTGCGTGGTTCAGCAGCAAAGTCTGGATACCTGGCATCAATAGACAACCATTCTGGTGTGTCTGAAGGATGATGAATACGACCATCCTTGCCTTTTACTTCTGATGGCCAAATCATATCTTTAGCAATAGATGAAGACATATAGAGCCTCTCTAACCGAGGTATCAAAGGGAAGTGATACATGAACTTAGCAGCTACCTTCTTTCCCTTTGTTTTGTAATGCTTTTCATTCCATCTTGAAGCACCACAAGTATCACAATTTTCTTTTGAAGCTGCATCTTTGCGAAAAAGCATGCAATTATTTGTACATACGTCTATAGTAGAATGATCAAGTCGTAAATCCTTCACGATCGCATTTGCTTCATAGTACGTCTCTGGGAATAGATAATTTTCTTCTGGAAATCCTAAAATAATCAACTGTAACAACTTTGTGAAAGAATCGTTGGACCATCCAGATTCCTCCTTCAGAAATAGCAAGGCAACCAAATACGATAGCTTAGAATGACTTGTGCAACCTCTATAGAGTGGTTGATCCGCCTCTTTTAGTAGCTTGTAAAATCTTTGTGCATCTACATTTGCAGGTTCCTCTGTAGCTTTAGTAGAGTGGTCATTTGTTGTGTCACCCATACCAAACAAATCCTCCAACATCTGATGCATATTGTCGGTGCTAGACATGTTTGGTGCCACAACAGGATTGCTCCTACCAATCAACTCCCCATGAAACGTCCAAACATCATAGCTATGCACAAATCCTTTTTGTAATACATGTGAGAATACCTCCTCCTCTGTTTTAAGGTATCTGTTCAAACATACCTTGCAAGGACATATTAATTTCCCCTGTCTAGTTGGTCTCTGATGGATAAGAGCAAACTCAATGAACTTTCGTAACCCTACCTTGAATACATCACTTCGCACTCTGTTCCCAATATACATCCAACTCCGATCTATTAGAAAATCCATCTACATGAAGGAAAATATATAATAAGTTAAGTACACATTACAAGAAATGTATATATATATGCAATTCAAATAGTATATTGATTATAGTCCTTTCAGTCTAGATATGGTATCCACACTAATTTGGAAGAAAAAGATGTGGTAGAAAATACATAATAATATGTCCTATAGTATTTGAAATATCCCCTTCTCTTACATATTAATTTGTCTTATCATACTATATTTTTCTCTTGTCCTCCCTTTTCAAATACATGCAAACAACAACAGCTGTTTGAGATGTAGTCATGTAGGAGAAAGAATAAGTAAGAAAAAGTAGAAGAAAACTTGCAAATAGAAGTGGTACTAGTAGTCTAGTAGACGTGCGAGCAGGAGATGCAAGTAAGAATCTGAATTTATGATATGAGTAACAAGGAAATAGCAATAAGAGGGGACATAGAAGTAACAAAAATTTAGATGCAATTGCAGGAACAGGAAATGAAGGAGAAATTGCAAAAAAAAAGAAAAGAAAAGAAGCTAGAATAGGAGACACAAGAGGAAATAGAAAAAAATCAAAGAAACAGTAGTATAAAAGGACTGATTTTTTTGCAACAATTGCAGCAAAAGGGGGTCGAATATACAACATGAAAAAGTCTATCAATATACAAGAAGCTAAAAAAGAGGCAGAAGAAACATCCTTCAAGAACTGCAATAGCATAGGTACCCACCTAATCAATAATAGTTCACAGATCCATCCATCCCAAACAGAGAGACTATATAACATGGCCAAGAGACAATCCAATCAAAAAATCTTCAAGAAAATAGATAATCAAGACATCACTTCATATCACAAGATAACCAAAAGGATTCAGAAAGTAGACCCAACAACTCCCTTAGGCAACAACAACCTGATCTTAGACAAGACAGTATACCTTAAATTGTTTATATCATGAGTCCAATCTTCAAAAATCACTTTATTTCAATATCACCAGATATAGTACAAAATACAAATGCATTAACTTTTGCTCACATGTCTCAACATATCCTCGATGATAGGGGAATCCTATCAATGAGTTTACACTCAACAGCCTTACCCCGATGAAATCAGCTACATGGCAATTAAAGAATAAATGAATGATAAATTCATTAGAACTTCTACACAGCAGACATATAGAAGTATAGAAAAACCCTCTTTTTTTAGGTTGTTCATCATTGAGATGTTGTTTCTAGCAATCTTTCGTAATAGGATTTTAAATTCAGATGTAGGATCATCTGAATTAAATACTAAGAAAGTTGACCATAGATATCAATATTTTAGATAGAATCCTTAAGAAGGTATTTCTCATGGATCAATTTGATCCATAGACTACCTTTCTTTGAAGCTACTATCCAAATATTTAAGATCATAGCAACCTTACAAACGTCTTTGACTTTTTTTATAGACATACCACCTTCATCCTTTACCTTGGTTACATCATCCCACTTAATAAGATGGATATCATTCTTGCCTTCACACTATCCCCACAAGAAATTTATAATATTTATTTCCACTTCATCACAGATAGAAGTAGGAAGTGAAAAGGAAGAGGACCAGAAATTTTGATTGGCGGACATAGTAGAATTACAAAGTTCTAGTCTCCAATGGAAACTGAAATGATATGTAAATAAGTTTGGTATCTTTAAAAATCAAATTATGGGCATAGAAGCACTAAAGCATGGGCAGAAATAATGAATGTAACTTTTGGTTCACTTGTATGATATGTATCATTATAAGTTAGTAGCATACCATCTTTGTGCACACTTAGCATCAATAGAAATATGATAGCTTCAGACATGCATTCAACATTTTAGAGGTCTGCTCTGGTTGAGAAGTCTAGGCAGAAGCCTCAAGAAAGAATGGGTGTTCTTAGTAATGTGGGTTCTGTTGGCTAAATGGACATCTATAAAATCCCTTTGTTTTGATTATGACAAACATTTCATTCTTATTTATCTAACGAGCTACTTGAGTGTGCAGGATTATGGTGGATGACGAAGCAACTAGGGAGATCATAAGTTTATAGTTTTATTTTCATGCAATATAATCACTATTGTAAAAACTTGTACAATTATATAATGTACAAGTACCTAGATTGCATGTAAATCAAGCATTGGATCTTCCCTAGCTACACACCATAGTTAGACAAGTCATCCCTTCCAATAGGATCACATTATGCACACTCATGCACACACTTAGTATCTTAATTGATAGATTGAAACAGAGTCAATCTCGGTCGACACACTCCTCGACCGAGACACTCTCGGTCGACAACCTTATCGACCGAGATTGACCTAAAGTAGCCGTTAGACTTAGCAAATGAGTTAGTTGGCAGTTGGAAGTGAACGTTGCACTCAGAGAGCCTGTCGGTCGAGAAAAGCTCGACCGAGTAGGTGTCTCGGTCGACCATCTGTCGACCGAGACGGTCTCTGACAGAATCTGCAGAGTTAAAGCAATTAGCCGTTGTAAAAAACGACCAATCTATTCCTAACGGCTAATTGAGCACTTGGAACCCCCTAGAAACTATCTAGAAGGTCCTTAAGCATACTTAGGCTATCCCTATAAATAGGACAAGCTATAGGACACTAGAATTTACCCTTGCTACACTTGAGAATTCTTTCTAAGCACTCTTGAGCAATCTTTTACAAGCAATTGAGCACTGTGATCACTTGGCCATATTCCATCTAGCTCAAGCTCGTCCTATAGGCTAGATTTTCCTAACCCTAGCATCCACAAGTCTATCACCTTGGCTAGGAAAATCCATACGCTTGATATAGGCAATTCAAGCCTTGAGCTTAAAAGGATAAGTTGTACTTTCTTATTTTCCTTCTTGTTCCTTGTAATATTTGTACTCTTCGTTGCTACTCCAGGGAGGAGGCTGCATATAGGAAGAGGGTGAAGCTCTTCGTGTGAAGAGGAGGACTTTGGACTACTTCAGAAGGCTATCTTGACGGGAAGCTACTTCGGGAGGGAGGCTACTTCAAGGGGGAGCTTGAAGTTACTCCAAGGAAGGCTGCTTCAAGGTTGGCAAGATTACTTCTAGGTGAAGGCTGTCCAAAGGGTGTTTAGAGAGTGTTGTAATTTTATGTAACATCCTTAAAAGGTAATAAAATTCAATACTTTCAAAATCCCGGTTGGGTAAGCAACCGGGTAGTGGACTGACTCCTTAGTATTTGCTAAGGTGGAACCACTCTAAACACCTGTGTCTCTCTTCTTATCTTTTACTTTGGTTGTTTGAGTTTAAATTGTTTTAAATTATCATAAAACTCTATTCACCCCCCCTCTAGAGGTTTTCAATTGGTATCAGAGCAGGCTTCAAGGAGCCCTAACAAGGTCTTGAAGAAATAAAAGGAGGAGGTGACTACAACCACAAGAAAAGGAGCATGGACAAAAGTTCGACAGGTTGCAATTGGTGTTTGGGAACAAAGCACTCTACGTCTAAATGTCCATGGAGGTCAAAGAAAAGAGATGCACATAAAGAGTGTTTCGTTGCTACAATAAGAGAGGAAGAAGAAGAAGAGGTAAGTTTGCTTGATTTACCTAAGGAGGAGTTAGTTGCTATTATTGAAGAAACACATAACAAATATGTTGAATACAAAAAGAAATTAAAGAAATCAAATAAAGAAAATGATGATCTAAATGCTAGACTTCTTGAGCTTACATCCGAAAATGATGATTTATATGCTAAATTGAATACTCTTGGTTTTGAAAAAGATAGCATTATGTCTGACAATCGTACTTTGAAATCATCTCTGAGTAATAGTGAAGTGAAAATTTTCACTCTAGAGACTAACTATGATCTTCTATGTCAAGAAAAGACTGAATTGCTTGCAAAGTTAAATGATATTAAAAAACAACCTATATTGTGCACCCATGTAGATTATGACAATATAGTGAAAGAAAGAAATATGTTATCATCCAATCTAGATCAAGCAAAATTAGATATCAAGAAAAGAATGGATGAGATCGTTAAGTTGCAACAAAAAGTTAGCAAGTTAAGCAACAATGGAATCCTTGATAATATACTAGAAAATTCCTATCATCAAATAGGGAGAAGAGGACTAGGTTATAAGCCTAATGAGAAATCCCATCAACAACCTAGAAGGACACAAGCGAGTCAATCTGCTTATATACCTAGAGGCACAAAAATGTATATACCCAAGAATAACCTAAATCAAAACCATAGAACAAGGCTTGAGGTTGATACAATTTGTTGTCATTATTGCTCACGCCTTGGACATTATTCTTTTTCATGCCCATACAAGAAAAAGAATGTCGAGATGGTATGGGTCCCAAAAACCCCAAATTAAACAGGTTCGACTAAGTTGAGATATGACCATAGACCTTAATTTGTATATTCTTATGTCTATCTCAACTTAACATTTAGGGATAACAAAATCTTTGCATTGTATGTGAAAATTATTCTTGAAAGATTCTATTTAATCATTCTTTTCAGAAATACTTGCAATAAATAAAATGTTTCAAATAAATTTTTTTTGTATGCTTCTATATCTTAGTCTATCCAAAGTAATCTTAAATTCATGAATGGATATTATTCTTGAGTATGCTTCACCATATTTGATGTCCTTATTAAGCTCTCATAATTAGTACACTTTAATGAGTCTCAAGCTATCTGCAGAACTCATACTTCGCATATGAATGATTCATACTGGAAACCTGCAAAATATGCCTCTTGGTTAAAATAAAATTTGACCAAGGGGCACTATGGTCGAAATCAAGGGCGACCTAAAATAAACTTTGATAAAAATTGTTTATTTAAACATTATTTTATTGAACTTTATCTTAGCATGTTTTTAAATCAAAACGTCAAATCATTTGTAGTAATTAGAAGCCTTAAATATTATTACTCCCTTGGAATATACATATGCTCTACAAAAATGTTCTATGATTTGCATTAAGATTCAGCCAAAAAAAAAAATTGAACTCAGAAAGTTTGTCGGTCGACAAATGCTCGACCGAGAACCACTCGGTCAGCCCGTCTCACTCAACCGACAAATTCTAAACAGACTAAGTATCAGACAATCTGTCGGTCGACGAGTGCTCGACCGAGACAATGTCGGTCGACAAGCGCTCGACCGAGAAATAGCCGTTGGATATGACCGTTGCGACCCGACCGTTATGACCGTTTTCTTTACCGTTGGAGGACCAAGTGGCGCGTCTGCAACTCGACCGTTGCGGACGCTCGGTCGACGAGCCGTCGACCGACCGGGTCGCTGGAATTCTATAAATAAGTGCAAAAACGAGCCACTTACTCACACTTGCATTTCCTTGCTTCCATAGTCCATCTCTAGTGAAATTTCGTGCAATCCTTCAGCACTCTTACCCTTAAATCTTCCTCGCTTCTTCTCCACTCTCAAGAAACACAATGGCCTCATCATCAACTGTTCGTGGGAAGAAGAAAGTTGCTGGAAGAAAAAGAAGAGAAGAGAGGGAAGCAACTCCGCCACTGACGATCATCAATGACATAGCTTTCGTCGACGGAGATGCTGGAGATAGATACTTTCGGCTTTCCTCTAAAGCTCCTCTTCCCCGACGTCCGGTCGAAGTGATGGACTTCATCAACATCGTAGATCTGGAGCATCTCTTTGGAGTACAAAAGATGAAGGACTTCATCAATCCATCCTTTCCTTCCTACTCCATTAAGGTAGTCAACGAGTTCTATGCCAATCTTCTATCTCACACCGAAAATGACACCACTTTCTTCTACTCCATGGTCAATGGACATAGTTTTAAATTTTCCGAAGGGGATATTCTTGACATGCTTGAAATTGATATAGATGAATATCAAGATTTCCTTGACCTTACCACCAGCAATCCAATAAATTTATTTTCCGATGATGACCATACCATTAGCTTAAGTGATATCAAAAGAGCCATATTTCAAGCCAATACCACTTGTCATGAAGATAGGGGAACCTATTATGCTATAAACCTAAAACCTGCAAGTAGAATAGTAAACCTCATTGTTTCCACCAACATACATCCACGAGCCAATAAATCCGAGGTTCCCATTTTCCGCATGTGTCTCATTTATGCTATCATAAAAGAAATTCCCATCAACTTTATTCGCATAGTACTTAAAAATATGCTTGAGTTTTCTGGCAATCCACCATATGCCGATTTTGTATGCCAGATTACTCAACATTTTTCTAAGGTAAACATTGAAGATATGGGATATATATGGGAGCGTAGACCACCAAAGATAAGTAAGAACACCGTAGAGAAAATGGGGATTGACTTTGGCCATAAAAAGGCAAGAGTAGAAGGAGAGTCATCACATCAGGATATACCACCCCCTCCTTCTACTAACCTTTCCATTGATCCCATCCAAAACACCCTTACTTATATTGCTGGCTCCCAATACCATCTTAGTAAACAATTAAACTACAATCACCATGCCATGACATATTTGAATCAAAGAATGCAAAACCTTTCTCCTGGCCAAACCGATGAATATCCGCATTCTTTAAACCCTGGCATGCTCGACCCATTTAACCCCTCATACAACTACTATCAACCTCCACCTTCACCATCCATGGATCTTGCTCATACTCAATTTTCTTCCATACAATTGCAAGACATAGCTGCTCACTTCCGTTTTGACCGAGTCCCCACTTTCCTGGAAGCATATGCGTTGACTACAACTGGTGCTTTGGATTGGAAAACTCTGGTCCAATACTATGGAGCTGAGCCATTTCTTGGGAAAGATCCGGACATTGATGTAATTCTTAAATCTTTCCTGTGAAGTGTTGGTGTTGTAATAGTTGTATTCCATATGATTGTAATCTTCTTCATGTTATTGAATGAAAATTGCTACTCTTTTCACATGATTATTTATTTTGGCATACTTCAAAATATGGATCATTGGTTCATTATTGTAGAGCATAACAAATAAGGAAGTAATAACAATTCAAAGGAAAAATATTACTACTATAATTCAATCAACCAATGCAGAAAATTCTGTTCTCCAGAACCTTTCTCGGTCGAGACAATAGTCGACCGATACACACTGTCGGTCGAACAATGGTCGACCGACCTGGTTCCTGTTTTCAGACTGACATAATAATTGCATATATCTTTGTAAAATCTTTTATATGAACAATAAACACAAATCTGAATGATTACAAATTTTTCCAAATAATGTGCAAACATTATTTTGAAAAGGGCTATGACCTTAGTATTGTTAAACAAGATTTGTATGATTGAGAGATATTGTGGCTAAATTAGACAAGCATAAAATCAATATTCTTAAAGGAATATCCATTTAAGGGGGAGCAAAATACAAATTTAAGGAGGATGTTTTCTTTGATATCTGCGGCTCTTAAAAAACGACTACTTATGTTTTTATGGTTTGTATCAATATTATGAACGTTTCAATTGGTAATTTGCAAATTGTTGCATCTTAGCTATTGCCTTACATTTTGGCTATTCAATGGACATCTTTTTCGTTCATTTTTGATGGGATATCTAATGAAGGGGGAGTTTTTAAATAAAACGGTTATCTTTTTAAGATGACAAAGGGGGAGAGATATATAAAACTATAATACTTATGACAAACTCAATCAATGAGTTTCATATACTCTTGGCTTACATTGAAAGTTGCTATATTCCCAAATGAACTGGATTTCATGTTCCATAATTCACTGGGGATACTAAGCACACATTTTATAAATAAGAGGAAAAGTTCCAAACGGCAATCTAAAGGTATGGCATTTATATGTTTTATATTTCCTTTATTCATATTTTGGAAATGTTTGTCATCTTCAAAAAGGGGGAGATTGTTGGCTAAATGGACATCTATAAAATCCCTTTGTTTTGATTATGACAAACATTTCATTCTTATTTATCTAACGAGCTACTTGAGTGTGCAGGATTATGGTGGATGACGAAGCAACTAGGGAGATCATAAGTTTATAGTTTTATTTTCATGCAATATAATCACTATTGTAAAAACTTGTACAATTATATAATGTACAAGTACCTAGATTGCATGTAAATCAAGCATTGGATCTTCCCTAGCTACACACCATAGTTAGACAAGTCATCCCTTCCAATAGGATCACATTATGCACACTCATGCACACACTTAGTATCTTAATTGATAGATTGAAACAGAGTCAATCTCGGTCGACACACTCCTCGACCGAGACACTCTCGGTCGACAACCTTATCGACCGAGATTGACCTAAAGTAGCCGTTAGACTTAGCAAATGAGTTAGTTGGCAGTTGGAAGTGAACGTTGCACTCAGAGAGCCTGTCGGTCGAGAAAAGCTCGACCGAGTAGGTGTCTCGGTCGACCATCTGTCGACCGAGACGGTCTCTGACAGAATCTGCAGAGTTAAAGCAATTAGCCGTTGTAAAAAACGACCAATCTATTCCTAACGGCTAATTGAGCACTTGGAACCCCCTAGAAACTATCTAGAAGGTCCTTAAGCATACTTAGGCTATCCCTATAAATAGGACAAGCTATAGGACACTAGAATTTACCCTTGCTACACTTGAGAATTCTTTCTAAGCACTCTTGAGCAATCTTTTACAAGCAATTGAGCACTGTGATCACTTGGCCATATTCCATCTAGCTCAAGCTCGTCCTATAGGCTAGATTTTCCTAACCCTAGCATCCACAAGTCTATCACCTTGGCTAGTAAAATCCATACGCTTGATATAGGCAATTCAAGCCTTGAGCTTAAAAGGATAAGTTGTACTTTCTTATTTTCCTTCTTGTTCCTTGTAATATTTGTACTCTTCGTTGCTACTCCAGGGAGGAGGCTGCATATAGGAAGAGGGTGAAGCTCTTCGTGTGAAGAGGAGGACTTTGGACTACTTCAGAAGGCTATCTTGACGGGAAGCTACTTCGGGAGGGAGGCTACTTCAAGGGGGAGCTTGAAGTTACTCCAAGGAAGGCTGCTTCAAGGTTGGCAAGATTACTTCTAGGTGAAGGCTGTCCAAAGGGTGTTTAGAGAGTGTTGTAATTTTATGTAACATCCTTAAAAGGTAATAAAATTCAATACTTTCAAAATCCCGGTTGGGTAAGCAACCGGGTAGTGGACTGACTCCTTAGTATTTGCTAAGGTGGAACCACTCTAAACACCTGTGTCTCTCTTCTTATCTTTTACTTTGGTTGTTTGAGTTTAAATTGTTTTAAATTATCATAAAACTCTATTCACCCCCCCTCTAGAGGTTTTCAATCCTTGTTCCCTTTATTGTTAAAACAACATTTGTATATTTGTATTTTTTCCTTTACCCCCTCCATCTAAAATAATACCCTTTCTTTAACATGTGGTTGTGATGCATGCCCTAAAAGCCAATAACTATGGTAACGATCCTCTGCTAAGTGCAGCTCTGTACCTGGATATTAATTAAAGGCCGACTGCCCAGGGCTCCCATGGGACACATCCATTCCTAATATAATAGTTGGCTCTTAGGAGATCTTTGGCATGGATGGAAGATGCTCAGTTGTGGTGAACTTCTCTGCAGGCTTATTCAGGATCTCATTCGTTGTGGAAACATTAAGTGCGTTGTCAGTAAAATTTTTTTATGTATTTCGTTTAACTAATTTAAACGAAATACATTAAAAGATTTTACTTACAACACCCTTCATGTTTCCACATCGAATAAGATCCTGAATTGTGTAGAGAAGTTCACCACAGCTGAGCATCCTCCATCCATGCCAAAGATCTCCAAAGTGCCAACTATTATATTAGGAATGGATGTGTCCCATGGGAGCCCTGGGCAGTTGGCCTTTAATTAATCTCCAAGTACAGAGCTGCACTTAGCAGAGGATCATTACCATAGTTATTGGCTTTTAGGTCATGCAACACAACCACATGTTACAGAAAGGGTATTATTTTAGATGGAGGGGGTAAAGGAAAAAAGACATATATACAAATGTTGTTTTAACAATTAAGGGAATAAGGAGGAACCCACATTACTAAGAACACCCATTCTTTCTTGAGGCTTCTGCCTAGACTTCTCAACCAGAGCAGACCTCTGAAATGTTGACAATGACTTAGTGTGCCTCTGCAAAATGCAAAAATACCAGACTATATTATACTTAGTACCAAAAACAAAACATTCAAAAACAACACAGTGAGAAAATAGAACAACACTCGTACAAGTGACCATAAATAGCAGTAAGAAGAAATCTTTTATCCCCGAGCAATTCAAATAGTATATTGATTATATTCCTTTCAATCTATCTAGGTATTTATATTCCTTGATTATATATATATAAATAATCAAGTAACCTGATATAGGTCTGGAGCAGTAAACCAAAGTCAATCTATTCTTGGATTTGGAGGAATCCGTTGTCTATACGGGATAGGCATATTGATAATTTTGAAATTAGAGTTGGTGAAGGTTGTAACACTATGATTTGGATTGATCCTTGGTGTTCAGGAGGTAAAACTCTTTCTAATATTCTAGGTAGCCATTTCTTAGCTAGATTTGGTGATCCCTCAAAGAAAAGGAGGCAACCAGAAACCTGAATACCAGATCCGAGCTTAAAAATAGCTAGTGAGAGGGGAGCATTACACTCAGCCGTCACCAGGAAAAAGCAAAACAAACTAGTATGCTAGACCAAGAGAGCAGATCTCACATCCAACATCTCCAAAGGATAAAACTCAGACAAAGAACTGATGCAAATCAAGACCTACACGACACCTTTGAGCTCATAGAGAACACAACCATAAGGCCAAAGTCCCAAAGTAGATATTCAATCTCCCAAACTTATCCGCAAGCACCTCCCAAACTTATCCGCAAGCACCACAAAAGTATGCTACCTGTACTTGAAGCCCATAAAGGACACCATCTCTTAACAATATATATGAGGAAAAACATATTTATCACAATAAACCATATGTTCTACCCTTCTATGCTCCCGTAATTGCAAGATCTTCCTGTCTATTAAATTCTTATCTATGTGCATACATCCTTCCACTCAAATAGTTTCTAAAATCTCTTAGCATAGCTACTCATTCAAGCAGCAACACCTAGCCAGGAGGTCTAACACTAGGCAATAAATACTACGGAAGCTATCAAGTTAGGAAGGAACAATACATTAAAATTATATTTATCTAATATTCTATGCAAAGTCAACAACAAATACTCAGGAAAAACAAAATCTAGTCCTGGCTATAGAGTTGATCTAAGGTAGTGACTATTTTTCCCATAAATGATGAAGAACACTAGTGTCATCCATTGACTGAGAAAATTAGGTCATCCATTGATGAAGAACATATAATTCATAGAATGATCTAATCTAATAAGATGAGTTTAAATCATTACTAAGTTTTTCCTGTAAATTTCTAATTACCAAAATAGATAGTGTGGAGTAAGGATTCTGGGCACTATGTTAGTGAAGAAAAGGGATAAGAGGAGAGTGGCTTTGTCAACTAGATTATATATGATCAAATTTTCTATATATCTATTAAGTGGTGACTAGACTCTTACATATTCCATTTGACCCATATAATTTTAATAAATCATTACACTTAGCTTACTACTGGTCTACTTTTAAACATCAACCCATTCTCAGTCCATAGTAATATTACCCATTTATCAAACATCACAATGTGAGTTCCGAATGAAGGCTATAAGGTTTGAGATTTAATTTATATGGCTATTTTATGTAAAGAGGAGATACATTATAGGAAACTCAAAATTTGGATACGCAAATGAAGAAAGAAGCAAACACTGGTAGATTACAGTAAACTATTGGGATACACATATGAAGAAATAAGCAAGCATTGGTAGTGAACAGTACATTACAGTGAACTCAAATTTGGGATACACATGAAGAAGGATGCACATTGGAATCGTTACCTAAAACTAAATGACCAACACATGATTGAATCAAACAGCATAACAAAAAGCAAGCACAACAATTGCAAGAGAATAATAAAATAAGTAGCACAGAAAAAAGATGCAGTTTTAGTAGCAGTACCTTTTCCCACGCTTCCGGTCAACGGACAGAAGCAACGAGATTAAAACTGAAGAAGAAGAACAATAGACGTTGCAAGAGAAGAACTGGAGCAGAGGCGGATGGGCAGCTTATGGGCGTCAGATCAAGGAAAAGAGACCAGTAGCTTGATCCAAGGTTGAAGTAGGTTCAGAGCTCCTGCTGGGCGCCGCTTGAGTCGGGTGCCACTGGTTTTGCTGGGATCCGGCACGAGATGGATACTCTTGGCCATGGAATTGGAAGCCGGCCAGATGGCCGACAATTGGAGTTACGACCTGCTGCAGCTGGGGTGGCAGGAGCAGTTGGGGCGCCGTCCGGGATGTAGGCGCGGTTGCAGCTGGGTGCGACCGGTGGGATTTGGGTGTTGCTAAGCGACTGGGGTCGTGGGGTTGCTGAGGTTGGGTGGCCTTAAGCTGGAGCAGACCCTGGCCGTGGAGTGATGGACGCCTGGTCGACGGACTGAAGGCGTGGTCGATGGAATCAAGGAGGCATCGGGGACGAGTGGCTAGTCGTGGCGGCTTAGTGCTTCCCTAGTTCGTCATTGTGCAGAGGGACGAGTGGGGAGGGTTTTTCTTTTCCTTTTTAATTTTGATTTCCAAATCTTGTATTTTAGAATGGAGGGAAGGGATATGAGATGGAGGGAAACATTTGTCATGGTATTTTTCACGGGATGATTAGTGAGTAATGTATTTGTGAGGGATTAGTATTTCTAAGGATGTTAAAAAAACGGTTGAGGGATTTGGTCCCATATTTGAAGGATGAGCCCTCACAAATAGCCATCATTATTCACAATCTATGGTTCCTCACAAATGTTCTTCAACAAAGGACAAATTTTTTGTAGTGAGAGAGAGAGAGTAGAACCCATGCAAGAAGCCTAAACTCTGAGATATGAGGAATAGTGGGGAGCTGAGGATGATGCCACCTAAGTGGATGATAGTGGTTGCCTCATTCTCTATCCATGGAGGCCAAGGATATCTTGGTTTCCTTTAGAGGAACCAAACCCTAGAGAGAGGATGATGCTTCTGGTACCTATGTGCCTGTGGTATAGGTGTTTACCTTTTGAGATGGGAAGAAGAATTCCTTAGATATGGAGAGGTTTAGTAATAGGTTGTGAGGCCTTATACCTTGTTGGTTGTTCTTGAGGAGGACTCGACCCTGATGTGTTGCTCGAGTAGAAGGATGACAGGGAGTGCATGTTATGCCTTATACATGCTTGATTCATGGTTAAGAGACTGAGCATGCAGTTGGACACCCAAAAGTGAACCTAGGCCTAAGAGGGGAAGTGGTGTACCTGATGCTCATGATGAGATTTGAGTTTCTATAGATGCGAGCAAGGTACTCCGCATGGTTAGAGGAAAGGGAAACCCCTTAAGTTTAAGGTGTGTTTGACGAACCACTCACAACTAAATTGATGACATGGGAAGGTATGATCTTGATCCAGTGGTGAGGAAAGGGAACACGTATGACCTAGCTTGGTTTAGTAGGTGGTCTGCTTATGCCTTAGTAGTTGCTGGGTTAAGCATGCTCATGTGTATGTAAACCCTAAGGATGGTTGTGACATTATTGTCAAGGGATGAAGTTTCCTCCCATCCTGGGAGAGGGACCCTTTTGTAGGGTGTATACCAGTTTTATTGGTTTAAGGTAACCTAAAGAGGTCTCATAGGATCTTGAGAAGCTAAGTGAAAAGTACATGGTATGAGGATGAACCTGTAGACCCATAGATAACCATCTCTAAATGCATGTGGATGTGTTACCATAGAGGTAACCAGTATGGGGCCTGACCAAGGTAGGCAGGTCACCATGACCCCTATGAAAGGATGAAAGTCAGCCCATGAATGCACAGAGAGATGATGAAGGCTTGAGTAAGGTTCTAAGTTGAACATGTACTATAAGAGAATCCTAAGTCTATCCTAGGGTCAGGTAGGGATAAGACCGATGGAAGTAGGAGTTGCCTAATTCCCTAGTTGCACATGACCATAGGGTCGGGAGGTAACAATTATCATTGTCTGAGGGCCATGGGTTAGGCGATTGATCACCTTCATGAACTCATAAGACCCAAAGGGTAGATGAGTAGGGCACTCTCTGGATGCATAAGGGAAGAGGGATGACCCCTAAAGTGCCGACACCCTATAGACCTAGAGCAGATGACCAAGGAATGGGTGTGGACCCAAATAGGTTTGAGACCAGTTCTCCATGGAAGTAACTTTGATAACAAGATGATTGTGATGTAGAGACATATGTGGCACGTTTCAAGTTAGATTTAAATGTGTACTGGCAAAGGTGGGATGTACCATCTCTACTCTTGGAACAAGAATAACTATGTATTTGGATTGTATCCAAATGCTTATTTCCTCTTGTTATGGGAGTGAGAGATAGGACAGTACGCATGCCATACACCAAGGATAAAAGATGATGTAAGTTGGAACGCGGCTATGAGGATAAAGATGATAACGTACCCTGGTGGAGTGAATGATACATGGATGGTTTGCAAACACTAAGAGAAATGAGGTAGACATCTTTATCATGAGCTATGTGGAACTTACAAGTTATACCAGCCTGAGTTTGATCATCATGATGATAAACTCAGAGTTTTCTTGAGGAAGATAGACTTAAAGTTGAGATGAGATAATAAGTGGAATACATGGAGGTGTATGTATTCAACATTACCTAACACCTAAGGATGTGAAGTGGTAATAGATACTCTGGATGAGATACAACTGCTTAGTTTAGATGGAGGCTAGAAGAGGTTGTTAGGTTAACCCTCAATTGGAAAAGAGATATGTTTGGGATAACACTCAGATGTAACGAGATATGTTGAACAATTTAGTAGTTGTTTGGTTAGCCAGCCTAGGCCTTGATGCAATGAAAGGATGGTTTTAGAACCTCAAATGCACTTCTTTGGAAAGGAAGGTGATGAAACCCTTATTAGAATGGTTTAGGGTTTCTGAGGAATCAATCTTAAGGAATCATGACATACAAGAGATCATGATCACCATACACCGTACTACCAAGATAATAAGTGACAGTAGGACTTTGGATGCCTAAGATGAAGTTGCATGTGGCCATGCAAGCCAGGAGGTGAAGGATGAACATTAGTAACCCAATGCATTAATATAAAGTATAAAGAGTTCCTGAGAAGGAATGGGAGTTCATCACTATGAATGTTGTGGAAAGTATCCTCTAGACCAAGGAAGGTTATGATGCAATATGGGTTATGGTAGATCGCCTTACCTAGATGACATGAGAAAGAAAGAGTTCTGTCAAGGGACAGATCTGGTTGAACTACACATGAGAGAGATGGTTCAACTACACCATGATGCGAGTTCAAAAGTTCTTGAGTATAACATGAAGATTCACTTCCAGGAGGTGGAAGTAGATACATGAAGAACTTGATGATAGTACAATTTATCACCCCTAACTAATGGTTAGTATGATCTAGACTAGAGGGTCTGATGAGAGCATGTGTGCTCGTTCAGCGTGACACATAGAGACTGTTTTTGTCCTTTGTAAGATGTGATGATAACTACCATAGCCAGTATTGGGTTGTAGAGAAGCTCTGTAAGGGAGGTTGTGTCGGTCACCACTTCATTAAGATGATGTTAGTGAAGGGACCTCACGAAGGTCAAGAAAGGACCACAATGTGTGCAGATGAAGTCGCTTGATCGTGCAATGGCTGAAAGGAGCCCAGAGACGACATGAGTTGTAAGCAGATGCAAAGTAGACTGACATGCAGTTCACTGTGGGGGAATATGTGACATGAAAATCCGACCCCTCTAAGTTATAGTTAAATGAGTTGAGTCCCCGATGCATGGGTTCTTTTGACATGGTTTGGTGGAGAAGGTTAAATTTGCCCTTACCCCTCAGGATAATGTGATGTGTGATGAGTTTCATGTGTCCAATTTAAAGCACTATGTGAGGTGCCCGGACCATGTGCGGAGCAATGAACCTAGTGAGCCCCAAGGGAGGCTGAAATGACCTGAGTCACCTGTGAGGTTTATCGATGCCAAGGTGAAAGAACTCGTAGAAAATAATATGTGATGATAAAGGTTCTTTGGAAGCACCATGGATAAGGTAAAGCCACATAGGGGTCAATGATGGACATGGAAAAGTCTTATCCTGAATTGTTTGTTTGCTTGATGGAATTTTGAGGACAAAATTCCTATAAGAGGGGAAGGATGTTACAACCCCAATTCTTGAGTTCATTGGGCGAGAAATGTAATTTCTCATATTAAAGATATTTGGACAAATAATGATACATTTTGTTTCGAATAAATGGATTTCATTAACAATAGCCTTGATGATTGTGTTGGGGTTTATTGTCTATTGGGCCCAATAACAAGGAAATTCAATTAATAAATGAATAATTAAGTTTTTGAGAAAAGAGAGATGTGGAAACCTATAGAAGGCAAAAGAATGTAATCCAAAGGTGGATTTCGTGCCTCTTGGGTTCCTTGGGTCCAAAGGAGTCCAAAGTTGCAAAGAAAATACAATAAGAAAAGAAAAGATCAATTAAGTATTTCTTTATTAAGAAAGAAATTGAAAATAATGATAAAATGTGGAAAATAAGTGGAAAGAAGTATAATTGAGTTATCCTTGATGGAATTTCGTATCCCAAGGATTCCTAATGTTAAAAGGAATACCAATGAGGAAAATAAAAGAGAAATATAGAGAAATCCTCAAAAAGAGATATTTTAATAAGAAATAAACAAGATAATGTGAAATAGTGTATATAGATGCATCCAGAAGGACAATGAGTATTCCTTAAAAAGGAATTTCAAAATATTATAATTTCTTGGGGTCCAAGGAGCCCCAATAAAGGAAAAGAAAGAGAAAATACCAATAAAGCAAAATAAGAGGATAATGTGATGCATAATGAATGAATTTCATGGTATTATTAAAAGGGAGATATTTTCTACTAAAAGAGAATATAATTTTGTGCCAATAAATCAAAAGGCAAGTACAAAGAAGATAAAGGAAGAAATTTCCGAAATCCTAATACTTAAAGAAAAAGGAATATAAAAAAGATAAAGAAGAGAGAGAAGGTTTCTTCTCATGGAAGGAATTGGTTTAATTTGGAAAAGGACTCTTTGAGTCATGAATAAGCCAACCTAGGGCTTCGTTTCCCACCCCTATATAAAGGGGTAGAGCCTAGGGTCGAGTTGGAGAAGAATCCCACGCACTCCTCTCTTTCTTTCTTCTTTCTTTCTTCATCTTCTTTGGCAAAACCCTAACAATAGGG
The DNA here is from genome assembly GCA_963693085.1 of Alisma plantago-aquatica. Taxonomy (NCBI): domain Eukaryota; kingdom Viridiplantae; phylum Streptophyta; class Magnoliopsida; order Alismatales; family Alismataceae; genus Alisma; species Alisma plantago-aquatica. The sequence continues at coordinate 1,383,211,488 of OY856410.1, read as the reverse complement.
GTAGTGTGGCCCCGGGGCAACAGGGGGCCCTGAACTGGAGTTCGGTGGAAGCAAGATGCTCCCACGATGTCATGAGAAACACAACTATCAACCTTGTGCCCTAGCTCGTGCGCAAAACTAGCAGGACGACCATGGGACGTCTGCGTGCTGTAGAGCTAGAAAGCTCGAACTGGCCATCATGGCCACAACCCAGTAGCTCTCTCACCTGCGCGGGGACACGACGGAGCCAGGGGGAACCGCCCTGGTGGTCGTTGAGGTCCAAGGAGCAGTGGTCGGGCCGCGTTCCATCCCTAACCTAACGACAACAGAGGCGCATCCGCAAGGAAGGAGATGAGCAAGACTTTGGACGAGTTTTCCCTCTCGAGTTTTGGAGAGCCCAGGAGACACACATGGGTATAAATGGCATTTTGAAATGTCTTCAAACTAACCGGCCTACGTTGCATGGAGCGAGCGACGTGGCGTGCTCTGATTGGCCCAAAGTAAGTGAATTTTACTAAATTCATATCTCCTTAATAGTAGCTCGGATGAATACACATAAAATATGAAAATTGCTCAGAAAAATGAGAGGAATCTAATAAAAATATATTTAGAAGATAATTCCTCTTAAAAACTCGAAAAGTAGTGTAAGTTATCAACTTTGATGAATTAAAGATTAAGAAACCCTATTTTGAGATGATTAATATATTTAGTAGGGTTTAATGGATGATTAAAGTTGGTATTAACCTGTTAATGATAAAAAGGAACTTTAGGAACAAAAAGGATGAAATTTGCACGTAATTGGTTTAATTGGAGTTTCATGTGCATGAATATACTTTAATGGGCCTTGAAACCCTACTATTGGTAAATGCGACTATTAATGGTTTTAATTATTCAAAATTGTGAATAAAGCTAAGCTATAATGACTCTAAGCTATTTCGAGCATTAAAGTTCCTAATTTGTGGATAAATGCCCTTAATGTAGTAATTAGGGTTTTCTAATGAATAAAAGGTAGAATTAATGACAAATAGAGTTCATATGTGAATTAGACTATAATGAACTATGAATTGATGATGAATGCGCATAATGATCTTGTCATGGATTAAAAGGATAAAAATAGTAGCATTAATGTAAAAGAAGCTTAATGAAATTAATTGATGGTTAATGGTGCCTTTAAATATGAAAATAGGGTTATATGCTGTTAAGATAACCTTAATATTGAAGAATAGATAAGATAATAAGGGTTTATGAGTAATGGTATGAAATTAGGGTTTAAAATAGTAAAAGATGAAGGGAAACCCTAATGGCAATGGAAACCCTAAAAGTGAACTAGAAACCCTAGGAAGCGAGCTAGGTTTAATAGATCTTGATGACCTGAGTAATAAAAGGAAATTGTATGGTTATTTCAGGATCTTGTATGTGTGCTTGCTTGGATTTCTTACTTGCATGGGTTATTCTGTCTCAAATCAGCCTGACAGGTATGTGGTTATGCTTATGAATAATCTCTCTAGTTTCACAGTGATTCCCGAACGTTTTATCGGTTGCTTGGAAATAACTGTTGGATGCCTATTTATTTCATGCAACTATAAAGTGACTATGATTATCACTATAAATGTGCATACATGACTGGCTCAGATCCTGGTCCACCTATGTGGCTTTGTAAAGGCTAAAAAGGGGTAACCTAGAGCAAGGTCTAGGTTATCGTGAGTTAGAAATTGGGCTACCCACATGTAGTGCCATGAGACTCTTTAGCATGCCATGAGTTAAGGAGTGGGTACCTACGGGTAGTGCCATGTGACTCAACCCTAGAAACTGGTTCACCTATTAGGTGGGATCATGAGGGGTTTAATGGGGATCTACCACAAGGAAGGTGGCATCCAGCTCCACTGTAGGGACAACGCAGAGGCTAGGGTATGTAGGGATTGAGCAGTTATGCGGGAAACATAAAGTTGTTTGTTTAAATCATAATTGACTGATTACATTGCTATCATAGTTGCATGATTATTGTTTCCCCCACATACCAACTTTATGCTGACCGGCATTTTGTTTGTCGGCATTTTAGGTACAAGCCAAAAGGACAAACAGTAAATCATCCTATTGTGAAATACATGAATTAAAATACAAGGAGGATTAGTTAGAGTAGAATTCATATGTGGATAGAATTTTAGAGATCCAAGTTTTCAAAAGGTATGCAAAGTCTTTATTTTTACCATATTTCAGTATAGTTGGTAGAATTTAATAATTGTTATTGATTATTTGTCAAACCTTTGATCTTGTTAATTGGGATAATGGCTCTGACCTTCTGGTCTCCCTTAATTGGGGGTTACCGGGAAGCGGGGTCGTTACATTGATGGTTGCACCTTGATTTATGTGTGGGTTCATACTTGAGAATAGTATGGAATGTGATGGTGATGGTTCACCTTATGCATCCATGATCCAATGGGGATGTCATGAGTTAGGGTTTGGGTATAAGTGCTGATTAGTAACATTGATATAATTTATCATGTTGAACCTAACTCTAATGCAAATAGATAAAGATGAATATTCATGTTTACCATTCTTATATGATGGAATGATGGTGGAATAACCTCCTTAACATGATCATAACCTTAATGTGTTAATTGGTGGTTATCATAGCCACATGGTTGATACTTTCTTATGCTAAACATGTGCATTACGAATATGATGAGGGTTAATCATATCTAGATTCCTTGCTTGTTGATGTAATAAAGGAATGTTCTTAATGTTATTATAACCCTGCTATGATTGTTTATGAATATCTTCTAGCTCATTAATGTAATATTGTGTTGATCTGGTGTATTACTTGTAAGTGATATTGTTGAGCCTTATTATAATGCATGCAAAGATAATGATGATCTTGTAGGGAATAATATGATGGTCTTAATGACCTTTGGGCATGATTGAGCCCAGAATGAGGTGTAATCCACTTATGTTGATAAGGGTTGATACCCTGTTATATTGTGAAAATGATTTATATCTTGTGATAGTATGATGACTAGTGTGGTCTCATGAATGGAAAGTGAATAGTACCATGTGATGATGAGATGAGAAATTATGTTTCACACATTTATATCTTTTCAAAGTTGTGATATTTATATGCTTGCTAGAAGTGAATTAGGGTTTGTATGTCCACTTTTTTTATGCAGGCTTAATTCACCCAACTGGCATAACTAATCAAGTGAAACTCTAATCATGTAGTGCCCTGTGCCATGGATCCATCTGAGTGTCAGAATTTGCCATATGGTGAAACGAGTATTCCTAAGGGAAACTCAGAGCGCATACTGTTGAGTATGTGGGGGTGGCAAGTTGAGGACATATCCTTGTCATCCACAATGCAGATTGTGGAGGTTGGATATGGTCATGCCTCATACATCTGATGTGATTGAGAACGACTGCGGTCGTATCTCGGTGATTATATATGTGACAAGATTGGAGGACAACTGCGGGTGTACCTCAGATGGTAGGGTATGCACACCCACCTCTTTTCACTAGTGTCGTGACCTGTACCAAGGATGGACTAGGCTGTAGCAGCTTGACCTTATGTGTCGCTGTGGCGGACCCTTTCTGACCGGGGGTGGAGAAGATCTTAGGAGTCCGGCTCTTCCTAGATCTTGTATGGAACTAATTTCGACTTAGTAGTGGTTAGTTGGATTTTGAGTGGTATCCTCAATTTCCTTAGGGCATAATAAAAGATGTAATATAGTCATATAGCATATATGTTTAGGGTTATACACGACGCTTCACATTGGATGATAACCCTTGTTTGTTCTCTTTACATAAAGATGATGCTTAGTGCAATTAAGAGATAGTAGATATACTTATGTTATGAATATACTTAAGATTGTAGATGCGTACATATAGTAGCCATGATTATGTTGATAACTATACTGCTACTGTTGATTATAATCATGATGCCAGCTATCTCATGTTGTTAGTTATGTTTAGCATGCTAGCCATGCCTTTGTAACTAGAGATGCATATAATGCTAATCATGCTTATCCAGATAATTGTGCTTATGTTGTTAGCTCTTTTTATGATGTGGATATGTTCAACCTATTAGACATGCTAATGTTGTTGGCTATGCTTATGTGGCTAGACTTATTCATAATGATAGAGATTCTATGTTACTAGACTTGCTCATGATGCCAGATATGCATATGCTACTTAATTGCTTATATTGTCAACAAGATAAATGATGATAGTCTGGCTAATGATGATAGTTATTATTTGCTCCTTTATGTATTTTGTTAATCATCAATGCGACTGAACTTATTTGTTATATCTGATTAAACTACTTAACTATTTAATTACTTAAAAATGTTGTAACCAATAATCATTGTTGGATGTTATATCTATTGCTGGGACATGGGTCTCACCCTTGTGGTTCGCCACATCTTTTTAGGTAATCAGAAGTGACGAAAACAAACATGTGGCAGCAAAGAGGAGCTATAGTAATGAATCTTTGAGAAAGTTGATTAGACGTCTAGTGTGTCCTAGAGTCATCCCTATACTCTTAGGTCCGGGTAGGAAAAGTTTGTATATGGTGTTTCAAATAAATTGGACTTTTGTTAGCATATTAATGATTGTTTGTGTGACATATAAGATTATTGGTTTCATATATATATATATGTTGCGGCTAAGATGATAGAACGATTTGTATCAAATTCTTGGCATAGTATGGACACAAGAAAGATGTTGGGATCTTATGCAAATGTTTTTGAGTGGGTGTTGATGTTGAAATCAGTTTTAATTTATCCATATTTTTGGGTATGTGATTAATTAGTGATTGATTGTGTTTTATGTTTTGAGTAATCTCATTTAGTGTAATGAGTTCTCACATCATTGGCTGCATTTATGACACTTATATGGCAACCTGGTCGATTCATGTGAGATGCAGGTTGTCAGAATGTGATGTAGCGGTCCAGGCCTTGTCATCTACCTCACGCCAAGTAAGGAAACATGCCATCGATTCTTGTTTGGTAAAACATGGGTTTCTCTCTTGATTCTCAACCATTCTCCAAAATTTCTTTGCCCATGTTTTCCTTTTTGGTTTCTGCATCTATTGATGCCTCACTTTTTCCCTAATTCAGAAGGATCGAGAAACACCCAATTCATGGGGTACAAGTATCTCACGGCCACTCACTAAAATCCTAACATAATCCACCCTATATATAACAAATTCTTTCCCTAGTTCCGTTGCCACCCTATTTTGCTCCCCCCCTCTCAATATCTCTTTTGGTCATGTTTCAAACAGCCGTCGATCCACTTCTTCTCCTCTGGCTTGCGACACCCCGCGCGAGCAGCCTATTGCATTAGTCTTCGATCTCCTCTTGTGGTAAGTTCTTAAAGCCTTGATCTTCATTTACATTTATTCAAATCATTGTTTTGTCGCCACATGTAGAATTACCCAAGGTCGAACTCAGCTTGCTGCTGCTCGGGTTGCAGCCATGGAAGGTGATAGGTAGGGGATGATTCCCCATTGTGATTTTCCTCTTTTTTCATCACCTATCTTTTTTTCTTATTTGCTTGCATAAGGGTATTTAGGACCTTTCGCTGCCTCACTTTTGTTTCAAGTGTTGACAAGTAGGCAAGCGTTGGCAGTGGACCCAGGCTTGCTTGGACACCCACAATTGGGCCAAGTAAGTGGTGGATTCACTGGATCACTGACATGGATTATTGGCGATTTGTGAGTGGTTAAAATTTGAAAAATCACAACTTTCACTCTACCTGTTAAAAAATTACAAAAAATACGTTTTGAAATCCTTAGAATTTTCTCTATCTTTTGGCCTAGTTTTCATCGCCTAATTCAAAAGTTCTAAAGATGTGATTTTATGGTTTTAAATCTTTATAATATCACATTAATACTTAAATATATGTTTTAGAAAGATAAAATTGAGATCTTGGGGTCACATCCATGATTAGTAACCCTGAACTTACTGTAAGCGGGTGTTAGTCTAGGGTTTTGCCAAAGATTTGAGTTTTAGGGTTTGTTTTCACTTATGATCATGAAAGAAAATATGATAATTAATAAAGTAGTAATTTTGATTCAAGATTTATCTTCAAGAAACCCAAAAGTTAGTTTTGGGTCAGTCTCAAGAACTGACTTAGGTTTTTACCGATGGATTTGGTTTTCTAGGGTTTTCACCATATTTACATATCTTAGAAAATAAGCCTTAATTAATGAAATTAAACCTATATGTAGGTTGAGTTGACCATAGACTTGGAGGGTTAGGATTCAATCTCTAATTTAGAAACTCAAGTTAAGGTATGTGCATCTTTTTTATTAACTAGGCACTAATATAATGACCAAACATTCTTTCCCATATGAGGCATGAGTAGTTATTTTCTTTTTCATCATTATGAAAATTTTCTTTTCTTGAATAATTCTTATGGGTCCTCTGACCCCACAATATATATTTTGGATGCTCTCATCATGTTCTTTCATATGGATGAAACTTGTAGTTGCCTTTCTCTATTTATGTGCATGCTTAGACTAGCATTATTTCTTGTAGTGGCGCATCTGTACAATCATATTTAAAGGGGCGTGATTTTCCACCCAGGGTGTTCTTTTCCACCCATTATTTACAGAGGAGTGATTTTCCACCTAGGGTGTGCTTTCCACCCATATTTTTAGGTTGATATCCAATGTTGTCTCAACCCTGCTTGAAATAATTTTAGTCTTTGTTTATTACATGCTCAGATTTATTGTTGTTTTTTCTAATGGAAAATTTTAAAGGCAAGATTCCCTACTTGACATTCTTTAGTTAGACATGCCTCATCTCTTGGCGTGATATAATTCTCTTGGTACTTATTTCTCTTAACCATCCTTTAATTTGATGCTCTTCTTTTGAAGTTTCTAAAGTAATGCAACCTTTAATTATTGCACATACTTATCATTCGCTAACATACTTTTCTCTTTGTTTTCTCCTATCCTGGGTGTTGCTTTCAACCCACCTAGAAGTGCACAACCTGAGGATCAGGAGATAGGTGGGAACACACATAACTAGCTTCTTGAGACTGAGATGGAAAGGTTACTCACCACAAACCAATTTGAGTAGTTTAGTCTTTCATTTCAATTAGAATTTGTTTATGGCTCTTTAGGTGAAATCTATTGAGATTATCATGTAATAGTTAGTTTTAAATTTCCGTTGCAACAAAACTATGTTCATGTTATCATCCTATTTTAAAGAAATATTATGAACCCCAATTACTTGAGTGGATTTTATTTTGTGGGATTTAATGTATTGGGGTATTTTGCAAATATTTCCTTAAAATAAAGTAAGGATTGGTCCCTCTCGGGCCCCAATCCTTACAAGAATGGTATCAGAGCATGTTTGTGCTCAGTAATCTAACTATTTCATAAGTCCTTACTTAGTATGTATGCTTTATTCTTTAACTCTATATTTTAGGAGAAACATGATTTATGACGTTGATACTACCCCTCAGTCTGGCACTATGAGCAGATTCTCTACATCGGAGAACCCTTGTTTTAGTAGGTGGTGTAGACATTAATCAATTGGGATCTGACTAGATGCACCCCACAAGATAAGGACACACGGTGGGATCACTTTCAAAATTTATAAGGGCCTAAACCTACGCACCTACTTCTACTAAAAACAATACACCCGCAAGAAAATGAGGTTGTGTCATAGTATAGGAGGGCGGAAAGTATAGGGCCGATCCATAGGGAGAAAAAGGGGGCACTTGATCTAGGTTAGTTTTGGGAAAGGTTCCTAGTGCGGAGTCTGGGTTGAAGGGTTTGATGGTTGGTTTCATGATTACACTAGTGATGAACAAGCAAGCAAGTAAATGAGTACAAGCAAGAATAAAAACCTAAGTTAACCCCAGACACTTAATTATAATGAACAAGAAAAGATAAGGCAAGCAAGGAAAAGTGCAAGCTATGCTAAGGCAGGCGAAAAGAGCTCTACACTACATTATGCTAGAAAACTAAGCACAAGAGAAATTAAAGACCTAAACTAGAAAGAGCAAAGCAAGAACAAGGCAAGAAGCTAACTAAGCAACTAAAGAACTAATTAAGCTAACACTAGCTAAGCAAGATGGAAATTAGGGTTTTGAAGCAATAAAGGGATGTGTGGGCCATTTGGGGGATGCACTTATCAATTAGGTTGGGGGTGACATGTAAACATTATGCTTTCATTTAGATTACCAAACCAAACAACAAGCTAGATTCTAATGAATTTCCATAGGCTACTAACTGGCCATGGATAGGATGGGTTGTGTATAGGAGAACTAGTCCCTAACACCTCCTTCTACCCTTACGAGGCTCAATTGAGTTAGGGTCTAGGTGCAATTCAATTAGATTCTAAACAAGCTTAGGTTTCTAGCTTAAACAGTCTTAGGGTGATTAGGGGCTGAGCGTAGTAATGGGAGTGGAAATGAGGTTTTAGGCCTCACATCACCCACATTCTAGCCTTGAGAAAGATCCACACTAAGCACACTAAATTCATCTAAACTAGCTACTTAGATCTCTCAACTAGGGTTATGAGAATTGATTAGCATGTAGGAGGATGGTTAGATAGCTAGGGATCTATGAATTGGACCTGGGAGCAAATCCCAAAATTCACACATATAATCAATTTCCTAAATTCCTAGGTGATTTCACGCACAAACCAACAAGAAATTCATTAAGAGTGAGACAGAAATAGAACATAATCATTAGCAAACTAAATTATATTGTTTACACATCATTTTCCCCTGCCATGGTATTAAAGTAACATTTTTGGCTCCAAACAGCCCACCCAAGGGGCCTAGCTACTCATGGAAATGCAAAATACAAAAAGAAAGGAGAAAGAGATAGAAGAAGCCATGTATCTTGGTGTAGATGGAGTAATCCTCCTATTCAGATGCTTCAAAACGTCCTCCTCCTTCCTCCAAGGTGCAAGGGTCATGGGATGATGATGGAATAGGGTCAAAGCACTAGGAAACTAGGGTTTTAGTGGTGGAAATGGTGAAATGGAGTGGAATGGGTGGAATGAGAAAATGGGGAGCTAGGAGGTGGTAGAAGGTAGATAACCTCATGATCCAACCACCACCTAGGTATATATAGGTGTGGGGGAAGCAATAGGTCAAGTAGGGGTAAAGTGGGAAATGCAGTGCAAAAGTAGTTAGGTTTTTGTGAGTAGCACAGTCATGGTTGTCACCGCGGCTGTGGTGGGAAGGGTTGAGAATGATCGTGGTGGTGTAGAATGACCGTGGTGAGAAATGGGGAAAATCACAGTAACTTGGTCAAATTTGTACATGAAGGAGCACGACTGTGGTGGCCACCACGGTCATGGTGGGGCAAGGGTAGCACATCCATGGTGGTCACCACGTCTGTGGTGGCTTGCATCACTATGCCCATTCTTGGCTCCATAGTTGTTCTGCATCAGCTACCACACGGTTGTGCAAGGTGGCACGACCGTTCTGGGTCATTCCAACACGACCATTCGGAGTGGCACGGCCGTGGTGATTCCTGCTTTGCTTCAATGTGACTCTATTGAATTTGGATGAGCCAGAATGACCATTCTAAGGTACCACAGTCGTGGTGGTCTCTATTACATCACTTTGAGTTGATTCTTTGTTCATTCTTGGACATTTTTTCTTTAATGGAGCCTTGGCCACTAGGAGTAGGTTGAGGGAGCCTCAGACTTTACTTTAGGCCTCTCCAAGGGTAGAGAAACCCTAGGATCACTCCTTCTCTCTCTCTCTTCCATCCAAGCATGGTCCAAATGCCTGAAAAACATGCAAATAATGTCCATAAGTGCATTATACACAAATATGCATATTAGGAGAAATAACATGTAATCTAATAGGTATAGATGTGATTGAAATGCAATACGACACAAGATGAAGCCCTAAAATAGGGCTGCATCACCACCCAAAACTTAAAACATACTTGTCCTCAAGTATTCTCCAACTCATTCTCTCTACAAATGTTCCACATCAAGAAATGACAAATACAATGCAATAGGTAAATATTGACTAAATGGGCTCAAAGATGACTAATTACATGCATTCCACCTCTCTCCTATCCTCTTTCACAAACCAATCATGATTAGAGCATTGATCCTACAAACTTCAAAAATAGAGCATAGAAAACACAATCAATCCATATGGCAGTTATATCACTCTGGGTAAACCATTTCATGGTAGTAAAGGTAAAAAATGACTAATTTTGTTGTTTTACATTTTTGCATTCAATTTCGTATGTCCATCCACACTAAGTAACCCACGTGATTGTGAAAAAGGGAAAAATGAACTAGGTTTGATATTTCCTAGCTCCATGGGCATGCAAAAGGAAGAAAGGGTTGCGATAAGAGTTTGGAGTGCTCTTAAATAGGAGTATCTTTTATTTTCTTTTTGCATTTTTCTCTTTTTCTTTGCCCTTGATGTGGATAGGGCACATGATGATGAGAGTGAAGCGGGGGGGGGGGGGGCTGGATATGGCTACTCCAAACTTTTGGGAGTGGCTAAGGTTGATATGTGCACTTTGGCATCCTTTCATGAGGTGGAGAGGTAAGAAGATGGTGGAAAAAATGTTAGGTCAAATAGGGGTTACTAGTGTGGACATCAACATGAGATCTCGTACATAAAAATTACTCCAACAGTAACATCAAGCAATGACACACTACATGAATGAGCAATATCAAAACCACATTTCTATCATGAGATTCTACATAACTCCAAACGTTTGCAGCTTGCTTCAATCAAAATTCAACTGAGTGGTTCACAAGCATGAGAGAAGTGATGCACGTGTAAAAAGTCAAGATTGAGACCATTTAGAAATAAACCATTACAATTCACCTATATTTGTCAAAGGTCATCATTTTCAATCCAACAAGTAGAGATTGGGTCAAAACACACTTTTAGGCAAGAAATTCTAAATTTGGGCAAAATTGGCTAAAATAGTGCCAAGTTGCCATCAATCACATCTAATCCTTCACTATAGAAAAATAAATCAAGAAATAAGCAAATCCTAGTTAAACATGCAAGAATTACCAAAAATCTACATGATGTGCAATGCATGGCAAAAATAGATTTTTTTTTAAAATTATGCAAAAATTGATAGAAAGTAAACTACATGACATGCAAGCATGCAAAGAAGGTAAAATATAATCTAGATAGCAAGAGAAACAAAACAAAACTAAGTGGCAGGTGAAATGCAAAAAGAGTGAAATGGGAAAAAGGGCATACCTTCCTACCACCCAAAACTTTTGAATCATGTTGTCCTCAACACGACACTAATATAGGAGTGATAGGGTAGATGATCGCTACAGTGGCTCCGATGGTGGTCCACCCTATGGTGGAGGATGTTTCTAGTAGGAACCCCAATAGTCTAACTGTGGAGGTAGGTAGTTATCCTAATATGCTGACAATGTGCTCCACCAATCTTTCCCTCACTAGGGGTTCCTATGGACCTGGGCGTGCTGAAAATGATACATGTGGTTGACCTGATAGTGCATCTAATGATGGTATAACCACGTAACATCTTGGGTACACTGGAAACCCTCATGTGCCCTCAAAATTCCCTCCCAGGCTCTCAATATATTGTCATGTGTGCTCTGGATGCCCTCCAGCATCGCATGTATAGTGGACATGTCATATGTATTCACTGTGGGCTGTTGTGGTGCCTCCACCTCCCATCTCCTGACTCGGCATGCGTCTAATGCCTCTGCTGCTCTGGTGCCTGTGAGGGCTGTCCTAGTCCCTTAGCCAATATCACCTCTAGTGTTCCTTCCTCTCTAGGGTGCTCCTCATGTCTCCTCAGGTTCTCCAAGAAGTTTGGAGCGTGCCCATGCTCCTCTAAGAGAGGAGGTGTGGTAGGGTAGCTCCAATGAGACATCTAGATACAGGGGGTTGACCTGATATATGATTTTTTGGTCCACTACTGCAATCATAGAAGAATAAACCAAGTAGTACATGTCCACTAACTTCCCCCCTTTGCCCTGGTATATCCAAAAACATCACGGCCTAGGGAGAAAACAATAGACGTCACAATCCCTCCCATAACGAATGGATTCTTTCTCTTGGAGGGGATTGTACTCAGATGATCTATCATTAAAGCACCCAAATTTACAAACTTTCCTTTAACCAGCCAAACCAAGACAAAAATATATTTCTTTGTGCAACTGCCTTGGTTTTCATACCTGTAGAACATTGTGTTTTCAAGCACTTTCTATACATTGTAGAGAAATGAATTTTGAATCATACTTGTTTTGGATTTCCTTGCTACAAAATTTCTATGGCCAGTGAGTACTTCCACATGGTGAAGTAGGTAGTACTCGAGTCATTCTCTATCCTTCCCCCATCCAAGAGGGCTACCAACTCATCACTGGGAGCAAAAATCTTGTTTAGCATTTTTGAAGTAATAACCCAATGCTTGTCTCCAATAACCACTCTAATGGAATCCTCACCATCATTAGAAATCTTCTCCAAAGTGGCGAAGTACTGACGTTTCAGATCCACATAAGTGTCATGTGGTGTCGCCAAGATGTCGAGTAGGCCCACTGCTTCCATTATGCCCTAAAAATAGGTGTAGAAACCCATGCTCTCCATCGTTTCCCGACACACATAATGGGTGGCAATCAGCTTACGTGTTAAGCACTCTGGGTGCTTTGGCTTCTTCACCCAACTGCTAGTAACCTCGATCTCTCTCTCAGGCTACTGCTGGTGTGCCTCTGGTTGTGGTACATCTAGAATCGCCTAATCCTCATCATCTAGGAGTAACTATCTCTGCATTCAAGGTTGAGGTTGAGGTTGTGGTCCCAAGGATGTCGAAGCATGTGCTGCTAAAACTTACGACCGAGATGCTATAACTGATCGTCAGGATGGCGAGGGTGGTGGTGGTGCACGCCGTGGTTGCAGAGACACTTCCTCTAAAATTGGATCTATCAAAGCATCCAATTTGGTTTCTATCAAATGGGCAGTTTTGATGGAGCCAGAGGTGGATAGAGGAGCGGTAGATGCTGGAGTTGAAGACAATCCATTCTTGGGCCGGCATTGGTAGGCAAGCACGCCCTTGGTCTTCTCCACTGCCTTCATGGACGTTTTCTTCATCTTGAACAAATTTTGGTGGAAAATTTTGGGATTGTCGGTTTTCTCCAAAGAACGGGGCTGTTGGGGTGGATTGGAGAGAACGAAGAGAATTTGTAGATGAAAATGGGTGGAATTTGTAGATTAAGGTAGAAGAAATGATGGGGATTGGTTGGAGATGGATTAAGGGTGATTTGAGGGTTGGAGAGGGGGTGCAAAGTGTTGCACGACCACTAGGGCGCGGGGAGTGCCCATTCTGTTCGTGAGAAATGAAAATGAGAAGTTGGAAAAATTGCTGAATTCTAACTTAAGTTGCTGAAATTGGGTTGTAGAATGGCCGTGGTAGCTTCATGCAGCACGACCGTGGTAGCTTCATGCAGCACGGCTATGCTGCATGGCACAACCGTGTTGGCTCATTTTGTCAATTTAGCTCAATTTTCTTTGGATTCCAGAGATGCTACTTGATTTGTATGTACTTCACCACGGCCATTCCAAGGTGCCATGGCCGTGGTGAGCATTGTGGATGCTACTTTCACTTGAACTTTCATAAAAAACTCAAAATCATGATCCAAAGAGATTTTTCTTTGAAACATTTTCTCAATTTCATCTAATTTTCCTCATTTCAACCTATTATCACCTACACATCTTCAAACTAAACAAAAGCTATTAAAAACAAGTGTGTGTGTATTTTCTTGGAAAAGTGTAAAAATAACCCAAAGTAAAAAATGGAAGGTTGGGTAAAAAATTCCCAAACCTATGTGGGTTGCCTCCCAGAAGCGCTGAGTTTCATGCCTTCAACTGGGTTCTTGGATATTCTTCGATTTTCAACCATTTGGAATTCTCATGTGCCCATTCTTGCAATAAATGCATCTCTCATTTTCACTCAAATTATGCTCCTCATCCCTTTGATCACCAAAATTTCATCAAGTATTTCATCTAGATCTCCTCATCCCTTTGATCACCAAAATGTCATCAAATCTTTCATCTAGATCTCCTCATCTCAAATGATCAATCAGACTCTTGAAATGACCATATCTAATATCCTCATCTCGAACTCACCAATTTGAGGACTTTTATATGTTGATCTTTGTCTTCATGTCCATGAAAGATACTATCAATGTGACATTGTGAACATGTATCTCGACATAAACTATAGATAAGAATGGTATTCCCAAGATGATGGGGATCTTCCTATCATCCGACTCTAAATTAAGAACAATGAAATTAGCTGGGGAACACCGCTCCTCTTTCCTTGCTAGTCATCAACAAGACATCATCCACTCTTCCTCTAGGCACTTTGATGGAGCAAACCGCCAATTGGAGAGTGTAATGTGCCGGTTTCAACTTGCCTGAACCCAACTCAACATAAACATTATATGGTATCAAATTCACACTAGATCCCAGATCAAGTAGGGATTTTCTATGCAATGTCCCCCATTGTAGATAGGTATGATTGGGGCTCCTGGATATTTCCTCTTCATGGGAAGTGAGTGTCGGAGGATTGAGCTCACTTGTTCGATCAACTTGACTCTCTTTGGTATTCTCCTCGTTGACCTCCTCTTCATAGTGCATAAGTTCTTAAGAAACTCAGCATATGATGGGATTTGCTTGATAGCACCCAACAATGGAATATTGACCTTCACTTGGCGAAACACCTTGAAATGTCAACATTGTGCTTTTGTCTCCTCCTTACTTCCAATGGTTGATCTAATGCTTCAATGAATGGTGGCTCACTAGATTTGGCCTTACTTGCATCAACATGATCCTCTTGTGGCATGTCATGAAGTGGAACACCAGGGATGGTAGGACCTACAAATGGAGTGTGAGGTGGAGCACATGGTATCCCAAACTCAACATGCAGTGTCACATAATCATTTTTCACCAATCTCAATCACAGTATCACCACTTGGCTGCCTTTGCTTTGCTTTATCAACCTTTCTTTTACTTGTGGGATGCTCAAGAGATTTCCCACTCCTTAGAAATGTCACAACACTTCCTTACTCATGGTGGAGAGGGGGAGCTAGTTGTGGTAGTAGAGGAGGTGGAGGTGGTACTTGGTATTGAAATTGAGGTGGAGGGGAGAATTAAGGTTGGAAGGTGAACTGTTGAGAAAATTGTGGTGATGGAAGGGGGGAGGAGTGTAAGGCTTTGGATGGCCTTGGAAGTGGTATATGGGCTGCACTTACATGGGAGGTGGACTATAGAAAACTTGTAAAGAAGGCATTGATCCACTTGCTTCATTGAAACTCAAGATGGATTTTGAAGACGATTTTTCTTCTTGGAGAGCAATTATGGAAGATAGATTATATCCTCTCCTCAAGCCTTTTGACATTCTTTTGCACATCATCAAAACTTTTCAACCTGGAGAGAACGTCTTCCTCAAACCTTGAGCTATATCTTGGACTTTGTGGTTCCTGGTAGCTATAGGACTGAGGTGTCTTCATTTCTTCACCATGGAACTCAATAGAATTTACCGAGTGACAAGGAACACTTCTCACTTGGTTCTTCATGAAACTCACCATGTCACCAAGAATCTTCATCACTTGCATGCTTGAATCACCATTAACTGGATATGGCACACTAAACGCACGGTCACCATCATTCATCATGCTAGAAGCTCGAATACTTGAACATTTTGTCAGCTGCTCATACAATGTCCATATCTCCTCAGGTGGCCTAGCCATGAAAACTCCTCCACAAGAAGAATCTATTATAGCTTGACCATTTAGATATAGACTGGAGTAGAATGATTGAACTAGCTTCCACAAAGGGATCTCATGGTGTGGGCACTCTCATAACATCCTCTTCAAATCTCTCCCAAACATCGTGAAGTTGTTCATTGTCCATTTGACTGAAACTCACTATGGTACACCACATTTGTGTTAACCTTGATATAGAGTAGAATCACCTTAGGAAGGCATTCTTCATCTTTTTCCAACTCATGATGTCCCTCCTTGAATCGTACCAATCCTTGGCTTTGTATTTGAGGGAGAAAGAGAACAAGGTCAACCAGATTGTGTCATCACTGGCCCTCATCGTCCTGAAGGTGGAGCATACTTCAAGAAATGAGTCCAAGTGCTTATAGGGTTTCTCACTCTCTTGATCCGTAGAAGGTGGGAAAGAGCCTTAGAAGACTTGGAGGGATGGAGAATTGCTCCCCTGACATTTGATCAACTCTGCTAGCAATTGGTGATTTGTAGTTGTTAGGCATGACATAATCTTGAAGTGGCTTGTGAGGTGGATTTCGGCCTTCCATCTTGTCATCCCCGAGTGGTTTGTCACATGCAAAAAACACAACCAAATAAAAGAAAACAAGTTAGAAAACCAATATGCACAAAGATTGAAAAGAATAAAGAATAAACAATAGCAATGATGACGGTAGTAGGAAAAGATCAAAGCAAAACTAACTAGTTAGGTCAAGCGCCTTTCTCCCCGACAACAATGCCAAAAATCTTGGTGCATCCCACTAGAGGTACACACACTAATCAATTGGGATCTGACTAAATGCACCCCACGAGATCCGGACACACGGTGGGATCAATTTCAAAATTTATAACGGCATAAACCTACACACCTACTTCTACTAAAATTACTACAACCGTAAGCGCACGAGGTCGTGTTGTAGTATAGGAGGGCAGCAAGTATAATTTCGATCTATAGGGAGAAAACTACTTAACAAGAAAGGACAAAGCAAGCAAGGAAAAGAGCAAGTTATGCTAATGCATGCGAAAAGAGGTCTACACTACACTAAACTAGAAAACTAAGCACAACAACAATTAAAGACCTAAACTAGAAAGAGCAAAGCAGGAACATGGTAAGAAGCTAACTAAGCAAGTAAAGAACTAACTAAGCTAACAATAGCTAAGCAAGATGGCATTTAGGGTTTTGAAGAAATAAAGGGATGTGTGGGCCGTTTGGGAGATGCACTTAACAATTAGGTTGGGGGTGACATGTGAACATTATGCTTTCATTTAGATTATCAAACCAAACAACAAGCTAGAGGCTAATGAATTGTCCTAGACTACTAACTGGCGATGGATATGATAGGTTGTGTATAGGAGAACTAGTCCCTAACTCCTCATTCTACCCTTACGCGACTCAATTGGGTGAGGGTCTAGGTGCAATTCAATTAGAGTATAAACAAGCCTAGGTTTCTAGGTTAGATGGTCTTAGCGTGATTAGGGGTTGAAGGTAGTAATGGGAGTGGAAATGAGGTTTTAGGCCTCACATCACCCACATTCTAGCCTTGAGAAATATCCATGCTAAGCACACTAAATTCATAAAAACTAGCTACTTAGATCTCTCAACTAGGGATAGGAGAATTGATTAGCATATAGGAGTATGGATATCTAGCTAGGGATCCATGAATTGGACCTAGGAGCAAATCCTAAATTCACACATATAATCAATTTCCTAAATTCCTAGATGATTTCAAGCACAAACCAACAAGAAATTTATGAAGAGTGAGATGGAAATAGAACATAATCATCAAAAAAATGAAATTACAATGTTTACATATAATTTCCCACCACTATGGAATCAAAGTAACATTTTTGCCCCCAAACAGCCCACCCAAGGGGCCTAGCTACTAATGGAAATGCAAAATACAAAAAGAAAGGAGAAACAGATAGAAGAATCCATGGAGCTCAGTGTAGATGGAGTAATCCTCCTCTTTAGATGCTATAAAATGTCCTCCTCATTCCTCCAAGGTGCAAGGTCATGGGATGATGATTGAATAGGGTCAAAACATTAGGAAACTAGGGTTTTGGTGGTGGAAATGGAGTGGAATGGAGGTGGAAATGTAGTGGAATGAGAAAATGGGGAGCTAGGAGGAGGTAGAATGTAGCTAACCTCGTGCTCCAACCACCACCTAGGTATATATAGGTGTGGGGGAAGCAATAGATCAAGTAGGGGTAAAGTGGGAAATGTAGTGCGAAAGTAGCTAGGTTTTTGTGAGTAGTACAACCATGGTGGTCACCACGCCCATGATGGGAAGAGGTTAGAATGGTCGTGGTGGTGTGGAATGACCGTGGTGAGAAATGGGGGGAAAATCACAGTAACTTGGTCAAATTTGTACATGAAGTAGCACGGCCGTGGTGGTCACCATGACCGTGGTGGGGCAAGGGTAGCATGGCCATGGTAGTCACCACGACCATTGTGGCTTGGATCACTGTAACACCCCTCCCTAGGGTTACATACATAACCAGCAGAAGCAGAGCCTAATCCCCAACATTATCCATAATGTGGGGTACTTGGCATTTCAGAGAGGGAATGTCACAATCATGATATACATTGCAAGAATATAGTTTACATAAACCATCACAGGATCAAGATTACAATTTCTCATTCTCAAATCTTAAGAAAGGTTACATGTACATAATCATGGTAAAAGGAAAAAGGTCTATAAACTAGGTATGGTTGGCACCCCACCAAAGCTCTTCTCCTTGCAGGTCCTTGAGCTAGGGTTTCCTCCTTAGATAGACTTCCCTCCTTAGCTAGCTTCCAACCTATGGTCATCACGCCCCCAACCATGTATCAAACAAATGATAAGTTGATTGAACATATTATAACATTGATAAAACTTGAAACTAAAATAAACATACATTTGAACATTTAAAAGACATGCATTTCCTTTTAGATCAATTTCGTTTATCTTAACCTATATAAGTGTCCTCGGGTTTGCACAAATGTGCCTCTTCTCTTATGCACCAAAGTGCCTCTTAGGTTTCACTGAGGTGCCTCTTCTCTTATGCACCGAAGTGCCTCTTCTCTTATGAGGAACTTATATAAGTTTCATTTTTATCATTCTCTTTCTCTTAATGCTCTTATCTCTACTTTAAACTTTATTGGTAACAATTATCATTATGGTTCATGAAGGTGATATCATACATCATAAGAAACTAAGAATATATTAATCTTACCGACTTTAACAATTAGAAACAGTAAACAACATAAACATGACATTCATTCAAATTCATACATGCATAATAATTCAAAACAAGATAATTATATGTTCAATTGTATGGACCACTTACTTTTTCACTTGGAGAGTGAATTATCTCTCTTCTTGGGTTGGGTAAAATCCTAATCACGTCTTGGGTCAGAGAAACCCTAATCACCCTGTTTACAACATGTTTCATATTATTATACATTTTATTCACCAAATTAAACCTTAATTTCCATTTCCTATAAAACCAACATTTGGCAATTCAAAAATAGACTCTAAAAACCACATATTCAGATTCCTCGTGAAAACCATTTCCAAAACATATTTTTGTGTATTTTTCTGAGCATCGAGCAATTTACTATGAATTAATGAAAATGGACCAATCGAAATTCATAAAAATGCCACATAGGCCTTTTTATCCACTGGGATCCTGGGCCCGGCTGATGTGAGCCAATCACAGGCGGCCACACCAGTAAGGGGATCTTGCCCCATAGGGTCTTCGGTCAAACGTGATGGGGTGATTGAAATCCCTAAAATGCCTTTACAAAACAAATCGCCTGATTAGCACCGCGGGGTACCAAGGTCAAACTAGGACCTGGTTTGTTCCCCTCTTTAGGCCATGGTGTCGAGTGCAGGATCTAGAGACCAGTTCTCCAGTCAAAACCTTCCATGGACAATCACTGCCAGATAGCTAAGGTCCTCGACAGTTCCCTCGTCTCAAGCTAAAGACAACGAGCCATTGCTCGAGTCCAAGGGGTGCCGAGACACCAGGCAGCATATGTGCTGCCTTGGCTGGACCGTCAGGAGTTCTGACCCCTCCAAATCAGTAGAAACAAGGGAACCAAAAGCAACTGAGCGGGAGTCATTAATGGAGTTTGTTAAAGCCAAAGGCGCATACACAAGGCAAAAGGGTCTTGGAGGTATGATGCACACTAGAAACCGATGAGAAATAGGGGAAACGATCTGTCATGAAGGCCAAGACACAGTAGGCGGCAAGCACCCAAAAGTGGTCGAGAATCATTCCAGGAGGCTCAGCGAGGTGGAAAGAAGTGAAACCAAGGTCAGGGGTGTACCAAGGTGCCATGGCGTCAACCCGGCGACGAGCACCTTGAACCCTTCTACATGGTGTTGTGTTTCAGGCAACCACGCGGCAAAATGAAGATGCGAGAGAGAAGGTAGAAGGTCTAGGATGCTCACTGCACACGTAATTGAGCCGAGGTGGTCTGAGGAGGCCAGGAAAACTCGTGGTTGTTGGAGAAGGTACCTCGAGTAGGTCAGGGAGTTCGAGAGTGCCACAAGTCAAATTGGAGATGGAGGAGAGAAAGACAGAGGCCTACAGTCCTTTTGGTAGCCTGGTCGGGCAGTGGGGAAGCCAATGGGGGCTGCTGCGCAAAATAGCGGGGAGAGCAGCGTGAGCCCTAATGGGTGTTTCATGCGCAAAATAGCACGAGAGCCCACGGGCAAGGGCTCGTTTGGTGCACAAGAGAGCGACGAATCTTGGGGAGAAGAAATCACGAGAAGAGAGTGATTGGAGAGAGAGAAATCGATCACGAAGTAAATCACCGTGTCGGCATCTCTCTTGCCTAAAAAGGCGAAGGAGGAAGACGACTTATGAGTCGTCTGATCCTTGATGGACGAATGGCGATGCGTGTGTATATGGAAAGAAGAATGAAGCATGTGACGGAAATAAATCCTGAAACCATAGGGAAATCAAAGATATTAAATGTAAATCTAATCAAATCAATTACAAAACTTTCCCATTTTAGTTGGAGGGTCAAGCAAAGTCCAAACGAGTCCAAATTTGGACCGTTGACTAATTAAATGGTCTAGAATATTCCTAGACACTCAAATTTTGGTTTCCTCAATGTTAAGTCTATGTTTTCTATTTGCGTTGTTTATCTTAACTTAAATGCACAAATTAAATAAATAATTGATATAAAAGTTTCTATTGTGATTCCTTGTTCCAAATTACGAGATAGACATTATCAACTCCTTAAAAGTCATTCAACACCTATTTCTTGCCCTTGTTATGCACTTTCTTTGGAGAAGAGAGAAAATAAGGGGAATATTACTTCCCTCCTTTGTTTTTATAAAAATAAAAAGGGAAAGTGGCTTAATGATTCCAACAGAGTATATTTTCTCATATTTTTGAAATAAAAGAATAAGGTGCACATTATTATTTCTTTTTGGCAATTCCAAGAAGAGGAGAGAGAAAATGAACATTAGAGGCTTTATTTTGAAATCTATAAAAATAAAAAACATAATAATGTCTAAATTTCGAATTGTTGTTTCTTTTCTTCCTCTCTCTCTTTCTCTTTCTCTTCCATTACTTTTATATTTATTTAATAAAAGAAAAGGGGAAGACATATTATCATTATTACACCTATTTGCAACACATTAATATAAAAGAAACTTATTTGGAGCCCTTTCCTATTTCTCTTTGTATTAAAATCCTAGAAATAAAACTAATTTGGACAAATTTCATTAAGGATATTAACAAAATATTATTTAAAGAAAACTACATAAAAGGTTTTATTTTACTCCTAAAAATAGGGATGTTACATTACTACCCACCTTAATTAAATTTCGTCCTCGAAATTTTGTTGGGCTACCCACCTTAGAAATTTTCATATTTTTAACATAAAACATTGCTATACTCTCATTACCATGTAAAATCATAGTTTCATACATTGCATGAAAGATAAAGTTATGAAAAGAAATAAACTATCCTACTAGACTCTACTCGGTCTTATCATCCTCACTATCATCTACCATAGCAAAGACTCTAGCATGTCTCTTCTCTTTATGTAGCTGATTAGCATTGGGCTCTTTCTTTTGGAACTTCGGGCAGTTAGGCCTTATGTGGCCCATCTCACCACATGCATAACAGACACCCGTTCCAAACCTACATTCACCTAGGTGATATTTGTAACATTTAGCACATTGCATCTTTGCATTCTGGTTTGCATGTTGGTTTGGGATAGCTTCAGCTGGTGCCTTCCTCTTCTTCTCATTGGGGTGGTTGGAGTTGTGGTTGTTGTGGTGACTCTCCTTCTTCCAATCTCTTCTTGGATGATCCTCTAACTCTAAGGCAGCATCTAGGGCACTCTGGAGTGTACGGTTCCCACACCCCGACAAGGCGAAGCTAAGGTCTGGCTTGAGACCTCGGATGAACTTCTTGGTTTTGTGACTTTCATCATAGTCGTAGCCGTACTTCTGCAGGATCCAGAACTTCATCGCATATTGGGTGACCGTCATGTCACCATGTTGACATAGGTTCTGAAATTCTTCCTCCTTCTTCTCAATCATGGCTTCGTATATGTAGTGGTTTTTGAAGGCTTCAGAAAATTCCTCCCATGTGAATGGAGGAGCATCAGCTTCACGAGAACCTAGTAGGTTCTCCCACCAAGTCCTAGCAGCACCCTTCAGCATATGCGTCCCAAAACAGACCTTGGAGTGGTTGGGGCAGTCTAAGTCACGGAAGCAATGTTCCATGTGTTGCATCCAACTGTCAGCTTTTCCCACCACGTCCACCTCTTCCTCCCCAGCAAACTAGTCAGGCTTGATCTTCAAAAAGTCGACAAGGGAAAACTCGGGGTTGACCCTAGGGTTGCCCACTTGACCTTCTCCTCTCCCCATGGCAGTGGCTAGTGATATAACAAGGACGTTAAAGGGAACCATGGGGGTTTCTTGATGTCGAGATCCTCGTTGTTCTCCCATGCTAACAGATTCACCTTCATCCCCATCCAAGGCTACCTTTCCATTCTCACCTTTCTTCTTAGGAGCCATTACTGTGAAAAAGACATAAACTACATGAGATCATGAGAAAAGCCTGGTGTCCAGCCATATTTTGGCTCTGATACCATTATTGTAACACCCCTCCCTAGGGTTACATACATAACCAGTGGAAGAAGAGCCTAATCCCCAACATTATCCATAATGTGGGGTACTTGGCATTTTAGGGAGGGAATGTCACAATCATGATATACATTGTAAGAATATAGTTTACATAAACCATCACAGGATCAAGATTACAATTTCTCATTCTCAAATCTTAACAAAGGTTACATGTATATAATCATGGTAAAAGGAAAAAGGTCTATAAACTAGGTATGGTTGGCACCCCACCAAAGATCTTCTCCTTGTAGGTCCTTGAGCTAGGGTTTCCTCCTTAGATAGACTTTCCTCCTTAGCTAGCTTCCAACCTGTGGGCATCACGCCCCCAACCATGCATCAAACAAATGGTAAGTGGATTGAACATATTATAACATTAATAAAACTTGAAACTGAAATAAACATACATTTGAACATTTAAAAGACATGCATTTCCTTTAGATCAATTTCATTTATCTTAACCTATATAAGTGTCCTCGGGTTTGCACAAATGTGCCTCTTCTCTTATGCACCGAAGTGCCTCTTAGGTTGTACCGAGGTGCCTCTTCTCTTATGAGGAACTTATATAAGTTTCATTTTTATCATTCTCTTTCTCTTAATGCTCTTATCTCTACTTTAAACTTTATTGGTAAAAATTATCATTATGGTTCATGAAGGTGATATCATACATCATAAGCAACTCAGAATATATTAATCTTTCTGACTTTAACAATTAGAAACAGTAAATAACATAAACATGACATTCATTCAAATTCATACATGCATAATAATTCAAAACAAGATAATTATATGTTCAATTGCATGGACCACTTACTTTTTCACTTGGAGAGTGAATTCTCTCTCTTCTTGGGTTGGGTAAAACCCTAATCACATCCTGGGTCAGAGAAACCCTAATCACACTATTTACAACATGTTTCATATTATTATACGTTTTATTCACCAAATTAAACCTTAATTTGCATTTCCTATAAAACCAACATTTGACAATTCAAAAATAGACTCTAAAAACCACATATTTGGATTCCTCGTGAAAAACCATTTCCAAAACATATTTTTGTGTATTTTTCTTAGCATCGAGAAATTTACTATGAATTAATGAAAATGGACCAATTGAAATTCATAAAAATGCCACATAGGCCTTTTTATCCACTGGGATCCTGGGCCCGACTGATGTGAGCCAATCACGGGCGACCACACCAGCAAGGGGATCTTGCCCCATAGGGTCTTCGGTCAAATGGGATGGGGTGATTAAAATCCCTAAAATGCCTTTACAAAACAAATCGCACGATTAGCACCGCGGGGTACCAAGGTCAAACTAGAACCTAGTTTGTTCCCCTCTTTAGGTCATGGCGTCGAGTGCAGGATCTATAGACCAGTTCTCCAGTCACAACCTACCATGGACAATCACTACCAGATAGCTAAGGTCCTCGACGGTTCCCTCATCTCAAGCCGAAGACAACAAGCCATTGCTCGAGTCCAAGGGGTGCCGAGACACCAGGCAGCATATGTGCTGCCTTGGCTGGGCCATCAGGAGTTCAAACCCCTCCAAACCAGTAGAAACAAGGGAACCAAAAGCAACTGAGCGGCACAAGGTAAAAGGGTCTTGGCAGTATGATGCACACCAGAAACCGATGAGAAACAGGGGAAACGATCTGTCGTGAAGGCCAAGACACAGCAGGCGACAAGCACCCAAAAGTGGTTGAGAATCATTCCAGGAGGCTCAGAGAGGTGGAAGGAAGAAAAACCAAGGTCAGGGGTGTACCAAGGAGCCATAGTGTCAACTCGACAATGAGAACCTTGAACCCTTATATAGGGTGTTACGTTTCAGGCAACCACATGACAAACGGAAGATGCGAGAGAGAAGGTAGAAGGTCTAGGATGCTCACCGCACGCGTAATTGAACCGTGGTGGTCCGAGGAGGCCAGGCGAACTCATGATTTTCGGAGAAGGTACCTCGAGTAGGTCAGGGAGTTTGAGAGTGCCACGAATCAAATTGGAGGTGGAGGAGAGAAAGACGGAGGCCTACGGTCCTTTTGGTAGCTTGGTCGGGTAGTGGGGAAGCCAATGGGGGCTGTTGCGCAAAACGACGGGGAGAGCAGTGTGAGCCCTAATGGGCGTTTCATGTATATAGCATGAGAGCCCATGAGCAAGGGCTCATTTGGTGTGTGAGAGAGCAATGAATCTTGGGGAGAAGAAATCGCGAGAAGAGAGTGATTGGAGAGAGAGAAATCGATCACGAAATAAATCACCATTTCGACGTCTCTCTTGCCTAAAAAGGGAAGAAGGAAGACGACTTCTGAGCCGTCTGATCCTTGATGGATGACTGGTGATGCACGTGTATATGGAAAGAAGAATGAAGTGTGTGACGTAAATAAATCACGAAACCATAGGGAAATCAAAGCTATTAAATGTAAATCTAATCAAATCAATTACAAAACTTTCCCATTTTAGTTGGAGGGTCAAGCAAAGTCCAAATGAGTCCAAATTTGGACCATTGACTAATTAAATGGTCTAGAATATTCATAGACAGTCAAATTTTGGTTTCCTCAATGTTAAGTCTATGTTTTCTATTTTCATTGCTTATCTTAACTTAAATGCACAATTAAATAAATAATTGATATAAAAGTTTATGTTGTGATTCCTTGTTCCAAATTACGAGATAGACATTATCAACTCCTTAAAAGTCATTCAACACCTCTTTCTTGCCCTTATTATGCACTTTCTTTGGAGGAGAGAGAAAATAAGGGGAATATTACTTCCCTCCTTTGTTTTATAAAAATAAAAAGGGAAAGTGGCTTAATAATTCCAACAGAGTATATTTTCTCATATTTTTGAAATAAAAGAATAAGGGGCACAATATTAGTTCTTTTTGGCAATTCCAGGAAGAGGAGAGAGAAATGAACATTAGAGGCTTTATTTTGAAATCTATAAAAAGAAAAAACACATTAATGTCTAAATTTCGAATTTTTGTTTCTTTTCTTCCTCTTTCTCTTTCTCTTCCATTACTTTAAGATTTATTTAATAAAAGAAAAGGGGAAGACATATTATCATTATTACACCTATTTGCAACACATTAATATAAAAGAAACTTATTTGGAGCCCTTTCCTATTTCTCTTTGTATTAAAATCCTAGAAATAAAACTAATTTGGACAAATTGCATTAAGGCTCTTAACAAAATATTATTTAAGGAAAACTACATAAAAGGTTTTATTTTACTCCTAAAAATAGGGATGTTACAATCACTCTACCCATTCTTGGCTCCACGATCATTCTACATCATCTTCCACACAGTCATGCAAGGTGGCACGACCGTTCTAGGTCAGTCCAACACGGTCATTCTAAGTGGCACGACCGTGGTGAATCCTGCTTTGCTTCAACGTGACTCTGTTGACTTTGGATGATCCAACACAGGCGTTCTGAGGTACCATAGTTGTGGTGGTCTCTGTTGCAACACTTTGAGTTGACTCTTTGGTCATTCTTAGACATTTTTGCTTCAATGGAGCCTTGGCCACTAGGGGTAGGTTGAGGGAGCCAAAGACTTCACTTTAGGTCTCTCTAAGGATAGAGAAACTCTAGGATCACTCCTTCTCTCTCTCTCTTCCATCCAAGTGTGGTCCAAATGCCTGAGAAACATGCAAAGAATGTCCATTAATGTATTTTAAAAAAATATGCATATTAGGGGAAATAACTTGTAATCCAATAGGTATATATGTGATTGAAATGCAACATGACACAAGATGAAGCCCTAAAATAGGGTTGCATCAGTAGGGATCTCCCTCCTAGGAACAACTCCAATGCTGCTCATGGGGTCGTCCACACCACCACCTCTACTTCGATTAACCTCACCCTTGAGTAGGAGTTAGCCTACCTACTGAAGTTTCTCACCAAAACCATGGTGGGAAAGTTGAACACCCATCCAGTTCCAGATAAACCTAAGGAGTACACTCTGACTGAATTCATGAAGATGCAACCCCCCTCCTTCAAGGGTGAGGGAGAGATAGAGATGTTTGAAAAGGCCAATGACTGGGTCTTGGTGATCGAGCAAACTTTTGAGGGTATGGCGTGCCCTCCTCATCAGAAGGTTAGGCTCGCTTTGTATGTGTTGGAAGGACCGACACGTGTATGGTGAAATGGGATCTTGAGGAAGTGTGACATCACAATTGTTACCTGGGAGTAGTTCTTGATGTTGTTCCATGGAAAGTACATCTGCACTACCACTCTGAAAAAGAAAAAAGCTGAATTTTACAATTTAAAGTAAGGATTGCTCTCTGTCATGTACATGCAAAGATTCTTGCTACCTGAGCGGTATGCAGTTGGGTTGACTGAATAATGAAAGGTTGATTTATTCTTGCAAGGCCTCAACTATCATGTGGGACATTCCTTAGTCCCCCATCTTCATCTGACCTTTCAGCAAATGGTGGACAAGGCCCTAACAGTGGAGTGTTACCCTGGTTTTCAAGCTGCAATGCAGAACAACAAGAGAAAGAACTTTGATCATGATCAACTGCAGGTAAGTGCAAGTGTTGCTCTCACCACCACCCTCCAGGGAGGTGTCCTAGAGCACCTATAGATGGAAGGCAAGTCATCTATCATGAGTATGGGTATGTTGGACACTTCAGGCCCCAGTTCCCTTGACTGTAACAACATCATGCTCCTACCCAACAGCCTGCCAATCAGCCTCATCCTCACACTAATCAGCCTCCTAAAAATAACAATAACAATAACAACCAACATGGTCGACGTCCTCCAATTGAGCATTGTGTTGGATGTATTTTTGCAATGGATGTTGTTGACGCTGGTGGTGATAATGAAGTGATAGAAGGTATTATACATCTCCATCTACATCCTATAAAATATGTGTTTGATTTTGGTTCTTCAAATACCTTTATATCTATAAAGTTTGTCGAGATGTTATACATAGAGCCTGCATATATGATCTATATTATTGACGTACAAACCCCTAGTGGTAAGATGTCCTCTTCCTATATGAAAACCCCACCCCTAGAGTTATCCATATTTAGAAATATGTTTATGACTAAGTTCAACTTTTTGAACATGATGGCTTTTGACGTCATCTTCGGTATGGATCGGTTGAAAAAGTTTAAGGTAGTCTTATTTTGTTATGAAAAGAAGGTTAGCTTACTTCACCCTGATGGTGAACGGTTGTGCATAAAAGGAAGAAAATGTGAGGAAAGACAATTCATCATATCGGCCATGAAAGCTAAAAAACTTATCTCCCATGGTTGTCATGCTTATTTGTCCTCCATCGTATTGGACCCTTCACCACCCTAGTTAGAAAACATCAAAGTAGTTCAAGAGTTTCCCGATGTGTTTCTTGAAGAGTTACCTAGTATACCCCTTATCGAGAGGTCAGTATTGATCTCGTAGTGGGTACCACCCCCATATCAAAACCACTCTATCATATGGCACCGATGAAGATCACAGAACTTAAGAAACAAATACAAGAACTTCTCAACATGCGGTTTGTTCACCCCAATGTCTCACCATGCAGAGCTCTTATTCTCTTTGTAAAGAAGAAATGTGGTTCCTTGATGATGTGTATGGATTACAGAATGTTGAACCAAGTGACGATGAAGAATCGATACCCTCTACCCTGCATTAATGATCTGTTCGATTAATTGAAGTATGCTATAGTTTTCTCTAAGATGGATTTGTGAAGTGGTTACTATCAAATGCGGTTCAAAGATGAAGACATATCGAAAATGACCTTCCGTACTCACTATGGGCACTATGAGTTTCAAGTGATGCCCTTTGGGTTGACTAATACCCCTGCTGCTTTTATGGACTTGAAGAATCTAGTTTTCTATCCCTACCTTGATGGCTTCATGGCAGTGTTCAATGGTGACATTCTCATATATTCCAGAACAATGGACAAACATCTAGAATATTTAAAGATCATTTTGCAGTCTCTTTGTGAAAACCAACTATATGCCAAGTTTTCAAAGTGTGAATCTGGATAAAGGAAGTGATGTTCTTAGGCCACATCATATCAGTAGGTCATATAGTTGTGGATCTAATAAAAGTTGAATTTGTAACCAAGTGGAAACCTCCAAAGAATCCCTTTGAGATACGAAGTTTCTTGGGTCTTACGGGTTATTACAGAAGGTTTATCAAGAACTTTTCTAAGTTGGCTAACCCTTTAACCAAACTGACTTGCAAGGACACAAAGTTTATCTGGTCCCCAGAATGTGAAAAGAGTTTTCTAGAGCTTAAGCATTGTTTGACATCTGCTCCTATCTTGGCCTTACCCATAGAAGGCAAGCCTTATGTTATCTTCATTGGTGCTTCTAGACTATGCTTAGACTATGTTCTTATGCAAGAAGAATGGGTTGTAGCCTATGCCTCCCTCCAGTTGAAGCCGAATGAAGAAAACTAGCCAACTCATGACCTTAAACTTGCATCTATTATTCATGCACTCAAGATTTGGAGGCACTATCTATATGGTGTGCAATGTGAAGTTTTCTCAGATCATAAAAGTCTTTGCTACCTTATGACGCAAAAGGACTTGAATCTGAGACAAAGACATTGGATGGAAGTTTTGAAAGATTTTGACTTTATGATCATATATCATCTTAGAAAAGTGTTGGTTAGCTAGGTGTAAGAGTTATGATTTTCAATAATCTAGATCGTTGTACACAAGATGATTAGATTAGAACAACTAAATTTTCAAAATTAAACTAAACAGTAAAAGGATTACTAAAAGAGGCTTGATTTCAAAAATGAAACAATCTTGGACTTAATATTTCACTAACACATCATAGCATGAAGAATGAAGCATGAAATTTAAACATACCAAGTACTTGATTTAAAGGAGACTTGTATGTTATACTTCACCTCCCAGTGCAAATACAATTATCCTAACTCCATACAACACTCTCGTGTATGTATTTCATTCTAGATCACAAACCTACTCCTCAACTCCATATTTCCACTCTCGTAGTAAAAGAGGAGTTGCCAAGAGAGTACCTCCTTACTCTCCTACCTATCTTCTCAGATTAAGCAAGAAAGCATAAAACATGCATACATAGTGGCCAGCCATACATGCAAGAAGCAAGAAACTGATACTCACAAGGTAGAAAAATAAGCAACATAGCATTTCGGTATGAAACTATCATGTTCCATACATGCTATGACATGAGAGTTACTCTCCCATGTCCAAGATTTGGATTCTCCTCATCCATGGCTAGAGAACGAAGGTACAAGTAGTAGAAAACATCAAAGGACATAGTAAAAGAGAAGAAAGAACTAGTATGTCTATGAGAAGTAGTAGAACGAAGAAGAACTCTGACTAGAAGTCAAGCTCCATCCTTGCTTGCTGCACTTTCTCCAGATTTCTTCACTCCCAAGCAGATAGAAGAGGAAGAAGAAGATCCTTGTTGTAAATAGTGAAGAAGAAGAAGAAGAGGGTTCCCTCTCGAGTAACCACCTCCTATCTCCCTTGGTCTCCTCCAACTTCTCTTGGACTCCCTCCAGTTAAGTTGCCCTCCCAAAAAGTCCCAAATAGTTCATGGTAACTGTCCCAAGATGTCTTGGGGTCATATATGTAAGTGTGAGACAATTAAATTCGTATTTGAGTGAAATTTGTAGGTCACACAAGGTGTCTTTTATAATACAAGACGTGTCTTATGCAATAACTGAAGTTTGGATCGAGTTCTGGGAGGTTACACGACGTGTCTTTAATAAGACACGACGTGTTTTTAATAAAACACGACGTGTTGCTACAAATCTGGAGTTATGCATTCAATTTCTGGGCTGAGACGCATGGTGTCTTTAATAAGACATGTCGTGTCTTTTCAAGACACGGGGTGTCTTAATTAAGATACGGGGTGTCTTTCTCAGTTTCAGCAACATTAATTTTCTGAATGTCTAGATGATTGGGGAATGTCTTTATGGATGTTATATTGGCGTTTTCTCCTCATTTTTATGTCAAATTGTTGTACCTACAAACTAAACCATAGAGCAAGTAAAAACAACAATAAATATGGAAAATCTAGCATGATTAAGAGTGATTATTGGGTGAAAATGATTTGGAAATGCAACCAAAAGTGATCCAAAATATGATATAAAATGCACACATCAAACCCCCCTAAGCTTAAACCATTGCTTTTCCTCAAGCAAAAGGAGCATAGAAATACAAAAGAAGGAATTATCAAGTTCAAGCATATATCTAATGAAAAGAAAGATGTGTATAATACCAAACCAACCATGATCAACATGTTTATACTCATAGCCATCAATTCAACTTAAACACTCAAGGAAGAGATTTTTAGTTTAGTAGGGGTGGTCACAATTAAATGAATCAATCAATTAAACAACATTAAGTAGAATTTGGATGACCAAGCCAAATAATTAGTGAATGTGCAACTCAAATTCTCAACTATTAAGGATATAATGTTGGGTTTTGTGGAGAAAACATGCGCGACGGAAGCAACAAAATTCCACTCAACCCGTAACAGGATCTTGTCGACAACAACGTATTTGGAAGGAGTGTTTACGGGATATACCTTGTCGCGGAGCAAGTCCGGCGATGTCCCGTTGCACGACGGTGCAACGCTGCTGACCTACACGGACGAAACTTCTCTCCCATTTTCTGTCATAGGAAGATCCGGCAGTGCTCCTGTGCGATGATGTGCGTTGCTCGTAACACGCACTAATGGTCATCAATGTCCTTCAAACACAGGCGTCTTAGCGTATGCGTCTCTACTTCATCCACACGGATGGACTGGAACTCCATGTCGCGCTTCCTAAGCCGGCGGGAAGGAGTCGTGTCTGTGCGGCGACATACTAACGGCGTGTTGCTCTCCTTTCGCTCCTAAGGATGGTGACGACTAGGTTTACGTATGTGGGCGTAAACTAAAAGCGTCTCTCGATCTCTTATATAGATATCAGCTGTCAATCCTCCTTTAAATAGGATATGAAGGGAAGTAGGATTTCCAAAACCCATCGGTAAACAGAAACGTTGCGTTAATTAAATGCTCATGGATTAATTAGAATATTCTAGAATTCATTAATTAACCAAATAATCACATTAACTGATTAATAAATATCTGACTCCATGCAATCGCTTGGGATGGCTCTATGGGCATATATACCAACAGACTCCCACTTGCACTTAGAGCCAGTCACTCCAATATTATTCTAATCCATTACATAAACACTTTAGTAATCAATGTGATTCAGAGCAATTCCAATCAAATCCACAATTATACTCCTATTCCAACACATCCTATGTGTGTGACCCGGTAGGCTCCAAATTATGTTGGCAGTGATATCCATAATCATATTATGATTTCACAAACAATGATTGGTATCTAGCAAGACTTCATTGCCACCCAAATAATTGGAGAAGTTGGAGAACAACTTAACCTATCATTCATGACTAGTGTTACAGTGATTGTATAGTTCCTTTGTCACTGATATCCGGATTGAACTTGAGTAATGGAATTGTTATCCTCTTCAACGCTCAATCCATGTTCCTTGAACTAGAGCAGACTATCTGAGATATATGTAAGCTCAATATCACATATTGACTCACATCAGCATGGCCATGCAATTTTAAGTCTCGCTTATCAAGTGGCTGGAATATCAAACTCTCGTAGGAAGGACAAATTCCATCTACATCACTCACAGTCATCCCCATGTGTCACAGTGCACCCAAGCACCATCTTTATGGCAATCCTTATTCAGGACCATGGTGGATGAAGTCAAAGTACACTGAACGAAATGTGATAAGTGTAGTGACCTCAGGTCTAAGAACCACAATCACCACCATCATTATGAGATGTGACTCTAACTACCAATCATGGTATCCATGTGTCACTCTCAAGGTGGGTCTATCTGATACACTGTTCTTTAACAAGTATCTATGTATTTGGTTTGATATCTCCATATCATGGATAATGAGATTCTTCCATCAACCAACATACATTCTAATCTTATGTGTTATTGATGTCTATGGATATTTCGACAATAACAGCGGATTAGGGACAAAACAAGAATACATACTCTTAGCATACATATGATCTCACTGTTTAGGTCATCAACCTGAAGACATATGTCATTGAGTATATTATTCTATAGACATCTATAAGTTTTATGATCATCTCACAATATAAAACACAAACATATAGATTGGAAACTTGCCTTTATTGATATGATCAATGTAGTATTACAAATTGTTTACATAATATCTGTTACAACCCCAATTTTTGGGTTCCTTTGGTGAGGAATGTAATTTCTCACATTAAAGATATTGGAACAAATAATGATATAATTTGTTTTGAATAAATGGATTTTGTTTACAATAGCCTTGATGATTGTGTTGTGGGCTTTATTGGCTATTGGGCCCAATAACAAGGAAATTCAATTAATAAATGAATAATTGAGTTTTTGAGAAAAGAAAGATGTGGAAACCTCTAGGATGCAAAATAATATAATCCAAAGATGGATTTCGTGCCTCTTGGGTTCCTTGGGTCCCAAGGAGTCCAAAGTTGCATAGAGAATGCAATAAGAAAAGAAAGGATCAATTAGATATTTCTTTATTAAGAAAGAAATTGAAAACAATGATAAAATGTGGAAAATAAGTGAAAAGAGGTACAATGGAGTTACCCTTGGTGGATTTTGTATCCAAATATTAAAAGGAATTCCAATGAGGAAAATAAAAAGAAAAGATAAAGAGAAATCCTCAAAGAAATAAACAAGAAAGGATAAATAATGGATAAAAGATAAATAAAAGGCTATGGAATATTCCCAAGATGGGATTTCGAGCCATTAAGGTTCCTTGAGGTTCAAGGAACTCAGAATAAAAATTTAATAGCAAGAGAAAGAGAAAATACGTGAGACATATATATATATATTAAGCGATATCTTGCATTTAATGAAAAGGAACGTTTTTTTTTTGATAATGAGCCCAATTTTGGAATAGAGGTATATTGAGTCATTATGGACTTTCCCTCAAAATTTGGGAGAAATTGGATCTTCGGTTTGGGAGTTATGGCTTTTACAAGATTCCTTAAAGTGTTGTGATTATGGAAAATGTCACAATTATAATTGGAATAGGAAACTTGGGCCCAGCCCATGCGCATGTCACGCATGTTGCAGACCGTTGGATTCAGATACAACGTTGATCCTTTTGTCTTCTAGCTCATGACAGATCAGGAAACTGGCAGACCGAGGAAGGAATCTTCCAAAGAGATTTTCTCGCAATTTATTGCATGAGAGGACTTGGAAACTTTCCCATCAAGTTCAGGAGTCCTAGACGGATCGGTCAACCCTGGTTTTGGGGGGGTTTCGTGGAGAGATCAGAGAATCCCCAAATCTCAGGGTGGACGTTGTAGACTCTATATAAGGAGGGGGGAGTTGTGTAGTTCCAGCGATGGAAGAAATGATACCCATGGGATCGGGACGAGTATTCTAGAGTTTCATCATCCTCAATTGGAGGATTCGGCCTGACCCTGACCCCCGCCGAGGACCTTCTTCCGCTGGTGTTGCGCGGTGTCAGCTGGGTAGTGGAGGAGAGCGGGCGGTGCAATCAGGAGCACCTACGAGTTTGGGGGAGCTTGGCGGAGCTCCCAGCAACCTTGGATCGTGCAGAGGAGCAGTAGCGCGCCAAGTCAACCATGGAGTTGACCGGCGGCTCGCAGCAGAAGCAAACCGCAGGTTGAAGATGATCAAGGGGAGAATTACTCCCCTGCCCCCGCGTCCCAGTTAAGAGGAAATGGCAATTAAGGTAATTTTTCCACTTATCCCTGTGAAGCAAGCGCGTTGCCTGCCAGACTTTTTTTAAATCCAATATATACACGTGGTCGCTTCTGATTGGTAGAAAAAGAAGTTATCTTGTAAAATACGTATCTAATAATGGAAATGTCGGATGAAGGTGATCTATACATGAAAGTTGATCAGAAAAATATGAATAATCCAATAAAAATAAAATTGGAACTAGATATTGCTTGTAATTTCAAAAGTACACCAAGTTATCACCTTTGATGTATTAAATTGTGGTAAAGCCCTACTATTGATATGGAACTCGGTTTTAATGTCTCTTTTTGGGTTAATTTGGTTTGGAACCCTAATTCTGAGAAATATTAACCGATTAAGAATAAAAGGGAGAGTTAATTTTGAAAAAACGTAGCTCCATGCTTGTTTTAGGGTTTTATGCACATGATTATGTTTAGAAACCCTAATTTGGGAAAATATGGATTTTAATGGGTTAAATCTGAACATATAATTATAGAATTGAGTTTTCATGGTTCTAAGATATTTTGAGTATTAAAGTTCCTAATTGTGGTTAAATAACCTTAATATATCAATTAGGGTTTTTGAATGAATAAAGGTAGAATTAATGTCAAATAGATTTCATATGGGTTTTGGAATATAATGAACTACGAATTGATGATAAACAAGCACAATGACTTTTTCATAGATTAAAAATGATAAAAATGGTGGCTTTAATGTAAAAGAGGCTTAATGGACTTAATTGATGGTTAATTGTGCATTGATCTAGAATTAAGGGTATGTGTTTGGAAAAGGTAACCTAAATAACTTTCGTGAAGGATAGATGAGAAAATTAGGGTTTAAAAAGAGTAAAGGGAAGTAAAACCCTGATTGCAAAGTAAACCCTAAAAAGAGGAAGAAACCGTAAAAAAGAATAGAAACCATAAGTAGCAAGATGGTTTGGATAGATTTTAATAAAAAGGAATTGAATGTGATTTCAGGATCTTGTTGAAAATTCTTGCTTGCTTGGATTCTTATTTGCATGGATATTTCTGTTCAAACCGTCAGATCAGGTATGTGGTTAATTATGAATAACCGCCTTAGTTTCCCGAGGATTTTCCAGATGGTTAATCGCATTGAATGCAAATTATCAGTTGGATGTTCATACTTGCAAACTATAAAGTCACTATGATTATCACATTAAAAATAGAAGTATGTATTCTCGCACCTACATGCCACCCTGATGGATGATGCCAAAGGTCAGGCCCAGATGGGTAGACCAATGGACACCTTGAGTGGTGACCCCAGGCACCAAGATCAGGAATGAGAAGGTGGCCTATGATATTGCATGACTAGTGGGAACCATGAGTGGTGACCCCCAGGCACCAAGCTCGAGATTGAGAAGGTGGCCTTAAGTCATTGGCAAAGGAAACCCTAAGGTGGATATGCCAGGGTTAGGGCAAAAGCGGTGGAGAATTTCATACGGAAAAGTGTAAATTGTCTTGTTAATTAACTTGATTGTGATAATTAGATTGTTATCCTTATGTGCAAACTTTTAGTTGTCCCCACATACCAGTATATTTCGATATACTGACCGACATTTTATTTGTCGGTGTTTTAGGAACAACAAGTGAAAGAACAAACAGTAAAGTGACACATTGTGGAAATAAGAAATAAAGTGCAAGGAGGATTAGATAGAATAATTCAAGCTCTGGATAGATAGATTTCCAAAGTTTTAAAAGGTAAGTAAAGTTTTAATTTTATACCAAATTCCAGTTAGTTAGTAAAATTTCATAATTATTATTGATTATTTGTCGAACCTTTGATCATGTTAATTGAATAACGGCTCTGACCTTCGGGTCTCCCTTAATTGGGGGTTACCGGGAGGCGGGGTCGTTGTAGTATCCCATTACAATCATCGAATGATAGTCTCTATGGGCACACATACCAACATATTCCCACTTGCACTTATACCCAATCACTCATGAATCTCAATCCAAGTGATCGAACATGTCTGTCATGTTTTTGCTGTGAAAGTGCTTTTGTGAGCGGGTCAGCCACATTACTTTCTGTAGGTACTCTGCAAATCTTCACATCTCCTCATTGTATGATCTCTCGTATGAGATGGAACCGCCGTAGAATATGTTTGGAACGTTGGTGCGATCTTGGTTCTTTAGCCTGTGCAATTGCTCTGTTGTTGTCGCAAAACAACTCAATTACATCACCAGCGCTTGGAACCACTCCAAATTTAGAAATGAACTTCTTGATCCACACAGCTTCCTTTGCAGCATTAGATGCGGAAATATATTCAACCTCTGTTGTAGAATCTGCAACCGTCTCTTGCTTGGAACTCTTCCAGCTCACAGCTCCATTGTTCAGGAAAAACACAAATCCAGATTGCGATCTGTAGTCATCTTTGTCAGTTTGGAAGCTAGCATCGGTATAACCCTTTACCATGAGCTCTTCCTCACCACCGTATACCAAGAATTGATCCTTAGTCCTTCTCAAGTACTTTAGGATGTTCTTTACGGTTGTCCAGTGATATTCACCTGGATCTGACTGATATCGGCTCATCATGCTCAAAGCATATGACACATCAGGATGAGTACATAACATTGCGTACATGATAGATCCAATTGCTGATGCATATGGAATCTTACTCATGCGTGCATGTTCATCACATGAACTAGGACACTGGACTTTAGAGATTGTAACCCCATGGTACATGGGCAAGTTATCTCTCTTAGAACCCTCCATGCTAAACCTCTTTAGCACCTTGTCAATGTATGTGCTCTGGCTTAGGCCTAGAAGCCTTCTAGATCTATCTCTATAGATCTTGATCCCTAGTATATAGGATGCTTTGCCTAAATCCTTCATAGAGAAAGTCTTCCCTAGCCAACCTTTTACTGTCTGAAGAGTAGGGATGTCATTTCCCATCGATAGTATGGAATCCACATACAATATGAGAAATATGATTGTGCTCCCACTAACCCTTTTGTAAACACAAGGTTCATCTTCATTTTGACTAAAGCCAAACTTTTTGACTACTTCATCAAAATATAGATTCCAGCTCTGAGATGCTTGCTTCAATCCATAGATTGACCTTTGTAGCTTGAAGACTTTATTGGCTTCCTTTGGATCGATAAAACCCTCAGGTTGTGTCATGTACACATCCTCGAGTAAATTCCCATTAAGGAATGTTGTTTTAACATCCATCTGCCAAATCTCATTGTCATGATAAGCTGCAATGGCAAGCATGATCCTGATGGATTTAACCATGGCAACTGGTGAGAAGGTCTCATTATAATCAACACCTTGAATTTGATGGAATCCTTTCGCAACCAATCTACCTTTATAGGTTTGAACATTTCCATCCATGTCAGTCTTCTTCTTGAAGACCCACTTGCACCCTATGGGTTTTACCACTTCGGGTGGATCCACCAAGGTCCATACCTTGTTGGTGTACATGGATTCCATCTCAGATCTCATGGCTTCGAGTTATTTCTCAGATTCTGGTCCCTTAGTAGCTTCTAGATAGGAAGTTGGATCATCTACTATGCCCAATTCGTCACTGTCTTGAGTCACGAGAAATCCAAATCTCTCAGGCTCAAGTCGTGTCCTACTAGACCTACGAGGTTCCTGTGTTACATTTGGAACTTGAAATTCCACAACAACTTGTGATTTTGCATGTTCCTTATGTACCTCCTCAGGTTCTCTGCTTTCTTGTTGGTCTCGAACTTCTTCGAGCTCTACATTCCTCCCTCTAATTCCTTTGGAAATAAATTCATTTTCAAGAAATATATCAGTCCTAGCAACAAGTACTTTGTTGTCAGTTGGTGTGTAGAAGTAGTATCCCCGAGTTTCCTTGGGGTATCCAACAAAATAGCATTTTTCCGATTTGGGTCCAAGCTTTTCAGGAAATTGTTTCCTAACATAAGCTTCACATCCCCAAATCTTTAACATAGACAAATTGGGATGATTCCCATTCCATATCTCATATGGTGTCTTTTGAACCGATTTGGAGGGTACACGGTTAAGTGTAAATAGTGCAGTTTCAAGAGCATATCCCCAGAACAATATTGGAAGTTCGGCTGAACTCATCATTGATCGTACCATGTCTAATAATGTACTATTCCTTCTTTCTGACACACCATTATGTTGTGGTGTACCAGGTGGAGTCCATTGTGATACAATACCATGGTCTCTCAGAAGGTCCTCAAACTCTTAGCTTAAGTATTCACCGCCTCAATCTGAATGGAGTGCTTTAATACTCTTACCAAGTTGCTTCTCTACTTCATTCATGAAAGTCTTGAACATTTCAAGAGTTTCTGACTTGTGTCTCATAAGATATACATAGACACACCTATTGAGGTCATCAGTGAAGGTAATGAAGTATTGATAGCCTCCTCTAGCATTTGATCTAAAAGGTCCACATACATCAGTATGTATGAGCCCTAGCAGATCACTGGCTCTCTCACTATGTCCAGTGAAAGGAGTCTTGGTCATCTTCCCTAATAAACATGCCTCACATGTCTCCAATGATTCAAAATCAAAAGAGTCTAGATAACCATCCTTATGGAGTCTAGATATGCGCTTCTCATTTATGTGCCCTAGACGACAATGCCATAAGAATGTTTTGTTTGAGTTGTCAAGTTTTAACCTTTTTGTATTTACATTGTATATGCTAGTCTCAAGTTCTAACAAGTAGATACCATAAGACATAGGGGCATTGCCATAAAAGATCTCATATTTAGATATAGAAATAATTCCATTCTTAATGTGAAATTCAAATCTACTCTTGTCCATACAAGATACAAAAATAATATTTCTATTAATGGCAGGTACATAGTAGCAATTCTCTAATTCTATTACAAGGCCCGTAGGCAAAGATAAACTAATAACTCCAACTACGGTGGCAGCAACTCTTGCTCCATTAGCGACCCACAACTCGACTTGGCCCTTTCGTAAAGGCTTACTTCTTTTCAGATCATGCATATTAGAACATATGTGAGATCCACATCCCGTATCCAGTACCCATGATGAAGAAGTATTTAAGTTTATCTCAATAATGTATATACCTAAAGTGGAGATCTCTATCCCTTGCTTCTTCTTCCTCAGTTCCTCCAAGTAGAGAGGACAGTTTCTTTTCCAATGTCTAGGCTGGTGACAATGGTGACAATTGCCTTCTTTGGAGATCCCACCTTTAGCTTTGAGGGCAGATGACTTTGGCTTCTGCCCGACTTTAGAACTTTTCTTAGCCTTGCCTTTGACTTTTGAATTTACCTTTGTCTTGCTGATCATCATCACAGACTTGGGCTTGTCTTTCTTCATCTGTGCTTCAGCTGTCCTCAACATGCCCAACAATTCTGACAACGGCTTGTCAAAATTGTTCATGTTGTAGTTCATGACAAAATGACTATATGATTCAGGCAATGATTCTAGAATCACATCAGTGTCCAACTCTTAACCTAGGGGAAATGCCAGCTTGGATAGGCTTTCCACGTACCCAATCAAGGTGAGTATATGGGTGCCAACTGAGTCTCCCTCTTTCATCTTGCTTTTGAACAAAGCCTTTCAGACATCATATCTCTCCTATCTTGCTTGATGTTGATACATGTTCTTGAGATGTGTTACCATCTCCATGACATTCATGTTCTCATGCTGCTCTTGCAACTCATAGTTCATTGAGCACAACATCAGGCACTTGACATCCATGACATCATCAAGATGCTTCTTGTAAGCATCCTTTTCAGCCTTGGGTGCATTTATGGCGGGTTCTGCTGGCTCTGGTGTTTCAAGGACATAGAGCTTACACTCATGTGTGAGAACAATTCCCAGCATCCTAAACCAGTTTTGAAAGTTGGTTCCGGTGAGTTTGTCCTTCTCAAGGACCGATCGCAACGATAAAGTGTGAGTGTTGTTTGCCATTTGATTGCTATAAAAGAAAAAATTTGCATTTTGTCCAAAACATTTTGACTTGTAAAGATTTGATAAACGAGATTAATTAGGCCTTTAATTAATTATTCTCCCACTATTTTATTCAAATTGATAGCCCTCACTATCAACTCAGAAGATTGCAACGCACAACCTTCTAGTGAGCCAAGACCCAAAATAATTGGATCAATGCCCAGCCAACGTCGGCGTCAAAGACCAAATACTAAGGTAGGCAACTTTTGCCAATCGCATCATATGCAACTCTTAGATAGATGATCATGTACAACTCCTTACCATGATGCATCTGTGTGCCTCTAGGTACTTGATCCTATCAAGGTTCCCTAGTTAAGTCCAACCCATAAGCCAACACGATGAGTGTGCACCCTGCGGAGGCAGACCCCCACACTCACCATC
This sequence comes from Alisma plantago-aquatica, assembly GCA_963693085.1. Taxonomy (NCBI): domain Eukaryota; kingdom Viridiplantae; phylum Streptophyta; class Magnoliopsida; order Alismatales; family Alismataceae; genus Alisma; species Alisma plantago-aquatica. The sequence continues at coordinate 1,383,170,533 of OY856410.1, read as the reverse complement.
ACACTTCTATGAGATAGACAGTGTACCACGTGGAGGTGTGCCCACACATAGTCGATCAAGCTTTTCATGTGTGTTACTTTATGGAAGGCAACTAAAACTTAATATTATTAATTGAGGGGTTTTATTAATACATATACATATCCAAACACCACATACTTATAGTACGTATCATACTCTACTATATCCACAACCACAAACGATAGACATGCAATCATAAACACAAATACATCAGTTATGGCCATACTATTGTAATCCTTTGGAGCAACAAAGTATTACGGTCCACCTATGGTCTTATGCATCTCATGCAACACCTGTGAATCAACTTGTAAGCATGTAATGATCAACATTACAATGAACAACTTCATGGATGCTTCGTGAGGTTGGAACTTCAAGTTGCTTCTTGGAATTGGATCTTCTTGTTGCTTCTCTATGGACACTCCTTGAAGTTGGATCTTTAGGTTGCTTCTTAGAATTAGATCTTTGTGGTGCTTTTGCATGGACACTCCTTGGAGTTGGATCTTCAAGTGGCCTCCTTACATCAAGTTTACAAAACTAAAACTAATCCTATCTCTATTACATCATATGAGTACAAATATAAAAGGAAAGAATTAATTACATTTTGAAATAAGAGATGAGGCTCAGCATGCAAGCTGAATACTTTATACAAAGGATCCATATGTAAGCATTATACATCCATAGAATTCACAAATAAACATATCCACAAGATCGACATCCACATTCATTCACAACATTCACAAAAGGGGATACTAGGCCATAACCGTGCATGCATTCACCACATAAAATAGATTTTAAAGCTAATGTGTATGCTATCATAGGTATATCTACATATACGTATATACATATTACTTTTAATGTGGGACATTCCCCATTAAATAATTTTTTGACTCCCACACAGACTATGCGGGGTACACAGGGGTAGCGCCCCTGTGCGAGGCGGGGGTCGAGGGGAGGCCGCCCCTTACGGGGTCTCATGGGCAGAGCCCCTGAAAGGTCTACGGAATTTTACTTCCGTGCACTTAGGAAAATCCGACCCCGTCCAAAACGTCAAAAATAGAAGTATGCAGTGTATGAGGAATTAGGTTTAGATTTACACACTAGCAGTTTTAATTCGCATCGTATGCAACATAAAAATAGTATACAACGATTCGATCATATCGAAACGAATCCAAATACGTCGTAGATCGACGCTGCTCTCATACCACTGTTGGGTTTTGTGGAGAAAACATGCGCGGCGGAACCAACAAAATTCCACTCAACCTGAAACATGATCTCGTCGACAACAGTGTATTTGGAAGGAGTGTTTGCGGGATATACCTTTTCGTGGAGCAAGTCTGGCAATGTCCTGCTGCACAAAGGTGTGCAACGATGTTGGCCTACACGGACGAAACTTCTCTCTCATTCGATGTCGTAAGAAGATCCGGAGGTGCTCCTTTCGTGTGATGATGAATGCCGCTCATAACATGCACAGATGGTTGTCGATGTCCTCCGAACGCAGGCGTCTCAACGTCTGTGTCTCTACTTCGTCCACGCAGATGGACTGGAACTCCATGTCACGCTTCCTAAGCCGGCGGGAAGGAGTCGTGTCTGTGCGGCGGCGTGCTAGCGGCGCGTTGCTTTCCTTTCTCTCCTAAGGATGGTGACGGCTAGGGTTTATGTACGTGAGCGTAAATTGAAAAGCCTCTCTCAATATCTTATATAGATATCGACCGTCAATCCTCCTTTAAATAGGAGAGAAAGGGATGTATGGTTTCCTAAACCCATCGATAAATAGAAACACTGCGTTAATTAAAATGCTCGTGGATTAATTAGAATATTATTTAATTCATTAATTAACCAAATAATTGCATTAATTGATTAATTAATATACGACTCCATGCAATCACTTGGGATGGCTCTATGGGCATATATACCAACAGTTGCGACATTTGCATCTATACATCTAAGAATGAAACAAACTCAATTAAACCAACAAACATTGAGCTGAGTTTTAAGTCCTTGGAAAATCTAATAAACCCCTGAAACGAAACAAAACCCTAATCATCCGACTCTGGTTTTGATGGGGGACGTTAAGCTTGAAGTTGACCCAACGATACATACTGTCCTACATCTATATTGAACAAATTTTAAACCAGCTTTTAGAGGTCTGACATCAGTTTGACAAAAGACCACAAAACAAATTGTAACAACGATCTTGTATAGAGGAATTGATTAATAGAGCATTTATCAAGAGACATGGTGTGTCGGAAAGTGATGGAATATTAGACAACTACTCTACTTGTGTTCCAAAACCTCATTGCTACAGGACCAAGGGGAGGCCGTCCCTCGGGGGGTCTCAGGGGCAGAGCCCCTGAAAGGTCTATGGAATTTTACTTCCGTGCACTTAGGAAAATCAATATTTTCCATAGTCGACCCCGTCCAAAATGTCAAAAACAATAGTCTGCGGTGGATGTGGAATTAGGTTTAGATTTGCACATTAGCAGGTTTAATTCACATCATATGCAACATAGAAAATAGTATACAGTGATTCGATCATATCGAAACGAATCCAAATACACCGTAGATCGACGTTGCTCTGATACCACTGTTGGGTTTTGTGGAGAAAACATGCGCGGCGGAAGCAATAAAATTCCACTCAACCCGTAACAGGATCTCATTGACAACAACATATTTGGAAGGAGTGTTTGTGGGATATACCTTATCGCGGAGCAAGTCTGGCGATGTCCCGATGCATAATGGTGCAACGCTGCTGACCTACACGGATGGAACTTCTCTCCTGTTCGCTGTCGCAGGAAGATCCGACAGCGCTCCTGTGCGATGATGTTGGTGCGCTCCCGCTAGAGGCTTGCAACAAGTGCAATCCACGAGGTAGGGAGGCACGGGAGAGATGGGATCTTTACTTTCGATATTTGTATGGTCCCACACTAACTACCTACGTCTACTAAGACACTACACCCGCAAGCGCACGGGATCGTGTCGTAGTATAGGTGAGGCGGCAAGTACGGGGTCGATCCGCAGAGATAGAGGGGGCGCTAGAGTTAGACGGCATGAGCTACGTTCCTAGTGTAGAGAGTAAGGTTTTTAGGGTTTTAAGGTTGATTGTTGGTTGATTAAACTAAGAGAGCGAGTAAGAAATGTGAGATGGAAACTAAATTATGAAAGAGCAAGCAAATTAGTAAACTAAGTTATCAAACTAACTAAGGAAGAGCAAGAAGGGATACACTACTCGAGCAAGGCAAGAAGCAAATAATAACTAAACTAACCTCTAGCAAGAGCAAGAGCCTAAGTTAACACTGAAGAGTACAACTAAGCAATTGACTAAGTTAGACTAAAGCAATTGAACTAAGCTAGCATTAACAAGAAAACTAAGCGATTAGGGTTTTAAGCAAGGTGATTAAGGTGGGTGGGTTGTTTGGGGAATGTCACTTTGATTTTAGTTGGGGGAGTTCATTAAACATGCATGGTGCTCAATTCATATCTAGATTACCAAACCAAACAACAAGGGCAATGCCATTAGAACATACCCTATACTACTAGTAGAAGACTAGGGTTAGGTGTAGTTCTAGTGAGATTGGCCAAATCTAGGTTTCTAGGGTAAGTGATAGTGGACACTGCATGTGGGCACACATGCCGCATTTCTTCTAACTCATGCAATTGAAACTTTCTTTTCATTCCGGCTTTCTCTTCATCGAAGTCCATCGTCTTCAAGGCCCACAATGCCTTGTGCTGCATCTCAACCAGCAAATGGCAACTCTTACCATAGACAAGCTTGAATGGCGTAGTGCCAATCGGGGCTTTGTATGCAGTCCTATATGCCCATAAAGCTTCATTGAGGCAAAGTGACCAATCCTTGCGGTCCGGTCGCACCGTCTTCTCCAAGATGAGCTTTATCTCCCGATTTTCCAACTCAACTTGACCACTCATTTGAGGGTGGTAAGGAGTAGATACACGATGGTTAACTCCATGTCTCTTTAGCAGCCCTTCGAAGATGCGGTGGATGAAATGACTCCCGCCATCACTAATCATAGCCCTTGGAACACCAAAACGGCTAAAGATGTTGGATTTCACAAAATCACACACCACCTTATGATCATTTGTCCTTGTTGCCATAGCCTCAATCCATTTTGATACATAGTCTACGGAGACCAAGATGTAGACATACCCGAAAGAAGGAGGGAAAGGACCCATAAAGTCAATCCCCCAAACATCAAACACTTCTACCACAAGAATAGGTGATAGAGGCATCATGTCCCTCTTTGAGATGGTGCCCACTTTTTGGCACTTGAAGCAACCCTTGCAAAAGTCATGAGCATCTTTAAACAAAGTCGGCCAGTAGAATCCACATTGAAGAACTTTGGCAGTCGTGCATTTCCCTCCAAAATGGCCTCCGCACACTCCGGAATGGCACATAGATAAGACTTCTTGCTGCTCCATCTCTAGAATGCACCTCCTAATGAGTTGGTCTGGCAATACTTAAAGAGGTGAGGTTCATCCCAAATGTAGTTCTTTACCATAGCAAACAATCTCTTACTTTCCTCTCTTGTCCACATGCTTGATATCCTCCCACTGGCTAGGAAATTCGCTATGTGCTTGTACCATGGCTTTTGGACAGATGAGACTAAGAGGAGTTGTTCATGTGGCATTGTCTCTTTGATTAGACTTGTCATATCAAAAGGTCCATCAAGGTGGGAGAGATGATCTGCAGCACCATTTTCTATCCCTTTCTTATCCACAATTTCTATGTCAAATTCTTGGAGAAACAAAATCCATCGGATCAACCTTGGCTTTGAGTCTTTCTTGGACATGAGATACTTCAACGCAGCATGGTCCGTGTAGATTGTCACTTTGTTTTGCAAGAGATACGGCTGGAACTTGTCAAGAGCGAAGATCACTGCAAGCAACTCCTTCTCGGTAGTCGTATAGTTTCTTTGAGCATCGTCTAATGTTTTGCTTGCATAATAGATAGCATGAGGAATTCGGCCAATGCGTGACCCAGCATAGCCCCCACCGCCATATCGGATGCATCCGTCATGATCTCAAATGGCAAAGAGAAATCTGGGGGTTGCATGATAGGAGCAGAAATAAGCCTCTCTTTCAAATGATTGAAGGTGTCAACACATTTGTCATCAAACTAAAATTCGACATCTTTCTCAAGTAATCGACAAAGTGGTCTTGAGATTTTACTAAAGTCCTTGATAAAGCGACAATAGAAACCTGCATGTTCCAAGAAAGATCGAACATGTCTTATGGTGGAAGGAAGGTCGAGTGTAGAAATAATGCCCACTTTGGCCTTGTCAACTTCAATCCCATCTTTAGAAACTCGGTGTCCCAGAACTATACCCTCAGGTACCATGAAATGGCTCTTTTCCCAAGATAAAACTAAGCAAACTTTCACACATCTTTCCAGAACATCAGCTAGATGTAGCAAGCACTCATCAAAAGTTTTCCCGAAAACTAAAAAATCATCCATGAAAACTTCAAGTGACGAATCAAGCATGTCAGCGAAGATTGAGGTTACACATCTCTGGAAAGTGGAAGGGGCATTGCACAATCCAAATGGCATTCTCTGATAGGCAAATGTACCACTTGGACAAGTGAATGTCATCTTTTCCTGGTTCGCCGGATGCACAGCAATCTGAAAATATCCCGATTACCCATCAAGAAAATAGTAGAAGCTCTATCCAGCCAATCTCTCTAAAATCTGATCAAGAAACGGGAGTGGGTAGTGATCCTTCTTTGTCTTTTCGTTGAGTTTCTGATAATCTATGCACATTCTCCACTTCGATTGCTCTCTCACCGGCATAAGCTCACCATCGGAATTTTCTGCAACCGTAATCCCGCCCTTCTTGGGCACAACTTGGATGGGACTCACCCACGTACTGTCAGAAATGGGGTAGACGATCCCTGCATCAAGCAACTTAACAACCTCTTGAGTTACAACGTCCTTCAACTTTGGATTTAGCCTTCTTTGCATTTGTCGGGTCGGTCTCGCATCTTCTTCTAAGTATATCTGATGCACACAAATGGAGGGGTCAATCCCCCTCAAGTCAGCAATAGACCATCCAATGGCTTGGATGTTCTTCCTCAAGACTTCCATCAAGGCATCTTCTTTCTTAGGAGAGAGAATGGAGGAAATGATCACCGGGAGAGTGTCATTTGAGCCAAGGAAAGCGTACTTCAATCCTTCAGGAAGTTTCTTCAACACAAGAACGAGGGGTGCTTCAAGGGAGTTCTTCAAAGGTGCAGAAATAGAAGGGAGGTCCTGACTTGCAGCCACTAAGGCTATCTCACACTCTTCCTCATCTTCATCATCATCATCAGGGAACTCAACAATTGGTTCAAGACCTCTACCATCGGTGGCAGTCTCAATCCATGCAGGTAGGAACTCTTCAACAATCTCATCTAGGCATTCCACCAAATAACAATCTTCCTCGGTGGCCCCTATCACTTCGGCTGTAGTAGAAGACTTGAAGATGTTCAACCTGATCTTCATGTGCATGAATGTAACATACATGGTCCTTGTCCTCACATGGATCACGGCATCAGCTGTGGCTAAGAAAGGTCTCCCCAAGATGATTGGTACCTTTCTAGCCTCTTTTTCCATATCAAGAATGATAAAATCAGCTGGGAAGAAGGCAGAAGTATCCTCATCAAGACGGACCAGCACATCATCCACACGCCCTCTAGGCATCTTCACAGATCGGTCGGCCAAGTGTAGAGTGCACTGGGCTGGCCTCAACTCCCCCATTTGGAGCTCAGCAAACAGATCATACGGCATCAAGTTTATGCTAGACCCCAAGTCAAGAAGAGCCTGGTCTATGCGATGTGCCCCGATGTAGCATGAGATGATGGGAGCACCAGGGTCTTTTCTTTTCCGGGGGATGGTGTGTTGGAGAATGGGGCTCACTTGCTTAGTGAGCTTGATCTTCTTAGGCGTCCTCCCTATTGTCTTTCTTTTGAAGGTGCACAATTCTTTAAGGAACTTTGCATAGGACAAAATTTGATTGACTGTGTCTATAAGAGGTATATTGATTTTCACTTGCTTGAAGATATCCAAAATATCATTTGCATGCTTCTTCTTTTTCTTTGCAACAGAAGGCTCCTCAAGTGCATCAAGATAGGGAGGGAGTTGGGAACCCAATCGGTCCAAATCAATAGTATCATCCACTGGTATCACTGGAATCACGGTATCACGGCTCGGTATCACAGTATCACTGCTCGGCGTCACGGTATCAACACTACCTCTTATCACAGTATCATCAATCTACATCTCAGTATCAACCTGCTCTGCCTCAGTGTCATCTCTGCCAACAACTGTACCACGGGGCCTCTCTAAGGTCCTTCCACTCCTCAACGTAGTCACAGCCTTCACATGCTCATGGGTGGTAGAAGAGGGAGCTTGTGGAGGTGGTTGTGGCTGTTGGGGTGGTGGAGGCCTTTGGTGAGGGGAGTTGGGATTTTGAAGGATGAATTGGGGTTGCGGTTGTTGTTGTGGTGGGGGATGATATTGTGGAGGTGGTTGTTGGTAAGTGTGAGGTGGAGGTGGAGCATATTGATAATTGAGCGGTGCTTGAGGAGGTGGAGGAGCATAGGGGTTTGGTGGGGCTTGGTAAGATGGTGGAACATAAGCACTCGAAGTGTTCCCTAGAAAAACCCCATCATTGTTCGGATTTGGTAGTGGTTGAGATGGAAGTCTACCTTTTTCCCTTCTAGCCAAAGAGAGAGAAATTTGGTCCAACATCTGCTCAAGACGGTTTATAGACTGCCCATGTGCATTGACATATTTTTTTACTTCATCTAGGCTCCTTAGCCTTCCTAGTACCTCATCCTCAAACTTGGAGATGTTGCGTGGCTTTTGCTGCCCCTGCCCTTGCCCTTCCTTGTTCTGTTGTTTCCAGGAGAAGTTTGGGTGGTTCCTCCACTCGGGAGTGTAGGAACTGGACATCGGGCCCTGGTTGTTGTGGCCACCAAAGGAATGTAAAGCATTAACTTCCTCGTCTACAGTATCCACAGCCATTGCGGGTTGGCTAGAAGAGCCACCCACTTGATTCTTCATCATTCACATCATATCTGCCATCATTTTCATCATATCAGGGTCGGTGGCATTGTGTGCGGGAGCCACGAAGGAAAGGAGAGGGGTGTAGTTCCGGCCGCAATGTCCACCTTTAGTGGAAGCTCGGTGGCGTGAATTCTCGGCGAGGTGCTCAAACAGAGGCCATGATTCCTCGGGCGACTTTGCCATGTACGTGCCCCCGCAAGAAGAATCGATGTTGTTTTGGCTTTGCTCCTCAAGCCCAGTGTAGAAGGCCTGAACCAGCTACCAAAGAGGAACTTCATGATGAGGGCAGTCATGAAGCAGCTTCTGGAACCCCTCCCACACATCGTGGAAGGGCTCATTGTCTTTCTGGGCAAACGATGTGATGCATCTTCTCATGTAGGATAACTTGGCGATGGGGAAGAACTTCTTGAGAAACTCGTTCTTCACCTCATTCCAAGTGACCAACTCTGGCCTCGAGACATACCACTCCTTGGCCTTCTCTTTGAGGGAGAAAGGAAAGAGCATCCTCCTGATTGAGTCGTCGGTGGCGGCAGGCGTGCGGAAGGTAGAGCATGTTTCAAGGAACGCGTCTATGTGGTGGTAGGGGTTCTCGTTCTCCATACCAAAGTATGTAGGGAGAAGCCCCAAGAGTGCCAGCGGGATGGAGAACTGTTGACCTGGCATCTGGTCAACTAGAGTGGTGATGGGGGAGTTGTAGTTCCCCGGCATGAAGTATTCGTGAAGCAGGCGATGTGGCGGTGGAGGTGGAACCTCCGGTGGCGGTTCATTCTGTGCCATCTCGGACTCTCGGTGTAGGTTGCGGCGAGCTTGACGCCTTCTTCTTCCAATCTCGGGGTTGTAAACCACCAAGTCTGTGCAAGTCGAACGTGTGCTACACATGCACAACTGTCACCTGCGCAAGTCATAAACAAACAACAAGGAGCCAAGTTAGCAAACCAATATGCAAGAGTAACACAAAGAATAAATAATATCAATGGTGAGGGCAAAAGGAAAGGCTAAGCTACACTATCTAACTAGGTCGAGCGCCTCTATCTCCGGCAACGATGCCAGAAAGCTTGGTGCGCTCCCGCTAGAGGCTTGCAACAAGTGCAATCCATGAGGTCAGGAGGCACGGGAGAGATGGGATCTTTGCTTTTGATATTTGTATGGTCCCACACTAACTACCAACGTCGACTAAGACACTACGCCCGCAAGCGCATGGGGTCGTGTCGTAGTATAGGTGAGGCAACAAGTACGGGGTCGATCCACAGAGATAGAGGGGGCGCTAGAGTTAGATGGCGTGAGCTACGTTCCTAGTGCGGAGAGTAAGGTTTTTAGGGTTTTAAGGTTGATTGTTGGTTGATTAAACTAAGAGAGCGAGTAAGAAATGCGAGATGGAAACGAAATTATGGAAGAGCAAGAAAATTACTAAACTAAGTTATCAAACTAACTAAACAAGAGCAAGAAGGGATACACTACTCGAGCAAGGCAAGAAGCAAATAATAACTAAACTAACCACTAGCAAGAGCAAGAGCCTAAGTTAACACTGAAGAGTACAACTAAGCAATTGACTAAGTTAGACTAAAGCAATTGAACTAAGCTAGCATTAACAAGCAAACTAAGCGATTAGGGTTTTAAGCAAGGTGATTAAGGTGGGTGGGCTGTTTGGGGAATGTCACTTTGATTTTAGTTGGGGGAGTTCATTAAACATGCATGGTGCTCAATTCATATCTAGATTACCAAACCAAACAACAAGGGCAATGCCATTAGAACATACACTATACTACTAGTAGAAGACTAGGGTTAGGTGTAGTTCTAGTGAGATTGGCCAAATCTAGGTTTCTAGGGTAAGTGATAGTGGACAATTGAGGGTTGAGGGTAGAGATGGGAGTGGAGATGAAGGGGTTTAACCTCATGCCACTAGCCACTCTAGCCTTTAGAAGGCCCTAGGCAATTGCATCACTCTCACTTACACTAGCCACTTAAATCTCACACTCATTTGTAGGAGGAGGGATGTGTATGTAGGAACAAAGGGGGCTAGCTAGGGATGCACTAATTGGACCTAGGAGCCATTCTTAAGATTGCCACATACATCCCAATTCCTCCTAGAAATGAAGTGTCATCAAAAACCTCAAAACGAGCAATTCATACAAGAAGAACAAACCACATGCAATAAGATAGGAAAAGAGATGGAAGTAAGAAGTAATCATCATAAATATGAATCAAGTTCATTACAAGAATTTATCCCCCAACACGGTATCAAAGTAACATTTTAATCCCAAACATCCCACCACAAGGGGGCTTAGCTAGACATAATCAAGAAAATAGGAAAAGAAAGGGGTAGAAGAAGTAGGGACTCCATGAAGCTTGATGTAGAAGCCTCCTTCTTCACCTCCAAGCTTGCTGTAGACATCCTCCCTCCTCCAAGGGTGCATGAAAATGGTGGAATGGTTGGATAGAAACCTAGAGGATCTAGGGTTCTATGGTGGAAATGAGTGGAAAGTGGGTGGAAATGGGGTTGAATGCAAGGAAGAAGGTGGATGGGAGTAATGGATGCAAGGGAGAAGCTAGGTTGCGGCTAGGGGTGCTCTCCCTCGAGCCCTAGAAGCAACTAGTGCTTATATAGGGGCTAGGGCTAAGTAGGGGTAGAATAGGAAAATCAGCGAAAGTTGTATAGGTTTTTTTTTTGGGGGGGGGGGGGGGGGTAGCGCGGCCGTTTTGGGGAGCACGGCCGTGCTGGGTAGGAGTGGGCATGGCCGTGGTGGAGGAGAATGGCCATGTTGGCTAAGTGTTAACTCAACAGGTTGATGGGTGAAAATGAAGGCTAGTAGCACGGCCGTACTGGGTAACACGATCGTGGTGGCGGAGTTGTGAGGAAGTCGTTCTGAGCAGCATGCCCGTTCCATCTTCATCTAGCACGGCCGTGCTGGTCAGCACGGCCGTTGTGTGGTCTTCATAGTACGGCTGTGCTGGGCAACACGGCCGTGGTGGCTGACTTGCTTGAACTTCAATGAATTTGTCGATCAACCTGTAATTCTGCTCAATTGACAGCACGGTCGTTCCATGGCACCACGGCCGTGCTGGGGTCTTCTAACACTAGCATGGCTTCAAACTTCATAATTCTTGGATGTCTTTGCTTGGAGACGATTCTTGGTCACTGGAGGTAGGTTGAGGGAGACTTTGGGGCCTTCTTTGGGTCCCTCCTTGAGTGGGTGAACCCTAGAACTCCCTCTCTCTCTCTCGTCCATCTAAGCATGGTCCAAGTACCTGAAAAATAGTGCAAAGAACATCCATAAGCGTATTTGCAATGATAATCATATTGGGGGAAAATACTTGTAATCTAACATGTTTAGATGCAACTTAAATACAAAATGGCACAGGATGGAGCCCTAAAATAGGGCTGCATCACCACCCCAAACTTAAAACATATCTGTCATCAAGTATGCTCCAACTCAATCTCTCTTTTCCGTTCTTTTCAACAAAAACAAATGACAAATGCAAAGCAGCAGAAGATTATTGAATATATATAGTCTTGGAAATGACTAAGTGCATGTGTCTCACATCTCTCCTCTCCTTCTTTCACAACCCAATCATGAACTGAGCACTGAGCATACAAACTTCAAATATAAAGCATAGAAACACAAGTTGTCCATATGTCCTTTATGTCATTCTGGGTAAACCGTTTCATGTTGATGTTAATCACAGGTGACTAGGAGTGTTGTTTCACTTACATGCATTTGGTCTTATGCTTCAAACCACACTAGATGATCCACTTGGCTGTAGAAAGGGTAAAGTGAGCTAGATTTGATGTTTTCTAGCTCAATGGGTATAAAAGAAGAAGAAAGGGTTGCGGTAAGATTTGGAGTGTTTTTACACACTCTTCTTTTCTTTATTTGAATGCTCTTAAATAGGAGCATCCTTTTATTTTATTTTTTTCTTTTCTTTTTCTTTTTTCTTTGCCCTTGGTGTAGATAGGGAATATGGTGGATAGAGTGAAGCGCGGAGATAAAGATGTGGCCACCCCAAACTTTTGGAGGTGGCCACGGCTAATATGTGCACTTTGGCATCTTTTTATGAGGCGGAGGGGTATGAAGATGGTGGAAGAATAGTCGGATCAAAGAGGGGTCATCAGTGTAGTTTTCAACATACAATTCCCTGCATAAAAGCTAATTCAACACTTCACCAAGTAATATCACATCACATGATAGAATTAACACAATATTCATATTTCTACCAAGTGATTCCATTGGCTTTAAGAGTTTGTCGCTTGCTCAATTCATGATTCAACCAAAGCATTCACAAACTTAAGAGATGTGGTTCACATGTAAAAAGTCACAAACAAGACCATATATCAATAAGATCTATGAATGTAGCATGCATTTGTCACAAGAGTAAACGTTTTCGTTTCAAACATTGGAGATTAAGTCAAAACATCCTATCGGAGCAAGAATATTCAAATCTGGGCAAAATTGGCCAAAATGGTGCCAATTTGCACTAAATCACATCTAAACCTACTTTAGGGAATTTTAAAGACATAAAGCAGCAAATCCTACTTAACATGCACAAGAAATTATCAAAACTACATGAGAATGCAATGCATGGTATGAAGAAGCAAAAAATTTGAAAAATTACTCAAAAATGCAGAAATCAACTACATGGCATGCAAAGATGCAAGCAAAAGACAATTTATACTAGGTGGGTTAAACATCAAACAAACAATGATCACGTGGAATAGGAAACTGTCAAAATAAGCTAAAAACAGAGGACTTACCGCCCTACCACCCCAAACTTTTGAACCATGCTGTCCTCAGCATGAAACTAAAGCTTAAGGATGATAGGGTAGAAGTCAGGGTTGTGGTGGTGTGGGGTCCTGTGACGGGCCAGACTGTGGAGGAGGTTTTTGGTAGTAGTGGCCCCAGTACTCCGCCTGTGGAGGCGGGTATGTCTCCTGGCAGCTAGCAATTGACCCCCAGAAATCCTCCCCCACTGGGGGTTTCTTTGTGTCTGCGCATGCTAGTACTGATACATGTGGTGGATTTGGTGATGCATCTGTTGCTGATCCAACCACATGTCCTGTTGCATTTTCTGAATCCCTTCCAACTGTGCATGGATGGATTTCATATCATATGCATTTGTCGGAGGAGGTTGTGCCTCAAACTCTTCCATTCTCGGTCTTGTGCGGTGTGGATGCTCCAAAGATCGTTGCTGTTCTAGCACGTTGGTTTCCTCCTCTTCATCAAGTAAGGCTACAGTTGGTGCTATGTATCCCTCTCTAGGGGTGTCTTCCTCATAGCATGATAACTGATTGAGAAAATCATCCACAAGCCCTGCATCCTTGAGCAAAAGGGGGGCATGGTAAGGGAGTTCCAAAGTGATACCAGGGTAGCCGGGGTTCAGCACATAAAATTTTTTGTCATCCTTGAGGGATATCGTCTGTGACCTCGCAAGATAGTTTAGGTCCACATATTTGTTTCCATCTACCTTGGTGAGCCCTTCCAGATTGCATCCCAACGCCCTCGCCAAAGTGGTGACAATCCCTCCCATGATGAATGGGTTTTTACTTTTGGATGGGATTGTCTTCACGTGATCAATAACCATGGCACCCACGTTCACAAACCCCTCGCTTACAACTGTAGCCATGAGAAAAAGGTCTTTTTGGGTGCATGATCCTTGATTATCATAGCGACCAAACACGGTATTTGCCAGCTGTTATAACCCCAATTTTTGGGTTCAATTGGTGAGAAATGCAATTTCTCATGTTAAGGATAATTGAACAAATAATGATGTGATTTGTTTTGAATAAATGAATTCTTTGCACAATAGCCTTGATTGGTTGCTTTGTGGGCTTTATTGGCTATTGGGCCCAATAACATGGCAATAATAAAGAAAATTCAATTAGTGAATAAATAATTGAATAATGGATAAAAGAAATATGTGGAAACCTCTAGAAGGAAAATCCAAAGAGGATTTCGTGCCTCTTGGATTCCTTGGGTTCCAAGGAGTCTAAAGTTGCAAAGAAAAGCAATAAGAAAAGAAAAGATTAATTAAGTTTTTCTTTATGAAGAAAGAAATTGGAAAATAATGAGAAAATGTGGAAAATGAGTGAAAAGAGGTATAGTTGAGTTGTCCTTTGTGGAATTTCGTATCCCAAGGATTCCTAATGATAAAAGGGATACCAATGAGGAAAATAAAAGAGAAATAAAGGGAAATCCTCAAAAAGGAGATAAATTAATAAGAAATAAATACAAAATGAGGAATTGACTTTTAAAATAAGATAAAGGCAAAACAATGTGGGAATCTATGCCTTGGGTTTTCTTGAGGACCAAGGAACCCAAAATAACGAGATAATTGCAAAGTGGAAAAAGAAAATATCAAATCTGCAAAATAAAAAGATAATGAGATACATTATTAATGAATTTGTGATATTGATAAAAAGAAAGCATTTTCCTATTAAAGGAAAATAGAATTCGTGGCCAATAGATTAAAAGGCAAATAAAGAGACTGAAGGAGAGGAATTTCAAATTCCTAATATTTAAAGGAAAGAGAATATCAAAATGATAAGAGAGAGAGAAAGAAGTTTACTCTCATGGGGGGGGATTGGTTTCCCTTTTTGAAGAGGACTCATTGATTCGTGTATAAGCTGCCCTAAGGCTTCATTTCTCGTCCCTATTTAAAGGGCTCGAGCCCAGGGTCGAGGTCATAAGGGTTCCACGTATCTTTCTCTCCCTTGTCCCTCCCTCTTCTCTATTTTTGTCTTCAAACCCTAACCCCACAAACCACCGTGGACATGACGCAAAGAAAGGGGATCAGAAGGTTGCGATTGATGCCTGGAGTACCACGGCTCCAAGGAGGAACCTAGCCCTCAAGACCGTGCTCTGGATCTCGTGCAGCAGGAGCAACTAGGCTGCAGGGCAACCTTCAGCGTATGGCCTAAACGGATGAGAAACTGACCATCTTGGCCGCAGTTTCTTAGTGCCCCGCGTGCGCATGAGGTCGGCGGAGGCAATGGATGTGTTTCCGATGAGGTTTGGGTCCAGAGTCGGGAGCAAGAGCCGTGCTTGGGCCTGCGTTCGGCGGCTAGGGCGGCGGCCCCGTGTTGCCAAGGTTGAAGAAGGAGTTCCTGCGCATTTGACGGTTTTGCCCTTCGGGGTACAAAGCAACGGGTAACTTAAGTAAGGGTATAACGGTAAATCCGTTATATTTCCAATTCTACAACGTCGCATGGACTGTGATGACGTGGCAACTCCCGATTGGCCAAGTAAGTGTTTTAATGTAAAATTCATATCTCGATATTCGTAACTCCGATTGGGACATGTAATATATGTATTTTGATCAGAAAAATGCAAGGAATCCATTAAAAATGGTTTTATAGCCTGAATCTGATCATAGTTTGAAAAATAATGTAATTTATCAACTTTAACATAATGATGATTAAAGAAACCCTACTTTGACATGATTAAAGTGATTAATAGGGTTTGATGAATCATTAGAGTTGATATTAACCTGTTAAATGCAAAAATGTACTTTAAGATAAAAAAATGATGATCTTTGCACATGATTAGTTTAATTTAGAGTTTATGTGCTTAAATATGCATCAAATTTGAAAAGTACATGAAACTATCATCTTTAATGATTTATTTAACGAAAAAATCTTTAGATTTGATGATAGATGGTTAATTTAAGACTGTTATTGATAAACGAGGAAATATGATCTAAAAGATAATCTTTTTATATAATTGGCTTAAGATAGGGTTTTGTGCATGATTATGCATTAATGAGCTTGAAAACCCTAATGTAAAAGAATGTGTCTTTTAATTGATTTAATTGTCCAAATATGTAAATAAATAGGGATATGATGATCCTAAGTCGAATTGGGTATAAAAGATTATTAAAATGGATAGTTGAGCAATTAAGGTTCATAAATATGGAAAAAGGATATTTTAGGGTTTGTTAACCTAAAAGGGATGAAGTTTGAGAAATCGATCTAAGAAACCCTAATGAGTATTAATGAATACTTAATGCGGATTAGAAATCATAGAAAGTGAATCCAAGTCAATAAAGTAGATTCTTAATAAAGCGAGTAATGAATAGAATACATATTTATTTCAGGAACTATGTGATGATTGAATTACTTGCTTGGATCTGTTGATTGACTTGATTGTATACACATGAAGTATATGTTGAATAATCTGCAAGTCAGGTATGTGGTTACGCTTATGACTATACCGAATAGTTTCCCGAAGATTTTATCGATGTTTCCCTCAATGCATGAATTAACCGTTGGATGTCTATTTATTTCATGCAATTATAAAGTGACTATGGCTATCACTATGAGTATACATGTATAACTAGCTAGATCCGAGTCCACCCCTGTGGCTATGCAAAGGCTAAGGATAACCTAGAGCAAGGTCTAGGGTATCATGAGTTAGAAACTGGGCTACACATGAGTAGTGCCATGAGACTCTTAGCATACCATGAGTTAAGGAGTGGGCTACCTACGGGTAGTGCCATGTGACTCAGCCCTAGAAATTGATTCACCTATTAGGTGAAGTCATGAGGGGTAAAATGGGAATCTACCACATGGGAGGTAGTATCCAGGTCCACTGCAGGGACAGCGCAGGGGATAGGGTACACATGGATCGCGTAGTTATACTTAAAACGTAAACTTGTTTGTTAAATGATAATTGAATGTGATACATTGTTATATATAATTGAATGATCATTGTTTCCCCCACATACCAGCTACGGCTGACCGACGTTTTGTTTGTCGGCGTTTTAGGTACAATGAAAAGAACAAACAGTAAAGTGGCACATGTGATACTAAATGAGAATTAAAGTGCAAAGGAGGATTAGATAGATTAGTATCGGTATGGATAGAAGAATAGAGATCCAAGTTTTCAAAAGGTATGTAAAGAAAAATTTTATTACCATTTTCAGTATAGTCTGTTAGAATTTAATAATTGTTTATGGTTATATGTCGAACCTTTGATCCGGGATTAATGGGTACGGCTCAACCTCTCAGTTTCCCTTAATTTGGGGGTTATCGGGAGGTGGGGTCGTAACATTTGGTATCAGAGCATGGGTTCCTCATTTAACCATTAATAATTATTAAATTTTACAAACTCCATAGAACCCAAGGGAGTTATTAGAGGAGTATCCGAAAGACGGAGGTGTCTAGAAAGGGATCACGACCGGGGGCTGGCAAGATTTTCCTCCGCACCGCTAGTCGGAATACGAGGACTCCCGGACCCGTGTGACCGCCTGGCCAAAGTCTTAGGGTATGAATCAAAATAAGATACCTTTAGGACTTCTCATCTTATTCATCCCTTCTCATCACAAAATTCTGATAAGGACATAAAAGATTAGGGTTTTCTTTCTTCTCCTCACCCTCTTGAGGTATGGGTAAGGTTAATAAGGATTAAGGAATCCTCCACCAAATTAATGAAAGGCATGTAAATAAGATGTCATGGACATAAGCTTAATAGTTTAAGCGCAAATTAAATAATAGATACATGCTTAGGTCGTATGACATAAGTTGTCATGTCCTCAGAAGAGACCTGAGGCTAGACCTTCTTGTCAGGAGGATAAGTCAGTTTTAGAGATAGAGATCTCCATTGCTAGTAGAGACCAGGCACATGTCCTTTGTGGATGATCATAACCCTAACCCTAAGTGATGGTTAGAGAGAGATGAGTTGGACCAGGTGTTTGAAAGAACATGCCTTTGGGTCGCCATATGATCTATGGGTGACCTAGCACCTTTGGCAACCCAACCCTGGGAAGGGTTGTGCATGATAGGGTGAAGGATAGTTCCTTAGATGATGATGATAGTAAGGGACCTTAGAAACCCTATGGGCTTGTGCAAGTGGGTATAACTGGCACCTAGGGCATGTCATAGTGCTGACAGTAGGATGAAACCCTGGATAAGGAATCATGATGGAGCATAAAGGGTTATGGACGATCTTGAGCAACCATAAATTCAAACCTAGGCTTCACCCATGTAGAGCATGCCTTTGAGGTTGAACCTTCATAAAGAGAGGACCTCTAATGGTGAGGTTGGATGTAGGGTTAGCTCTAGAGAGGGCAGGAAACCCAGCAAGAAGGTTGGAAGCTTAAAACCCTGAACAATGGATGATGGTGGTTGCCTCATGATCGGTCCCTGAAAGTTGATGATACCTTGGTTGTCTTTAGAGGGACCGAACCCTTGAGAAAAGATGAAGCTTCTGGTACCTACGTGCCTATGGTAGAGATGTTTACCTTCCGAGGTAGGAAGAAGATGTTTTGTATATCCTGAAGTGGATTTGTAACAGGTTATGAGGCCTTGTACCTTATGGTTTGTCCTTGGGGAGAATCCAACTCTAAGTGTTGCTCAAGTCAAAGGATGACAGGAAGTGCACGAGATGCCTTTTGCCAGCTTGATTCATGGCTCAGAGATAGAGCGTGCAGTGGGACACCTACAAGTGAACTTAGGGTTCCTAGGCCTAAGAGGGGAAGTGGTGTACCTAATACTCATGATGAGATTTAAGTTTCTATAGTTTCGAGCATGGTACGCCTCATGAATAAAGGAAAAAGGGAAGTCCCTTAAGTATAAGGTATGTGTAATGAACTCCTCGTAGCTAGGTTGATGATAAAGGAAGGTATGATCTTGATCCAACATTGAGGAAAGAGGACAAGTATGACCTTGTATGGTTCAATAGGTGATCTGTTTATGCCTTAATGGTTATCTAGGGTTAAGTAGGCTTGGGTGGATGTAAACCCTAGACCTAAGAGCTTTTGTGACCTTAGAGATAGTTTTCCTCCCATCCTGGGAGAGGAACCCCCTTTGGAAGGGTGTATATCAGTTTTGTTGGTTCAAGGTAACCTAAAGAGGTCTCGTAGGATCTTGAGAAGTTAAGAGAAAAGTACATGGTATGAGAATGAACCCGTAGACCCATAGATACCCATCTCTTTTGCATGTGAATGTGTTACCATGGAGGTAACCGGTATGGGGCTTGACCAAGGTAGGCAGGTTGCCATAATACCTATGAACGGATGAGAGTCAGCCCATGATTGCAGAAAGAGAGATGATGAAGACTTGGGTAAGGTTCTAAGTGAACATGTACTATAAAGAATAATCCTAAGTCTATCCTAGGGTCAGGTAGGTATAAGACCAATGAAAGTAGGAGTTGCCTAATTCCCAAGTTGCACATGACTATAGGGTCGGGAGGTAACAGCTATCATTGTCTGAGGGCCATGGGTTAGGAGATTTATCACCTTCATGGACTCATGGGACCCAAAGGGCAGATGAGTAGGGCACTCTCTTGATGCATGAGGGAAGAGGGAAGACTCCAAAAGAGTCGGTACCCTATAGACCTAGAGGAGATGACCAAGGATATAAACCTCAGTAGGTTCAAGACTAGTTTGATATCATGATGTTTGTGTTAAAGAGACATATGTGGCACGTTGCAACTTAGATTTAAAGGTGTACTGGCAAGGTGGGATGTACCATCTCTGCTCTTGGAATAGGAAGAACTCTGTATTTGGACTGCAGCCAAATGCTTATTTCCTCTTGTTATGGGGGTGAGAGATAGGACATTATGCATGTCATACACCAAGGATAAGAGATGATATAGGTTGGAACGTTGCCACGAGAAATGGGGATAGAGAAGATCTCTTACCATGGTAAAGTGAATGATACATGGATGGATTGCAAACACTAAGAGGAATGGGGTGATCACCTTATGAGGATGTGGAGCTTACGGGTTATACCAGGTTGAGTTTGATCACCATGATGATGGAATCAGAGAGTGTTCTTATGAAGATAGTGTAAGGTGACATGATAAGCAAAAATACATGGAAGTATAATGTTACCTAATACCTAAGGATGTGAAGTGGTAATGGATGCTCTGGTTGAGATACATCTGACTTGTTTGACTAGAAGCTAGAAGAGGTTGTTTGGCTAACCCTAAGTTTGAAAAGGAGATGTGTTTGGATAACACTCAGATGTAACAAGATGCGTTGAAAAGTTAAAGGTTGTTTAGCCAGTCTAGTCCTTGATGCAATGAAAGGATGGTGGTAGAACCTCAAGTGCACTTCTTTGATTAAGAAGGTGATGAAACCTTGATGAGGGTGGTGTAGGGTTTCCAAGGAATCGATCTTGAGGAATCATGACATACTGGAAATCATGATTGAAGATCAACATACACCATGGTACTACCAAGATAGTAAATGGCAATAGCACTTTAGATGCTTAAGATGAAGTTGCATGTGGTTTATGACCATGCAAGCCAGGAGGTAAGGGACGAACCCCAGTAACCCAGTGTATCGATATAGAGGACAAAAGAATCCCTGAGAGGGAATGAGAGCTCAACACTATGGATGTTGTGATAGGTCTTCCCTGGGTCAAAGAAGGGCGAGATGCAATATGGGTTATGGTAAGTCGCCTTACCTAAATGACATGAGAAAGATGGTTCAATTACACCATGAAGCAAGTTCAAAGGATTCTTGAGTTTGACTTAAAGGTTCTCTTCCATAAAGTGGAAGTAGGTACATGAAAGAAAAAAAAAACTCAATAATAATATAGTTTATCACCCCTAACTATGGTTAGTATGATCCAGACTAAAGGGTCTGATGAGGGCATGTGTGCTCGTTCAGGGTGATATCTAGAGACAGTTCTTGTCCTATGAAAGATATGACAATGACCACCATAGCCATATCGGGTTGTATATGAAGCTCTGTAAGGGAGGTTGTGTCGGTCACCACTTCAGTAAGGTGATGTTGGTGAAAAGGGCCACATGATGGTTAGAAAAAGGACCACATGATGGTTAAAAAAAAAAGGGACCACAGTGCATGTAGATGAAGTCACTTTGATCATGCAATGGCTGAAAGGAGCCTAGAGACGACAAGAGTCGTGATCAGATGCAAAGTAGACTGGCCTACAGTACACTGTGGGAGAAAATGTGACATGAAAATCTGACCCCTCTAAGTTATAACTAAGGGAGCTGAATACCCGATACATATGTCCATTAGAGATGGATGGGTGGAGAAGGTTAGGTCTGACCCTACCCCTCAGGATAGAGTAATGGGAGATGTTTTTCCATGTGTCCAATTTAGAGCACTATGTGAGGTACCCCAACCATGTGCTGAGCAATGAACCTAGTGAGCCCCAAGGGAGGCTGAAATGACCTGAGTCACCTGTGCAGTTTATAGACGCCAGAGTGAAAAAAAAAACTCAGGGAAAAGAATAAGTGATGATAAAGGTTCTGTGGAAGCGCCATGAGTACGGAAAAGCCACATAGGGGCCAATTATGGACATGGAAAAGTCTTATCCTGAATTGTTTGTTTGCTTGCCTAAATTTTGAGGACAAAATTCCTATAAGAGGGGAAGGATGTTATAACCCCAATTTTTGGGTTCAATTGGTGAGAAATGCAATTTCTCATGTTAAGGATAATTGAACAAATAATGATGTGATTTGTTTTGAATAAATGAATTCTTTGCACAATAGCCTTGATTGGTTGCTTTGTGGGCTTTATTGGCTATTGGGCCCAATAACATGGCAATAATAAAGAAAATTCAATTAGTGAATAAATAATTGAATAATGGATAAAAGAAATATGTGGAAACCTCTAGAAGGCAAATCCAAAGAGGATTTCGTGCCTCTTGGATTCCTTGGGTTCCAAGGAGTCTAAAGTTGCAAAGAAAAGCAATAAGAAAAGAAAAGATTAATTAAGTTTTTCTTTATGAAGAAAGAAATTGGAAAATAATGAGAAAATGTGGAAAATGAGTGAAAAGAGGTATAGTTGAGTTGTCCTTTGTGGAATTTCGTATCCCAAGGATTCCTAATGATAAAAGGGATACCAATGAGGAAAATAAAAGAGAAATAAAGGGAAATCCTCAAAAAGGAGATAAATTAATAAGAAATAAATACAAAATGAGGAATTGACTTTTAAAATAAGATAAAGGCAAAACAATGTGGGAATCTATGCCTTGGGTTTTCTTGAGGACCAAGGAACCCAAAATAACGAGATAATTGCAAAGTGGAAAAAGAAAATATCAAATCTGCAAAATAAAAAGATAATGAGATACATTATTAATGAATTTGTGATATTGATAAAAAGAAAGCATTTTCCTATTAAAGGAAAATAGAATTCGTGGCCAATAGATTAAAAGGCAAATAAAGAGACTGAAGGAGAGGAATTTCAAATTCCTAATATTTAAAGGAAAGAGAATATCAAAATGATAAGAGAGAGAGAAAGAAGTTTACTCTCATTGGGGGGGATTGGTTTCCCTTTTTGAAGAGGACTCATTGATTCGTGTATAAGCTGCCCTAAGGCTTCATTTCTCGTCCCTATTTAAAGGGCTCGAGCCCAGGGTCGAGGTCATAAGGGTTCCACGTATCTTTCTCTCCCTTGTCCCTCCCTCTTCTCTATTTTTGTCTTCAAACCCTAACCCCACAAACCACCGTGGACATGACGCAAAGAAAGGGGATCAGAAGGTTGCGATTGATGCCTGGAGTACCACGGCTCCAAGGAGGAACCTAGCCCTCAAGACCGTGCTCTGGATCTCGTGCAGCAGGAGCAACTAGGCTGCAGGGCAACCTTCAGCGTATGGCCTAAACGGATGAGAAACTGACCATCTTGGCCGCAGTTTCTTAGTGCCCCGCGTGCGCATGAGGTCGGCGGAGGCAATGGATGTGTTTCCGATGAGGTTTGGGTCCAGAGTCGGGAGCAAGAGCCGTGCTTGGGCCTGAGTTCGGCGGCTAGGGCGGCGGCCCCGTGTTGCCAAGGTTGAAGAAGGAGTTCCTGCGCATTTG
The DNA here is from genome assembly GCA_963693085.1 of Alisma plantago-aquatica. NCBI lineage: Eukaryota > Viridiplantae > Streptophyta > Magnoliopsida > Alismatales > Alismataceae > Alisma > Alisma plantago-aquatica. The sequence continues at coordinate 1,383,147,688 of OY856410.1, read as the reverse complement.
ACGGTTTTGCCCTTCGGGGTACAAAGCAACGGGTAACTTAAGTAAGGGTATAACGGTAAATCCGTTATATTTCCAATTCTACAACGTCGCATGGACTGTGATGACGTGGCAACTCCCGATTGGCCAAGTAAGTGTTTTAATGTAAAATTCATATCTCGATATTCGTAACTCCAATTGGGACATGTAATATATGTATTTTGATCAGAAAAATGCAAGGAATCCATTAAAAATGGTTTTATAGCCTGAATCTGATCATAGTTTGAAAAATAGTGTAATTTATCAACTTTAACATAATGATGATTAAAGAAACCCTACTTTGACATGATTAAAGTGATTAATAGGGTTTGATGAATCATTAGAGTTGATATTAACCTGTTAAATGCAAAAATGTACTTTAAGATAAAAAAATGATGATCTTTGCACATGATTAGTTTAATTTAGAGTTTATGTGCTTAAATATGCATCAAATTTGAAAAGTACATGAAACTATCATCTTTAATGATTTATTTAACGATAAAATCTTTAGATTTGATGATAGATGGTTAATTTAAGACTGTTATTGATAAACGAGGAAATATGATCTAAAAGATAATCTTTTTATATAATTGGCTTAAGATAGGGTTTTGTGCATGATTATGCATTAATGAGCTTGAAAACCCTAATGTAAAAGAATGTGTCTTTTAATTGATTTAATTGTCCAAATATGTAAATAAATAGGGATATGATGATCCTAAGTCGAATTGGGTATAAAAGATTATTAAAATGGATAGTTGAGCAATTAAGGTTCATAAATATGGAAAAAGGATATTTTAGGGTTTGTTAACCTAAAAGGGATGAAGTTTGAGAAATCGATCTAAGAAACCCTAATGAGTATTAATGAATACTTAATGCGGATTAGAAATCATAGAAAGTGAATCCAAGTCAATAAAGTAGATTCTTAATAAAGCGAGTAATGAATAGAATACATATTTATTTCAGGAACTATGTGATGATTGAATTACTTGCTTGGATCTGTTGATTGACTTGATTGTATACACATGAAGTATATGTTGAATAATCTGCAAGTCAGGTATGTGGTTACGCTTATGACTATACCGAATAGTTTCCCGAAGATTTTATCGATGTTTCCCTCAATGCATGAATTAACCGTTGGATGTCTATTTATTTCATGCAATTATAAAGTGACTATGGCTATCACTATGAGTATACATGTATAACTAGCTAGATCCGAGTCCACCCCTGTGGCTATGCAAAGGCTAAGGATAACCTAGAGCAAGGTCTAGGGTATCATGAGTTAGAAACTGGGCTACACATGAGTAGTGCCATGAGACTCTTAGCATACCATGAGTTAAGGAGTGGGCTACCTACGGGTAGTGCCATGTGACTCAGCCCTAGAAATTGATTCACCTATTAGGTGAAGTCATGAGGGGTAAAATGGGAATCTACCACATGGGAGGTAGTATCCAGGTCCACTGCAGGGACAGCGCAGGGGATAGGGTACACATGGATCGCGTAGTTATACTTAAAACGTAAACTTGTTTGTTAAATGATAATTGAATGTGATACATTGTTATATATAATTGAATGATCATTGTTTCCCCCACATACCAGCTACGGCTGACCGACGTTTTGTTTGTCGGCGTTTTAGGTACAATGAAAAGAACAAACAGTAAAGTGGCACATGTGATACTAAATGAGAATTAAAGTGCAAAGGAGGATTAGATAGATTAGTATCGGTATGGATAGAAGAATAGAGATCCAAGTTTTCAAAAGGTATGTAAAGAAAAATTTTATTACCATTTTCAGTATAGTCTGTTAGAATTTAATAATTGTTTATGGTTATATGTCGAACCTTTGATCCGGGATTAATGGGTACGGCTCAACCTCTCAGTTTCCCTTAATTTGGGGGTTATCGGGAGGTGGGGTCGTAACACCAGCACTTTTTGCAAATATCTCAAGAGTGCGTTGTGGATCTTGCTCATTTTAGATTTCCCTGAAGAGAAAGTAGATTCGCCTGTGAGCGTCTTCCACATCTTGGCATAATCTGCCTTACCATTCTTATCAAATCTTCCCCCGTCGAATTTCCTTGCCATTTCTGGGTTGGGGGCAAAGATTGCATTGATCTGAGATGCGTTAAGGACATGTGTTGAGCCGTTTAATTTGAACCTGATAGCATCCTCTCCCCGATACTGAACCTTCTCTAAGGTTGCGAAGAACTCACGAGTGATCTCCAAGTATGCTTCTTCGACCTTAGTTAAAATATCGTACAATCCACAGCGTTTTAGATGAAAACCAAAACTGAAATTGACACCTAAGGCTTCCATTGTGGGCACACATGCATATCTAGTGGCAATCACCCTTCTTGTCATGCATTCGGGGTGAAGGGGTTTCACTGCTTCGCTTCTTGAGATTCCTCTGCCATAAGTGGTTCCTTGTGGTTGCTTTCCCACCCATGTGAGTCTGTCCTCCTCTAATCTTGATAGGATATCCACTGGTTCATCCTCCAATTCCTCGCTCTCAGTATCATCCACTTCCTCTTCTTGATAGGTATGTGACCCCGAACTTGTGTCCAAGTTCAACGGCACTCTTTCATTGCTTCCACTGGGTCGGGCAGATGATGTCGAATGCCTTACTGGAGCTGGTCGTGGCAGTAGGCGTGAGGACGAAGCTTCATTAGTTTTCTTAGTCCTTCGCTCACGAGCCAGTGCGGTGACTTCAATAGAATCCACCAGATTCTCCCTCTCTTCTTCTTCTTCCTCCTCTTCCCCAGTGTTGTTGTAGCTTGGATCTGAGAAGTGCTCGCTAGAGGGAGAGTGTAGTTGAGAGGTGCTCATCGAAGCCGACCGTCCAAAGGAACGTGAAATTGAATTGGACGGTGAGGAGGCGCTGTCGGACTGCTGTGAACCGGCCGCTCGTTTGGACCTTCTTTTGCCACTGGTGAGGATGCTTGTGGTCTTCTCTACTCCTTTCTTGATTGCTTTGCCCATGCCCTTCATGATTGCAAGATTCTCTAACGAGGGACGAAGCTAGCACTGGAAAAATGCAGCTCCGGGCTGATGGGGCGGAATTTTCATGTAGCTGGAGGAATCGGAGGTGATGAACGGTGGAAATCAAAGCTAAAGGTTGGGGAAAATGACTAGGGACCAAAGGAACCTCAGATCTAGAGTTTGGGAGCAAGAGTAAGTGATTTGGGGGTGTAGGGAACTCACCCTAATCGCCAGAAGTCACGGCACGGCCATTCTGGTTCGCAAAAAAGAACGAGGGGTCGTGTTGAGTCGGGGTAGATGTTAGGTTTATATGGGCCAGCAGGGATGTTTTGGTCAGCACGGCCGTGTTGGTTTTATGCCACCACGGCCATTTTGGACAACACGGCTGTGTTTCCAGGGGCCAAAATCTTCAATCAACCTGTTGGATGCATCTTTATCAGCACGGCCATTCCATTTTAGCACGGCCGTTCTGGTCTGGTGCCAGCACGGCCATTTTGGTCAGCACGGCCGTGCTACTCTCTTTCAAGTTAAAACTCAAAATTTCATCAAAACTCTTCGAAACTCATCATTTAATCGTCATGAATGATCTTTTCTTGGTGGAATATCCACCACCTTGACTGACTGTGTTGGTATGTATGCCCTGAGAGCCAATCATGGGATGATTGGTGGGATACATTAAGATTGATTTGATAAACATCAAAGGCAAGCTTCCAATTCTTTCTAGTTCAGTCATATGAGATAGTGATAGAACAGATTGAATGTCTAGAGAATGACAGTACTCAATGACGTATGCTTTCAGGTTGAGGACCGGAACGATGAGATAATACGGATGCTAAGAGTTTGTACATTCTTGTTATGTCCCTAGTCGGATGTCATTATGGAAGGTAGATAGACAGCAATGACACACAAGACTAGATTGTGGTGTTGGTTGATGACAAAATCTCATTAGTCATGATATAGAGATATCAAACCAAACACATAGGTACTTGTTAGAGAACAAGTGTACCGGACAGACCCACCGTGAGTTTGACACATGGAACCATGACATGGTAGTCACAGTTAGTACTCACAGTGATGGTGGTGAGTGTGATTCTTTGACCTGAAATCACTACACTCAACACATGTCGTTGGGCACACTTTGACATCATCAAACGTAGTCCTGAAACATGGGTTGTTATAAAGATGATGATTGGGTGGCTTTGACACATGGGGCTTTTGAGGGGTGAGTGATAGATATGGGATTTGTCCCTCCTGAGGGAGTTTGATATCCAAGGCCACTTGATGAGTAGGATTGAGATAGGCATGCGCACGCATGTGTGAATCAGTATGTGATATTGATGTCATACATATCTCGTTCAATCTGCTCTGAGATCAAGAAAGTGAATGAATGTTGACAGGATGACTATTCCATACCTTGAGTTCATTCAGGATATCAGTGACAAAGGAATTATACATTCGTTGTAACACCCTTCACGGATTGTAGGATTGAAAGTTGTTCTCCAACTTTCTACTTTCACTTGGGTATAAGTGATGTGTGACTAGGCACCGCTCTTTGCTTGTGAAGTCATAAGTGTTATGGACTTTCACTACCAATGTGAAATGGATCTACAGGGTCACACACATAGGATTTAACCTGGAAGAGGAGTTTTGTCCACAAACAATGTTTAGATTGATTACTAAAGGAGTTTAGTAGTTCAATTAAACACTTAATCAATTGATAGCTCAATATCATATTGTTCAAGGTGTTGGACATATTGATTGGAGTATCGGATTGATTGAAATCGCATTTGACTGATTCTGCACAACTTGTACTCCCAACAGATCGGTTCAAGTGTTGAACCGGTCGGCTGAGGTTGCTGAACCGGTCGGCTGAGGTTGCTGAACCGGTCGACTCAGGTGTTGAGTTGATCGGCTCATGGTCAGAGTGAAACGATCGGTTCAAGTGTTGAAACGATCAGTTCAACTGGTGCAACCGAGCAACTTGGGAAAGTCAGGTCGGTGAGAATTTTCCTTGCATTTCACTTGCCCAATTTGATTGGAACAAGGATTGGTATTCGATACCAATTAGAAACAAAAGAAGGAAAGTCAATCGGGAACCGACCAGGACCACGAACTGACCGGTTCAGAAGTGAACCGATCGGCTCATGGGTCCCAACCGATCGGTTGGTGTTTCAACCGACCGGTTCAGGTTGCGAGTTGGTTGCTTTTGTGGAAAATCTCGAACCCTTCTACTCCTGCTTTTAGTCCCGCATTGCCCGGGATGGAGAACGATGTCCCATGACCCTCCTATATATAGGGGTATTGGGGGCTTCTCAGAGAACAACTCAGTGCAACCAGTTGCTCTGCAAAGTTGTCGTTCTCTCTGGTTTTGGTAACCGAGAGAGAGCCCGAGCAAGTGCTTCCCGCAAAGGGAGGTGCAGCAAGGGAAGGACAACTACAGTTGCAATAGGAGGCAGGAGAGTGTGTTGGCGACTAGTACGTCAACAGGAGGGTGCGACTCCTTCCACTTCCTTGTGGGACAAGGAGAGTGGAGTTCCAGGTGGTCCGTGTGGACTACTACAGAGGCGGGAGGACACTGCCACTTAGGAGGACAACTGTCATCCGACAGTCTGGTAGGAAGAGGAGTCGTCAGTCCCGGTGCGACTAGGAGCTGCACAAACACCGTCCAAGACCGGAGTTGAAGACCGCACATTGCGCGAGGTATTGTCGCCGAGCAAGCCTCGGGACAAGGTATGATTCCACAAACCATCCTTTCCTAATATATAGACGTTGACGTGTTTCCTCGGTATGGGTTTGGGGAGAAATTTTTTTGTTTCCGATGCCTTCTCTGTCTCCCCTAAAACCCAACAGCGGTATCAGAGCCACATCAACTGTTCTATATTTTAGGAATATCGATATGATCGATTTTGGTTTGTCGCCTTTATTTATTGCATACGATGCGAATAAAAATTGGCTTTATGCATGTCCAATCCTAAATCCACAAATCCCAATTACATACATTATATGTATTATTAATGCACTCGATACGCGTCGCCCTTAAATGAGTTTTGTGGTGGATGTGTGTAGCATGATTATGGCCTATAAACCCCTATCTGTGTGTGGTTGTTTGTGGTTTCTTGCATCTCAATCTGCGCACCAATCTTCCCTATCTTATTCCTGATGTAACTCGAAATAATTCGAGATTCTTTCCTACCTTTGCTCCCCCCGAATGTAACTCGGGGTTTCCCTTTTAAAGCAATGTAATAAATGTTGGGTTTTAGAGGAGGTAGAGAAGCAGCGGAAATAAAAACTTTCTCCCCAAAACCCAGCACGAAAGGAATCGCGTCAACGTCTATATAGTAGGAAAGATGGTTTGTGAATCATACCTTGTCCCGAGGCTTGCTCGGCGACAGCACCTCGCGCCTTGCGCGGTCTTCACCTCCGGTCTTAGACGGTGTCTGTGCAGCTCCTGGTCACACCGGGACTGACGACTCCTCCTCCTACCAGACTGTCAGATGACAGTTGTCCTCCTGAGCGACAGTGACCTCCTGCCTCTGAAGTAGTCCACACGGACCACCTGGAACTCCACTCTCCTTGTCCCACAAGGAAGTGGAAGGAGTCGCACCCTCCTGTTGACGTACTAGTCGCCAACACACTCTCCTGTTGTCAATTGCAACTGCATTTTTCCTTCCCTTGCTGCACCTCCCTTTGCGGGAAGCACTTGCTCGGGCTCTCTCTCTGTTACCAAAACTAGAGAGAACGACAACTTTGCAGAGCAATCAACTTGCACTGAGTTGTACTCTGAGAAGCCCCCAATACCCCTATATATAGGCAGGTCATGGGACAGGGTTCTCTGTCCCTGGCAATATGGGACTAAAAGCAGGAGTAGAAGGGTTCGGAATTTTCCACAAAGCAACCAACTCGCAACCTAAACCGATCGGTTCACAAGTGAACTGGTCGGTCGGTTGTGGACCTGAACCGATCGGTTCACTATTGACCCGATCGTTTGGGACCCTTGAACCGATCGGTTCACTCATGAACCAGTCGGTTGGGGTTCCAGGTTGGTTCCCGATTGACTTTCCTTCTTTTATTTCCAATTGGTATCGAATACCAATCCTATTTCCAATCAAATTGGATAATCGAAACGAAAGGAAAATTCTCACCAATCCTACTTTCCCAAGTTGCTCGATTGCACCAGTTGAACTGATCGGTTCAACACTTGAACTGGTCATTTCACTCTGTGCATGAGCCGATCGGTTCAACAATTGAGCCGACCGGTTCAGCAACCTCAGCTGTTCGGTTCATCACATGAGCCGATCGGTTGGGAGTGCAGGTTGTGCAGAATCAGTCAAATGCGATTTCAATCAATCTGATACTCCAATCAAAGCATCCAACACCTTGAACATTATGATATTGAGCTATCGATTAATTGAGTGTTTAATTGAACTACTAAACTCCTTTAGTAATCAATCTAAACACTGCTTGTGGACAAAACTCCTCTTCCAGGTTAAATCCTATGTGTGTGACCCTGCAGGTCCATTTCACGTTGGCAGTGAAAGTCCATAACACTTATGACTTCACAAGCAAAGAGCGGTGCCTAGTCACACATCATTGCTACCCAAGTGAAATAGAAAGTTGGAGAACAACTTTCATCCCTACAATCCGTGAATGGTGTTACAGTGAATGTATAATTCCTTTGTCACTGATATCCAGAATGAACTCGAGGCATGGAACAGTCATCCTGTCAATGTTCATTCATTTCCTTGATCTCAGAGTAGACTGAGTGAGATGTGTATGACATCAATATCACATATTGATTCACACGTGCATGCGCATGGCTTTTCTCAATCCTACTCATCAAGATGCCAAGGATATCAAACTCCCTCAGGAGGGACAAATCCCATATCTATCACTCACCCCTCAAAAGCCCCATGTGTCAAAGCCACCCAATCATCACCTTTATAACAACCCATGTTTCAGGACTGCGTTTGATGATGTCAAAGTGTACCCAACGACATGTGTTGAGTGCAGTGATTTCAGGTCTAAGAATCACACTCACCACCATCACTGTGAGAGCTGACTGTGACTACCAAGTCATGGTTCCATGTGTCACTCTCACGGTGGGTCTGTCCGGTATCTTGTTCTCTAACAAGTACCTATGTGCTTGGTTTGATATCACTATATCATGACTAATGAGATTATGTCATCAACCAACACACAATCTAGTCTTCAGTGTTATTGATGTCTATGGTTATTTCCACAATAACAACCGATTAGGGACTAAACAAGAATGTATACTCTTAACATCCATATGATCTCATCGTTTAGGTCATGAACCTAAAAGCATATGTCATTGAGTAAAACCATTCTTTAGACATCTATCATGTTCACCATCATCTCAGAAACAGTTTAAACATATAGATTGGAAATTGCCTTTATTATTATTCAAATCATTTGCAAAGTATCCCATTACAATCATCACATGACTTGCTCTATGGGCATACATACCAACAGACTCCCATTTGCACTTAGAGCCAGTCACCAAGGAAACGCAGTCCTTGTGACCTAGCATGACCATCATGCTTCTGCTGAGAAAGGGCCTTAGTCAGTGGATCAGCTATGGTGTCTTCAGTTGGTACTTTGCAAATCTTCACATCTCCTCGTTGTACGATCTCTCGTATGAGATGGAAGCGCCGCAGTATGTGCTTGGACCGCTGATGTGATCTGGGCTCCTTAGCTTATGCAATAGCTCCATTATTGTCACAATAAAGCTCAATTGCATCACAGCTACTGGGAACTACACCAAGTTCAGAAATGAACTTCCTGATCCACATAGCCTCCTTTGTTGCATGCGAAGCAGCAATATACTTGGCCTCTGTAGTAGAATCGGCAACTATTTCTTGCTTGGAACTCTTCCAGCTCACAGCTCCATTATTAAGGCAAAACACAAATCCTGACTGCGATCTGTAATCATCTTTATCGGTTTGGAAGCTTGCATCGGTGTAACCCTTTACAACCAACTCTTCCTCGCCGCCGTAAACAAGAAATTGATCCTTAGTCCTTCGCAAGTACTTGAGGATGTTCTTTACGGTTGTCCAGTGAGCATCCCTGGGATCTGACTGGTACCTGCTCATCATGCTGAGAGCATACGAGACATCTGGGCATGTGCACAACATAGCGTACATGATGGACCCGATGGCTGATGCATATGGAATCCCATTCATACACTCCCTCTCTTCACAAGATTGGGGACATTGAGCTCTAGAGACGGTGACTCCATGTAGCATGGGGATGTTGCCTCTCTTTGAGTTCTCCATGCTGAACTGCTTCAGCACTTTGTCGATGTACGTGCTTTGACTTAGTCTGAGAAGCCTTCTAGATCTATCTCTATAGATCTTAATTCCTAGGATGTAGGATGCTTCTCCTAAGTCCTTCATTGAGAAAGTATTCCCTAGCCAAGTATTTACCTTCTCTAAGGCTAAGACATCATTCCCCATCAAAAGTATGTCATCCACATACAATATGAGGAATGTGGTCGAGCTCCCACTAACCTTCTTATACACACAAGGTTCATCTTCATTTTGAATAAAGCCAAACACTTTGACTTCTTCATCAAATCGAAGATTCCAACTCCGAGACACTTGCTTCAATCCATAGATTGACCTTTGTAGTTTACAGACTTTATTGGCATTCTTTGGATCTACAAAATCTTCAGGCTGTGTCATGTACACATCCTCATGTATATTCTCATTAAGGAATGTGGTTTTAACATCCATCTGCCAAATCTCATAGTCATAATAAGCTGCAATAGCAAGCATGATCCTGATGGACTTAATCATGGCAACTGGAGAAAAGGTTTCGTCATAGTCAACACCTTGAACTTGTCGAAATCCCTTCGCAACCAATCTACCTTTATAAGTTTGCACATTGCCATCCATTTCGGTCTTTTTCTTGAAGACCCACTTGCACCCTATGGGTTTTACCCTTTCGGGTGGTTCCACCAAAGTCCATACATTGTTGGAGTACATGGATTCCATCTCGGATCTCATGGCTTCAAGCCATTTCTCATAATCTGGTCCCTCCATAGCCTCTACATAGGTAGTTGGATCATCGTCTATGATCAACTCACCACCTTCCTGAGTCACAAGGTATCCAAACCTCTCAGGTTCAAGGCGGGTCCTACTAGATCTATGAGGTCCTTGTGTTACTTGAGGAGAATGAGATTCCACAACACCTTGTGAATCTCCTTTTTCCTATCGTACATCTATCGGTTCAATGTTTTCATGTTGGGCTTGAACCTCTTCAAGCTCTACTTTCCTCCCACTGTTTCCTTTGGAAATAAATTCCCTCTCTAGGAATACAGCATCCCTGGCAACAAACACTTTGTTGTCAGTAGGGTGGTATAAGTAATATCCCCTCGTTTCCTTGGGGTATCCAACAAAATAACATTTATCGGATTTGGATCCAAGCTTATCAGGAAACATTTTCCTAACGTAAGCCTCACAACCCCTAATCTTCATAAAAGACAAAACGGGACGCTTCCCATACCATATCTCATATGGTGTCTTTTGAACCGATTTAGATGGTACACGGTTAAGTGTAAACGCGGCGGTTTCAAGAGCATGACCCCAGAAGGAAATTGGAAGATCAGCAAAACTCATCATTGATCGCACCATATCCAACAATGTGTGATTCCTTCTTTCAGACACACCATTATGCTGTGGTGTTCTAGGCGGAGTCCACTGTGATACAATACCACGGGCTCGCAGAAGGTCCTCAAACTCCTGGCTCAAGTATTCTCCACCTCGATCGGAACAAAGTGCCTTAATACTTTTACCAAGCTGGTTTTGTACTTCATTCATGAAATCCTTGAACCTTTCAAGGGTTTCTGACTTATGTTTCATCAGGTACACATAGCCATACCTACTGAAATCATCAGTGAAGGTAATGAAGTACTGACATCCATTTCTGGCATTAGATCTAAAAGGCCCACATACATCAGTATGTATGAGTCCTAATAGATCACTAGCTCTCTCACCTTTACCTGAAAAGGGAGTCTTGGTCATCTTGCCCAACAAACAAGATTCACATGTCTCTATTGATTCATAATCAAAAGAGTCTAGATAACCATCTTTATGGAGTCTAGAAATGCGCTTCTCATTCATGTGCCCTAGACGACAATGCCAGAGATATGTTTTGTTTGAGTCATTGAGTTTTTGCTTTTTGGTGTTTACGTTGTATACACTTGTCTCCAAGTCTATCAAGTATAGACCATAAGACATAGGGGCACTGCCATAAAAGATCCCATCTTTAGAAATGGAACACTTTCCATTCTTAATAAGAAATTCAAATCCATCTTTGTCCAAATAAGAGACGGAAATGATATTCCTATTTATGGCAGGTACATAATAGCAGTTCTTCAACTCTATTATTAGCCCACCAGGTAGAGTTAACTCATAGGTTCCTACGGCACTGGAGGCAACTCTTGCCCCATTAGCAACACGTAGTTCAACCTCGCCTTTCCCTAAAGGCCTACTTCTCTTAAGATCCTTCACATTTGAACAAATGTGAGATCCGCATCCGGTATCAAGTACCCATGACGAAGAAGTAGTAAAGTTAATCTCTATCATGTATACACCAGAAGTAGAGATCTCTATCTCTGACTTCTTCTTCCATTGTTCATTCCATCCTCTCCATGTAGAAGAAATTGGTTTGGCGAGAGAACACTTCTCTCCCTTACCTTCTTTCTTCTTCACCAATGCATTAAGAGTACATAGAGTGGATTCTAAGGCCCCTGGTATATCTGGATTGTGCAGAACACTTCTCACAGTCCTCAACCAGTTATGGAATTTATTCTCAATTAATTTGCCCATTTTAAAAGATGATTCTTTTGCCATTCTATAAGAGAAAATTTGCATTTGTCAAAACCTTTTTTATTTGATTTGAATAAATTTGACGATAGTTAATTAGGCCTTTAATTAATTACCGCTCCCACTATTTTGACTCAAATTGATAGCCCTCACCATCAATTCATAAGTTTGCAGTGTACAATCTTCTACTGGGTCAAGATCTTGAAATCCTCTGAGCCATGGACCAGCTAGGGCTGTCACCCACAACTCAGATCTCTCAGGTAGGCAACTCTTTCCAATTGCATCATATGAAACTCTTGAAAGATGTCATATGCAACTCTTTGCAATGATCATCTCCATGCCTCAAGGTACTAGATCCCATCTAGATCACCTTGTTAAGTCTGACCCAAAGCTAACACGATGAATATGCACCCTGCTAGGGCAGACCCACACATTCATCCTTCACGCTTCCACGAGATAGACGGTGCACCACGCTAGGGCGTGCCCATACTTGGTCGATCAAGCTTTTCACGTGTGTCTCATTTGGAAGGCATCTAAAACTTAATATTTAATGAGGGATTTGGTTTTTATATACATATACATATCCAATCACCACAATATATAGTATGTATCATATACATGCTATATCCCACAGAAAACATGTGAAACGATAAAAAGCAATGATTATGGCCATCCTATTGTGATTCCTCGAGCCAAGAGGAATCACGGTCATCTAGGTCTACATCACATGCAACCTTTACAAGATGAAATTTGTGCCTGCCTTTATGGGTTTGATCAGCTCATCTCCATGACCGATTGACTCGCCATTAGGTAGGTTGTTCGGGTGCCACCAGCCGATCGACTGGCGCCTCCAGCCGATCAGTTCACCGGTCATCGTGCATCTCCTCAGGTCACCACCCGCTCGCCTGGCTCCTCAAACTGGCCGTCTGGATCACCAACCGATCGGTTCACTCCTTGAACCGATCGTCTTCAGGTCGTCCGCCATTCTTTGACATAACATGAAATAAAATCTATTCTATTTACAATTGAATTGGGAAAACCCTGAGTTACATTCGGGGGGAGCAAAGGTAGAAAAGAATTCTCGAATTATTTCGAGTTATATCAGGAATAGGAGAGGGGAATCGGTGTGCAGACCGAGATGCAAGCAACCATACAAACAGCCACACACATATATAGGGGTTTATAGGCCATAACCATGCTACACATCCACCAAAAAACTCGTTTAAGGGCGACGCGTATCGAGTGCATTAATATTACATATCATATATGTATATAGGGATTTGTGGATTGGACATGTATAAAGCCGATATTATTCGCATCGCATGCAATAAATAAAGGCGACAAACCAAAATCGATCATATCGATAATCCTAAAATATAGAGCGGTTGACATGGCTCTGATACCACTGTTGGGTTTTAGAGGAGGCAGAGAAGTAGCGGAAACAAAAAATTTCTCCCCAAAACCCAGCACGAAAGGAATCGCGTCAACGTCTATATAATAGGAAAGATGGTTTGTGAATCATACCTTGTCCCGAGGCTTGCCGGCGACAGTACCTCGCGCCTTGCGCGGTCTTCACCTCCGGTCTTAGACGGTGTCTGTGCAGCTCCTGGTTGCACCGGGACTGATGAATCCTCCTCCTACCGGACTGTCGGATGACAGTTGTCCTGTTGAGCGGCAGTGACCTCCCGCCTCTGAAGTAGTCCACATGGACCACTTGGAAATCCACTCTCCTTGTCCCACAAGGAAGTGGAAGGAGTCGCACCCTCATGTTGACGTACTAGTCGCCAACACACTCTCCTACTGTCAATTACAACTGCAGTTGTCCTTCCCTTGTTGCACCTCCCTTTGCGGGAAGCACTTGCTCGGGCTCTCTCTCGGTTATCAAAACCAGAGTATCAACTTGCACTGAGTTGTACTCTGAGAAGCCCCCAATACCCCTATATATAGGTGGGTCATGGGACAGGGTTCTCTGTACCTGGCAATATGGGACTAAAAACAGGAGTAGAAGGGTTCGGAATTTTCCACAAAGCAACCAACTCACAACCTGAACCGATCGGTTCACAAGTGAACCGGTCGGTTGGGGACCTAAACCGATTGGTTCACTATTGAGCCGATCATTTGGGACCCTTGAACCGATCGGTTCACTCATGAACCGGTCGGTTGGGGTTCCAGGTTGGTTCCCGATTGACTTTCCTTCTTTTGTTTCCAATTGGTATCGAATACCAATCATATTTCCAATCAAATAGGATAATTGAAATGAAAGGAAAATTCTCACCAATCCTACTTTCCCAAGTTGCTCGATTGCACCAGTTGAACCGATCGGTTCAACACTTGAACCGGTCATTTCACTCTGTGCATGAGCCGATCGGTTCAACAATTGAGTCGATCGGTTCAACAACCTCAGCCGACCAGTTCATCACATGAGCCGATCGGTTGGGAGTGCAGGTTGTGCAGAATCAGTCAAATGCGATTTCAATCAATCTGATACTCCAATCAAAGCGTCCAACACCTTGAACATTATGATATGGAGCTATCGATTAATTGAGTGTTTAATTGAACTACTAAACTCCTTTAGTAATCAATCTAAACATTGCTTTTGGACAAAACTCCTCTTCCAGGTTAAATCCTATGTGTGTGACCCTGCAGGTCCATTTCACGTTGGCAGTGAAAGTCCATAACACTTATGACTTCACAAGCAAAGAGCGGTGCCTAGTCACACATCATTGCTACCCAAGTGAAATAGAAAGTTGGAGAACAACTTTCATCCCTACAATCCATGAATGGTGTTACAGTGAATGTATAATTCCTTTGTCACTGATATCCAGAATGAACTCGAGGCATGGAATAGTCATCCTGTCAATGTTCATTCATTTCCTTGATCTCAGAGTAGACCGAGTGAGATGTGTATGACATCAATATCACATATTGATTCACACGTGCATGCACATGCCTTTTCTCAATCCTACTCATCAAGTGGCCAAGGATATCAAACTCCCTCAGGAGGTACAAATCCCATATCTATCACTCACCCCTCAAAAGCCCCATGTGTCAAAGCCACCCAATCATCACCTTTATAACAACCCATGTTTCAGGACTGCGTTTGATGATGTCAAAGTGTACCCAACGACATGTGTTGAGTGTAGTGATTTTAGGTCTAAGAATCACACTCACCACCATCACTGTGAGAGCTGACTGTGACTACCAAGTCATGGTTCCATGTGTCACTCTCACGGTGGGTCTGTCTGGTATCTTGTTCTCTAACAAGTACCTATGTGCTTGGTTTGATATCACTATATCATGACTAATGAGATTATGTCATCAACCAACACACAATCTAGTCTTCAGTGTTATTGATTTCTATGGTTCTTTCCACAATAACAACCGACTAGGGACTAAACAAGAATGTATACTCTTAACATCCATATGATCTCATCGTTTAGGTCATGAACCTAAAAGCATACATCATTTAGTAAAATCATTCTTTAGACATCTATCATGTTACACCATCATCTCAGAAACAATTTAAACATATAGATTGGAAATTGCCTTTATTATTATTCAAATCATTTACAAAGTATCCCATTACAATCATCACATGACTTGCTCTATGGGCATACATACCAACAATAAATAGGATAGATTTTTATTTCCTGTTATGTCGAAGACTGGCAGACATCAAGACGACATCTGAAATGATCGGTTCAAGGCGTGAACTGATCGATTGACGTTCCAGACGGTCGGTTCAAGGAGTGAACCGATCGGTTGATGACCGGTTCGAGGAGCGAGACGAGAGGGTGGCAGACATGACAAGATGCACGACGACCAGGCGAACCGATCGGTTGGAGGAGCCAACTGATCGGCTGATGGCACCCAGACGACCGGCTGGAGAGTACAGATCATTCATGTGATGAGTTGATCAACTCGGATGGCAATACACAGATGTTCATCCTGTACAGGTTGCATGTGATGTTGACCTAGATGAGCGTGATTCCTCTTGGCTTGAGGAATCACATTAGGATGGCCATAATCATCGCTTTTTATCGTTTGTGCATGTTTTCTGTGGGATATAGCATGTATATGATACGTACTATGTATTGTGGTGATTGGATATGTATATGTATATAAAAACCAAATCCCTCATTAAAATATTAAGTTTTATATGCCTTCCAAATGCGACACACGAGAAAAGCTTGATCGACCAAGTGTGGGCACGCCCTAGCGTGGTGCACCGTCTATCTCGTGGAAGCGTGAAGGATGAATGTGTGGGTCTGCCCTAGCAGGGTGCATATTCATCGTGTTTGCTTTGGGTCGGACTTAACAAGGTGATCTAGATGGGATCTAGTACCTTGAGGCATGGAGATGATCATTGCAAAGAGTTTTATATGACATCTTATCAATAGTTGCATATAATGCAATTGGCAAGAGTTGCCTACCTGAGAGATCTAAGTTGTGGGCGATCAGCCCTAGCCGACTCATGACTTAGAGGATTTCAGGATCTTTCCCACTAGAAGGTTGTACGCTGCAATCTTCTGAATTGATGGTGAGGGCTATCAATTTGAATTAAAATAGTGGGAGCGATAATTAATTAAAGGCCTAATTATATCGTCAAACTTTCCAATCAATCAAATAAGTCAAAATGAGTTTTGGACTAAAATTGCATATTTTCCTTTTGTAGTTCAAATGGCAACAAACAACAACAACTTTTCTTTGCGATCGGTCCTTGACAAGGACAAGCTAAATGGGACGAACTTCCACGACTGGTATCGGACATTGAGAATTGTTCTCACTCAAGAGCGTAAGCTCTATGTCCTGGATACTCCAATTCCAGAGGAACCCGCTCCTAATGCACCAAAGGCATAAAGGGATGCTTACAAGAAGCATGTTGATGATTCCATTGATGCAAAGTGCTTGATGTTATGTTCCATGAACCATGAGTTGCAGAGACAACATGAGAACATGGGTGTCATAGAGATGATTCAGCATCTCAGGAACATGTATGAAGATCAGGAACGGCAAGAGAGATACAATGTTTCTAGGGCTCTGTTCAAGTGTGTCATGACAGAAGGAGATCCAGTTGGTCCTCACACACTCAAGATGATTGGGTATGTGGAGAACCTACAGAGACTGAGATTTCCACTGAGCCAAGAGTTGGCTACTGACGTGATACTGCAATCATTTCCAGAATCATACAGTCAGTTTGTGATGAACTACAACATGAACAGCTTTGATAGGCCACTGTCAGAGTTGTTGGGCATGTTGAGGACAGCCGAGATACAGATGAAGAAGGACAAGCCCAAGTCTGTGATAGTGATCACGGGCAAGAAAGGCAAGTCCAAGCGCAAGGGCAAGGGTAAGGGTAAAGCTAAGAAAGGTTTTGATGCTAGCCAGGAGCCCAAGACGACTTCAGCTCTCAAGGCCAAGGAAGGTGTGACCAAGAAAGGAAATTGCCACCACTGTCAAAAGCCAGGACATTGGAAAAGGAATTGTCCTCTCTATCTGGAAGAACAAAAGAAGAAGGAGGCGACTGAAGCCTCTACTTAAAGGTGTCATGAAAATAAACTTGTAACACTTTTTGAGGTATATGATACCAAGATGCAAAGTGTAAAGCACTCATAATTGGGGCAAGTCTTGCCGCCATAGATAGGAGTGCTTTAGTTTATTTTCAGCCTATAAGGCATGTAATACAGTTATGAACTGCTATTTCATTTTGCCAATAGATAGAAACACTTTATTTTTGCATATTGTATGACAATGATGGCAATTAATAAAGTTGATGTTTCAATCTTAAAAGATATGATCTTTGTGGCAAGGCCTTATTTATCTTGTGGTATTTGATATGCATAAGATAAAATGATACCTAAAGGTTATAGATAACTCAAATAATAAAATTAGCATCAATCATGAGACATTCATTTCTAGTTTCCATGTGATGGATAAATCTAGACTCTTTTGGTTAGTGAACCAGTAAGAGACATGAATATCTTAGACATGATTAATCAATCTTCACTAAAGGTAGTGGGAGAATGATTGTCCTATAAGGTATAATACATGTGATGTATTTACATACCTATTGGGACAAATGCTAATACTTCAAATGGTGTTTAGAGAAATACCAATATGAATATCTTGAAATGTTCAAGATTATCATAGATGAAGTGCAAATTTGGTAAAGTGTTAATTCTTGATGAGATCAATGAATGAAATACTTGGACCAAATGTTTGAGATCCTTATAAGTGATTATGATAGTGTATCATAGTGAACTCATGATTAAGGCATGGTGATGTCTAAATCAAGAAGGAGTCATACTCTAAGGAGTTAGAGGATGATTATCAAATAACTAAATTCTTCTTAATAAAAGAATACCCCACACTAATAAAGGACATTAAGAATCACAAGGAGTTGTGAGTTCTTATATCCTTGACAGATACACCTCAATTATCTATGTGATGAGTTGTTCATATGATGAGTCAACTATCTAGATGAATATGAGGAACCAAATTTTGAGTTATGGTTTATGACCATTACATCCTAAATGACATCCATGTGAACCATAAGGTATGACCTTGATGGTAGCACCTATTGAAGGAAATCCATAAGTGCAAATAAGTCTTAAGTGTTAAGACACATGGATAACATTTTGAAAAGGATGATGATTGTTGATTGCAACTTAATGACTTAGACATTTGACATATGGATACTAAAACCGCATTCCTATGAGTAATAAAACAAGGATGTGTATGTGACACAGCCTATAAGGTTTATGAATCCACTAATACAAATGAAGTCTATAAGTTACAATGGACTAATCAATGTGATTGATTGAGTACAAGCAACTCGGAATTGGATCTTTACTTTGATGATATAGTCAAAGGGTTTGACTTATATGTCAAAGATAAAGAAGGGATCTGTGATTTAGTGGGAGCGTATTCACATTCCACATGTTGATGTGAAATGGAAATGTTCTAGAATAGAAATCCAAAGTGGAAATTGTCTTTAAGGAAGATAGAGATGTTTCCTATGTGATAGGAATAGAGATCTATAGAGATAGTTCTTGAAAACCTCTTAACCCAAAAAGAGAAAGCATACATTGGCAATCTGTACTGAAATGTTCAGTATGCACAGATTCAGTGGGAGAAAACTTGTCCATGCTACATGGAGTTAGTATACCAAAGCCAAGTGTCCAATTCTTATGAAGAATGGGAACACAGAGAATAGATATGGATCTATCATGTATGTAATCATCCCATTACCTTGCATGTATGACATGGCAAGAATAAAATGCATTCATCATCTTATATGTAGGACATGGCAATATGATGTGCTCATCCTGATAACTCGTATGTGGGACATAACGAGTGGATGTTTGTCTACTTCCAGTAAGGGTTACTGGAATACCATGAGAACTTGATAAGTACTTGTGAAGTACTAGTTCTATGGAGATAAGGAAGAGTTCGATGTAAAGAGTTACATTGATGCGAACTTCCGAATGGACGGAAAATTAATCGCAAAATATATATAGGATATATAAAAGGTGTAATTTTGTTGATAATTGGAAATGTTCCAATAAAACCATTTAAAAGGGAAATGCCGAGTATCTATGCGTTAGAGAACAGCAGTAGATACTATATGGATCTAGAAGTTCATGAGATGAACTTATAAGACATTCTGCTCATTGATGACAAGTCTGGAATCCTTGATCATGCAATGTGGCTAAAGGTTAGTAAAGGAATACTAGATCACATATTACGGCAACTCCATCTCATACGTGTGACGTACAGCGAAGAGATGAGAGACATGCAATTTAAACTGACTTTGGCAAGGTGTTGACATTACTCACTATGTTGGCACTAGAGCACAGTAACATGTGGGACATGTTTGAGGATCACTATGAATATGATTCAAGGGTGATTGGCTCGCAGTGCAAGTGGGAGTCTGTTGGTATGTATGCCCTGAGAGCCAATCATGGGATGATTGGTGGGATACATTAATATTGATTTGATAAACATCAAAGGCAAGCTTCCAATTCTTTCTGGTTCAGTCATATGAGATAGTGATAGAACAGATTGAATGTCTAGATAATGACAGTACTCAATGACTTATGCTTTCAGGTTGAGGACCTGAACGATGAGATAATACGGATGCTAAGAGTTTGTACATTATTGTTATGTCCCTAGTCGGATGTCATTGTGGAAGGTAGATAGACAGCAATGACACACAAGACTAGATTGTGGTGTTGGTTGATGACAGAATCTCATTAGTCATGATATAGAGATATCAAACCAAACACATAGGTACTTGTTAGAGAACAAGTGTACCGGACAGACCCACCGTGAGTTTGACACATGGAACCATGACATGGTAGTCACAGTCAGTACTCACAGTGATGGTGGTGAGTGTGATTCTTTGACCTGAAATCACTAAACTCAACACATGTCGTTGGGCACACTTTGACATCATCAAACATAGTCCTGAAACATGGGTTGTTATAAAGGTGATGATTGGGTGGCTTTGACACATGGGGCTTTTGAGGGGTGAGTGATAGATATGGGATTTGTCCCTCCTGAGGGAGTTTGATATCCAAGGCCACTTGATGAGTAGGATTGAGATAGGCGTGCGCACGCATGTGTGAATCAGTATGTGATATTGATGTCATACATATCTCGTTCAATCTGCTCTGAGATCAAGAAAGTGAATGAACGTTGACAGGATGACTGTTCCATGCCTTGAGTTCATTCGGGATATCAGTGAAAAAGGAATTATACATTCGTTGTAACACCCTTCACGGATTGTAGGATTGAAAGTTGTTCTCCAACTTTCTACTTTCACTTGGGTAGCATGGATGTGTGACTAGGCACCACTCTTTGCTTGTGAAGTCATAAGTGTTATGGATTTTCACTGCCAATGTGAAATGGACCTACAGGGTCACACACATAGGATTTAACTTGGAAGAGGAGTTTTGTCCACAAACAATGTTTAGATTGATTACTAAAGGAGTTTAGTAGTTCAATTAAACACTCAATCAATTGATAGCTCAATATCATATTGTTCAAGGTGTTGGACATATTGATTGGAGTATCGGATTGATTGAAATCGCATTTGACTGATTCTGCACAACCTGTACTCCCAACCGATCGGTTCAAGTGTTGAACCGGTCAGATGAGGTTGCTGAACCGGTTCGCTCAGGTGTTGAGTCGATCGGCTCATGGTCAGAGTGAAACGATCGGTTCAAGTGTTGAAACGATCGGTTCAAGTGTTGAAACGATCGGTTCAAGTGTTGAAACGATCGGTTCAACTGGTGCAATCGAGCAACTTGGGAAAGTCAGGTCGGTGAGAATTTTCCTTGCGTTTCACTTTCCCAATTTGATTGGAACAAGGATTGGTATTCGATACCAATTAGAAACGAAAGAAGGAAAGTCAATCGGGAACCGACCAGGACCACGAACCGACCGGTTCAGAAGTGAACCGATCGGCTCATGGGTCCCAACCGACCGGTTCAGGTCCCCAACCGACCGGTTCACTTGTGAACCGATCGGTTTAGGTTGTGAGTTGGTTGCTTTTGTGGAAAATCTCGAACCCTTCTACCCCTGCTTTTAGTCCCGCATTGCCTGGGATGGAGAACCCTATCCCATGACCCTCCTATATATAGGGGTATTGGGGGATTCTCAGAGAACAACTCAGTGCAACCAGTTGCTCTGCAAAGTTGTCGTTCTCTCTGGTTTGGGTAACCGAGAGAGAGCCCGAGCAAGTGCTTCCCGCAAAGGGAGGTGCAGCAAGGGAAGGACAACTGCAGTTGCAACTGGAGGTAGGAGAGTGTGTTGGCGACTAGTATGTCAACAGGAGGGTGCGACTCCTTCCACTTCCTTGTGGGACAAGGAGAGTGGAGTTCCAGGTGGTCCGTGTGGACTACTACAGAGGCGGGAGGACACTGCCGCTTAGGAGGACAACTGTCATCCGATAGTCCAGTAGGAGGAGGAGTCGTCAATCCCAGTGCGACCAGGAGCTGCACAGACACCGTCCAAGACCAGAGTTGAAGACCGCACATTGCACGAGGTATTGTCGCCGAGCAAGCCTCGGGGCAAGGTATGATTCCACAAACCATCCTTTCTTAATATATAGACGTTGACGCGTTTCCTCGGTATGGGTTTGGGGAGAAATTTTTTTGTTTCCGCTGCCTTCTCTGTCTCCCCTAAAACCCAACAACAGATTGTGCCTCAATCTTCAGCTTGAACTTGTTCAACCTGTCATTACATCAAAACTAAAAACAAAACTATCAAGCACAAGTGTGTGTGTGTGTATTTGTGTAAAACAAAACTAAAGTATCAAAAGAGGGGTTCGAGAATCTCAAACCACGTGGGTTGCCTCCCACTAGCGCTAAATTTAACGCCTTCAGCCAGGCTTATTGATTGTTGGACTTTTTCACTTTTTCGGAATCTTCAAAAGATCCTTGTAGTAAATCCCTTTCTCATCCTCGTCCAAGCATTCTTCTTCCTCGGATTCTTCTTCTATAAGCATGACAATATCGAAATCTTGGTTGGCCTTATCCGGGCCGACCTCAACAATAGATTTCATCCTTTGCCCATTAACGACGAATTCCTTAGCTCCTTCTTTTGCACAAATGATCACTGCCCCGGATGGGTACACCTTTTTGACAAGGTAAGGACCTTCCCATCTAGAACGAAGCTTTCCGAGAAAGAACTTCATTCTTGAATTGTATAGCCATACCCATTTGCCGGGCAAAGTGACCAATCCTTGCGGTTCGGTCGCACCGTCTTCTCCAAGATGAGCTTTATCTCCCGATTTGCCAACTCAACTTGACCACTCGTTTGAGGGTGGTAAGGAGTAGATACATGATGGTTAACTCCATGTCTCTTTAGCAGCCCTTCGAAGGTGTGGTGGATGAAATGACTCCCGCCATCACTAATCATAGCCCTTGGAACACCAAAATGGCTAAAGATGTTGGATTTCACAAAATCACACACCACCTTATGATCATTTGTCCTTGTTGCCACAGCCTCAATCCATTTTGATACATAGTCTATGGCGACCAAGATGTAGACATACCCGAAAGAAGGAGGGAAAGGACCCATAAAATCAATCCCCTAAACATCAAACACTTCTACCACAAGAATAGGTGATAGAGGCATCATATCCCTCTTTGAGATGGTGCCCACTTTTTGGCACTTGAAGCAACCCTTGCAAAAGTCATGAGCATCTTTGAACAAAGTCGGCCAGTAGAATCCACATTGAAGAACTTTGGCGGCCGTACGTTTCCCTCCAAAATGGCCTCCGCACACTCCGGAATGGCACATAGATAAGACTTCTTGCTGCTCCATCTCTGGAATGCACCTCCTAATGAGTTGGTCTGGGCAATGCTTAAAGAGGTGAGGGTCATCCCAAATGTAGTTCTTTACCATAGCAAACAATCTCTTGCTTTCCTCTCTTGTGTACATGCTCGGTATCCTCCCACTGGCTAGGAAATTCACTATGTGCTTGTACCATGGCTTTTGGACAGATGAGACTAAGAGGAGTTGTTCATGTGGCATTGTCTCTTTGATTGGACTTGTCATATCAAAAGGTCCATCAAGGCGGGAGAGATGATCTGCAACACCATTTTCTATCCCTTTCTTATCCACAATTTCTATGTCAAATTCTTAGAGCAACAAAATCCATCGGATCAACCTTGGCTTTGAGTCTTTCTTGGACATGAGATACTTCAACGCAGCATGGTCCGTGTAGATTGTTGCTTTGTTTTACAAGAGATATGGCCGGAACTTGTCAAGAGCGAAGATCACCGCAAACAACTCCTTCTCGGTAGTCGTATAGTTTCTTTGAGCATCGTCTAATGTTTTGCTTGCATAATAGATAGCATGAGGAATTCGGCCAATGCGTTGACCCAGCACAGCCCCCACCGCCATATCGGATGCATCCGTCATGATCTCAAATGGCAAAGAGAAATCTGGGGGCTGCATGATAGGAGCAGAAATAAGCCTCTCTTTCAAATGATTGAAGGCGTCAACACATTTGTCATCAAACTGAAATTCAACATCTTTCTCAAGTAATCGACAAAGTGGTCTTGAGATTTTGCTAAAGTCCTTGATAAAGCGACGGTAGAAACCTACATGTCCCAAGAAAGATCGAACATGTCTTACGGTGGAAGGAAGGTCGAGTGTAGAAATAAGGCCCACCTTGGCCTTGTCAACTTCAATCCCATCTTTAGAAACTCGGTGTCCCAGAACTATACCCTCAGGTACCATGAAATGGCTCTTTTCCTAAGATAAAACTAAGCGAACTTTCACACATCTTTCCAGAACATCAGCTAGATGTAGCAAGCACTCATCAAAAGTTTTCCCAAAAACTGAAAAATCATCCATGAAAACTTCAAGTGACGAATCAAGCATGTCAGTGAAGATTGAGGTTACACATCTCTGGAAAGTGGAAGGGGCATTGCACAATCCAAATGGCATTCTCCAATAGGAAAATGTACCACTTGGATAAGTGAATGTTGTCTTTTCCTGGTCCGCCGGATGCACAGCAATCTAAAAATATCCCGAGTACCCATCAAGAAAATAGTAGAAGCTCTGTCCAGCCAATCTCTCTAAAATCTGATCAAGAAACGGGAGTGGGTAGTGATCCTTCTTTGTCTTTTCGTTGAGTTTCCAGTAATCTACGCACATTCTCCACTTCGATTGCTCTCTCACCGGCATAAGCTCACCATCAGCATTTTCTGCAACCGTAATCCCGCCCTTCTTGGGCACAACTTGGATGGGACTCACCCACGTACTGTCAGAAATGGGGTAGATGATCCCTGCTTCAAGCAACTTAACAACCTCTTGAGTTACAACGTCCTTCAACTTTGGATTTAGCCTTCTTTGCATTTTTCGGGTCGGTCTCGCATCTTCTTCTAAGTATATCTGATGCACACAAATGGAGGGGTCAATCCCCCTCAAGTCAGCAATAGACCATCCAATGGCTTGGATGTTCTTCCTCAAGACTTCCATCAAGGCATCTTCTTGCTCAGGAGAGAGAATGGAGGAAATGATCACCGGGAGAGTGTCATTTGAGCCAAGGAAAGCGTACTTCAATCCTTCAGGAAGTTTCTTCAACTCAAGAACGGGGGGTGCTTCAAGGGAGTTCTTCAAAGGTGTAGAAATAGAAGGGAGGTCCTGACTTGTAGCCACTAAGGCTATCTCACACTCTTCCTCATCTTCATCATCATCGTCAGGGAACTCAACAATTGGTTCAAGACCTCTACCTTGGGTGGCAGTCTCAATCCATGCAGGTAGGAACTCTTCAACAATCTCATCTAGGCATTCCACCAAATAACAATCTTCCTCGGTGGCCCCTATCACTTCGGTTGTAGTAGAAGACTTGAAGATGTTCAACCTGATCTTCATGTGCATGAATGTAACATACATGGTCCCTGTCCTCACACGGATCACGGCATCAGCTGTGGCTAAGAAAGGTCTCCCCAAGATGATTGGTACCTTTCTAGCCTCTTTTTCCATATCAAGAATGATAAAATCGGCTGGGAAGAAGGTAGAAGTATCCTCATCAAGACGGACTAGCACATCATCCACACGCCCTCTAGGCGTCTTCACAGATCGGTCGGCCAACTGTAGAGTGTAGTGGGTTGGCCTCAACTCCCCCATTTGGAGCTCATCAAACAGATCATACGGCATCAAGTTTATGCTAGACCCCAAGTCAAGAAGAGCCTGGTCTATGCGATGTGCCCCGATGTAGCATGAGATGATGGGAGCACCGGGTTCTTTTCTTTTCCGGGGGATGGTGTGTTGGAGAATGGAGCTCACTTGCTCAGTGAGCTTGATCTTCTTAGGCATCCTCCCTGTTGTCTTTCTTTTGAAGGTGCACAATTCTTTAAGGAACTTTGCATAGGACGGAATTTGATTGACTACGTCTATAAGAGGTATATTGATTTTCACTTTCTAGAAGATCTCCAAAATATCATCTGCATGCTTCTTCTTTTTCTTTGCAACAGAAGGCTCCTCAAGTGCATCGGGATAGGGAGGGAGTTGGGAACCCAATCGGTCCAAATCAACAGTATCATCCACTGGTATCATTGGAATCACAGTATCACAGCTCGGTATCACATTATCACTTATCGGCATCACGGTATCAACACTACCTCTTATCACATCAATCTGCAACTCAGTATCAACCTGCTCTGCCTCAGTGTCATCTCTGCCAACAACTGTACCATGGGGCCTCTCCAAGGTCCTGCCACTCCTCAACGTAGTCACAGCCTTCACATGCTCATGGGTGGTAGAAGAGGGAGCTTGTGGAGGTGGTTGTGGCTGTTGGGGTGGTGGAGGCCTTTGGTGAGGGGAGTTGGGATTTTGAAGGATGAATTGGGGTTGCGGTTGTTGTTGTGGTGGGGGATGATATTGTGGAGGTGGTTGTTGGTAAGTGTGAGGTGGAGGTGGAGCATATTGATAATTGAGCGGTGCTTGAGGAGGTGGAGGAGCACAGGGGTTTGGTGGGGCTTGGTAAGATGGTGGAACATAAGCACTCGAAGTGTTCCCTAGAAAAACCCCATCATTGTTCGGATTTGGTAGTGGTTGAGATGGAAGTCTACCTTCTTCCCTTCTAGCCAAAGAGAGAGAAATTTGGTCCAACCTCTACTCAAGACAGTTTATAGACTGCCCATGTGCATTGACATCTTTTTTTACTTCATCTAGGCTCCTTAGCCTTCCTAGTACCTCATCCTCAAACTTGGAGTTGTAGCGTGGCTTTTGCTGCCCCTACCCTTGCCCTTCCTCATTTTGTTGTTTCCAGGAGAAGTTGGGGTGGTTCCTCCACTCAGGAGTGTAGGAACTGGACATCAGGCCCTGGTTGTTGCAGCCACCAAAGGAATGTAAAGCGTTAACTTCCTCGTCTACAGTATCCACGGCCATTGCGGGTTGGCTAGAAGAGCCACCCACTTGATTCTTCATCATTCGCATCATATCGGCCATCATTTTCATCATATCAGGGTCGGTGGCATTGCGTGCGGGAGCCACGGAGGAAAGGGGAGGGGTGTAGTTCTGGCCGCAATGTCCACCTTTAGTGGAAGCTCGGTGGCATGAATTCTCAGCGAGATGCTCAAACAGAGGCCATGATTCCTCGGGCGGCTTTGCCATGAACGTGCCCCGCAAGAAGAATCGACGTTGTTTTGGCTTTTCTCCTTAAGCTCGGTGTAGAAGGCCTGAACAAGCTGCCAAAGAGGAACCTCATGATGAGGGCAGTCACGAAGCAGCTTCTGGAACCTCTCCCATGCCTTGTGGAAGGGCTCGTTATCTTTCTGGGCAAACGATGTGATGCATCTTCTCATGTAGGATAACTTGGCAATGGGGAAAACTTCTTGAGAAACTCGTTCTTCACCTCATTCCAAGTGACCAACTCTGGCCTCGAGATGTACCACTCCTTGGCCTTCTCTTTGAGGGAGAAAGGAAAGAGTGTCCTCCTGATTGAGTCGTCGGTGGCGGAAGGCATGCTGAAGGTAGAGCACATTTCAAGGAACGCGTCTATGTGGTGGTAGGGGTTCTCATTCTCCATACCGAAGTATGTAGGGAGAAGCCCCAAGAGTGCCAGTGGGATGGAGAACTGTTGACCTGGCATCTGGTCAACTAGAGTGGCGATGGGGGAGTTGTAGTTCCCCGGCATGAAGTATTCGTGAAGCGGGCGATGTGGCGGTGGAGGTGGAACCTCCGGTGGCGGGTCGTTCTGTGCCATCTCGGCCTCTCGGTGTAGGTTGCGGCGAGCTTGACGCCTTCTTCTTCCAATCTCGGGGTCGTAAACCACCAAGTCGGTGCAAGTCAAATGTGTGCTACGCATGCACAGCTGTCACCTGCGCAAGTCACAAACAAACAATAAGGAGCCAAGTTAGTGAACCAATATGCAAGAGTAACACAAAGAATAAATAATAGCAATGGTGAGGGCAAAAGGAAAGGCTAAGCTACACTATCTAACTAGGTCGAGCGCCTCTATCCCCGGCAACGATGCCAGAAAGCTTGGTGCGCTCCCGCTAGAGGCTTGCAACAAGTGCAATCCACGAGGTCGGGAGGCACGGGAGAGATGGGATCTTTGCTTTCGATATTTGTATGGTCCCACACTAACTACCTATGTCTACTAAGACACTACGCCCGCAAGCGCACGGGGTCATGTCGTAGTATAGGTGAGGCGGCAAGTACAGGGTCGATCCGCAGAGATAGAGGGGGCGCTAGAGTTAGACGGCGTGAGATACGTTCCTAGTGCGGAGAGTAAGGTTTTTAGGGTTTTAAGGTTGATTTTTGGTTGATTAAACTAAGAGAGCGAGTAAGAAATGCGAGATGGAAACTAAATTATGGAAGATCAAGCAAATTAGTAAACTAAGTTATCAAACTAACTAAGCAAGAGCAAGAAGGGCTACACTACTCGAGCAAGGCAAGAAGCAAATAATAACTAAACTAACCACTAGCAAGAGCAAGAGCCTAAGTTAACACTGAAGAGTACAACTAAGCAATTGACTAAGTTAGACTAAAGCAATTGAAATAAGCTAGCATTAACAAGCAAACTAAGCGATTAGGGTTTTAAGCAAGGTGATTAAGGTGTGTGGTCTGTTTGTGGAATGTCACTTTGATTTTAGTTGGGGGAGTTCATTAAATATGCATGGTTCTCAATTCATATCTAGATTACCAAACCAAACAACAAGGGCAATGCCATTAGAACATACCCTATACTACTAGTAGAAGACTAGGGTTAGGTGTAGTTCTAGTGAGATTGGCCAAATCTAGGTTTCTAGGGTAAGTGATAGTGGACAGTTGAGGGTTGAGGGTAGAGATGGGAGTGGAGATGAAGGGGTTTAACCTCATGCCACTAGCCACTCTAGCCTTTAGAAGGCCCTAGGAAATTGCATCACTCTCACTTATACTAGCCACTTAAATCTCACACTCATTTGTAGGAGGAGGGATGTGTATGTAGGAACAAAGGGGGCTAGCTAGGGATCCACTAATTGGATTTAGGAGCCATTCCTAAGATTGCCACATACACCCCAATTCCTCCTAGAAATGAAGTGTCATCAAAAACCTCAAAACGAGCAATTCATACAAGAAGCACAAACCACATGCAATAAGATAGGAAAAGAGATGGAAGCAAGAAGTAATCATCATAAATATGAATCAAGTTCATTACAAGAATTTATCCCCCAACATGGTATCAAAGTAATATTTTAATCCCAAACAGCCCACCACAAGGGGGCTTAGCTAGACATAATCAAGAAATCAGGAAAAGAAAGGGGTAGAAGAAGTACGGACTCCATGAAGCTTGATGTAGAAGCCTCCTTCTTCACCTCCAAGCTTGTTGTATACGTCCTCCCTCCTCCAAGGGTGCAAGGGTGCATGAAAATGGTGGAATGGATGGATACAAACCTAGAGGATCTAGGTTTCTATGGTGGAAATGAGTGGAAAGTGGGTGGAAATAGGGTTAAATGCAAGGAAGAAGGTGGATGGGAGTAATGGATGCAAGGGAGCAGCTAGGTTGCAGCTAGGGGTGCTCTCCCTCGAGCCCTAGAAGCAACTAGTGCTTATATAGGGGCTAGGGCTAAGTAGGGGTAGAATAGGAAAATCAGTGAAAGTTGTATAGGTTTTGGGGGGGGGTAGCAAGGTCGTTTTGGGCAGCACGGCCGTGCTGGGTAGGAGTGGGCACGACCGTGGTGGAGGAGAACGGCCGTGTCGGCTAAGTGTTAACTCAACAGGTTGATGGGTGAAAATGAAGGCAAGTAGCACGGCTGTGCTGGGTAGCACGTCCGTGGTGGCGAAGTTGTGAGGAGGTCATTCTGAGCAGCACGCCCATTCCATCTTCATCTAGTACGGCTGTGCTGGTCAGCACGGTCGTTGTGTAGTCTTCGTAGTACGACCGTGCTGGGCAACACGGCTGTGGTGGCTGACTTGCTTGAACTTCAATGATTTGTCGATCAACCTGTAATTCTACTCAATTGACAGCACGGCCGTTCCATGGCACCACGGCAGTGCTGGGGTCTTCTAACACTAGCATGGCTTCAAACTTCATAATTCTTGGATGTCTTTGCTTGGAGACGATTCTTGGCCACTGGATGTAGGTTGAGGGAGACTTTGGGGCCTTCTTTGGGTTCTCCTTGAGTGGGTGAACCCTAGAACTCCCTCTCTCTCGTCCATCTAAGCATGGTCCAAGTACCTGAAAAACAGTGCAAAGAACATCCATAAGCGTATTTGCAATGATAATCATATTGGGGGAAAATACTTGTAATCTAACATGTTTAGATGCAACTTAAATACAAAATGGCACAGGATTGAGCCCTAAAATAGGGCTGCATCAGATGTGCACCACTCGTAACGTGCACGGATGGTCGTCAATGTCCTCCGAACGCAGGCGTCTTAGCGTCTACGTCTCTACTTCGTCCATGCGGATGGACTGGAACTCCACGTCACGCTTCCTAAGTCGGCGGGAAGGAGTCGTGTCTGTGCGGCAGCATACTAGCGGTGTGTTGCTCTCCTTTCGCTCCTAAGGATGGTGATGGCTAGGTTTACGTACATGAGCATAAATTAAAAGCATCTCTTGATCTCTTATATAGATATCGGTCGTCAATCCTCCTTTAAATAGGATACAAAGGGAAGTAGGGTTTCCTAAACCCATCAGTAAACAGAAACGTTGTGTTAATTAAACGCTCGTGGATTAATTAGAATATTCTGGAATTCATTAATTAACCAAATAATCACATTAATTGATTAATAAATATCGGACTCCATGCAATCGCTTGGGATGGCTCTATGGGCATATATACCAACATATAAATGATGAAATCTTAGTTTAAATTAACAATTTTAGTTGTATTGTCCTTCTTTCCCAAAAATGGTATGATAATGGATTATGGGTTCCGACACTCGGCTGCTAATGTAGGCTTATGCACACGTGGAGTGTTGGTTGGGGTATTTTACCCTTTTTTAAGACATACCACCTAACCATCGTGGCCAGATCAGACTTACACCAGGCTAGCATGATATGTGGGCAGTTTAATCATCTTTTATGGGGTATGAGGATGAGATAAGTCAAAAGAAATTTTAAATTTTTTGGAAAGAAGGAGAGTCAACTAATAGTAACATTAGCTAGACTTCATTCATTTGTTTTGAAGGTTTTTCATTGAAAGATTTGTTGAAAATGCACTAAGAGCTTGGCAAGGGCATCCCATATTCTAGATGATGTTGTAAAGTTGATTTACTCATAAAAATTGAAACCATTACATGTTTTAAAGAATCAAGGATGTGTAAGATGAATTTTCAGGCTAGAAGCATAAACCAAAGTTAAGCACATGTTGATAGTCAAAAGGTTTCATTTGATTGATGCATGCCTTTTACAATTTCTCCAAATGATATTTCTCATCAAAAGAGGACAATCAGTTAAGCGTAGGAGTTCAATTCACATATAAAAGATGGGTCTCAAATCAAACTAGATTTTCCACAAGAAGAGCAGAACTGGAAATAACAACTAAAAAAAAGGAAATAAAACTACACTACATTACTAGCTGGTTTCTTTCCCCCTAAGCTTGAAATCTATAGTGTCCTCACTACAGAAATAAAACTAAAAAGGTTGCAACCGGGTACCTCATCATGGTGGAAACATCAAAGTCCATGGAGGACCAGTGCTCTGATTTGTATCTAGAAATTGTTGTGCTAAAGATTGATGCCTCCTTGCAAATATGTACTTGATTTGGGGCAAGCGAAAGCACCTATGAGCTGCAGCAAGAATAGTCTTTTATACGCCAATACAATTTTTCTTTTCATTCTCCTTTGAAGCATCATCAAAATATGAGTTGGGAAGAGTGTTCTCATTATAAAGCAATCTGTCATTTAGAGTGTGAAGAGGAAGGACATGTGGCTTGCTTAAAGAATCTAAAAGTAGATCATGTGTTGTAGCTTTCTCCCCTTAATTTGTAGCTTCATAATCCTCATAGGTATCAACATCATCATACCTTGAAGGATATACTTTTATGAAAACACCATTCTTCAATGTAATCGGCCTGAAATATGTAGGATTCATCTCCGGTGGACTAGGCAAGAAAGGTAGAAATGCTTCTTTGTTAGAAAGAGCTTGCTGGGAAATTTTTTTCTCTAAGATGTGAGCATGAGTGGTGATATCATACACCTTATAAGAGAGTTGGAAAATGGCACCCTTCATTGATTGTCTTTGTTGATGGAACTCCTCATTTTTTTGCATTTGAGTTGAAATAAATGTTGTAAGCATGGACTCTAATCTAGAAGTTACTTGTGGTTGTTGTGCCTGAATGAAATTTGGGTTCACATTGTTCTAGAAGCCCAGTGGAGTGTAGCCCATTGGAGAATAAATAGAAGAAGAATAACATGTAGAAGATGAGCATCTAAGTAACCCACATGCATCACAAATAATATTGGCTGCTTGAAATGGCTGTGTGCTTAGCTTCTCAAACCTTTGTGATAAAGTGTCTAGCTTTGCTGCAATTATGTCTATAGCATCAACCATGTGACTCCCCACTTGTATCTCAGATGTAGTATCTGAATAAGATGGATGGTAGCTTGTATCCAAGCTCCATTGACAATGGTTTTCTACCATATCTTCAATAATAGCATAAGCTTCTCCATATTTGTTCATTTGAGCTCCGTTTGCAGTTGCATCAATAGACAATCTTGTATTATAGCACAAACCATAGTAGAAAGATAGTAATAGAAGACAATTGCTTAGACCATGATGTGGACAAAGATGTTGGAGATCTTTGAACCTCCCCCATGTATCATACAAGTTCTCTCCATTCCTTTGAGAATAATTGATGAGTTGACTCCTTAGTTGTATGATCTTTCTAGGTGGAAAGTATTTTGCCAAAAAGACTTTTAGAAGACCCTCCCAAGTGTTGATGGATTTCTTTGGAAAGGAATATAGACACACCTTGGCTCTATCTCTAAGGGAGAATGGAAAAAGGAGTAGGTGGATCCCTTCAGTAGGAACACCATTTATCTTTACGGTGCTTAGCAACTACAGAATTTCAGCAATGTGGAGGTTTAGATCCTCCATTAGTATCCCTCCAAATGCATTCAGCTGTAGCAATTGTATGATGGCTGGGCTGATAGAAAATTCCTATGCCTCAAATTCTGAAATATTAATAGGCCCACTCATGTGCATTGCAGCTGTACCAAAGTAGTCCTTAAGAGGAAGGTCATCCTCCTTGACTAGTTCTTCATGTGGATCTGGAGGATTAGGTGGATGTGGCATAGATGGTGGTGGTGTATGTGGTATGGATGAAGGTGGTGGATATGAGGGTGTGGAAGAATGTGGTATGGGTGTTGGTGGTGTATATGATGGTGGTGAATTAGGTGTGAATGTTGGTGGTGTGGATGAAGGATGTGTGGATGAGGGTGGTGCATATGAAGGTGATGTGGATGAAGGTGGCATGGGTGAATGTTGTTTGGATGATGGTGACATGGATGATGGTTGTGTAGGTTGTGATTTCTCCATACATGTTTAGGTTTCACTCCTTTCTCCATGAGGGTTGCAAATGATGTGCTCATTTTCTGAATGTAGAGATATGCACAATTCAAGGGTCTTTTTATGAACACCCCATATGCTCCTACAAATAAACAAGGTGAGTGAGATACAAAAACAAGCATGGAAGATACAACAAATTATGATGATCATGATGAATTATGATTTATGGATATGATGGTGGATGTGAAGGTTGTGATCTAGTCTCATTTACTTATCAACAACTCTTACTCTAATAGGAATATTGATGCTCCCTGGCAACGATGCCAAAAACTTGTTGGTTATTACACTAATGAGTTTCAATCATAAGAATGATCTTTTACTCAACTAGCTATTTACTGCAAGTATACGAGAGTAGTTGAAGTCGAGGTCGAACACAAGGAGCATTGGTTAGCTAGGTGCAAGAGTTATGATTTTCAATAATCTAGATCGTTGTACACAAGATGATTAGATTAGAACAACTAAATTTTCATAATTAAACTAAATAGTAAAAGGATTACTAAAAGAGGTTTGATTTCAAAAATGAAACAATCTTAGACTTAATATTTCACTAACACATCATAGCATGAAGAATGAAGCATGAAATTTAAACATACCAAGTACTTGATTTAAAGGAGACTTGTATGTTATGCTTCACCTCCCAGTGCAAATACAATGATCCTAACTCCATACAACACTCTCGTGTATGTATTTCATTCTAGATCACAAACCTACTCCTCAACTCCATATCTTCCACTCTCATGGTAAAAGAGGAGTTGCCAAGAAAGTACCTCCTTACTCTCCTACCTATCTTCTCAGATCAAGCAAGAAAGCATAAAACATGCATACATCGTGGCCAGCCATACATGCAAGAAGCAAGAAACCGATACTGACAAGGTAGAAAAATAATGAACTTAGCATTTAGTATGAAATTACCATGTTCCATACATGATATGACATGGGAGTTACTCTCCCATGTCCAAGATTCAGATTCTACTCATCCATTACGAAAGAAAAAAGGTACAAGCAGTAGAAAACATCAAAGCACATAGTAAAAGAGTAGAAAGAACTAGTATGCCTCTGAGAAGTAGTAGAATGAAGAAGAACGCTGGCTAGAAGTCAAGCTCCATCCTTGCTTGTTGTATTTTCTCCAGATTTCATCACTCCCAAGCGGATAGAAGAGGAATAAGATGATCCTTGCTGCAAATAATGAAGGAGGAAGAAGAGGGTTCCCTCTCGAGTAACCACCTCCTATCTCCCTTGGTCTCCTCCAACTTCTCCTAGACTCCCTCCAGTCGAGTTGTCCTACCAAAAAGTCCCAAATAGTCTGTGGTAACTGCCCCAAGATGGCTTGGGGTCATATATATAAGTGTGAGATAGTTAAATTCGTGTTTGAGTGAAATATGCAGGTCACACGACGTGTATTTTATAAGACACAGCGTGTCTTATGCAATAACTGAATTTTGGATCGAGTTCTGGGAGGTTACATGATGTGTCTTTAATAAGACACGACGTGTCTTTAATAAGACACGGCATGTCTTTAATAAAATACGGCGTGTTGATGCAAATCTAGAGTTCTGCATTCAATTTTTGGGCTGAGACACGAGGTGTCTTTAATAAGACATGTCGTGTCTTTTTTAAGACACGAGGTGTCTTTCTCAGTTTCAGCAATATTGATTTTCTGAATGTCTAGATGATTGGGGAATGTTTTCATGGATGTTATAATGGCGTTTTCTCCCCATTTTGATGCCAAATTGTTGTACCTGCAAACCAAACCATAGAGCAAGTAAAAACAACAATAAAGATGGAAAATTTAGCATGATTAAGAGTGATTATTGGGTGAAAATGATTTGGAGATGCAACCAAAAGTGGTCTAAAATATGATATAAAATGTACACATCAAAAAGCCAATGTGGTTGTTGATGCTCTTAGTCGTAAAAAGGATGTTGTTTGTGCATCTCTTCATACTTTCATGTGGAAATGTATGGAACATGTTTCTAGCTTGAGACCTAAGTTAAAAGATGATGTGGATGATGTTGTCATAAATAAAATGTGTGTGCACATGGAAAGTCTCTCTATTACTCTGTCTTGGATGTCTGAAGTTATAGCAACTCAAACAACTAGTCCTAACCTTGATGAAATGATGATTTTAACAGAAAAACCACAATCTGGTTTCTCTATTGGTGTTGACGGTGCGATATGTTTTCGTCACCCATTGTGGATACCAGATGTGGATGATCTGAGATAGAAGGTGTTGAGTGAGGTTCGTAGTTTAAAATATATGATTCACCCTAGCACCACAAAGATATACAAAGATCTATAGAGAAGTTTTTGGTGGAAAATATGAAGAAGGATATCGCTACTTTTGTTGTGAAATGTTTGACCTGTCAACTAGTAAAAATTAAACATCAAAGGACTGGTGGACTTTTGCAACCTCTTGAAATAACTAAATGGAAGTGGAAAAATATTATGATGGATTTCGTGACCGGTTTTCTAAGGTCTAGAAGTGGTTATGATGTTTTCTGGGTTGTGATAGATCGACTCAATAAGTCGGCTCATTTCTTGCCTTTCAAGACTACATACAAGGTTCCAGAGATGGCACAAATTTACATGGACTGGATTGTACAGTTGCATGGTGTGTCAACGTTTATTGTATTTGATAGAGACCCTAAGTTTACTTCCCATCTATGGAGGCAATTTCAAGAAGAGATGGGTTTAGATTTGCATTTTAGCACTTCTTACCATCCACAGACCGATGATCAATCTAAAAGGACAGACTAGATTCTAGAAGATCTTTTATGAGCTTGTGTGATGGATTGGGGAGGAGTTTGGGATAAATATCTCCCTTTAGCTGAGTTTACTTATAATAACAGTTACCAAGCAAGTAGAGGTATGCCACTTTTTGAACCTCTTTATGGAAGACATTGTCGTTCATCCTTGCACTGGGATGATGTGGGTGAGCATACTCTAGTGAAAAAATGATGACATGCAATTGATGAAGGACAAGATTGTTTTGATAAAGAAATGTGATGACACTTTCCATAATTACATTCCCCATATATGTGTGCACTCATATCTATAAGATGTCAAAAGGGAAAATATAAGGGATTGTGATAGTCAAACTAACTTATAATAAAGAGCCAGATTGTTGTTCACAACATCATTAATTAGCCACACAAACCAACATTCATAAAGATAAAAGTCATAGTACATTATTTAGCAGAAGGAATGATTGTTTCTATGGAAAGAAAATACATATAGCTATCCTCCATGAACATTTATTTAATAGCTTTTGGTACTCTGAGATGCATTATTTGTTCCTTACACCTATAAAATATGAGAAACAAAATCATCAAAACAAGGTTGGTACATGGTTAAAGAATACAATACTATGTTGGCATATTTCAAAATACTTGAAGAAAGAAGAAAGAAAGAAAAACCATTATTTAAGGCGGAAAATTAGGTAAACACATCTTTTAGGCATATATTTAGATGCAGTTGTACTAATATTTATATCATCACTTTA
Source organism: Alisma plantago-aquatica (assembly GCA_963693085.1). Taxonomy (NCBI): domain Eukaryota; kingdom Viridiplantae; phylum Streptophyta; class Magnoliopsida; order Alismatales; family Alismataceae; genus Alisma; species Alisma plantago-aquatica. The sequence continues at coordinate 1,383,110,827 of OY856410.1, read as the reverse complement.
TCATACATGCAACATGGGCAATTCATCATACATCCATAGTGGGAAATTTATCATACATCCAGAATGGGCAATTTAACATACATCCATATTGGGCCATTCCCCGCCTCTTAGGCTATGGGGTTGTGTTGACTTCAATAGCTAAAACTCATCAAAATTCTTTTATGTTCCGTTAAGTTTTGTCGAAGTATACAATACTGGTAAGCATCCAATAATTTATAAACAAATAGATTCTTCCAAGGTACATTATATCATTATGCAACCATGGAAAACTAGTCTTATACTTAATAAAAACCAATTTACCTTGAGTCTTAGAGCTGGATTCCAACAATTCTACAATAGAGAGTAGATTACCCTAAAATAGAGATAAGAACCTAAAGTTACTATGGGTACTCATCATCCCATATTAGTGTTCTTAAGATTATTCAGGTTTTATCCTTTATTTTGGTATACTTTCATCTCCTATGGTTAGATCAGGGTTCTTCTTTAGCTTTTATCTTATTTTTAGGGTCACGAGATTAGATCTCAAAATTAGGGTTCCATGTAAGGAACGATACCCAATAATAAAAGTATATAAGAAGGACTCATTTATTTCTAGGGTTTCTATATATATATCTAGATCATTAAGGGTTTCCCTTTTGAATTCATATGATCCAACATGCTCAGGATTGGATCTAGAGTTTTGGGTCAAAAGGATCATAAGGGGTCATGAAAGAAATTAAGGTTTATATTAATACATGAAGGTGCACATCTTTAGAGAGAGAAATTGAATCTTAGGGTTTCTAGATATTTATCCATACATGATTAGGGTTTCTAGACCAAAGAGGATCAGGAACTCAATTAGGGTTTTAGATGTCTGCTTATCAGATCTCAATCATGAATCACTATTATTACACAATATGATAATAATAAAATGATCATTAGGGCTTTAGGCTACTATTTTTTAAAAGGAGTCAGATTTAGGTCCTAAGATTATTTTATTTGGATAGCCTGCATTTTTCTAATGAAAATGATATATAATTTTTTTATTAGCCAATATTCCTATCATTTACTATACATTTTCTAATGTAAATAGGTTTCTAAGAATAAAAATGGGGTTTTAGGAAATTACCTTCAGATGTGGATGATTATGATTGGTCCACATCAGATATGGGTAGTGAAAATATCCCTCCCTTTACTCATTGATTCATGGTCCCCCTACTGAGGTGGTGTATTGTGACTAGGCCAGCTGGTCCCACGTCAGCACAACATCTTCTCCTCCCCTTCCTTTATTGTTGGTTGCTCAAGCAGTCTGGATCAACTCTGATGATAACTCCCTTTATGGGGAGTGTTGGTGGTGGTTCGCTGAAGGTGTGAGTACCTTCATGAGCTCATCCCGCAATCGTACAACATGGTCCCCATCCGCGTCTCCCTCTATAACCCATTTCTGCCATGAGAAAGAATGAGTTTCCCCATGAGACGAGGGTCAGAGGTGAGGATGTGTTATGGGTTAGGTGCGAGCAGCCGCAGGGGTGTGGTAGAGATCAATGAAAGTGAAGGAGAGGAGGATTTTGGGTGGTGGTGCTCGGGTGTGTGTGAATGTGGTGGAGTGGTGGTGAGATGAAGGTGGAGTAGGTTGTGTCTTTCTGGGGTAGATAGCTTCGAATGGGATTTGAGCATGACTAAATAGGATAGGGCGAGCTATTAGGGTGTTTTAATAGGCATGGGGAGAGAAGAAGAGAAAGCCCTAAAATAGGCACTATCTCTAGGTGAGAGTTGTAAGCAATCAGGAGTTCATTCTCCCTGGTCTGCAGATAAGGGAGGATCTGACAAGGGTGGTTGGGTTCATTTTGATGTGGGGAGGAAGAATATCTTGTGCAGTTTGTGAGATAGTGGAGAGATAAGGAGGAAGGAGTCAAGGTCAGGTAACTTAGTTGTTTGGGGTTGGGGTCGAGATAAGCGGGAGGTAGGAGACAGTCTCCCCTACTGGATCACTGATCAATGGATGATGTTAGCTCGACCTGTATTAAGGCTTGTGTCCTAGTTTAAAAGGGATGTGCAACACATAATGTCATGCATTTCATTCATTTAAAACCCAACTTAGGTTCTAGGGTTCAAATAAATGATATAATGTACATGATGTCAAAGGCTTATATCTCCTAAACGTCTTATCCAAATGGAATGAAAGTTGAAGGGAAGCTTCATGATGTCAATATGTAACTATGGTATCAACTTGATGTTCAAATTCAAATGTTTATCATGGTTGTTGACTAGTACATTAATACCTATAATTTACCTTCATATTGAATTAGGGTTTGCGTTATTTTGAAATTAGTAATTCCTTTCTAATCAAATAGTGTGGGAGATGGTTGAGGGTATTATTAGAAACAACAAAATTCTAAGAGAGAGAAAATAATATAAAAACTCACTCTGTCACAAGAAATGAATGAAAGAAACTCAAGATTATCAGAAGATGTATGTTGATAAAAAGAGGATGGATGTGAATTTTCTAGTTGTTGACTATGTTTTCTTGAAAATAAAACATATTCAGTCTATTACAAGATCTAAGGTGTAAGGATAGCTTAGTCATTTTTATGTGGGACCCTTTGAAATTCTAGACAAGATTGGGGAGTGTGCTTATCGTCTAGCTCTACAACCTTCTTATGATAAGATCCATAATGTTTTACATGTGTCCATACTGAAAAAATATGTGAAGGATCCATCCCATGTGGTATCTATCGAACCCATAGAGATTCGTGGGGACTTGACTTGTGAAGAATATCTTTTGAAGATTCTTGAAGCCTGAGTGAAGCAGTTGAAGCACAAGGAGATTGAGTTAGTGAAGGTTTTATGGAAGTATCATGGTCTATAGGAAACAACTTGGAGCTTAGAGAAGAAATGTTATGAACTCACCCTTCCCTTTTTTCTTGAGATTTCAGAGATGAAATCCATTTAGGGGAGGTGAGTAGTAACATCCCCAAACTTAGGTCACTATCATTTTTTTATCTTATTTATTTTAATAATTTTATCTTGAACTCTCTTATTAGATTGATAGGTACTAGGATGTTAGTAACCATTGAGTGTGGGAACTTAATACAAAAATACCAGATTTGAAGCCATAAAATAAGAAATTAGGAGTTTGTATTAGTTTAGGGTTTGTTTGTGCATATTTTCAAAATAAGGCAATTAAGATTAAAATTACTTTTCTAGATTTTTCATGTGGATAGGTTGGGTCAAGAGAGAGTTACAAATGAAATTTGGTTAAGAATCAAGAAAGAAATATATTTAAATAAAGAAAATACACTTTGCATAAAATTAGAAGTTTCACACATTAATGTTTTCCAAAAGAAAAATTAACTCCAAAATCATATTCTTTGGGTCCTTATTACCTTAACCACCAATTTTCACCTTATTTGGAAGTTTTTTACTCATCCAAATTGAAAGAGAGAGAAAAGGAATTAATTTTGTAGCACTTTATTTGAAATTTAATGTGACTGTCACACTTATATGGAAACTTGGTCAATTTGCTCAAGATGTAGGTTGTTGGGTCATGATCTAGCGGTCTGGTCCTTGTCATATACCTCGCACCAAGTAAGGAAACAAGCCACCGATTCTTGATTTGGTAAAACGGGGTTTCTCTCTCAATTCTCAACCATTCTCTGAGATTTCTTCGCCCATGTTTTGCTTTTTAGATTCCACATCTATTGATGCCTTTCTTTCTCCCTAATTTTAAAGGATCGAGAAATGCCCAATTTGTGGGGTACAAGTAATGCACGGTCACTCACCAAAACCCTAACATAATCCACCTTATATATAACCAATTCTTGCCCTAGTTCCGGTGCCACCCTAGTTTGCTTTTCCACCTCTCAATTTCTCTATTGGTTGTATTTCAAATAGCCTCTGATCCACTTCTTCTCCTCTGGCTTGCGGTGCCCCGTGCAAGTAGCATGGTGAATTGGTCTTCGATTTCCTCTTGTGGTAAGTTTGTGAAGCGTAGATCTTCATTTACATGTATTCAAATCATTGTTTCTTCACTGCATGTAGAATCGCCCAAGGTTTAGCTCAGTGTACTTCTGCTCCAGTTGCAGCCATTGCAGGCAACATGTAGGGGATGATTCCCCATCATGATTTTCCTCTTTTACCCTTGTATGGCTCCTATTTGCTTGCAAAAGGGTATTTAGGACCTTGCGCCGTCCCAATTTTGTTTCAAGCGTTGAAGAGTTGGCAAGCGTCGATAATGGACCCGGGATTTCTTGGCCACCCGCAATCGGGTCAAGTAAGCGGGTTGATCCACTAGATCACTGACATCGATTATTGGTGATTTGTAATTGGTCAAAATTTCAGAAAATCATAACTTTCACTCTACTTATTCAAAAATTACAAAAAAATATGTTTTGAAATCCTTAGAATTTTCTCTATATTTTGGTCCTATTTTCATCACCTAATTCACAAGTTCTAACTATGTGATTTTTATGGTTTTAAATCTTTATAATATCACATTAATACTTAAAGATATGTTTTAGAAAGATAAAATTGAGATATTGGGGTCACATCCATGATCTGTAACCCTGAACTTACTCTAATTGGGTTTTAGTCTAGGGTTTTGTTAAAGATTTGATTTTTAGGGTTTGTTTTCACTTATGATCATGAAAGAAAATATAATAACTAATGAAGTTGTAATTTTGAGTCAAGATTTATCTTCAAGAAACCCTGAAGTCAGTGTTGGGTCAATCTCAAGAATCGACTTAGGTTTTTACCAATGGATTTAGTTTTCTAGGGTTTTCACCATATTTAATTAGAAAATATACCCTAATTAATGAATTTAAACCTATATGTAGGTTGAGTTGACCATAGACTTGTAGGGTTAGGATTTAATCTCTTATTTAGCAACTCAAATAAAGGTGTGTGCATCTTTTCTATTAATTAGGCACTACTATAATGACCAAACATTCTCTCCAATATGAGGCATGAGTAGTTATTCTCTTTTTCATCATTATGAAATTTTTATTTTCTTGAATAAGTTTTATGGGTCCTATGAGCCAACAAGATATATTTTTGGATGCTCTCATCTTATTATTTCATATGGATTAAATTTTTACTTGCCTTTCCCTAGTTACGTTCATGCTTAGACTAGCCTTATTGCTTGTAGTGGTACATTTGTACAACCATATTTATAGGGGTGTGCTTTTCCACCCAGGGTATGCTTTTCCACCCCTTATTTACAGAGGTGTGCTTTTCCGCCTAGGGTATGCTTTTCCATCCATAATTTTAGGTTGAGATCCAATGGTGTCTCAACCCTGCTTGAAATAATTTTAGTCTTTGTTTATTACATGCACAAGTTTATTTTTGTTTTTGTTAATGGAAAATTTTAAAGGCAAGATTCCCTACTTGACATTCTTTAGTTAGACATGTCTCATCTCTTAGCCTGATATAATTCTCTTGGTACTTATCTCTCTTTACCATCCTTTAATTTTGATGATCTTCTTTTGAAATTTCTAAAGTAATGCCTAGATTTACTTATTGCACATACTCAACATTTGTTGGCATACTTTTCACTTTGTTTTCTCCTACCCTGGGTGTTGCTTTCAACCCACCCAAAGGTTGCACAACCTAAGGATTAGGAGATAGGTGGGAACACCCAGAACTAGCTTCTTGAGGATTTCTGAGATGGAAAGGTTACTCACCACAAACTAATCTGAGTAGTTTAGTCTTTCATTTAAGTTACAAGTTGTTTATGTCTCTTTAGTTGAAGTCTGTTGAAATTATCATGTAAGTTAGATGTAAATATCCGCTGCAACAAAACTACGTTCATTTTTGCATTCTATTTTGAAGAAATATTGTGAACCCCAATTACTTAAGTGGCTTTTATTTTGTGGGATTTAATCTATTGGGGTATTTTGCAAATATTTCCTTAAAATAAAGTAAGGAGTGGTCCCTCTCGGGCGCCACTCCTTGCAATCCACTTATTTCAACAACCTATTAAAGCATTATTTGATTCTATATCTTCAAACACCTTCATAGCTTCTAAACTTGTAACTATGTTTAGATTAGAATCTACGTATATTGTCCATATCTTAAAGGTTGAAACTCCTAGTGGTAAGATGTTTTCTACTTTCTTGTAAATCTCTCCTATAGATTGATGTATTTCTCGAAAGACATTCTAGTCAGACTTCATCATCCTCAATATGACAGTCTTCGACGTTATCTTGGGAATGGACTGGCTGAAGAAGATCAAGGTTTCCCTTTTCTATGGAGAGAAGAAAGAAAACTTGTTGCACCCTGATGACGAGCGTCTCTGTATCAAAGGAAGGAAGTGAGATCATCGGAAGTTCATTATTTTCACACTCAAGGCGGAGAATCTCATCACACAAGGATGTAGAGCTTACCTAGCATTGGTTGTTCTTGACCCTATGCACCCATGTGTTGGATAACATTAATATGGTTTGGGATTTTCTTGATGTATTCACCAATGAGCTGCCTGGACTTCCTTCCATACGAGAAGTCAAGTTTTCTATCGACCTCATACCAGGCAGGACTCCTATCTCAAAGCCACCTTATCACATGGCACCTATTGAGCTTGTTGAGCTCAAGAAGCAGTTGTAGGAGCTCCTAGACATGGGGTTTGTATGCCCTAGTGTCTCTCCCTGGGGAGCACCTATTTTGTTTGTGAAGAAGAAAGACAGTTCCTTGCGGATGTGCATGAATTATCATATGTTGAATCAAGTAACGATCAAGAATCATTATCCTCTAACATGCATTGATGACTTGTTTGACCAGTTGAAGTATGCTACTATGCTCTCGAAGATGGACTTGCATAGTAGATACTACCAGATGCGTGTGAAGGATGATGATGTACTTAAGATGGACTTCTTCACTCATTACAAGATTACGAGTTCATGATCATGTTGTTCGGCTTGACCAATGCTCCATCCGCGCGCCTTCATTGAACATAATGAACCTAGTCTTCTATCCCTACCTAGATAGCTCCATGGTTGTGTTCATACACGATGTGCTAATCTACTCTGATACTATGGACCAACATTGCGGGCATCTACAGATTGTTCTTTAGGCCTTGCGAGAACACCAACTTAATGCAAAGTTCTTAAAGTGTGAATTTTGGCTCAGTGAGGTGATGTTCCTTGGCCATGTTATCTTTGTGGGATTTTTTGTTGTTGATCATGTCAAGATTGAGGTTGTGACAAAGTGGCAATCACTAAAGAACCCCTCAGAGATACACAGTGTTTTGGGCCTTGCAGGATACTATCAGAGGTTTGTGTAGAATTTCTCCGAGTTAGATCTTTCAATGATGAAGCTGACACGCAAGGATGCAAAGTTCATCTAGACTCCTGAGTGAGAGAAGAGCTTCCTAGAGTTGAAGAAGTGTTCGACTTCTGCTCACGTGCTTTCTCTTCCTATTGAGGGTAAACCAAATGTTATCTTCATTGATGCTTCTAAACTAGGGTTGGGTTGTGTCCTTATACAAGAAGGACGAGTGATCGTCTATGCTTCACGCCAATTGAAACATAATGAAGGAAATTGGCCTACTCATGATTCGGAGCCAGCTGCCATAGTCCATGCTCTGAAGATATGGTGACACTACTTGTATGGGGTACAGTTTGAAGTCTTTTGTGACACAAAAGCCTATGTTACCTGATGACACATAAGGACTTGAACCTCCGCCAGAGACGATGGATGGAGTACCTCAAAGATTATGAATTTACCATCACTTATCACCCAGGTAAAGCCAATGCAGTTGTTGATTGCCCTGATGTAACATACTCAATTTTGACCCATTTAAGGTACAATATAGTTTAAATAACATTTTAAAACTTGAATTTGAATCATTTGTATATTAGTCCTTTTCCTTGCTCATATTTGGACCTCATCCAAAATTCCTTTAATGTCTTAAATATATATATATATATATATATTGTTGAGTAATATCTAAACTCTTAAAATTTATTTTCTTGTGTCTCATAAAAGATCATACTCATCAAGTGATAGTGGAAATCATTAGAATCATGTGGCTTTACAATTAATTTTAATCTAGTTGAAATATATTGAGATTGTATATATTGTTGGTGTTTCCTTGATAAGAACAAAATCAAGCAAGTATGTATAAAAGAGAAGCTCACTCTAGAAGGGTACATAATGTACTAGTACTAAACTTAGACATTTGGTCTGTTAAATGGTAATTTTTTTTTGGAAGTAAGGTAAATATATTCCAAAGGGTGTAGCAAAGCTACCGGTTACAAAGACATCACATCTACATCAGAAAAAAGGATGGGGTGTACAAAAACTCATCCATCCAGCAACGTATAGCAGGGTTATATACAAAATCCCCAGTATACTCTAGCCCTCTCGGGCACCCCTTTAATGAGGTTTTTCTTTGCATGTATATGATGTGTGAGTTCAACAGCAATCTTTTTCAGCAACTCACTCTCACAGCGAGAAGTACGAGAATGTGCTATGTTGTTTCTCTCCTCCCAGATGTAGTAGCAAAAAGCAGCCAAGCACAACCCACGGAACTGTAGGCTTCTCTTAGTGTTCAGATTTGCATTCATCCACTGGATGATCTCATCCCGATTGCCATTATGATTTGGACCCCATGTGTTCTTCAAGCAAATAGTGGACCAGACCAGCTTGGCATAGCTACAAGCAATGAACAAGTGCTTGTGACCTTCATCCCCCTTTTTGCACAAAATACAGGTGTTGTTCACTTGAATGCCCCAAGATAAGAGCCTATCCAAGGTAGGCAGCTTCCCCAGCGTAGCTCTATAAGCTGTTGTACTCCATTTAGGGCAGTGGTTTGCGTCCCAGAGCACATTAGCCCATCTAACGTCAGGCATAGTACCTCTGTTGATCCAAGGTTTGATTTGTTGATTGACAAGGCACACCAAACCGTGATCATCAACAGCCAGCTGCGGCAATTTGTTAAATGGTAACTTGTATGGTCATCGTGTAACTGGATGAGTATGAATGTTTTTTTTTTGTCTTTCTTTATTAACACTAGTGGGTCGTATCAAAGAAAATAAGAGAAAAGTAATAGTTCTTATATGTTGTTGGACAATTAACTAGTTACTAGAACATTATATTCTTTCCCATCTATATTTTTAGAACAACGCCCCTTTGTTTTTGTTTGATCCGGTTAGTGCCGTTCTAAAACTTTTTCTTATCCTTACCTTTCAAGATTTATGATTACATAATCAACTCTTCCTCCAAAACGGCCGAGCATTAAACATTTACAAGTAAAGCATTATCAGTTCCTTTGCTCTTAACTACGAACGGAAGTATTCGGAACAGAAGATGACTCTTCACCTCCCAAGATTCTCACCGCTTCTTCTACTTATTTGCCAAGGAGATATCGTCCTCCATGAGGAAGCTTGTACGCCAACCTCCACGAACCTCCTCACCCCCTGCTGCACCATAACTTATAACTGCAAATTAAGAAACAGTAGTGCAGTCGGTGAACACTTCAGACGCCGCTTCATCACTGCTGTCACAACTCCACATGGCTCTTCGATGCTCCTAGAAAACCTAGCAAGGCTCGTTCCAACTATATATATATATCTAGACTTTGAGTTACCCTATATATAGTCACTTCTATACCCAGCCACCTACATAAGTAGAGTACGTCTGATTCGCAACAACAAGAGAGACTTCTTCACCGCAGCGCGCTGTCCAAGTATTGTACTTGGTTCGAGCTTCCTCTGTGTTTTTCCTTCTCCCTCACCAAACTCCACCACAACACCTCCACTGACCCCATTCTCCGCCACGTATGTGCCTTCGCCCAATCAGTCCACAGCCATGGCACTCTCTGGAATGTACTGTATCCAGTTCCAGCTTCTCTTGTACTGTACGTCTAGTATTGTATATTATATATGTCTAGTATTGTACATTCCCATATTGTGTATTGTACGTCTAGTATTATATGTTTTGTACTACATCATATAATGTACGTTTTGTACTATGACATGCATTGTGCGTCATGTACTATACTCAAAATAGAATCAAAAAAATTTGTACAAAATGTGGTTGTTAGTATTGTATTTTTGCACAATGATATTGTTAGTAATATATTTCTTGTATGTAATTTTGTACAATGTAAAATAAATTACAAATAAAAAGTATCAACAAATATACGTAAAGTACGTGCATATTTGAAAAAAAATCTAGACCAGAAGAAATTGGGAGGCAATAGATCTTTTTTTTTTTAAAGAGGAAACTAAAAATGAACAAAAAAATTAAATCTAAGATTTTTGTAATCTATGGTGGACTAGGATATCACAAGTACAATTCCTTGAGAAATGGATAGAATATCTATTCTTTGCATGAGATTTGTAGCAATAATATAAACAGTCTGCTCCAAGTGGAGCATTGTGCCACACATTAAATCTCATATTTTTTCAATTTCTAGGTAGACCAGCGGGTGGTTAACTGACTCCGGCTAGAATTTTTCTAGACTTTTGACCACGAATTGCACTGAGCCAAAGAACAAAAACTCATCTGGTAATTAAGCACATAAACTTCTGTGCCATATCCCAATCTTCCTCCACCCAGATTAACACTATGAAGCTCCTTTGGCTACCCACAGAATTTGCCACCTACACTAAGCCTGCGTTTGGCATAGGATTGGGATTCTGGAATCTGGCCTGGGTTAGTCGGGGTTGGTCTGGATTCCGGTGTTGGGGTAGTCAGGATGCAGTTTGATTTTGTTTGGTAACGCAGTCTAATTCTGATCAGCTGGTCTGATTTGAGTCTGTGTGCAGTCTGAATCTGTTTGGCTGCAAGTCTAATTCTGTTTGACAGTGTAGTCAGGATCTGCTTATTCTATCATATTCTTGCAGAACTGTTTGAACAAGTACGCAGAATGTGTATTTGTGATGCCACTTCAACCTAAGTTTAGAATATATTAAAAAAATTATTTGTGTTGTGTGGGTGTTATTTTGTATATTTAGAAAAGTGCAAATAAGATATGATAATGCTAATTTTTACGTGGTGATTAAAAATTAATGAAACGCTACTATCGTCTGGAATGACATTTGCATGTGGTATATATGTAATGTTGAACATATTCGACACAGTAATTGTCAAGCAACATGAAATATGAAATAGGCCTAATATATTTTGTTCATAACATAAACAAATAACATTATCGTCACTAACAACAACTGATAATAATGATATTGTCGTCATTATTTAAACATCAACTGTCACTGATAATAAAATAATTGTTTACAGGTGAACTACGTCAAGGGAGACGGACAAAAAAGGGGACGCATATCATAGCATAAACAGCCAAATAGAAGCTAAGATTTTGACAAGCCACTTTGGGGGGACATGGTTGGATATGGATCTTGATTTAAATTGGCCAACGTTATGGCCTCATCGTACTCGTCCCATAACACTGGGCATGGTTCCTGCACCGGCTGTTTGTTTTGTTGTTTGATGTCGTCTTCTGGCCAATCAAACAACAACGGCAAACGAGGAACATGCTGACTGACCCGGCCCTTGACTTGTTCATCGGTCCCAATTTTTCCCTCCTCCTTTGTGTGATTGCAACATGGTTTTTTTCATAAAAGGTTATCTTCAACATATTTTTGAATTTTTACCGGAGACATCAATAGTTTTTCGAATTTTGCCCTTGCCCTTGTCTTTCACACGATGTCGACATCTAAAATTAATAAAAATAAAGGTATGAACAAATAACAGAAATCGTAAAGTAACTGTGCCAATAAGTTTTACAAATAAATAATGCAACCTAACTTAGCTGATACTAAGTTTGAAGGTGATGTAATTTTTGTAAACATAATAATGAAGTAGGAAATTTGATCACATTATAGTAGCAACATATAATATTGTAACACATAAGTAGAGCATGTAAAATGTTGCGACGCAAACACAAACAACTACAACATTTAGCACATATGTTACAAGTTCATTTGTTTATTTCAATCGTCAGTGGTAAAGAATGTAGAAATCCCTGGTGGGTAAGTACGGCACGTCGTCAAAAAGTTGTGTTCAATGCCTTGTTGCGCGGCCAATGTGGGGGAAGGCAATAAATCTCCCAATATGAAAAGATTGTCTCTTACAAACTCTCTCTTGATGTATTGCCATCGCATTTGCAACTCAGCCAATGAAATGTAAGGGCCTCCTGTTATGTATAGGAACTGGTGCCATGCCTCCATCCAAGCTTGTGTAGAGTATACTCCATTTACACATCTACCTACATGATATTGGGTTCTCATCAAACCCCTGAGAACCATATCAAGCTCGGTAGACCAGATAAAAGATGGTGTCGGCGATTGGCCAGCCATATAACAGATTATGTAAGTAATATATTTCAAAAGTAAGGGTATATATCATAATTAATTGTATTATTTGGTTTTACATAACGTTAAGCAAAACTTCGATTAATAACATACATCATTAATAAAACATTTACCAACATGAAGAAAAAATTGATAACACTTATAATGTAATACAACGTTTATAAAAGTGCCTAAATTAAACAAGTGTATGATGTTCATAACATCCATTGATAGTCATTCTAAATAGAGAAGACAGTGTAAATGTATTTGCCATTCAACGTTATGGAGTCATTTGAGGTGAAGGGATGTCCACAAGAAGACGACAATCTTCCTCCAGACTGGCAACGTTGCGTTCTAAAACCTCATGCTCATACTTTTTGTTAGTGTATAATTCATCGTAGTTGTGATGAATTTCAACGAAGTCCTTCATGTTCATCGCCTGACCCCACATGACTTGCACTCAACAATTAGTAACATAATCTCTGCTTTCAATGAATCAATTGTTGGGGGGAGATCGACTGCCCAATGGAAGTATCTGCATCGGTCTTTTCCCTAAAATGTAGTACCAAGTTCAAGTTAATGGCAAAGAATGCATAGCCTCGACAAGGGCAGTCTATTATTTATTGATGTACTATCGCACCTCACGAGTAGGGCATATGTAATACATTTTGCCCAGCCTTTGACTCAGAATGGCAAAGTCATATAACCCTGCATCCTCTGTGTTAAGCCGTAAGGCTGCATTTAGCCCACAATCACAGCTCAGAACCTCAGATGGAGTCATCGACATCTAATAAAACAAAATTGAAGATTAATATAAAAATGTCAGGTTCATGACATAGTTTTCAAAGATAATATGAAGAGCATTTGTTCAGGAGTAGCTAATTGTTGCAATAGATAAGTGCAGTTTATTTGGACAGATCGTAATATAGTATATCTATGATGTATTGTATCCATCTTCTTCTGTTGAAGAGTCATTATCGCTCGTTATTTGAAGTCAGTGGCGAAGATATCGGCACCTCTCCCGCATACTTGAAATTTCTTGTTGTAGCCTATCAGTGTATGCTCTTGTTGAACAGACAAAGTCACAGTGTTCTGACCAGAACTTGCATTCGCTACGTGTATATGTGATTTGTGATACCATTGCATCCCTAATTGCAGTCAGCGTGGCCACTATAGGTTGTACTTGCTACGTGGGCAACCTCATATGGCATCTGGTTGGTACAAGACCCCTACCACATGTAAAATATGGTCTGTGGGGATTGTTGTCTTCAAACCGTCCATTTTCCGCATCTGTGGCATCCATGTACACTCGTACGGTGCACTGCAGACCACATGGGCACGACGGCATGCCATTGTCCATTTCTAGACAGAAAACCTAATGAGACATAATTTGACATTGTTTATAAGTAGGTAAAATTATAGTCAACAATAGAGTTTGAGAACAAAAGTTGGTCGTTAAGTTACAAAATTAAATTGGAAAAGGGAGTAAGTGAAACATGTTGTACAACATGTTTCAATGTATGCAAGTTAGAAAGCATATGTATAAATCACTTATTTGCCCACATAGAATTGGTAACAGTTTCGCGTAAAACATCTCCCTCCCTAGCATCGGCCTGGCTTGTTTGTTGGAGAGAACTCAATTCGTTCAAGATGTCAGTGGTAGTATGAGGCTCATCCAAGTTTTCATCCATCATAGGATCACCATCAATTTGGCACCGAATAAAATTGTGAACAATACAACAAGCCATTACAATCCGAGACTGAGACTGTAAGGGAAAAGTCGCTCCTTTATGAAAGTAGGAAAACCTCTTCTTCAACACACCAAAGGCTCGCTCAACAACATTACGTAGTTGAGCATGTCAGTGGTTAAATATTTCCTTTTTGTTGGTGTATGAGCTTATGTTACCCTGATACTCTGCTATATGGTAAGCAACGTTTCGCTATGGTGCAAGAAATTGGTTGGTGTTGGCATACCCTGCATCAACAAGATATTACTTCGCAACGGGTACTTTGAACCCGCATGTGGTTGTAGCTGCATGAAGTGCTCTTTGGTCAGCAGCAGATGCCTCCCAACCAGTCATGATATATGTAAACTCCATTGAGAAGTCTACTACAGCCATGACATTCATGGAAACATTCCCTTTTCTATTCCTATATCGGTTCTGCTTATCGCGCTTCACCAAAACGGGGATGTGTGTCCCGTCAATTGCCCCAATGGCATCCTAAGACAAGTATATAAGAAATACGCAAGTAAATACCAAACTCAATGATGACGATAGTGGTTATATTAACAACAGAATGGACAATGATCAACTAAGTGATGGTCATACCTTGAAGTAAGGGTAAAATCTTGAACTCTCGGCGATGCGGCGGTGCGGAGTTGTGGATGTAGTTGGCATGACAATATATTCGTTGCACAAAGCACACACTGCATCAAACACCTCGTTAAACTTTCTGCTTATAGTCTCACCGATGTGAATGTTAGTCCTCATCCAGAACACGGTTGGTATGGACATGGCCAACCATTTGAAGGAAGTAGCAAACTACCTCCACTGATGACACACCTCTGGTACTTTTCAACAAACCTCGGTCCTCAAGTTTGTTAAAAAAAGCTAAAACCGTGTTGGGTAGCATACAGTACAGATTGTACGCCCTCCTTTCATGGTTGGTTATTATTTTTAAAAACCAATCTTGGTATTGGTTGGTGTGTGGTTGCGGCTTCTGAATTTTGTATGGTATTGTGGGATATTTGGTCAGCTATTTGGTAGGATATTGCGTTAGCAATGTCATTAGCTGGACCAAACATAAGATCCAGTAGTTGTAGAATGTCATCAGTTGTTTCATATGGATGAATATTGGTCATCACGTCTAGAATTAAAAGTGATTACCCGCATAAGAAAAATATCGAGATATTGCAGAAATGAAATTAGGGCTATAGCAAAAAAATAGCAAATACTGACCAAATAGCAAATAACAAGATAAACGGTTACATAGTACCATAGTTCAGATATTGTTCCCAACGGAATTAAATAGTACACCAACAACTTTTGAGAAAGTTCATAAAATAAAAGGAAGGATATTGATATAGTTCTTAAATTAGACAACCTCAGAAGTACGGCGGTGGGGGAGGACCTCTACTATTGTAACCACTTGTGCTAGCAAACGGGGACGGTGTAGATTGTAGATATGGTGGTGGCGTGAAGGGTGATTGTGATGCAGAAGCTCCAGAAGCCGTGTTCTTCATTTCCCACAAGTCTTGCAACCAAATGGTAATTTTTTGTGGGGTGTCCATAAGGCTTAGGTAAATGCTACGGTTAGCTGGATCTTTTATGGCATGCACAAGAGTGGTAAAAATTGGGATAGGGGTGTCAGGGTAGCTTGCATGAAAGTGGTACAAAATGGTTTGGTATTTGTCTTTGTCATTAGACCTAGCAGCAATTCCGCTGCCCATATCATGTACCTTGGAAAACACCTTTGTGAATTCAGAAACGACATCATTAGACAGGACACAACTATCCTGTGAGCTTAACGCTCGCTTCATGTGTCTGATCGTGGTGGGAGTCCTTGCACCAACACCTTGGTTGTGTGATCCGCCGTTGGTGTCCTCACTTTGCGTCCCAGAATTACCCATGTCTTCAGTGAAACTGGTTGGACCGATCGGCTTTGGGCTGACAAATGAATCAGATGCATCTAGGTCAACAACAACATGATCTTTAGATGCAACATCAGAAGGAGGCTGTCTATCAGTTGATGACATTGCATGATGGCCCCTATCTATATTCCTCCCCCCATCATCTCGACTTTGTGGTAGTGGTAGAATGGTATGTTGATCAATCTCACTAGTTTCCTATTTGCCTAAAATAGGGAACAACTACTGATTAGGTCAATATTAACAAGTTTAATTTAATATATAATACTCAGGGGAGTGTATATTATTAGACATACCACAAGTGCCTCCCTCCACTCTGGGGTGTCAAGCAATATTGGCTTATGCCTGCTGTCATCCCATCCAACACCACTTTTATTGGTCACCAATTTCATCTTTGCATAGTCTCTCTTGAGGTTCTTCCACTGAGTTTTTAACTGATCCAATGTACCCTCGTTCCTCCCCATCCTGATATGCTAACCGCGTAGCATCTCCCTCCATGCGTCCCTAGTAAATATTTCATCGACGCACCTACCCATGTCATATTGTCTCCTCAATACCGCAACCAAAGCCTCATTCAACTCTTTCGACCATACAATACGGAACCTCAGGTCTGGTGCATCCATAGTAGCAATGACACTGTGATATATCACTTTAGTCAAGGTGTTTAAACGAAACTGTTATCAACACCTAGTATGAGTCTGCATAGTTGAAAGTGATAACTTGTATTAAAGCAGTCTAATATAAGGTCGATGTTTAAATTACTAATCGAATGGTGACAGGAGCAGCAGAATATTGTGCTCTACATCGAATGGTGGTGTATTGAAGTTTATAAGATGATTAACAGTAGCATAAATTAGGTGATGTACAACACAGTAGCTACATGACCAAACAATATGCAAAAACAATCATGTCTAAATATAAACATGTCCTCATATATGAGGTTACACATAAATATATAGGTACTTGTAACAGAACATCCAATATGTTTTTAGCAAACGCATCATCCAATATGTTCATTACAGGAAAAGTACATCAATAGCAAGTATTCAGCATGGAATTCACAGAAACCGTGTTCGTATTGCTCAGGAGATATACCTGGTCAGCTGAAATCAAGGTTGAAGAGAAGAGCCTGGCCAGTGACAGTGTCAGGGACGGTACATACAAGAAATGCAGAGGGAATACAGATTAGCCAAAATAGTTGGATTATTTGAAATAAGTAATGAACAAATTGTTAGATCGTCAAATAATATTCTGGAACCAAAGCAGACTAAGTCAGCATCCCAAAATGGTGACAGGAGCAGCAGAATCTTGTGCTCTACATAAAATGGTGGTGTATTGATGTTTATAACATGATTAACAACACCATAATTTAGGTGATCTACAACACAATAGTCGGCATTCAGATATATGTTTCGACTTAAATACAAATAAAGAGAATGGTGGTGCATTGATTATAAAAATAAATAGAATATTGTGTTGTACATCGAATGGTGGTGTATTGATTATAGCACAAACTTGTTCCAACTTAAACACCATAATTTGCACGGATACAAAGCATAAGCAGTCAAGGCGCACAGTCATAACACAAATAAGAAGAAGTTGAATAATCAAAATTAGGATGTCCCAGTTCTAGTTTTGAAAAGTTGACACATAAAAAAACCTACATGAATGATTCAGACCTCAATGTAGGGCTTATAGCACATATTTGTTCCAACTTAAACAAATATATTACATAAGATATTTGTACCTAAACAAATAATGACTTGTCAAACATTATACATGATACATATTAACATGAAAACACACCTAAAAACACACTGACAAATATTACATAAATATACTTCTTGGGTTCCTTCCATGACCAAACAATATGCTAAAACAATCATGCCTAAATATAAACTTGTCCTTGTAAATGAGGTTACTAGTAGGGAGAACTCATTAATTAAATTGTCAATATAAATATATAATTATTATTTTGTTCCTATCCCATATGGTCGACCTATTTCATTTCAATGCATCCCTTTTATCTTGGAATGTCCCAAAACACCACATACTTTTTTGCTCTTATATGAAAAATAAAATCATATTTCTGGTTCATTACACAGAAAATGTGATTGTATTGATCAAGAGAAATACCTGGTCAGCCAAAATCAAGGTTGAAGAGATGAGCAAGGTCAGTGACAATGTCAGGGATGGTACATACAACAAATGAAGAGGGAATACATATTAGACAAAATAGTTGGATTATTTGAAATAAATAATGAACAACTTGTTTAGATAGGCAAATAATATTCTGGAACCGAAGTAGACTAAGTCGGCATCACAAAATGGTGACAAGAGCAGCAGAATATTGTGCTCTACATCTAATGTTGGTGATTAACAACACCATAATTTAGGTGATCTACAACACAATAGTCGGCATTCAGATATATGTTTCAACTTAAACAAAAATATTACATCATATTATTTTAAACAGAACAAATAGTGACCAATCAAATTAGGGCTTATAGTACATAATTGTTCCAACTACAAACTAGTATGTTTATGAGCATATACAATGTACACTACACACTAGTATGTTCCAAATAAAAATAATTAATACGTAATAGGTGGATTCCAATTTTGTACCATCATAGTAGACCTGGTTGGGGGGGTAGACCTCAGTCAAGGGTTGTGTACAAGGTGCCAAAATATATTAACACAAAGTAAAGTTGGTACTAAAGTTTATAAAATAAATGAAATGACTAAGAAAAAGATCTACCTATACTAATGGGTGTACAATTTTCACATATACAAAGCATAAGCAGTCAAGGCGCACAGTCATAACACAAATAAGAAGAAGTTGAATGATCAAAATTAGGGTATCCCAATTCTAGTTTTGAAAAGTTGACACATAAAAAACCCTACATGAATGATTCAGACCTCAATGTAGGGCTTATAGCACATACTTGTTCTAACTTAAACAAATATATTACATAAGATATTTATACCTGAACAAATAATGACCTATCAAACATAATACATGATACATAATAACATGAAAACACACATGAAAACACATTGATAGATATTACATAAATATACTTCTCGGGTTCCTTCCATGACCAAACAATATGCTACAACAATCATGTCTAAATATAACCATGTCCTCGTAAATGAGGTTACTAGCAGGGAGAACTCATTAATTAAATTGTCAATATAAATATATAACTATTATTTTGTTCATATCCCATATGGTCGACCTATTTCATTTCAATGCATCCCTTTTATCTTAGAATATCCCAAAAGACGACATACTCTTTTGCTCTTATATGAATAATAAAATCATATATCTGGTTCATTACACAGAAAATGTGTTTGTATTGATTAGGAGAAATACCTGGTCAGCCGAAATCAAGGTTGAAGATAGGAGCACGGGTCAGGGACGGTACATACAACAAATATAGAGGGAATACACATTAACTTAATGAAGAAATAATCTATTGGTTACAGGAGTCAAGCTGCTAGCCTACTGAAATAAAGAAGAGGGTCGGTGAAGAGGGTTGGCGAAGAAATACCTCTCAAGTAGCTGGGCGACTTCTTAGTACAGGGGCTCGGCAGCGGCGGCTTCAGAGAAGATTTTGTGTAGAATGCGAAGGTGAACATGGAAGATTTCAGATATGAATCACAACACTATATAGCAGCCGCGGCAGTGCTTGCCCTTGCTAGGGTTTACTGGGCTTGCACACAGTGAAAAGGGGGGCTTTGATGGGAGATGACAAGTCGGGATGCCTGATTCTCGCCGTCTAGACTGGCGGTGTAGTTCAGCGATTGCAGACGACCCACCATACCCCTCTGTCGGCTTGATTGACCGGTTGTTGCGCCTACGCCACTGTTCATGCTTATCCCTACGGCACTGCCTTGCCATACGAAAGTATGGGCTGTTGCATGTCTCGGGAGAGGGCGTCATAACTCACGGAGAAAATAATAACTACTAGGAGGGCGTCGACTTCTCGGGAGAGGGAGCAGAAGAGAGAGCAGAAGAGGGAGAGGGGAAAGGCGAAGGGGCGGGGAGGCGTCGGGGGGGCATGGCACCATCGCAGAAAGGGCGAGACGAAAATAGACTCAGATCGCGGAAACCGGATTATGAACCAGAATCCCGCCCCTCGTGGGACTAGGAGAACCCGGGTTAGGGGGTTCACTTATCCCAAAATGGGGGTTTTTCAGGGTTGTGAACCAAACAAAAATCAACCTCAAACCGGCACTTGTTTGACGGGGTTGGCACATAAAGATAAGGCCAAACCGGGTTTCCGTCCCGTGCCAAACGCAGACGAAGTCACCAACGCCGGGCACCCATCCCCACTATTACCACCGTCAACACTCTTTGCAAATCTGAAATGATCCTCAACGATCAGAGTCCCAAGTGGCACGGAATGGCATGTGACGACCTGCAGAACTTCTTCAAAACACTCAAGCGAGAAGGTCAGGTCATGTCAGACGCGAGTAACCAGATGCAAGCCAACACTCCCTAGAAGGTCTGATACGAGAGTGAAATTTTCTCTCAATATGTTGATGTCTACGATCAACAGTGATTGCAGTACCCACGTTGCCAATCTGGAAAGGTCAAGCATGAGTGGTTGACGTTCTTGACAATAGGTAAATGTTCCCTGATCCGCATAGTTTGATTTCAAGGACTAGTTTAATGGGATAAATAGAAAACATCCATCGGATAATGATACGGGTAAATACAAATCAACATTTTCTAACAGATCCATTGCACCGTATGCATTATATTAGTATGCTAATATATATATGGTAGCATATTCCGTAAGATATGCATAAATGTCTATTGTAATTCTTTAAAAAAAAGAATAGTACAAACGTGTTATCACTAATACTGTAATTAGTTAAAATTACACATACGTATCAGACATAGCATTAAGGTAGATGTTTAAAAAGTATGTACCATTATATAAACATATCAAACTATTATACTTTCAGATCATGTTGTATATAAACATAAACTGTAACATTAACATGAATTGGTTTATTGCTTTGAAGTACTATTCATCTGTAGTAGCATATATATGCATTATTAGTTGATATGATGTTTTCAATAAATCACAATCCAGAATTTTATTAGTAAACTTATATGGTAGAATTAGACACTGACATCGTATATACTGCTTAGTATATCAACCTGATAGTCTCGCATGTATGCTTTTACTAGCTAATGTATATTGTATCTTGGTCGATCATTTTGTTGTTCGAATTGTATAAATTATATAATATACATGTAAAAGACAAGAATTAGATTGCACAGAAAGTGGTAGTGATGCATATGAAATAAATTATTCAAATGATGACTTTAATGTGCGACTCATCTACCTCCGCGGTGTATGTATGCATATGTGTTGATACAGTTGATCTATGTTATGAAGTTTGATAATCGACTTGATGATACTAGGACACATTGTATACTAAATGTAAGTAAACATTAATCTATTATTAATCGTTTCGTAAGTATCGATCCGACCGGGATACCCATTTTTATATTTATTTGGTGTACGTGGATATGTTGAAGTATTTAGGAACATTTGGAATTAAAATATTGACAAATCTAAAATATTATTTTAGAAATATTATTCCATATAAAAACCTAAAGTGGGATATACAAGACTAGTGATGTTCAACTATATCGTTGATTAAAAATATAAAAGTAAAGAAAAAGAATGAAATGGGTTCAAATTCATGACTATGATTGTGACCAATATGCCTATTTATATGTAGAATCCAAAAAAATATTGGTGGCAGACCTTCATATTTGATTTATTGGTTGCTCTTGAATTCAAGTACGGAAACTTTTTATTTTATTTAAATGAAATTTACATCTCTCTTGAATATCATGCATGTGTAAAAAATATTGGAGAGTCCAATTTGTTAAACTTTTAGTATGCTCTTGAAAGACCCCCAATTAGACTACTTGATGACTCAATAGGATAATTGGTACTGTCAGATTTTAAGACTAAGGCCCAGATATTTAGTGGAATTACACTTTCGTGACTCTACGTACAGATAAGGGATTGTGGTCCCCTAGTCAACTAGCAATTCAGCTTAACGTGGTCGTTCTCATTTTGGATGATGAGAACACATGGTCACCTAAGCATAGACAAATATTCCAAGTGCCTAAATTATTTGGAAAATCTTCTTAATTTAATATAGTTGGTAGATTAAATTTGAGACTCATTGATATTTCTCTTTTGAACTACTCGTCTACATTTTATATCTCCTTGCATCCTTTTTTTATTAAATCTTGAATAGATAGGACATATTTATTAACTCTATTTAAATTGGATTTTGTACCAGTCTTTTAGACTGATCGTGCCCTTATTTTGTGTTCATGTGTGATGTATTCCCTGAGAGAATGTATGAACATCAGGCCTATCATGAGGTTAGCAAGAAAAAAAATCAGAAGAAGAGTTATTCAAATATTGCATGAGCTATCCTCTGTTTGAGATGATGGATAAATTAGTAAAAAGGTGTATTTTCTAGTATTTGATGTATAGGTTCTTTTTCTCAAAAACCTCCATATAATCTGAAAGATTTTAGTGAATTTAATGATTGTTTATTTCTCTGAAACAAAATTATGTTAAAATTCGATCTCCAAAGATCGGGTCTTTACACCTGAGTAGGAAGAAAGATGCAGCATGTGCTTTTATATGTTGTTTCCTATGGAGGATCTTAGAATAGGTTTTGAGATGGAGACCTGAGCTACTAGATGTTGGTGATGACTCTTCTATGGATAAGATGATAGTACATATGGCTAGTTTGTTTGTCACTCCCACTTAGATTTCTGAGGTTGTTGCTACATAGTTGGACAATCCTAAGCTTGATGAGATGAAGATGCTGACAGAGAAACCATAGTCTAAGTTTTCTGTTGGAGTGGATGGTGCGATCCGCGTTCGCGCTAGTCTGTGGATACTTGATGTTGATGATCTGAGACAAAGAGTTCTGGGTGAAGCCCATGGGTCCAAGTACACGGTTCATCTTGGTACTACGAATATGTATAAGGACTTACAGTGAGGTTTCTGGTGGAAGAACATGAAGAGGAATATTGTTACATTGTTGCAAAGTGCTTGAGATGCCAGTAGGTGAAGATAGAACATCAACGTCCTGGTGGTCTTTGTTGGTTTTTATGGCCTCAGAGAAGCCAGGGGAAACAAATATTTTACTAGTCATTAACCCATAATAGGAGATCGCATCAATGACTATGTAATAGAAGGGGTGGTTTTAGTAAGATATACCTAGTCCTGGGGCTTGCCCAGTGACAATACATTGCATCCATGTGCGGTCTTCAACGCCATGTCTTGGACGGTGTCTATGCAGATCATGGTCTTCGCCATGGACTCTGGCCTCCACCACAGACTGCGGATGATGTGTCCTCCTAAGCGGTAGACATCTCCCACCTCTGTAGATAGTCCACACGAACCAGCTAGAACTCCTATCATTCTAGAAGAACTGGTAGGAAGGAGACGACCCTCCTTTTGGTGTACTAGCACCAACCTGCTCTCCTGAACTCAAACTACTTTTCTCCAGTTGTCTTTCCCTTGTTGTACCTCCCTAGTCGGGTAGCACTTGCTCTGGCTCTCTCAATTACCAGAATGAGAGAGGATAAAAACTTTGTAGAGCAACTGATGTTCTGAGTTGTGTGTTCTGAGAATCCCCCAGTACCCCTCTATTTATAGTAGAGGGCAGGGTCAGGGTTGCCATTCTATTTGGGAGTAGAAGGATCTGGAAATTCCATGAATCGTTTGTACTGCGGTAGGCGAACCAATCATTTCATAACTGAAATAGTCATTTGGAAAGGTGAGTCGATCGATTCACTAGTGAACCAGTCGATTGGGAGTGTGAGCCAATCGGTTCACCCAGTGAACCGGTCATTTCTCTTCCCATACTTGCCTGTAATTGACTTTCTTCAATTGTTTCCAATTAATGCAAAGATTGATCTATATTCCAATCGAATTGAACAAGTGAAACGTAAAAGTTTTCTTCCAACCGGGCAAATCCTTATTTCCTCAATTGGCAGGACTGTGAGCCACCCGGTTCACCAAGTAAACCGGTCGGTTGGCTCACACCAGCCGATCGGCTCACAAGGGTGAACCGGTCAATTGGCAGTCCTGACATTACCAATGCAATCTTCAATCGACTTGACACTCTAACCAGCTACTTCAACACTTGAACTTGATAGTTCTAAGTCCAGACAGTCAATTGTAAATTTAATTGAGTACCTAAACACCTTTGGTCTCAATCTAAACATAATTCATGGACAATCTCTTATTCCATGGGTATCCTATGTGTGTGACCCTACAGGTTCCAATTTACGTTGGCAGTGAATGTTCATAACAACTTATGACATCACAAGCAATGAGCAGAATCTAGTAACTCATCATTGCTACCCAAGTAACTCAGAAAGTTGGAGAACAACTTCAACCTACAATCTGTGATTAGTGTTATAGTGATCGTATAGTTCCTTTATCACTGACATCCGGATTGAACTCGAGGCATGGAATAGCATCCTCTTCAACATTCAACCCATGTTCCTTAACCTAGAGTAGATTGTCTGAGATGCATGTGAATTCACATATCATATATTGAATCACATGAGTATGGACATACAATTCTCAATCTTGCTTATCAAGGGGCCCTGGATATCATACTTCTTGTCAGAGGGACAAATCCCATATCTATCACTCACAATCAAGTCCCCATGTATCAAAGTCACCCAATCATCACTGTTATAACAACCCATATTTTAGGCTTTGACTTTTCTCTATCATCACCCTATTTTTTACTATGACTCCTCCCCCTGTCCTCAGCAATAAGAGCATATAATACAAATGTCTCTACTGAGCTATGTCGTCTGGTCTCTTCATTCAAAAAGTTATTGGCCACCAATTTTAATGTCAACTTCCCATTTGGAGCAGAGTTGCGAATAGAAATAACTAGAGTCTCCCGACTATTATGTAAAGAATCAAGAAGTAGAAGAACTTATAAATCATCATCAAGTGATGAATCCATTATGTCTAATTGATTCACAATGCTTTTAAAATAATATAAGTGCATAGAAATATTGTTGTCTTCCTTGAACTTTAGATTCTCAAGTTTCTTAATAAGAAATGCATTGTCCCATGTTGTCTTCGTCTTGTACAATGACTCAAGCTTCTTCCGCAGAGAATGAGAACTGGATCATTGGTGATGTGGTAGAAGAATGACTCATCAACCTATCAATGGATGAGTCTGATGCATTTTGTATCCATCTTCTTTCTAGTGCTCAACTTTTGTGTATGTGATCTTACTTGCATCTTCCTTGATCGATTCATATAAATCACTACAATAAAGAAGATCTTCCATCTTAATGTTCCATGTTGATTAGTAGGGAACCTTCAATTTCACCATATTGTTTGCACTCTCTATCTCGTCCACGTAACCCAATCACTGATCTGATATGACTTAAAGGGGCTGATTTGTAGGTTAAGATGTGGATATCCAACAGACACAAGATATAGAGAAAACACCTACATGTGTGGACTAGGTACACAAAATCCAATACATGTAGTGCAACACAACAACATAATAAGCAATATGTAGGCAAGCATAGATAAAATATAAATACAAACAAACAACTACATAGAACTCTGAGATTTACGTGAAACCCCCACAATGTGCGGGGAGAAAACTATGGTGTCAAAACTCGATGGAGAAATCCAATAATCAAGAGATTATAGAGTTTGTACCAAGTTTTGACCCAAAACTTGAGGAATATAGAGCAAAAGGAAGACATATATTTTTTACCAACTCACTACATCAACACACCAAAAGGCCTCTCAAAATAACACCCCCTTGCGGATAATATCCATAGTAGATGGAGATAGTGTCACTTTTCAAAGCAATTTTTTATTTGTTTGATTTGACAAATTTGACAATATTTATTAGGTCTTTAATTAATTATAGCCCCCACTATTTTGTTCAAACGGATAGCCCTCGCCATAAATTTGGAAGACTGCAGCATACAACCTTCTAGTGAGCCAAGATCCAAAACAATTGAGTTATTACCTGACCAATGCCAGCGTCCATAATCAATTATTATGGTAGGTAACATTTACCAATTGAATCACATGAAATTATTGGATAGATGATATGCAAAACTCTTTGTCATAGTCATATGCATGCCTCTAAGTGCTTAATCTCATTAAGACCACTTAGTTAAGCCCGACCCAAAAGCCAACACGATAGGAGTACACCCCGCTTGGCAGGCCCACACAACTACCATCACACTTCCATGGGAAAGACAACGCACCACCCTTGGGATGCCCACGCTTGTCAATCAATATTTTCATGTGTGCTGCTTATGGAAAGCATCTAAGACTTAATATTATATTGAGGGGTTTGGAATTTATATACATATACATATACATATCCAATCACCACATATATAGTATGTGTCATATATATGCTATATCCCACAAGAAAACATGTAATATCGATAAAAGTGATGATTATGGCCATCCTATTGTAATTCCTTAGAGCCATAAAGAACTACGGTCATCTAAGGTCTACAACATATGCAACTTATTGTTGATAAAGATCTTTGTGCTTGAACCATTCTGGGTTGATCGGCTCATCCTATGACACGATCGGCTCGCCTCCTGGTCAGTTGGTTGGTCGGTCTGGCCTCCAATGTCTGGACACCTCCAACAAGTGGTTGGGCCATCAGCTGGTCGATCCAACTCCTTCACAATCCTCCTTAGTCCTATAGGTGGTCAGCTCGTCTGGTGTTGAGCGTCTTCTTCTTCGATGTAATAGAAAATAAACTATCCTACTTTTACATAATTTTTGAGAAACCTCGAGTTACATTTGAGGGGAGCAAAGGTAGAAAAGAAAGGATCTCGAGTAATCTCAAGTTACATGTGGAATAGAAGGTAGAGACTTGGTATGCAAACTGAGATGCAAACAACCATAACCAACCAAGCACACATAGGGTTTATAGGCCATAACCATGCTACACATCCACCATCAAAATCATTTTAGGGCAACGCGTATCAATTGCATATATACCATATCATATATGTATATTAGTTTGTGGTCGCATGTGGTATTTAGTCGGATATGTGCATTAGTCAGTTTAAATATTCACATCATATGCAATAAATAAATAAATGGTGATAAAACAAAAAAATCTGATCATATCGATTTATCCCAAAACACAAAATGTTGACATGGTTGTGATACCACTGTTGGGTTTTATGGTCTCAAAGGAGTGGAAATAAAGATTTTACTAGCCATTAACCCATAACAGGAGATCACATCAACGACGGTGTAATGGGAAGGATGGTTTTAGTAAGATATACCTGGTCCTGGGCTTGCCCAGTGACAATACCTCACAGCCATGTACGGTCTTCAATGCCATGTCTTGGATGGTGTCTGTGCAGCTCCTGGTCTTTGCCATGGACTCTGGCCTCCACCACGGACTACGGCTGATGTGTCCTCCTGAGTGGCAGACATCTCCCGCCTCTATAGATTGTCCACACGGACCACCTAGAACTCATGTCATTCTAAAAGAACTATAAGGAAGGAGATGACCCTCATGTTGGTGTACTAGTACCAACATGCTCTCCCAAACTCAAACTATTTTTCTACAGTTGTCTTTCCCTTGTTGTGCCTCCCTAGTCTGGTAGCACTTGCTCGGGCTCTCTAAGTTACCATAACTAGAGAGGACAATAGCTTTGCAGAGCAATTGATTTTTTGAGTTGTGTGTTCTGAGAAGCCCCCATTACCCCTCTATTTATAGTAGAGGGTAGTGTTAGGTTCCCAGTCTATTCGGGAGTAGAAGGATCCAAAAATTCTATCAATAGTTTGTATGTGGAAGGTGAACTGGTCATTTCATAACTGAAACTCTCATTTGGCAAGGTGAGTTGATCAGTTCACTAGTGAACTGGTCAGTTGTGAGTGTGAGCCGATCGGTTCACCCAGTGAATCGGTCGTTTCACTTACTAGACTTGCATGTGATTGACTTTCCTCAATCATTTATAATGAATGCAAAGATTAATCTTTATTCCAATCAAATTGAACAAGTGAAACATGAAAGTTTTCTTCCAACCAGGCAAATCCTTATTTCCTCAGTTGGCAGGATTGTGAGCTGCCCGGTTCACCAAGTGAACTGGTCGGTTGGCTCACACTAGTCGATCAACTCACAAGGGTGAACCGGTCGGTTGGCAGTTCTGACATTGCTAATGCAATCTCCAATCGACCTGACACTCTAACCAGCTAGTTCAACACTTGAACTTGATAGTTCTGAGTCCAATCAATAAATTGTATGTTTAATTGAGTACCTAAACACCTTTAGTCTCAATCTAAACATCATTCATGGACAATCTCCTCTTCTAGGGGTATCCTATGTGTGTGACCCTACAGGTTCCAATTTATGTTGGTAGTGAATGTTCATAACAACTTATGACATCACAAGCAATGAGTGGAATCTAGTAACTCATCATTGCTACCCAAGTAACTCAGAAAGTTGGAGAACAACTTCAAGCTAAAATATGTGATTAGTGTTACAGTGATCGTATAGTTCCTTTGTCACTAACATCTGAATTGAACTTGAGGCATGGAACGCCATCCTCTTCAACATTCAATCCATGTTCCTTGACGTAGAGCAGACTGTTTGAGATGCATGTGAATTCACATATCATATATTAAATCACATGAGTATGGCCATACAATTCTCAGTGTCGCTTATCAAGGGGTCCTAGATATCATACTCCTTGTAGCAGGGATAAATCCCATATCTATCACTCACAGTCAAGTCCCTATTATTGACCTAGAGGTTATACATTGTCCATATTTTGATAATGACTTAACCATTCCATTCATATGT
The DNA here is from genome assembly GCA_963693085.1 of Alisma plantago-aquatica. NCBI lineage: Eukaryota > Viridiplantae > Streptophyta > Magnoliopsida > Alismatales > Alismataceae > Alisma > Alisma plantago-aquatica. Next base: position 1,383,081,978 of record OY856410.1, on the reverse strand, counting down.
ATCTAATATGTGTATTCAAGATTGATCTCAGGTTTTAGGTACATGAAAAGGACCAATTTACACAAGCCCTAGCTTGTCAAAATTCAAGTCAAATGCAATACAAGTGTGCTAATAAGGAAATCACTTCAAATGACCTTAGAAGATTTTTATTATCACTTGTATTGATGATATGACTTGTAACTAAGATGAGAAAAATATGTGGGACACTTAATACCAAGTTTTAATCACTTATTTGCCAAATTAGAAAATTGATCACAGGCTGTTGATCGGTCGAGTTACAATCTCGACCAATCCCATGGATTGATTTTCTGAAAGTAGCGATCAGTCGAGTTGTACATTCAGAGAACTCGACCGAACGACCTTCTGACCAAATGCAATTTTGCCTGATCAGTCAAGTTTCCCAGAACAAACTCGACTGATAGTTTAAAAATTGGGTTTGTCTTTTAGTTGATTGACCGAGTTACCTTTATTGAAACTCGACCAAATGCACTGTACGGAAAATGAAGAAAAAGTGATTATAACCACTGGTGACTTGTTTGGATGAAAATAGATATGTTGCCTTGTGTAAAAACAACTATATTTTGACCCCAAGTGTTCCCCGACTAAAGGGAGCACCCCCAGCTATAAATAGGACCCCTTGGAGTTCATTCCAAGTTTGCTCATTCACTACATTCAAGGTACTTGCTATAGTTGAGTGTGCTACTACTCCTTGAGCCCCTTTCTCTATCTAGTTTACACTTCATTTTGTGGTATGTGAGTGAGTTAGGCTTATTGTAAGAGAGCTCCACCTTTGTACATGTAAAGCTCTCAAATCTTCCACTACTTCCATATCCCCTTCTCTCATGAAGAAAAGTTGAAGAAAGCTCCATCGAGTGAAGGAGTTGTAGTTGGTCCTCTTCAAGATTGTTGAAGAGGTGGTGATCTTCTCCAAGTGAAGGAGAAGGCAAAGGTTGAAGATCCAAGAGGAGAAGAAAAGTCCTTCAAGGCATAAGACTTGAGCTTGAGTGGGTAAGACCTAGGTGAAGGTTGAAGACTCAAGCTAAGTGGGTAAGTTCCTTGGTAAGGTGGAGATCTCCTTGTGATTGGATGGGTAAGTCCTTTGGTGGTCTTTTGCTATAAATCTCTTTAGTGATATAATAGAGAAAAGCACTTGCAAAATCCTAGAGGCTGGCCTCTCTAGGTAGTGGATTGGCTCATTTCTAGTTTGAAGTGTGGAATCACTCTACATCCCTTTATCAAGTGCTTGCTATCAATCTCTCTCATCCTTGCTATGCTTGTTTAGATAGGACTTCAAATTTCTATTTATTTATTGCTCCAAATTGATATAATTTGAAGGTCTAATATATTTTGTGAGAATTTGTGTAGCTCTATTCACCCCCCCCCCACACTCTAGAGCCCTTAGATCCAACAAGTGGTATCTGAGCTAAGGATTTTCTCCAACAATATCCCATGAGACTAGAAGATGGGAGACAACCTACTTGGTTCACTCAACATAGAGGGAGGCTTCTCCATGCGTCCTCCAATCTTTGACGGCACCAACTTCCTCTATTGGAAGAGACGGATGTAGTTCTACATTTAAGGGATGAACTTTGATATGTGGAAGGTGATGGTCACACCTTACAAGAAGCCAACTGGAGCTGTTGCAACATGGAGTGAAGCTACTCTCAAGGAGGATCAACTCAATGCAAAGGCCATTAGCATCCTCTACACAGCCCTCGGTCCGACAGAGTTCAACCGGATCTCATCATGGGACACCGCCTATGATATTTGGGATAAGTTGTGCATCACATATGAAGGCATAAAGCAAGTCAAGGAGGTAAAGATCTACATGTTGAACAGCCTCCTAGAGAACTTCAAGATGGGAAAGAAAGAAGGCATTGTAGAGATATATTCAAGGCTCAATGTCATCATCAACGGGTTGGCTGCATTGGGCAACACTTTGGATAGAGGCATCATCAACTCAAAGATCTTGAGAACTGTTCCAAAGAAATGGGAGTCAAAGGTCACCTCCATTGAAGTAGGTCACCTCCATTGAAGAAGTGGGGAGCCTTGGTGACATCCCAACTGAATAACTCATTGGCAATCTTCAAGCCCATGAGCCTAGACTTGACAAGAAAGAAGAAGAAGCTAAGTAAGAAGAGAAGGAGGCCAAGAAGATCAAAGATAGTACTTCCAAAGCACAAGTGGAGGTTTTCATCCTTCAAAAACAACTTGTTTGCCGGACTTTTCCCTCCTCCTATAGTGAAGATGAAGGCCCTAGTGAGCATGAAGCCAACTACACCAAGGGCAAACACTTCAAGGGAAAGCAAGCCTCCTCCTCTACTCTGAGATGCTACAAGTGTGGTCAAAAGGGGTACTATAAGAGTGAATGCCCAAAGTCAAGAAAGTCCCATCATAAGAGAAGATCAAGGAAATAAGAGGATTACAAGAAGGAGAGCGAGCACAAGAGGAAGGACAAGAAGGAGAATAGACACAAGAATGTAGCTCATGCGGCTTGGGAAGCTTCATCTTCAAGCAGCTCTAGCTCCAAAGAAGATGGAAGGTGCCACCTTGCTCTCATGGCCTCTACAAGTGAAGACATTGGTGAGGTAAGTTTGCATGAATTTCCTAAAGAAGCTATTATTGACATGCTTATTACTACCCATTATTCTTTTGCTAAATGTAAATCTAAGAGAAAACGGTTAGGAAAAATTATTGATGATCTTTATGTTAATCTTGAGATTTTGGAATTGAATGAGAAAACCAACCTTGAGAGTATTGATAATTTGCAAGGGCAATACCTTGGTCTTGAACTCCACTACAATGGGGTTGAAGTTGAGAATAGTATCTACCTTAAGAACATTGAGAATCTTAAGGAAGAGAATCAAAATTGCCTAAAAGAACTTGAATTGCTTAAAATTGTAAATGTTGAATTTAAGTTTCTTATTGATGCTCGTAGAGAAGAGAGAGATGTCTATCTCAAAGAGATTCAAATGTTAAAATTTGAATATTCTAGGTTACTTAGTCAAGTAAATGATCTATCCTCTAGACCCTTATTGCCTAGTATTAATGTTGCTTCTATCTCTCTAGAAAAGGATTCGTATCTTACTAAAGCTTTATGTCTTGAGGTTGATCTTGTGTATGATTGGGATGACATATCTAGTTTATCTTCTACTATTATTTCTTTGAATGATGATAACCATAGATTGAGAGCATCCCTATAGAAATTCCTCAAAGGGAAGAACTCCCTAAATGAAATCTTTGACCATTCTACTAAACAAAGTGGTACTAGTAGTTTGGGATTTGCAGGGGGGCCTTAAAGGGAAAGAGTAAGGCCAAAGGTAAGAAAAAGAGCAAGGAGATCTCTTTAAAGGGAAAGATTAAGGCCAAAGATAAGAAAAGGAGCAAGGAGATCTCTTTCTTTGTAGGAATATCTTTAGACACTAAGAATCATATGGTTTGTTCTCATTACAAATGTGATGATCAGTATTCCACTTATTATCCTTACAAGCCTAAGGAGACCAACTCAAAGATGAAATGGGTCCCCAAGCTAACTCCAGATCCCAAAGTTTGAGTTGGGAATTGACATTCTCCTTTCTTGTAGGGAAAAGATGGATGGATTGTTGATAGTGGCTGCACAAAGCACATGACCGGTGACATAAGCCATTTCAACAATCTCACAAAGAAGAAAGGAGGATCTGTCACCTTTGGGGACAACAAGAAAGGTAAAGTCAATGGTGACGGTGATGTAGGTGAATCCTTATGCATTGATAATGTTCTTTTGTGGATGGCATACATCACAATTTAATAAGTGTTAGTCAAATTTGTGATAATGGTTACCTTGTGCTATTTACTTCCTTTGAATGCTTGATTCTAGATTCCCTCACCTACCAAGTAATTTATAAGGGAACTAGAAGTGGTAATCTTTATATTATTATTCTTAACTCTATTAAGCATGTGGTTGGTAGATGCCTTGTAGCCAACTTGAATGATATTTCTCTTTGGCACCATCGGCTTGGTCATGTAAATATGCATCAATTAAAGAAGTTGAGCAAAAAGGACTTAGTCAAGGGACTTCCTAAATTAGATTTTGAAAAGGATGAAGAATGCCAACCTTGTACACAAGGAAAGCAAACCAAGTCCTCCTTCAAATCCAAAGGAGTCCTTAGCACTAAGAGATCTCTTGAGCTTCTTCATATTGATCTATTTGGACCAATGAGAACGCAATCGCTTTGTGGTTCCAAGTATTACCTTGTTATTGTTGATGATTTCTATAGATATATTTGGACCTTCTTTCTCATTTCAAAGAGTGATATGCTTGATGTTTTCACAAGTTTTTGCAAACAAATTGAGAATGAAGCTTCTTGCTAGATTGTTTCTATCCATAATGACCATGGGGGAGAATTTGAAAATGAGCTTTTTGAGCATTTCTATCAAGAATCGGGTTATGCACATAACTTTTCTTCACCTTGAACACCTCAACAAAATGGGGTTGTAGAGATGAAGAATTGGTTTCTACAGAAGATGGCTAGGGCCATGCTTCTTGAGTATGACACTCCCAAGAAGTTTTGGACTGAAGCTGTCAGTACCTCTTATTTTATGCAAAACTACATTTTCATTCATCCTTCGCTTAAGAAAACCCCCTATGAGCTATGGCATGGTAGGTGTGACATCCCGCTATCACACAGACAATGAAATTCCACGCAAAAATGTGTGGAACCGTCATAAACATCATATTACAAAAAACATGGGTTAATTAAAACCGATTGTGGAAAGCAAATAAGAAAGGAACGATTACAACTAGATCCACATCTTGCAAAGAAACATGTTATATAAATATACATAAACTTGTTACATGTCCACATCTCATAGGATCTAGCTTTCCCATAAGCACAAGAGTTCATCACTTGTTTATGTACATAACAGACCTAGCTAGGTCAACAGTAGGATAAGATAGCCATATCAACTATACATCGTGAAACATCATCAAAACACCTCCAAGGACCTGAGAGTATAGGGATGACTCTAGGACTCTACTACAAAACACCCAACAACAACAGCAACATATCCAACCTTGTTTTCTACTGGTCTTCTTGCTACTCATTTTGCGATCTCACAACCACCACTGTGTCTAGCACGATCACCTAAAAAGTTTTTAAACCAACGGGGTAAGACACACAGTCCCAGCAAGAAACATAACCCCCACTGAAACTATAAAACCTCAAAGGAGAGCTATAATAGATAAAACAGGTGACTGATATAAGCAGATCGTATATGAGCAACATACTGAGCAGAACTAACTTATTATAACAACTTACCAAGATATACAGGAGGTATATAACCAGATATTTCTTATGGAACATGATTGACAAGACAAGTTATATAAGAACTCATCACAAGATATGAGGAACGTGTAATTAATTGTAAGATATAACTAGGGCAACCATACAAGCAAGGCCTCAATCAATATTTTGTGTTTTTCCCTAAGCAATATATACTATACGGTTGGATTACAATTTATTATGCCCTGAGGAAGTGAGTCGTACCGCTCAAATCCAACCTTCAACTGCGAAGCCCAAAACCGGTGCCATACAAAGTCAATGGAAGAGCCAGACTCCATGACCTCACCTCCTCGTGGTCAGTGCACGATATCCAAAGCAGGACCGCAATATCTTTCTTAAGTGGCCCCAGCCACACAGGGTCATGCTACCCTCTGCCTAGCCCACCTTGGTATAGGTATCGGTGCTAGAAAACTGAGCCACGGGCATGTCCACCGTGCTCCATCATCAGTGAGCCATGGGCCTATTCACCATGCTCTATCACATATCCTGAGTCGTGGGCTTGTTCACCATGCTCTAACCACACTGAGCCACGGGCCTAAAACCGTGCTCTAAACATGCACTACTACTTAGGGTGTAGGCGCACCCCGCATATTCAACAATATGCATTCTAGGTTAACCCTTAGGAGAACTTGTTTCACCATCACCAAACTCCTGACGATGATGGATCTATGGCCAGGGCAAACTATATGAAAATTTCCTTTGTAATTAATTATTGCATTTTAAGTGGATTGCAAGATTCAACCAAGTTATGTAACATGTAAACTATAACACAAGTAAGCAACATAGATCTCATTATCATGTGTCAAACTATCAATGCTAATCTCAAAGCCATCAAAATCATCATGATTCATCACAAGGATCCAGTAGGTGGTGAAGTGTGGCCTGCCTAACCGATATAGTGCTAGGCATCACACTCTTTGAGAGACGTTGTTCCTTTAGTAAGGGTTGTGGTATACCTTTGGTGAGGGTTGTTGTAACATCCCAGGATTTGAGGCCTCGGATAACATGATCTTAAAAGGAATGATTGGACTACCCATATCACCAAGGTGCACCTCCTTTTCAGGGAGCCCATCTCTAAAGAACTCCATAGTTAAGCGTGCTCATCTTGGAGTAGTACTAGGATGGGTGATCAGTCGGGAAGTTGACCCTGGCTTGCGCGTGAGTGGACAAAAGCGTGCAGTTAAGGCTAGTGGTGGTCTGTGGGGCCAGTCGTCATTCCTGAAACTCTACTAGAGCCTAGGGCAGTGGGCCCGGGCGTTACAAATGGTATCAGAGCCATAACCCCTCCAGTAGGTGGGGCCCACATGGGCATGTGGCATGCCAGTCTTGAGCCGTGCGGTCCAGACAAGTTGGAAAGGGCTATCCGTAGAGACGAGATGGAGCCGCCCTTGCGCTGGTAGCCGTGGATGGGAGTTGGGTGTCCATGGGCCATTGTGGGTCTGCACTAAAATGGGGTTAGATTATGAGGCCATATAGTTGAGCCTTGACGAGGACGTCAAGAGTCTAAGTGGGGGAGATTGTAACATCCCAGGATTTGAGGCCTCGGATAACATGATCTTAAAAGGAATGATTGGACTACCCATATCACCAAGGTGCACCTCCTTTTCAGGGAGCCCATCTCTAAAGAACTCCATAGTTAAGCGTGCTCAGCTTGGAGTAGTACTAGGATGGGTGACCAGTCGGGAAGTTGATCCTGGCTTGCGCGTGAGTGGACAAAAGCGTGCAGTTAAGGCTAATGGTGGTCTGTGGGGCCAGTCGTCATTCCTGAAACTCTACTAGAGCCTAGGGCAGTGGGCCCGGGCGTTACAAAATTATTTAAATGGATTTATTATGCATACATCCTTCCATCACAATGTTTTTAATAATTCGAGGGATGTATTGTATTTTCCGTTAAATTTAAGTAAGGGGGTGATCTCGCCTCCTTACAGCATGGTATCAGAGCCATAACCCCTCCAGTAGGTGGGGCCCACATGGGCATGTGGCATGCCAGTCTTGAGCCGTGCGGTCCAGGCAAGTTGGAAAGGGCTATCCGTAGAGACGAGATGGAGCCGCCCTTGCGCTGGTAGCCGTGGATGGGAGTTGGGTGTCCATGGGCCATTGTGGGTCTGCACTGAAATGGGGTTAGATTATGAGGCCATATATTTGAGCCTTGACGAGGACGTCAAGAGTCTAAGTGGGGGAGATTGTAACATCCCAGGATTTGAGGCCTCGGATAACATGATCTTAAAAGGAATGATTGGACTACCCATATCACCAAGGTGCACCTCCTTTTCAGGGAGCCCATCTCTAAAGAACTTAATAGTTAAGCGTGCTCAGCTTGGAGTAGTACTAGGATGGGTGACCAGTCGGGAAGTTGATCCTGGCTTGCGCGTGAGTGGACAAAAGCGTGCAGTTAAGGCTAGTGGTGGTCTGTGAGGCCAGTCGTCATTCCTGAAACTCTACTAGAGCCTAGGGCAGTGGGCCATGATCTTAAGAGGAATGATTGGACTACCCATATCACCAAGGTGCACCTCCTTTTCCGGGAGCCCATCTCTAAAGAACTCCATAGTTAAGTGTGCTCAGCTTGGAGTAGTACTAGGATGGGTGACCAGTCGGGAAGTTGATCCTGGCTTGCGCGTTAGTGTGGACAAAGTGTGCAGTTAAGGCTAGTGGTGGTCTGTGGGGCCAGTCGTCATTCCTGAAACTCTACTAGAGCCTAGGGCAGTGGGCCCGGGCATTACAAATGGTATCAGAGCCATAACCCCTCCAGTAGGTGGGGCCCACATGGGCATGTGGCATGCCAGTCTTGAGCCGTGCGGTCCAGGCAAGTTGGAAAGGGCTATCCGTAGAGACGAGATGGAGCCGCCCTTGCGCTGGTAGCCGTGGATGGGAGTTGGGTGTCCATGGGCCATTGTGGGTCTGCACTGAAATGGGGTTAGATTATGAGGCCATATAGTTGAGCCTTGACGAGGACGTCAAGAGTCTAAGTGGGGGAGATTGTAACATCCCAGGATTTGAGGCCTCGGATAACATGATTTTAAAAGGAATGATTGGACTACCCATATCACCAAGGTGCACCTCCTTTTCAGGGAGCCCATCTCTAAAGAACTTCATAGTTAAGCGTGCTCAGCTTGGAGTAGTACTAGGATGGGTGACCAGTCGGGAAGTTGATCCTGGCTTGCGCGTGAGTGGACAAAAGCGTGCAGTTAAGGCTAGTGGTGGTCTGTGGGGCCAGTCGTCATTCCTGAAACTCTACTAGAGCCTAGGGCAGTGGGCTCGGGCGTTACAGTTGTCCCTTACCCGATACACCTATAGTGAGGGTTGTATCTTGTGTTCGATTGGTAATCCTAATGCTTGTTATGCGTTAGTATATGCGGCTGTTATGCTTGACATATATATATATATATATATATATATATATATATATATATATATATATATATATATATATATATATATTCTATGCTTTGATACACTCATCTATGTTGCATGATTGACTCTCATAGTAAAGTAGAAAGCCCAACAACAAGCCTAACCTTCACAAGCTTAAATGGGGCCCAAGAACAACTTAAGCAAGGCACCCAACTCATCCTCTCAACCCTAGAGGATGCAAGGAGATAGAAAGACATCTCTCAAGGTGGCAATCTTACACACAAACCCTAAAACTTGGGTAAATTGCAAGTTGCACCTCAACCTCCCAACAAAGCACAAACAAAACCCTAATCACAACTCAGGTGATTAGCAAACATCTAAGCACAAGGTTTGGGTAAAGAAAATAGGGTAAGCCCAAAACGGAGGTCAGGGTCCTTACAATAGGAAGCCTTCTATCGAGTATTTCCACATTTTCATATGTCCTTGTTTTGTTTTGAATGTGAAAGATTCTCTTGACAAGTTTGATCTGAAATCATACAAGGCTTTCTTTATTGGCTATAGCACTACTAGCAAGGCTTATAGAGTTTTTGATGTTGATCTTGCTAAGGTAGAAGAATATATTAGTGTAAATTTTATTGAGACTAACCCCTCTATTCCCAAAGACATTGTTTCAAATGCACCTATTGCTTTCATGGACCTGATGAACAGAGTGTTCCGTCCATTTCTAGATCAGTTTGTTGTAGTATTTATAGATGACATCTTGATCTACAGTCGGGACAGGCTAGAGCATGAGAGACATCTTCGTCTAGCGTTGACTCTTCTTCGCCAACATCAGTTGTATGCCAAGTTTAGTAAGTGTGAGTTCTGGTTGGAGGAAGTGACTTTCTTGGGTCATGTGATATCTGCTGAAGGAGTCAAAGTAGATCTGAAGAAGGTGGAATCCGTTGTGGATTGGGGACAACCGAAGACGTCGACAGAAGTTCGTAGTTTCCTTGGTTTAGCAGGATACTACCGGAGGTTTATCAAAGACTTCAGTGTGATTGCGTTGCCAATGACGAAGTTGACTAGAAAGGATGCACCTTTTGTTTGGGATGATCGATGTCAGCAAGCTTTCCAGAGTTTGAAGGAAAAGATGACAAGTGCTCTAGTGTTAATCCTGCCAGAGCCTGGGAAAGGCTATGTTGTTTTCTGTGATGCTTCCAAGAAAGGTTTAGGTTGTGTGTTGATGCAGGAAGATCATGTGGTTTCTTTTGCCTCGCGACAGCTCAAGAAACATGAGGAGAACTATCCTACTCATGACTTGGAGCTGGCGGTAGTGGTTCATGTGTTAAATATTTGGAGACACTATCTCTATGGGGAAGTGTGTCAGATCTTTACAGATCATAAGAACCTAAAGTACATCTTTACGCAGCAAGAGTTAAACATGCGACAGCGGCGATGGATGGAGTTGATCAATGATTACGACTGCACTATCGAGTATCATCCTGGTAAGGCGAATGTTGTAGATGATGCGCTTAGTCAAAAGTCTTCTTTTTCTTCCAAGAACGCATAGTTGAGTTCCTTGGTATGCCATAAATGAGATATGCTTGTCTCTTTGCGGAAGATGAATGTGCAGATGGAGGTTTCCTCGCTTGCTGGACTCTTAGCACAGATGCAAGTCAAGCCTATGGTGAGATAGCAGATCAAAGATGCTCAACAGACAAATGATGCAGTACAGTTGATCAGGTCAGAGTTCGGTAGTGAAAAGCAGGATGGGTTCCATGAATCCGAGGATGGGCTAGTTTGCTATCGTGATAGGATGGTGGTTCCAGATGCTGATGATCTAAGGAAGTTAGTGCTCGAGGAAGCACACATGTCGATGTATGCTATGCATCCAGGTGTCACCAAGATGTATCATAGTCTGAAAGACTTGTACTAGTGGCCCGGCTTGAAGAAAGATGTAGATGAGTTTGTGGCAAGATGTGTGGTTTGTCAGCAAGTGAAGGATGAGCATCAGAAGCTGGCAGGTACGTTGCAGCCCTTGCCGATACCGCAGTGGAAATGGGATCATATAACCATGGACTTCGTAGTTGGTCTACCCCGGACAACTAGGAATCATGATTCCATTTGGGTGATAGTGGACAGATTGACGAAGTCTGCCCATTTCCTACCAGTGAAGATGACGTATATAGCCAAGAAACTCGCTCGCGTATATGTGGATGAGATAGTACGTTTGCACGGTGTGCCAGCAACGATAGTATCTGACAGAGGTCCTCAGTTTACGAGTCGTTTATGGGAACAGTTGCACAAAGCATTGGGAACGCAGTTGAGGTTCATTACTGCTTTTCACCCACAGTCAGATGGACAGTCTGAAAGGACTATTCAGACTTTGGAAGATCTTTTTCGAGCTTGTGTTTTGCAGTTTCTAGGCAACTGGGATGTACATCTTAGTTTGATAGAGTTTGCCTACAACAACAGTTATCAGCGGAGCATTGACATGGCTCCTTATGAGGCTTTGTATGGAAGGAAGTGTAGATCTCCCTTGTGTTGGTATGAGTCTGGTGAGTATCAGCTTTTGGGTCCTGAGTTAGTACAGTAGATAATAGAAAAGATCAAAGTGATACAACAATAGTTGAAAGTGGCACATGACAGGCAGAAGTCTTATGCAGACAATCGTCGATGACCTTTGGAATTCCAGGTAGGAGACAAAGTGTATCTTAAAGTCTCACCATGGAAAGGTGTGCTAAGGTTTGGTCGGAAGGGTAAGTTAGCACCCAGGTATATGGGGCCTTGTTCAGTCATAGCATGTGTTGGCAAAGTAGCTTACGAGTTAGAGTTGCCTCCAGAGTTGCACAGGTTACATCTAGTGTTCCATGTTAGTATGCTGAAGAAAAGTCATCCAGATTCGGGAATAGTGATACAGCCAGTTGAGGTTGAGCTTGATGAAGATGTGACCTACGAGGAAGGTCCTGTGTCAATCCTTGACAGAAGGGTCAAGAAGTTGAAGAGGAAGGACATGGTTCTTGTGAAGGTTCTTTGGCATCATCGTGGCATTGAGGAAGCCACGTGGGAGCTTGAGGAAGAGATGAGGAGGAAGTATCCTTCACTTTTATCTTTGGATTTTGGGGACGAAATCCCATGAAGGGGGTTAGCTTGTAAGGGCCCTGACCTTCGTTTAGGGTTTACCCTGTTTGTTTTGCTTAACCTTGATGCTTGGTGCTTTCTAATCACCTTTAGAGGTGATTAGGGTTTGGTTTTGCTTTGTTGAGAGTTGGAGGGGCTACTTGCAAATAACCCAAGTCTATGGTTTTGTGGACAAGTTTGCCACCTTGGGAGGTGTTCCTCTCTCTCTCTTTGCTTCCTCTAGTGTTGAGAGGAAGGCTTGGACTCGTTGTTTGAGTTCTTCTGGGCCTTGGTTGAGCTTGTTGGGCCTTGAGGTGCCTTGTTTTGGCTTGGTTGAGCCTTGTATTGGCCAAGGGATGAGTGTATCGCCCAAGATAGGGAGTGTATCAGCCAACATGTGTGTGTTTCGCCCATGGTGCAAGTTGTTGTGTCGCCCATGATGTTTGACCTAGCTTTGACCTCGTTTGTGTCACCACTAGTGGACACTTGGTGCATGATGCTTTCATGTGGCAATGACCTTGGACATGTGTTTAGGGTTTTCTAGAGTGGTGGCATGTGCTCTAGGACAAGTGTCCTTTGGTGGACGACACCTTGCCTTGCTCTACCTTGTTTTCTCCTCCCTTTCCTCCTATTTATGCGGTTCCTTTCCTTGCTTTGAGTCCCTTTGGTCCTTTAGCTTCTTCTCCATCTTGTTGTGCATGACACAACTCTCTCTCCTTGCTTGTGGTGGCCGATGTCCCCTTGAAGGAGCAAGTGGTGGCCGATATCCCTTGGAGCTACTTAAGGCGGGTTGCATAACTTCTAACCCTAACTACACCATCTCCTTTTCTATGATCTTGCTTATATGTTGTTGTTAGTTTTACATCTTGCTTTAGTATCCTTGTTGGCCGATCCTCCTTATGGTTTAGAGTTTCTTGGTGATCTTGTGTTCTTGACCCTCTAGGGTTTTGAGTACCTTGTGCTTGAGTAAGATGATGACCATGGGTGTGTGTTGGGCGATAGGTTGTGTGTTGGACGATATACCCTCTTTGCTCTTGTGACGGGCGTCACAACCTTTTACTTGCCTTGTGACGGCCGTTAGACCTTGATCAGTTAGTTTCTCTATAGATGAATGTGTTACCTTCCTTTGAACGATACTTTTGTGGTTTGATCTTGGCTGATAGCTGCTCTGTGACGAGCGTTGCTAAGTGATCTGTGACGGACGTTGCTGAGTGATCTGTGATGGGCGTCACCTTGACCTGTGTCGGCTGACACCCTATGCTGTGATGGGTTTCACGCTGCCTTTGTATCGGCCGATAACACCAAGTGGTGATGGGCGTTGCCCGATATGCTGAAGTACCTGACACCCCCCTGACGCGCGTTGCACATTGCACGCTTGGTTGCCTTAGTGGCAACACAGCGTTGCGGGCTGTTGTGTGTTGATCTTGGGTGAGGGCAGGTTGCCCGATATAGCCTTTTTGTGAGGGTTCCTTGTATCATGAAAACAGCCTTATGGTTATGTTTGAATTAAAATGATGGTAACTCCTTATATATATAAGTGCTCGTTATGATTAAGGTGGTTCATCTATTTTAGCCTGGATATACATATGAAAGTGATTATATGTTAATGCTAAGGAAAGTAATGGTAAGTGGTTTACTTAATGTATGGTAATGGTAATGGTAATGGTAGTGGTAATGATAACGCTTGTCTCTTATATTCAACATGACTATATGCATGAAGTGATCACCTTGATTATTTGTATAATACTGAAATAAGGATAAGCATAGATATGGTTGCTTAATGATGTGCTTTACACACATGATCATCAGTTGATGTATAATTGATAAGTATAGAATCTTGAATGTCATCTCATGATGGTAAGCATAGTCCTTATGTTGAAACTATGATTATTGTATACCATGACCATGCAGGTGATGTTTAGCCATGAAAAAGCTATGAGAGATATGTGATGAGTAACATCACTTTGATAATTACTTTTGTTGATGAGATTGCATATATGATGTGTTTGTCCCATGATGATGATGTAAGCCTTGAGAGGCAGTGGCAATACATGATGAGGGATTGAGATCCCATAGTATGTGATGATACTTGAGATGGATATGGATGATTGGAAAGAGGCCAAGTGATAACATGTGATGTTGGATCCTTGAAATGGATCATGTTGATGTGATTACAATAAAAGCATAATGTTGAGTTTTATATTGTTTACTTCCTGTTATATCTTGCATGTTACACAACTTGGTTGAATCTTGCAATCCATCTAAAAGATACTAAATAATTACAGTGGAATATATCATGTAGTTTGCCCTGGCCATAGATCCATCATCGTCAGGAGCTGGTGATGGTGAAACAGGTTCTCCTACGGGTTAACCCGGAGCACATATTTTTGAATATGTGAGGTTTCTCCTAGCCTCAAATAGAGAGGAAAATGAGTGCAACTACGATTGCAGACTCGGGATATGTGATGAGCATGGTGAACAGGCCCATGGCTCCGGATATGTGATATGAAGAGCATGAATGCATTCATGGCTCAGAGCATGGTGATCAGGCCCGTGGCTTAGATATACTAGCACTGTGACCTGTACCGAGGCGGGCTAGAGGAAGGGTAGCATGAGGATCTAACCCTGTGGTTGAGGTCACTTGAGCATGAGACTGCGGTCCTGCTTTGGTTATCGTGTACTGACCACGAGGGGGAAGGTTGTGGAGTCCGGCTCTTCCATTAACCTTGTATGGCACCGGCTATGGGCTTCGTAGCCGAAGGTTGGATTTGAACGGTACGGTTCACTTCCTCAGGGCATAATAATATGTAATCAAGTTGTATAGTATTTATTGTTTAAGGCAAAATACGGAACATTAGTTGAGGCCTTGCTTGTGTAGTTAATCTTGTTATATCTTGTAGATACTCATATGTTCCTCATGTTACATAGCAATATATCTTATCTTGTTAATCATGTTGCATAGAGAAGAATTGGTTATATGCCTTCTGTACAGCTGGTAAGCTTGTCGGTAAGAATAGCTTTGCTTTACATAACTGCTCTTGTTATACCTGTGATCAGTTATCTGTTGTTATAGCTTTATCTTTCTGAGGTTCTGTAGTTGCGGCGGGGAGTTATGTTTCTCGCTGGGACTGTGTGTCTCACCCCGCTGGTTTACAACTTTTTTTAGGTGGTCGAGCTAGACGTGGTGGTGGTCGCGGAGTTGTGGCCGAGCAGCTAGACGGGCAGTAGAAGGCAATCGATGGATATGCTGCTATTTTGGATGTTTTGTAGTAGAGTCTAGAGTCATCCCTGTACTCTCAGGTCCTTGGCGGTGTTTTGACGATGTTTCACGATGTATGATCGTTGATGTTTAGTATATCGTGTTGTTGGTTGGATGTTGGCCTTTATGTATATGAATAGGTGGTGAACTCATGTGATGGATAGACAGTCGTTCCTCTAAGCTGTGGACACATATCAGATCTTGTATATGTATATATATAACATGTTTCCTTGCAGGATGGGGACTGGAATGTAATAGTTTCTCATTTTATCAGCCTTCCTCAATCGGTTTTAATTAACCTGTGTTTTTGGTAATCTGTGGTTATGGTGAATTCCGCACATTTTCGCGTAACACCTCGATGTTTGTGTGATAGTGGGATGTGTTGCCACAAAAGATGTCAAGGAAGCTCTTGGGGATGAAGAATGGATCCTAGCTATGCAAGAGGAGCTGGAACAATTTGAGAAGAACAAAGTTTGGACCCTTGTGCCAAAACCAAGTGATAGAAAGATCATTGGCACCAAATGGGTCTACCGCAACAAGCTAGATGAAAGCGGCAAAGTGGTAAGGAACGAAGCAAGGTTTGTGGCTCAAGGCTACAATCAACAAGAAGGTATTGACTTTGATGAAACATATGTACCTGTAGCAAGACTTGAGTCCATTCGTATGTTGCTTTCTTTTTCTAGTCATAAAAACTTTCTTTTGTATCAAATGGATGTTAAAAGTGTGTTTTTGAATGGTACAATTGAGGGGGAAGTGTATGTTTCACAACCTCCAGGCTTTTAACAGGATAGTCTACCTAACCATGTTTATTTGTTGCAAAAAGCTCTCCATGGACTCAAACAAGTACCAAGGGCTTGGTATGAGAAATTAAAGAACTTTTTGTTAGATCATGGTTATATCATGGGCAAAGTGGATTCTACATTATTTCTAAAACACACTTCTAACAATTTTCTTATCATTCAAATATATGTTGATGATATCATTTTTAGTGGAACTAACCTTGGTCTTTGAAAAGAATGTAGTGATCTTATGCATAGTGAATTTGAGATGAGTATGATGGGTGAACTCACTTTCTTCCTCAACTTTCAAATCAAGCAAACAAAGAATGGGAACTTCATCAACTAAGGCAAGTATACAAGTAAACTACTTAAGCACTTTGGGATGGAGAACACCGAGCCGATGGACACACCCATGTCAAACACTGCCAAACTTGATAAAGATGAAGAAGGTGATAAGGTCACTTAACTGCCTCTAGACCTAACATAATGTTTAGTGTTGGATTGTGTGCTAGATTTCAATCAAATCCTAAGAAATCTCATCTTATAGTTGTTAAGAGGATTCTAAGGTGCTTAGCCAAAAATCAAATTTTGGACGATGGTATCCCAAGTCAAGGGACTTTACTCTTACTGCCTATAGTGATGTCGATTATGCAGGCTGCTTGATTGATAGAAAGTGCACAAGTGGCCCTTATTTCCTCCTAGGACCATGCTTGGTGTCTTGGTTCTCTAAGAAACAAAGCACCGTGGCATTATCAACCACCGAGGCTAAGTACACTATAGCCGGGAGTTGTTGTGCCCAGGTCCTATTGATGAAGCAAATGCTCCAAGACTTTAACATTCATTTTGATGCTTCTCCTATCTATTATGATAATACTAGTGAAATTAATGTGTCTTACAATCCTATATTGCATAGTAGAGCTAAACATCTAGAGGTTCACTATCACTTCCTTCATGATCACATTGCCAAGAAGGATATTTATATCACGCATGTGGACATGGAAAATCATTTGGCAGACATTTTCACTAAACCTCTAGCTAGAGAGTAATTTAACTTTATTAGATCAAAATTGCTTATAACTACTTTGAATAAATCTAATATGCCTTCTAGCTAGTAGTCATCTATTCTATATGTTTTGCATCTAACGTGATCATTGTTGCATGAGAATATGCTTAAAATCATTTTTTCATGTTCATTTTACCTTATTTTTCTCTTGTTTGTGGGTATTTTTTACAAATGCATGCTTTATCGCAAAATAATACCCAATGATGAGTGATATGTGCCTAAGTATGTTCTGTATACATAATGGACTTGAAAAATAAATTTAATTAGCACTCAAATGGCTAGAAATTAAGTTTGATAATTTTAGGTCAGGTTGAACATCGGTCGAGTTTCCCCATGACAAACTCGACTGATCCATAGCCGAGAGCTTTTTAAAAAAAAGGCCAATCGGTAGAGTTTCCACTTCACAGAACTCGACTGGTCTCCGGGCTGAAGCTAACTTAAGTTGGGTTCGGTTGATTATGCTCCCTCTCAACTAGAGAAAATTCGACCGATTCTACTCCCTCTAGCCCTAAGCTCTCCACCCTCGACCTTCCCTTCCCTCACCTAGCCCTAATCTGACTTAGGGAGACCTTCCTAGACCTTCCCCTAGCTTAACTTGTATGTGTGTGAACACTTTTGGTGGTGTGTTTGGTGTTTTTGATCTCTTCTTCTTCTCCATTTTGCCTCCATGGCTTCAAATAGAAGAAAGAGAGTTGTCCCTAGCAATGCACCATCCTCCTCCTCATCTTCCCACTTGATTCCTTTCGATGAGACCCTTTTTGTCTCAAATGAGGTTGTAAATCGGTATAAGGATATTCTTCCACAGAGTCCTTTTCCTTTAGAGCCCTTTCTGAGCCTAGCCCTAGGCATAAAGCTATCATCGATCAAGTGGCTAAGTTGTTATATGTTCATCACCTATCTACCATGGGTGTCAAGCGTGAGTGCTTTCACAATTCCATGTCTATAACGAAATCCGTTCACAAATTCTATGTAAATTTGCATTGGAATTATGACACTCTTGTACCTCCTCCCAATACTCAAGTTATCCTTACTTCTATGATAGCCGGGAAGAAATTCCAAATCTCGGAGGATATCTTGAATATCTTCTTTTTAGGAGTCGATGAGAATGATACTTGGTGTAAGGATTATGGTGAGTACTTTGACCTGCTTCACCCCTAAGGTTTCTACAAGCAATATGATATCACACTTCCTAACATCCATCGTTACTTGAAAAAAGCTAAGGTTGCCTATAAGAAGAAGAGCACCCTACCCTCCTCCTTAGATCTCAAGAAGTGTATATTAGCCCTAGTGGTCAATTACAACATCCACCCAAAAAAAAGCCAAATGGATATTGCAGAGAACATTGTGGTGGTAATGTACTGCATCTTAGAGAATGTCAGAGTCAAGTGGTTTAGATACATCCTCCACCACATGACTTGTTTTGACTCTGGAAAGAACACTGATAACACCCATTTTATGGTATTTATGGCTCATATTCTGTTGTCAAATCTTCCTCTAAACTATTTTCCTTTCCATTTTATCATGTTATTGCATAAGAATAAACCACACTATGCTCCTAACTCTTTTCCTATCTTTTACATAGTTTCCCTCACTTTTTCCACTCAAAATCAGCAAAAAGGCCCGTCTCAGCGCACTTACAATGAATCGGCCCCTTTACTGGCCACACGACATGCCCACCTACCCGTCGCGGTTGCTACCCGATGTGGCAACAACCTGACATGGGCGTGTCGTGTGAGAAGGCATCTAACGAGCGGCATGCTACCTACCCGACAGAGAGCTTCTACCCACCACAACCAATCAGCTCGATATGGGCATGTCACACGCTTCAAGCCACTCACTGAAAGCAGTCGCTGCTAGTGTGTCGACTTCCAAGGCGTGTTGGGTGATACTAGGTGAGCACACTCCCAACCCGAGAGGGGCGGGAGTGGTTCACTTAGAACCCATCCTGGCAGCTACAGCAGCCCGATATGACCACGAAGGCCACCCAATGTGTCGAGTTCCTAGATGGGCTCCTGCCCGAGACGGCTTGCCCCCTACACCCGATACAAGGAACCTGAGAACCTAGGTCATCTCTAACCCAACACGATATCGAACCCGATACGGACCACCCGTCACAGTGTGTCGCCCAAGAGGGTTGTACCCCGACATGACCGTATCGAGTAGGGAGCCTTGACCGATACGCCTATCTGTCATGGCATGTCGCCCGACAAGGCTAGCCGCTCGACACACGCATATTGAGTAGAGCTCCCACCCGGTATCGGGTTAGCGATACCTTAGGGGTCTGTTGTTGTATATCGACCTCCTATATCAAGGGGGCGATACATATCTTCCCTTTTTACAGCAATTTACTTTCATCTATTACGCATGGTAACTAAACCCTTTACATATATATGCTTATGGAATCAGTGGAGTTTAATATCTGTTGTTCTGTGTATGGTTCCTTTTTGTTGGATGATTTCTTTATAGAATCTAAACTCTAGCCTATATGCTTGGATCATGTTTTGACTAGCTATCGAATCGTGTTTCCCGTTTCGACTCCTTCGAGAGAGGGATGTTGTAACTCTAGAGTTCAGTCTGATTCGGGAGTACGAGAGTGCCCAAGATCGGGGCCACCCCGGTTTTATTTCCACTCCAACTCATGTCCATTACTCTTGAGAGAGGTTATTGGCATGTAGTTGGAGGTACCCTCTTTGAGAGAAGAGAGTACAGGAAGTTTTCCACTACCTCTTGTTATGCCTAAGTCTTCTTCCTCCGTGCTTTACCTTAACGATAGTTTTATCTCCCCGTATTCTATTTTACAAAACCTTTATAAAAACCTCTTAACCCAAAACTTAAATCTTTCTTGTAACTCCTTTTGGAGATAGGATTTTCTGTTTGATTCTTTGTGATTCTTTTATGTGACATACAACCTTTCCTTGCACCCCCCCCCCTTTTTGAAGTGCTTAGGCAAGTGAAACCCAAGTTCTGAAGTGCCATTCTTCCTATCCCTGTGTTCGACCCCGAACTACTTCGACCATGTACTAGTTGTAGGTGTCTTAAACATTTGAGTACTATAAATTATAAAAGTCTGATAACCTAGGCATGTCTCCATCTTTTGGACCCACGTTTAAGGCTCGTCAACTTTTTTTCATCGTTGTCGGGGATTGACAATGAAAACTATTCTAAGAACTTGAGTTTTGTTTGCACTTTGCCAAAGACTTGTACATTTGTATATAACACTGCAACTATTTACTATACATGGCATACACTGTAATTACCTTACACAACATGCTGATACTTCTTTCATCCTTCTTTCTTTTCAAGTGCTTTCCCCTCTCTTCCAGGCCACTCTTGCCTTAGCAAGACATGCCCAATCACCCTCCTACGGCTCCCTCTCTCCGATCGTTCCACCAAGTTCGGGTGAATGAAGAGAGAAACCATGTTGTGATACAGCCTCTGAACATCGCGAACTTCGAGTTGAAGCCTTCTTTTCTCCAGCTCCTATAAGACAATAGGTTTAGCGGGAACTCCTCTGAGGAGAACCCATACAACCATCTAATGACGTTCAAGCAGATGTGCAACACCTTTAAGATCAATAGAGTCCCATTGACGCACATCTACATCCAGTGCTTCCCATTCTCTTTGAGGGATAAGGCACTAGAATGGTACACCAGCCTACAGGATGAGAGCATTCCCGACTGGGACCATCTTGTCGATGCTTTTATCTCTAAGTTCTTCCCCATTGAGAGAACTATCAAATGCCAAAACAAGACCATGAGGTACTCTCAGAAGCCTTCAGAAAATCTTCACGAGACTTGGGAGAGATTTCTGAGTTATCAGTGTGAGTGCCCGCACCATGGTTTCTCTAAACCAAAGCTAATCACCACGTTCTACAACGGGGTGTGTCCTGCTGAAAGGAAGTCTTTGAACGCTGCAGCTGGCAGTGACTTCCTGGGAATGAGTGCCCTGAGGGCCCGGGAGATCATTGAAAACATGGCCACAAACCAACAAGATGGTGAATATGACCGCGAGTCAGTGATCCATACCACTCCTGGAGAGTCCAAAGCAATGGAAGCTCTCGCGGCGAAGCTTGGCAAGATTGTGACTAATGTTTAGACCCTTAAAGAGCAATGCTACAAGGGAAAAGTTCGGCAAGAGGCTGTAAGAATTTGTGTAACCTGTGGAGAACCTGACCACACGTCGGATTTCTATCCTCACACTACACCCGAAGAGGATCTTGATGAGAACAGTACTGAGAATGTGAGTTTTGTTCGATATCGAAGGCCCGATCACCTCGATTTTTCTTATAGAAATGCTAGTGTTGCAGAAAACTCTCACCAACTGGTGTGTGGGAATCCTTCGGGAGGACCATCAGATCAGCAATGGAAGGTGAGGTTTCAGCAACAAAGAACTTATCAACAGAACCAGTAACAAAGGTCGTCTATGATGACAGAGCTTATGTCCTTTGCCAAGAAGCAAGATGACCTCAATGAGAAAATGCACAAGAGTTCTATGGACAACACCACTCTTTTGAAGTTAATGCAACAACAAATGGGGGGTTTCTCTGCCCAAATAGGAGAGCTCCAACAACACAATAAACAGATTGAGCAGCAGCTGGCGAGTCTCGCCCAAACCATAAACCATCAGGTACGGTGTTTTCCCTCGAGTACCGAAGCCAATCCATGAGGCCACGAGACTGTGAAGATGGCCATTTTGAGGTCGGGGATAGTTGTACCACCAGCCGTTGAAAAGACAGCAACGTCAGTAACAACACCCACTGAAGAAGTTGGCACCGAGGTCGTTGAGAAAGAAGTTCTATAGAAGTTAAGGAAGGAAGCTAAAGACGTCTCATCTGAAGAGCGTCCGGATAGGTATGCACCCCGCATACCCTTCCCTCATAAGCTGGTGAAAGCCCAGCTAAAGAAGAGGTATGAAAAGTTTATGGAAGTGATTAAGAAGTTGCATGTCGACGTCCCGTTCTTGGACACCATCGAAGAAATGCCCACCTATGCTAAGTTCCTAAAGGATCTGATAACTAGGAAGAAAAGAGGAGAAGATATAGAGACTGTGAAGCTTACCAAGATGTCCAGTTCTTTTGTTATGGCTAGTACACCATCGAAGAAGAAGGACCCAGGGGTCTTTATGATCCCTTTCCAAGTTGGGGATAACGTCACCCGGAAAGGTCTAGCTGACCTAGGGGCCAGCATCAGTTTGATGCCTTTGTCCCTCGCCAAAAGAGTTGGGCTCACCGATATGGTGATCACCAACATGAGGATGCAACTGGTGGATCATACCTTTACAAGGCTAGTTGGGGTTGTTGAAGACGTACCCATCCACGTGGGGTGATTCTTTATCCCTTGTGATATAGTCTTGATCGATATAGTTGAAGATCCTAGCTGCCCCATCATTTTCGGGTGACCTTTCCTTACAACCGGTCGGGCTCTGATTGATGTCAAGGCGGGAATGATTACAATCCGTGTTAGAAGAGATCACATCAATTTCAACATCAGTGACTGTATGAAGGCCCCCTCATTCTTTGAATCCTCCTACTTTGTCGAGAGCTATCAGTAGTTGTGCGACAAGGTACATGAAGAGAAAGCCATGGTGGACCCACTCATGCGCGCCTTAACTGGCGAGTCCTAAGAGATCGATGATTCTGAGGTCATGGAATTGCTAGCCTGTTTAGATGTTGAAGGCACAGCCGAGGATGAGGATCCTGTCGAAACAGTCATGTATGCCGCTCTCCGAGAAGACCCAACTGGAGAACAGATGAAGGAAGTCCCGCCAGAGCTGAAGGTCTTACCGAAAGGTCTTGAGTACTATTTTCTAGATCAAGAAGGGTTGTACCCGATAATTAGTTTAACTGATTGCCAAAAGGATCAGCTGCTGGAAGAATTAAGGCTGAGGAGGAAAGCCTTAGGTTACACAATCAGAGATTTGAAGGGGATAAGCCCCTCTGTGTGCATGCACATAATTCATCTGGAGGAGGACTCAAGGTCGTATGCCCAGTCTTAGAGAAAGCTAAACGAGAAGCTTCGAGAAGTTGTGAGCAAGGAAGTAGTTAAGCTCTGGGATGTTGGAATTATTTATGCTATTAGAGACAGTAGGTGGGTAAGCCCGATCCAAGTCATCCCGAAGAAGGGAGGAATGACGTTAGTCAGAGGAGATGACGGAGTAGAGGTGGCTACTAAGATGGTCACTGGATGGCGGATGTGTATAGATTATAGGAAGCTTAACACCGCCACCCGCAAGGACCATTTCCCTCTCCCATTCATTGATCAGATGATGGAACGTCTAGATCATCATTCTTATTTCTGTTGGTTGGATGGGTATTTAGGTTTCTATCAAATCCCCATCCACCCTGATGACCAGGAGAAAATGACTTTCACATGTATCTACGGAACCTTCACTTTTAGAAGAATGCCCTTCGGGCTGTGTAATGCACCTTCCACCTTCAAAAAATGTATGAATGCTATCTTCACTGACCTGCTAGAGAACAAGATGAAGGTTTTCATGGATGACTTCAGTGTATACGACAGCTCGTTTGATGATTGCCTGAGCAATTTGTCTCTAGTGATGAGACGTTGTGAGGAGCAGAGTCTCACCCTGAACTGGGAGAAATGTCATTTTATGGTTCAAGAAGGTATAGTTCTGGGGCACAAGGTGTCCAACAAAGGAATCGAGGTTGACCCCTCCCAGATTGAGGCTATTACTAAGCTCCCTCTTCCAACTTTAGTTATCGGTATACGAAGTTTTCTGGGTTATGCCAGTTACTACCGGAGGTTCATAAAGAACTTCTCTAAGATAGCAAAGCCCCTTTCTAACCTTTTGGTAAAAGATGTGAAGTTTGACTTCACGAATGAGTGCATGAAAGCTTTCTCGACCCTAAAAGAGGCGTTAGTATCTACACCCATTCTCCAATCCCCTTATTGGAATCTTCATTTTGAACTGATGTGCGAAGCCAGTGACTTCACCATCGGAGCGGTCTTAGGGTAAAAGAAGGACAAGAAACATCATGCCATCTTACATGCGAGTAAGACCTTAGACAAGGTGTAGTAGAATTACACGACGACGGAAAAGGAGATGCTAGCCATTGTGTACGCTTTCGATAAGTTCAGATCCTACCTCGTGGGTTCCAAGGTAATAGTCCACACCGACCACGGGGTGATAAAATACCTGATGCATAAGAAGGATGCAAAGCCCAGGCTGTTACGATGGGTGCTGTTGTTACAAGAATTTGACCATTAAAATAAAGGACAAGAAAGGATCAAAGAATGTGGTTGCTGACCATGTCTCTAGAATTAGAGTGGAAGATGATCACATGCTACCTGTCAATGACAACTACCCCGACGAATCCATCTACATAGCCCGATCAACCGACCCTGAGGGGCCATGGTATGCAGATTTCTGCAACTATCTAGCCTGGAAGTAGCTTCCCCTAGATTTGACTTACAATCAGAAGAATAAATTATTTGCTGATTTGAAGAACTATTATTGGGATGACTCTTTACTGTTCAGGCGTTGCGCTGATGGATTGTACAGAAGATGTATCCCAAAAGATGAAGCCCCCAAAATCCTCTTTGAGTATCACTCCTCCCCTTATGGAGGACACTTGGGTGGCGAAAGAACTGCTGTTAAGCTCCTCCAGTCGGGCTTTTACTGGCCGACCTTGTTTAAAGATGCTCATGCTTTTGTAAGATATTGCAACGAGTGCCAGTGAACGGGGAATATCTCCCGTCGCAATGAGATGCCACTCTCTGATTGGATTGAAGTTGAGATTTTTGATGTGTGGGGCATTGACTACATGGGCCCTTTTCCCTCCTCTTTTGGCTTCAAATATATTCTTGTCACTGTCGACTATGTCTCCAAGTGGGTGGAAGCAGTCCCTACCACAAATTGTGATGCCAAGATAGTAATCAAGCTTTTTACCAAGACCATCGTTCTGAGGTTTGGAGTTCCGAGGACCATCATTAGTGATGGCGGCTCTCACTTTGTAGAAAAATAGTTTGAATCGTTGCTACGTAAGTATGGCGTCCGCTACAAGGTTGCAACGCCATATCATCCCCAGACATCAGGACAGGTTGAAGTCTCCAATCGATAGATAAAGTAGATTTTAGAAAAGATAGTCAGCAAGTCCCGCAAGGACTGGTCAGCTAAGCTGGATGAAGCTTTGTGGGTTTACTAAACCGCTTTTAAGACACCATTTGGTACCACACCTTACCGCCTGATTTACGGAAAAGCCTGTCATCTTCCCTTTGAACTGGAGAATAAGACATTCTGGGTGATCAAACGCCTCAATATGGACCAGACGCTGGCCGAAAAGAAAAGGTTCCTTCAGCTTCAGGAACTTGAAGAGTTGAGACTTCATGCTTATGAAAATGCCAGGATTTACAAGCAAAGGACCAAGATTTGGCACGATGCCCATCTAAAGAAAAAGGACGTCAATGAAGGTGATAAAGTTTTATTATTTAAATCCTCTATCCGCCTTTTTCCAGGAAAACTGTAGAGTAGATGGTCTGGACCCTTCATTGTGGCAAAGATATACCCATATGGGATGATTGAGTTATATGATAAAGACGATCCATAAAAATTCTTCCCAGTGAACGGGCATAGAGTGAAGAGGTTCTGTGAAGATGAAGTGTTCATGAGAAGAACAGAGATAAACCTGCAGGATGCTGAAACGATGACCAACAGAGCAGAGTAGCAGAGTTTAAAGCTATCGAGCTGACGACGCAAACTATAGAACTCCTCGGGAGGCAACCTGAGTCTTTAGTTTTCCTAGTATAGGACGTTATTTCCTTTCCTGTAAAACATCATGAACATTATCATTGTAATAAGGCATGGGTCTGCGCATGCGCCACGTGCACGGACTCTCTCATTTTATGGGCCTCCGACTTAGTTTTATAGCCTTGATGAGTAATACTATCTGAGGCTGGAAGTTTTCCCTTTAGGCCAATGATGTTTTACCCATCAATGCTTTTCCTTTCTTTAGCTTTAGTTTTTCTTGCCTTGCCTTGCTTTGTTTCCCTTCTTTTAGTTTTGTATCAGGCATGCATAGTTGAGCTACCTGATACCCCATTTTTTTTATCGTGTCGGCCATCTGCTTTAAGACTTCATGTGTTGCATCCGTGTTGGTCAAGGTATTGCCCAGGCTGGTATTGGGCAACGCACCCCGCGTCACACGACATGCGCCAGCCCTTATCGGGCATCAATATCGGGCAGCGAACGTTAACGTTGGAACCGTGTTGCGTGATACACCAAGCTCACACGATGTGTCTTACCGCCCAGACCGAGTTGTGTTTAGGAAGCCAAATCGACCCTTGACGTAATTGATTAGACAGATTTTACTACGTCTTGGGAACGATTTGCCTCCTAGCACGACACATGCCCTTGCTTTTACCCGATTTACCCCCGCTCGCGTCGGCTATATATAGTAACTTCAGTTAATCGTGTCAGGCACTTGCATTTACTTTTTACCTACTCCCATATCATGCAAACTCACATTTACTCCAGCTCTCGTGTCGGCCAGTTCCTTCGCGATACCTGTGTCACGCACCATCCTTCTACCCGATACAGGTATAACACGATATGCCTATCGCGCAGTTTTATCACTCGTATCGCGCATAGTATTGACTAACATGTATCGCGCAAATCGAATCTGTATCGCGTGACACACCATATCGGGCAGCAACTTGTATCGTGTGATCGAACTTACATCGGGCGATACACCGTATCGCATGGCACTTATGTCGGGTTTCCCTTAGCTTTTGATTGTATCGGGCGACACGACCGTATCTGGCAGTCAGTTTCGGTTCGGACGATATGTGTATGAGTCTGCCGCACGATATGTAACCGATTTGAATCGTATCGACTTATGAACCTCCATTGGGCATCCATATTGGGCATCTGTACCGGGCAAGTCCCATTTTGTTAACGATACACGATGTTGGCCAGCTATATCAGCCAGATCCTATCGGGCAATAAGACGTGTTTACCCCTGCCCGATATCGACTTACTTGTGTCGGGATTTATTTAGTTTTAACCAATATCATTTTTTCATTCATCACCTACGTTGTATCATGCGACACAACCCTACCGCCTGATATCGAGTAAAGTGACCCATTCAATAAATTTATTACTTACTATACTTTTATTTGATAATAACAAAAATGGCCCACACCAAGCAAACAGTCATCCAAGTAGACGAGCAAGGCCGGAGGATCAACCCTGAGGCCACAGCTGAAGCCACTACATTCGGGAAGAAGCACCCGAACCCTGACACAACGGGGCCATCCGAGGTCGAGAAGCAGCCCAAGAGAGAAGCGGAGGCAAACTCATCAACAGTGGAACCCCTGGCTCACTCTCCAGGCCAGTTCGTGCCCCGGGATGTGGATCACCAGCAACACTACATAGAGTTGGCGGCCAACATCTACCAACCGACCCGATTCTGCCACCAGCCTTCCTTCCACCAACTCAGCATCTTCAACAGATTGGAAAATATCTTAGGAGTTGTCGGGCTGAAGACAATATGCTTCAACCTCTCCAGATCGTACACTGAACTCACCAAGGAGTTCATGTCCTCCCTCCGCCGGGTGTACAACAGGTCGGAGAAAGTGGAGAGATTCGGAAGAGCAGACCGGCTGTAGGGCCGGCTATATAACGTTGAGCCGACATCTCGGAAAAGCTGCTCAACGAGATTTTCTCCTCCTCAGAAACCGAGAAGGAGATGCTGAATAGCGGCGCCAGGATTGGCGAAGGAAACAACTTCAACCCGGTCAACATTTAGAAGAAACTGACTGGTGAATCATCCTACAAGTCGGGGAGCAAGGTGGCGGCCATCCATTCCTACTTCTAGAGGATCATCCACAAAATAGTGGTGTGCCTCCTGTTCAGCAAATATGAAATGAGCAACCTCTACACTGAAGAACTCCATCTCTTGTGGTACATGATGGAGGGCAAGGTGGTCAACTTGGGGCGCTTTCTACTGAACCGACTCTACCCAATAAAGGATGCCACCAAGGAGTACTACATGGGTGGCATCATCAAGCTAATAGCGGTAGGGTTGGGATACTCAAAAGAGCCACACAGCCTATCGAGGACTCATGGAGATGACAAGATTTATTTGAATTTCTTACAACAAGCCAACATAATCAAGAAGGAGGGTCGCCGCTACTTCTACAAATTTGCAAGGACTTCCACCCTTCTGGCCCTCCCACTCTGCATCAACTACGATGCAGAGAAGCTGGTGTTCATGCCAGCGGAGGTCGAAGCCCTACCCAATCAGATGGTCGAGGATGCATGCACTTCCAACATAACCTTTCAACAAGCAGTAGCAACCGCAAGGGCCGAGTCACCCACGGTCCCCATGCAACCAGCGGCAGCCACTGATAAAGCTGTCGTCACTGCTCCTATCCTAGCCAAGGCCACCACAACGATGATCACAGCTGTAGAAAAGTAATGGCGATCATGGAAGTCACCGAAACAATCGGGGTTGAAACAACTACAAAAGCCCCAGGGGAAGCTGTCATGGAAGAGATGGCCACAGCTCCCGAAGCTTCTATTGCGCCTTCAATGGCGGAAGAAGTGGTACAGCCAGACAGACACTGAGCTCCTTGAGGTAGAGCTCAGAGCTGTGCAGCCCACGCCACCGCCAACATCTCCAGTAGTAGTTGTAGAGGAGGTCGTCGACAACTAAATGATGGAGCAACAACCACCCTCCCCACGCCCCTCTCCACCACTACAAGCAGGTGAGACAGAGGCAGCCACGAAGGTGCCAACGCCCCACCCTGAAGCGATGCCCTTGCATACAATCCAGATGGACTCAGACCCGAGTGAAGATGTGCACTCGTCGGGCCGAACCTCTCACGCGAGGGACGTCAGGAGGCCGAAGGGCAGATCAGCCGTAGCCCATCTGTCGCCGGGGAAGATTTTGGGTCTAGAGTTTGACCACTTATGAGAGGTAACAAGCAAACCACTCTGATACTTTTACTTCCCTTACTTGCAAGTTTACTATTTTCCAGGAAAGGCTCAACGACCAGGAGCGGCAGTTGCTGACTCTAGTTGGCCTTCCCGGCCAACTAGAGTCACTTAACGAAATGATGCAGTTGGCGCTCCAATGCCTCGACGCAATCGAAGAGAGGCTGGACTGGAGAGATAGCCACCCCCATTCGAGACAGTCAAGGAGGTCTCTATCACCTCCTGGTTTTGGCTCTCAGTCATCCTCATCGGCATCCTCCTCTAGGACGTCATCTCCTTCCTCCTCCAGCGGGCCCTCTACAACACTTGAGAAAGGAACGACACATAAGACAGCCGGCGGGGCTCCAGCAGGACAGGAGAGTTCCTGTGACATCGAAGAAGCTGCTCCCTCATCCTCCCTATATGAAGTTGGGGACAATGACGAATCATTCGGCATCAGGGAGGACTCTTCTGAAGAATCAGAGGGAGAAGGGGGAACATCTACACTGCTAACGACAGACACCCCCCTAGAAGAAGGAGTTCGACAGTAGATGCATTCTCTATGCCGTCAAAAATCCCTTCTTCAATATGGTGGACTTTGATAGAAAAGCCATCGGATACCTGACGATCAAAGACCAGAAGTTGTTGAACAAGGTCCTGAGATCGCAGGCAGATGAAGAAGACGTCGTCTGGAGCGACGACTACTTTTCTGTACGACGGGGAGCACTGTGGAGCATGTTCCGCTCACCGGCCATCGTCGGAAAGAAACTTTTTAGGGTCATACAAGGTGCCGTAATCGAGAACACAGACATCGGGACAGGCCAGCAGCTAAATTACAATGCCACCCCAGCCTTGGCAAAAAGACAAATTAAGGGGCTGTACAACTCTACACAGGTGGCCAGCATGCTGGAATACATTGAAGAGCACAACCCCAACATGGTGCTGCCCCCCTACAAGCATCCAAGAAAATGGTTTCTTTGCGTGGCAGATCTCTAGAATCATGACGTCCAGCTCCTCAGCTGCTACAACGAGGAGGTCCCACGCTCAGTAAATGCCTTCGTTCGCCCCAAAGATAGACATATGAGGCTTCTTCCACTGTGTCTCCACCGCATGATCAAGTATGGAATCCAATGCCACAGCGGCGTCTAGAATTTCTTCACACTTAGAGACTTCTCTGTTCAAGAAGAAGAGGGAAGCAGAAACAACACCTTCGTAGTCATGTGCGCTATTGAGATGCTACACATCTTCAGATAGTCAAGGCAGCTCAAGGGACAAAACTTCTATCAGCTCAGAAGCACTTATGCACTGTTGTTGATCAAGGATAGGCACTGTTTCTGAGATGTAGGCATCCCAGAGAAGCTGCTGGATAGCGATCAAGAAGATGAATCCTCCCAACCCAGCAGCCTTCCAGAAGGAGAAGCCAAGATGGCCACGGATGTTTACGGGGCAGGCAAGCGGATGGATATTCTGTGTGAGATTCTTACAACTGAAGACCCCGCTTCTCCTGATTCTTTAGAAGAAAAGATCAGCAACTTCGACCGTTCCACATGTTCTTCACTAACCTAGGAATAGGTCAACGAAATTCTGCATAAGCTGGTTGATTCTACCCTCGCAGACGTCATATATGAGGCAGAAGACGTCATAATCCCAATTGATGATCTTCAGGATGTGATAAAGGCAGGAGGATGTCTGGCAATGTCGGTGGTGGAAGCTTACATCTAGATACTACAGAGAAAGTTTGAACACACATACATCGCCCATCCAATGTTGTTCAACGATATCTGCCTAGCTGACGAGTCAGGAGCGAAGCAATAATTTTTGGCAAAGATACAAAGCATCATGCCGCGTATCATCTTCTTTCTGATACTACACTACAATCACTGGACGCTCATGACGGTGTACACTCACCCATAAGCAGCTACAATAGCTCGGACAGCAATAAAGATCATCCAGTGCAATGTACATCAACTACATTGACACCCCTCGAGCGCTTAGAAAGAAAATACTACATTGAGGTGGAAACATTGATCCAGCCATTCCTGGAGAACACGACGAACGAATGGCATGAGCTTGAATTCTGCCACAACAGTCCACAACAAGCTCCACAATCAAACGACTATGGCATCTACGTGTTGGAATGGACATCTAGCTCGGTGACGCTACAACAAACGCCTGACAAGCTCCACCACATCGACTACCACAGCAAATGCGAAGAATATGTGTGGGAGCTTATATCTGAAGGAGGCACGCTCACCAGCTAAACCCTCACTGACTTATCACTATCCTACCTTATTTATCTCACAACTCTGGGACAGAGTGTGGGGTAAGTTTGGGGGGGGTACTATATATCAGTGAGGGAGGTACTAAAAGTTATCCCATTTTGTCTTTCTTTTTTCTCTTAAACATACCCTATGAACATATACATATACAAGTCTGATACAAAATAGTACATATACAACTCCTTGCCTCTATACAATTGTACAAAGACATTCTATAGTAAAAACATAGTACAGATTCTTCCAGCTTGTTTTCTCTGTGTCTAAGGTGGTGCATGTTTTTGTTATGTTTTTCTAAAAATGCAGTCTCAAACGACAAAGACTATAACTTTTCTACGCCAATTTTGAAAAATAATCTCGCAATAGCTAAGAGATGTGTATGCAAAGGAAAAAGCTGCCCAAATAGCGAATTTTCTCTTGATTCATGTACCCAAAAAAATCCCAAAAAGAGAGAAAAGCCTTATGAGAGTGAATAAAAGCATGAGATTTGTGCCGGGAAATAATAATAATAATATACACACTTGTCTTTCCAAAAGTACCCATCTTTAGGCATGGTAGATCTTGGGCAGTGGTACGTAGGATGTGAAATCACTGCTCTAAAGCCAACTGGCTTGGACTGTAGGGACCACTTGCCCATTAACGGACACGTACCTGGATGGACCGATGGGAAACAAGAAAAACCCAAAAAGCCTTAAGCCTACCCAAAAACCCAACTTTCTACTCCCAAAAGTTGTTTGGTGTGAAAGCTAACTTTGAAATCATGCATCTAAGTCTCGCCAAAGCTGAAGAGAAAATTTTTGCTTAAATAAGGTAGGAAAAATAAAGTCTGTTGTTCGTGGTCAGACATAATTCTCCTTAAGACATCTCAATACCCGCTCAAACCCCTTGCCCGAAAACTATGACGGATTAAGAAGCAGTATCACAAAACAAAGTTTTAAAATAAGTACGGATTGATTGAGGACAATCAAAATGCTAAGTTTGGGGGAGTTGATAACACCCATTTTATGGTTACTTATGGCTCATATTCCATTGTCAAATCTGCCTTCTAAATTGTTTTACTTTCCATTTTATCATGTTATTCCATAAGAATAAACCACACTATGCTCCTAACTCTTTTCCCAACTTTTACAGAGTTTCCCTCACTTTTCCACTCAAAATTAGCAAAAAGGTCCGTCATGGCCCACTTACAATGAATCGGCCCCTTTACTGGCCGCACGACACGCCCACCTACCCTTCGCGGTTGCTACCCGATATGGCAGCAACCCGACACAGGTGTGTCGCATGAGGAGGCATCTGACGAGCGTCACGCTACCTACCTGACAGAGACTTCTACCCGCCATGACCAATTAGCCCGATATGGGCATATCGCATGCTTCACGCCACTCACCGGAAGTAGCCGCCCGCCACAGCTGCCTGATACCTTTGCAACCTGGTATGCGATAACCAAGCATGCCGAGCGATATACAAGTGTCGACCATCCCCGAAGCCATGTGAACAAAGTCGATTGAGGACATGTGGCTCCACGAGAACCACAGCCTCTTCCAAACTGCAGCCTATAAATAGCAGCTAGAGGACTCTGATGGGATGGGTCAGAACCTCGCAAAAGCTAACTTTGGAAAGCATTTAGAGCTAGTATGTCGACTTCCAAGGCATGTCAGGTGATACTACGTGAGCACACTCCCAACCTGAGAGGGGCGGGAGTGGTTCACTTAAAACTCGTCCCGGCAGGTGCAGCAACTTGATATGACCACGAAGGCCACCCGATGTGTCGAGTTCCTAGATGGGCTCCTGCCCGAGACAGCTCGCCCCCTACACCCGATACAAGGAACCCGAGAACCTAAGTCATCTCTAACCCGACACGATATCGAACCCGATACGAACCACCCATCACAGTGTGTCACCTGAGAGGGTGGTACCCCGATACGACTGTATCAGGTAGGGAGCCTTGACCGATATGTCTGCCCATCATGTCATGTCGCCCGACACAGGCATATCAGGCAGAGCTCCCGCCCAGTATCAGGTTAGCGATACCTTAGGGGTCTACTATTGTATATCGACCTCCTATATCAAGGGGGCAGATACCTATCTTCCCTTTTTACAGCAATTTACTTTCGTCTATTACGCATTGTAACTAAACCCTTTACATATCTATGCTTATGGAATCAGTGGAGTTTAATATTTGTTGTTTTGTGTATGGTTCCTTTTTGTTGGATGATTTCTTTATAGAATCTAAACTCTAGCATGTATGCTTGGATCATGTTTTGACTAGCTATCGAATTGTGTTTCCCGTTTCGACTCCTTCGAGAGAGGGATGCTGTAACTCTAGAGTTCAATCCGATTTGGGAGTACGAGAGTGCCCAGGAGGGTATTGGCATGTAGTTGGAGGTACCCTCTTTGAGAGAAGAGAGTACAAGAACTTTTCCACTACTGCTTGTTATGCCTAAGTCTTCTTCCTTCATGCTTTACCTTAACGATAGTTTTATCTCCCCAGATTCTATTTTACAAAACCTTTATAAAAACCTCTTAACCCAAAACTTAAATCTTTCTTGTAATACCTTTTGGAGATAGGATTTTCTGTTTGATTCTTTGTGATTCTTTTATGTGACATACAACCTTTCCTTACACCCCCTTTTTTTTGAAGTGCTTAGGCAAGTGAAACCCAAGTTATGAAGCATCATTCTTCCTATCCCTGTGTTTGACCCAGAACTACTTCGACCCTGTGCTAGTTGTAGGTGTCTTAAACATTCGGGTACTATAAATTATAAAAGTATGATAACCTAGGCATGTCTCCATCTTTTGGACCCACGTTTAAGGCTCATCAAACACCCGTGGCACCCATCCTCCATATCCTTCCCTGATATGTGGTCTTTTCTAGTTCGCCACTGAGAAATCACTCTTATCTGACTTCCACTACATACCTGCTAGGAAGGGAGTGTGTATCATGTATCAGTGAGACCGCTATTTTGAAATTCGTGCCTATCCTTTCCTCCACCATACTCGGTGCTTCACCCTTTGCCTCTGCCTCAACTGTACTTACCTCTACCTCAACTTGAGCTCCTCCACCTCCTCAGCCTATCCGACCTAGCCATGCCTCGTCCCATGTATCCAATGAAGCCCTCATGGGTTATATGATACATCAATAGGCATACAACCCCCAGGTCTAGGAGCATCTGCACCAAGATTTATGTTCAATCATGTCCAACATGAACTTATCATGTGCACACCCATACCCCACCTACCAGCCATACCCAGGTAGTGATTATGCATCCTATGCATACAATCACTTCTACCCTGCCCCTCCACCTGCACATGAGCCTTCCGTTGTTGCTCCCACACCCTCTGTTGCTGGTGAATCTACTGTAGTTATCCTGCCTCTGCCTGCTAGCCCCTTGGCCACTCTGCTTGTCAGTCTTGGCGATTCTTCTCCTTCCTTCCCTCAGGCCAATGAGCTTTGTGCTCTTGGTATGACTTGGGATGAGCAGAATGCCCGTTGGCCCGGTCATTGCTTCAATCCTTCTATTGATGAGGAGATGCCTGACCAGGCTAATGACGAGACTGTTGATGTTGTTGCTGATGTTGGTGATGGTGAGGATGTTGGTGCTATGTCTGATGATGGTGATGGCTCTAATGGCTTCGTCAGTGACTCTGGTGATGAAGGTGATGTTGTTTCACATTCAGACAGAGATGATGACTACAAGCCTGATGCCGAGGATGATGACGTTGTGGATGATGTAGATATAGATGACCTAGATATTTATGTGTTCTTAGTTTTTAGTCTAGTTTGTTGATCATATATATCTTTCTAGGCTATTTTGTATTAGAAACATATGGGCACATGATCTGAGTTGTACTATTTTATCCTTAGTTTTCATCGCTTTTGACTTGTAGTTGTTTTTATGAGAACTTGCATTTTGGGTTGTAATCCATATTTTGAGCACTCTTACTTTTTGATTTGTTATATCTTATGAGTTGGTGCCATATTTCACCATATTTTGATTATGACTTAGCATGTTTGGTTCTCTCATCTCTGTTTGATGTATGTTTTTGAGAATGCATGTTTGGATATATGGTTGGTTGTGTTTGGAGAAGACCTGCTTATATGCTCTTCTAACCCCCTTCCTTTTTTATCATGTCATAAGGGGGAGAAAAATTTCAATGTCTTGAAACTCAACCATATTGCTATTCATTGTCATATTGCTATTTACTGCTTATGTGATCATTTTCTTATTCAGTACATGCTTTATTATGTGACTTGCTCAAGGATCATATAGTAAATGCATGTTATATTGCTTTGTGTAGATAGACTAACTATGCAGGTTAAAGTAAGCATAGATTGAGGGGGAGCAAATTCACATTGTTCAAATCTTGAATCCCCCTAATTCACAAGGCAAAGGTATAATTTACATATCCTTTTCAATATGTTTCAGGAATGGTTTGTCATTGTCAAAAAGGGGGAGAATGTTGACCTAGAGGTTATAAATTATCCATATTTTGATAATGACTTAACCATTCCATTCATATGTATCTAATATGTGTATTCAAGATTGATCTCAGGCTTTAGGTACATGAAAAGGACCAATTTATACAAGCCCTAGCTTGTCAAAGTTCAAGTCAAATGCAATGCAAGTGTGCTAATAAGGAAATCACTTCAAACGACCATAGAAGTTTTTTGTAATCACTTGTATTGATGATATGACTTGTAACTAAGATGAGAAAAATATGTGGGATACTTAATACCAAGTTTTAATCACTTATTTTCCAAATTAGAAAATCGATCATAGGTTGTTGATCGATCAAGTTACAATCTCGACTGATCCCATGGATTGATTTTTTTAAAGTAGCAATCGAACAACCTTTTGACCAAATGCAATTTTGGCTGATCAGTTGAGTTTCCCAGAACAAACTCAGTCGATAGTTTGAAATTTGGGTTTGTCTTTTAGTCGATCAGTCGAGTTACCTATATTGAACTCGACCAAATGCACTGTATGGAAAATGTAGAAAAAGTGATTATAATCGTTGGTGACGTGTTTGGATGAAAATAGATCTGTTGCCTTGTGTAAAAATGGCTATATTTCGACCCCAAGTGTTCCCCAACTCAAGGGAGCACCCTCAGCTATAAATAGGACCCCTTGGAGTTCATCCAAGTTTGCTCATTCACTACATTCAAGGTCCTTGCTATAGTTGAGTGTGCTACTACTCCTTGAGCCCCTTTCTCTCTCTAGTTTACACTTCATTTTGTGATTTGTGAGTGAGTTAGGATTATTGTAAGAGAGCTCCACCTTTGTACATGTAAAACTCTCAAATCTTCCACTACTTCCCTATCCCCTTCTCTCATGAAGAAAAGATGAAACAAGCTCCATCGAGTGAAGAAGGAGCTATAGTTGGTCCTCTTCAAGTTTGTTGAAGAGGTGGTGATCTTCTCCAAGTGAATGAGATGGCAAAGGTTGAAGATCTAAGAGGAGACACAAAGTCCTTCAAGGCAGAAGACTTGAGCTTGCGTGGGTAAGACCTAGGTGAAGGCTGAAGACTCAAGCTAAGTGGGTAAGTTCCTTGGTAAGGTGGAGATCTCCTTGTGATAGGATGGATAAGCCCTTTGGTGGTCTTTTGTTGTAAATCTCTTTGGTGATATAATAGAGAAAATCACTTGCAAAGTCCTAGAGGCTGACCTCTCTAGGTAGTGGACTGACTCACTTCTAGTTTGAAGTGTGGAACCACTCTACATCCTGATGCGATGATTTTGAGTCACATTTATAGACATATTTTACTTGTGCTTTATGCATTTATTGGTCATTTTGGTGGTTAATATTACATGATTCATTTACTTTGGTCTAGGATCCTTCTCAGTGTCAAATCTCCCTTATTTTGGTACTTTGAGCATAAATGATTACAATAATATGTTTTATTTCGGCTTATGTGGTTTTGTGTTGAAATTTTAGGAAAAACGAATATCTGCTACTGTCGATACCATCGACAGTGGTCGATACCATCGACAAGACCACAGATTTCCAACCGCAAGGAGCATCGCAGAGTCGATACTATCGACAAGAGAGTCGATGGTATCGATATATCATCAGGTTGCTGGTGAGAAGATAATCGATACTATCGACAAGTGGAGCTACATCGATAGAAAAGGACAAAAACTGACGCCTTAGAATGTCGATACCATCGACCCTCGTTGATGGTATCGAGTTAGCATCAGTCGCGACAAAGAAAAGAAAAGAAGACCAGTCGATACCGTACAGAGTCGATACCATCGACTCGCGTCGATGGTATCGACACCGTCAGATACAAGTTTGCTTCAGATCAATCTAAATCTGACGGTTGTGATATTTTTGCAACCTAACTCGGGGATTATACCTAATGATGGCTGCCAAGAGCAATCTATCACGTCATTATCCGCTGCACACGTCCCGAGAAGGTGTGGAGAGAAGAACGGAGTCCAGAAGCACGCCCCAGCCATTCCGGAGGCTAAAGAAGACATTCTCCATTGACGAAAGGTTGTAGATCGCGTATTCCACGCCGAGGAATGCTTGGATCTCCTCTGTTCAGGGGTTTCTTTACTTATTCACATTTTTCTCCATGTGTCCCTTTTTCTCTACCATGTTTTTCTTTGAGATGAACATGCGGGGCTAATCCCCTTTGTCTTTAGGACCGGGAGTAGCCCGGAGAAGCGTTGTATGACATTTTTACCATAGTAATTCATCATTTATCTCTTAAATCCGTGGTATGAATTCGTTTTCTCAATTATATCGTTATGCTTGATCACCATAATAATAATCTAATGCCCTTAATTGCTTTGAAAGAAGAATTAACAGTTGAAAAGAGACAAAATTCACATTAATTAATAAATCCCTTGAACAAGGTGGTGTAAGGTTAATGGTGGATACCCAGAGGTCGATTCTAATGCACCTAGTTTAGGGTATAGGTTTCTACGATGGTGGAACCGACCTAGACATAGGTAGTGAATTGTACCACAACAGTGGGCAATTCTGACTACATGCCACTACCCGGAAAGAGAGATAAATCTGAGTTGCTATATAGAAATTCATACAATGATAACCCACGGTGAAATCACAATCCTAAAGATTTCTACTTGAATTGATTAAACTAAACCTTTAATCGATTGTTTTGTTTTGTTTTGTTTCATTTTCTTTTAATTTTACAACAACTTCCAACTTTTTAACCGGTCGAGCTGATTGCGAGTAGTTAGTAGTAGTCTTCGATAATTCAGTGTCCCTGAGTTCGACTCGGGCCTCACAAAGGCCTATATTACATTGACGCGTACACTTGCGTTCGACGCACGGAAAATTCGTGTCAAGTTTTTGGCGCCGTTGCCAGGGACACGGCAATTGTTGGCACTACGAGTGTTGCAAGCGGTCATTCTAGGCCACTTTTTATTTTTATTAGTTTGAAATCATTTCTAAAATGCATAGTCTATCTTTCCAAATTTTGTAATCGTCTAGCACGGTACTAAACTGAAATTTTCATTTTGCAGGTACTGTGCATGGTGCAGACACGTAGCACCGACTACACGCAACAGGAACCAGAGGTTCCACAGCCGGGACCTTACGACGAGGAGGATTACAATCAAGACTACTTGGAAGAAACAGATTCCGAATCCGGACAAGAAGAAATGGCAGAGGAACAAACAATATGGGAGAGGATCAAGGCTTCTTCTTCATCTGCGTCAAAGGGGCCAATTAAGAAGCAGGCGATCAACATTCCGACTTATAAGATTGATCCTGCATTAATCAACTTAGTCAAGTCAAATGCATTCCATGGGTTAAAGAACGAAGACCCAGACACTCATATAAGCCAATTCGTGGAGAATTGTGACATGATTAAAATTGACAAATTTCCACAAGAGACGCTTTACTTAAAGTTGTTCCTGAGTTCTCTGGCAGGAAATGCATGAGAATGGTTGCACAATCTTGACGATGAATATGTGGAATCATGGAACCACATGGTGGAAGTATTCTTTGAAAGGTTCTTTCCGCCCGAGAAGACAAACGACATGATCAGGAAAATCCACAATTTTACCCAGAAGGCAGGAGAGACCTACTCTGAGACTTGGGAAAGGTTTCAGATCATGCTTAGGAGGTGCCCACATCATGAGCTTGACAAAGAGACACAGGTCAAAATCTTCTATTTTGCTCTCTCAGAGCATGATAGAAGTAACTTAGATTCCGCAAGCTCAAGATTCTTTTTTAACAACACAGACACGAGGTGTTGGGAAATTTTGAAGAACATGGCCAAGAAGCAATCTTGGGGTGACGGGGACGTCATAGAGCACGTTCGAGTTGTGGGGGAGTCAAAGGCCATCAAAGAGCTGAATGAGAAGATGGACCTTCTAGCAAAGAAACTGCTTGCAAAAGAGGATACCGAATCTGAGGACTAAGCTCAAGTCAAATTCATGCGCCAGCAGCAGGGGTACAGAAATAATGATTACTCATAGAGGAAGGACAAGAAATTCTCATGGAAGGATCCGAATAACTTTTTGCAGGACCCCGATGCAAAACCCCAGCCGGTGGCGGAGGATAAGAGCACGGAGTTGCTCAACCAAGTGATAAAGCAGAACCAAGAACTTATGAACACTTTTGGTCAGCAGATCAAGCAACAGGGGGGATTTATGAATCAGTTTGGACAGACATTGTAGAGCCATGGGGCTCAGATGAGGACAATAGAGACATCGATGGCGCAAATGGCAGCTGAAATAGCCAATCTGAAGAAGCCAGTGCAGCAAGGTTTTCCGGGTAACACAAACGTTCCAGGAGGAAACCAACAGGCGAAGGCAATCTTGCTAAGGAGTGGCAAGAAGATTTTAAACCCCAGGGCCAATGAACCAAGAAAACCCCAGTCAGAACCCGAAGGTGAGGATCTCAGTCACAGATCCGGTAGAGGAAATAGCAGAGGATGTCACTGCAGATCCCATTGTTGTTGAGGAAGAGACACAGAAAAGGACACCATATGTTCTGCCGCATCAAAGGGCACAGGATGTCCTGGTCCCATATCCAAATACTGTGAAAGCAAAGAAGGTGGATGCCTAGTTCAAGAAGTTTTTGGACAGTTTCAGAAAGCTCTCTGTCAACATCCCATTATTAGAGGCAATAGAGAAAATTCCCTCTTACGGAAAGTTTTTGAAAGACATCATTACTAAGAAGAGGAAGATCCTTGACACGGATGTTGTAGTTCTCAAGGAGTAGGTGAGTGCCTTCATCATGGGCACATTGCCACCTACGTACGAGGCAGGATCCAGGCTGCTTCAACATTTCATGTTACATTGGTAAGGTGAAATTTGGCGAAGCACTGTGTGATTCCGGGGCAAGCATAAACTTGATGCCTCTCTCTACATTCAAGAAATTGGGATTAAAAGAATCAAGGTCGAGCAATATGACAATTCAGTTGGCGGACAATTCAGTGGTGAAGCCTTATGGTATTTGTGAAGATGTGTTGGTGAAAGTAGATCGGTTTGTATTTCCAGTAGACTTTGTTGTAATGGACATGCAAGATGAACAAGGCAATGAGTTACTACTTGGATGACCCTTCCAAGCTACAGCTGACATGATACTTGAGATGGGGAGAGGTCGTTTGGCCTTGGGTATCGCCGATGATCAGTTCGAGATGGTCATGCCTTCCAGCACCACGTCATCTAAAGCTAAGGAGCAATGCCGCATGGTGAAGCATTTTGATCACAATATCTCACTTTGTCTAGGGAAGCCATTTTTAGATATGGCTCATGTAATGACTAAGATGGAGAGAGGGACATTGGCAGTTGACATCATGGAGCAGACCAAGGTTGTGTCCCTTAGCAAAGCTGTGGGTTTTCGTAATGATGAAGAGGAGGACATTCCCCCCTCTACTGAAGATGAGGCCATAGCGAGTTCGGTCTTCATTGCATATCCAGAATTCACACTTGAAGCTTGCTTGGTCAATATAACACATGATTGGATGAGAAGCAAGTCACTACAGGAGTGTGCCAAGATGCTTCAGGTGCTTCCATGTTTTTATGCTAAGTACTATGAAGACCTTGGTGAACTCCCACCACCACTTCAGTCATCCTTAATCAGCCCGTCAGATTTGGAATTGAAGCCATTGCCACCGCACTTGAAGTGCGCATTTCTAGCTGAGGAAGAGAAGCTGCCCATGATTATTTCGGCATATCTGAGTGCCGAGGAGGAAGATCAGCTGTTGATTGTGTTGAAGAACCACCGAGGTGCATTCGGGTGGTCGGTTGCAGACATCAAGGGGATCTCCCCTACATTGTGCCAGCACAAGATTCAGCTCGAGGAGGGAGCCAAGCCGGTTATTCAGCCACAGCGTCGACTAAATCCTAGCATGATGGAGGTCGTCAAGAAGGAGGTGATCAAGCTCCTTTCTGCATGTATCATCTATGCTATATCCGACTCGACGTGGGTGAGTCCTACACATGTAGTCCCTAAAAAGGGGGGAATTACTGTTACACACAATCTGTTGAATGAACCTGTCATGGCCCGCTTGGTAACTGGGTGGTGTGTATGTATAGACTACCGTTGATTGAATGCTGCTACGCTTAAGTATCATTTCCCTCTTCCATTCATTGATCAGATTTTAGAGCGTTTAGTCGGCCGATCGCATTTTTGTTTTCTTGATGGTTATTCGGGGTACAATCAAATTTTCATTGATCCTAAGGACTAAGAGAAGTCTACCTTCACATGTCCATACGGAACATTTGCATACCGTCGTATGCCATTTGGGTTGTGTAACACACCGACAACCTTTTAGCGTTGCATGCTTGCCATCTTTTCTGATATGGTTGAACGATGTTTGGAGGTTTTTATGGACGATTTCTCTGTCTATGGTGCGTCCTTTGACGAGTGTTTATACAATTTGGAAAAGGTCTTGCAACATTGTGAGGATGCACATTTGGTCCTTAATTGGGAGAAATGCCACATGATGGTAATCGAAGGGATCGTGCTTGGACATAAAGTGTCTAGCAAAGGGTTGGAGGTAGACCCGATTAAGATCGAAGTTATTTCCAAATTGCCCCCACCGAATTTGGTTAAAGGGGTTTGGAGTTTTCTAGGTCACGCCGGTTTTTATCGCTGTTTTATAAAAGATTTCTCTAAAATCGCCAAACCATTATCGGAGTTGTTGGAAAAGGATGTTTTGTTTGATTTTAATGACAAGTGTTTACATGCGTTCAACGTGCTTAAAGAAAAACTGATTTCCGCACTGGTTGTGCAAACACCGGACTGGACTAAGCCGTTTGAATTAATGTGTGATGCGTCTGATCTCGCAGTTGGGGCTGTTCTGGGACAACGTGTGGACAATAAACACGCTGTGATTTTCTATGCATCCAAAACCTTAAATGACACACAATTGAATTACACAACAAATGAAAAAGAACTTCTCACCGTTGTTTTTGCTTTTGAAAATTTTTGGCAATATCTTGTTGGATCAAAAGTCATGGTATGGACGGACCACGCCGCCATTAAGTACTTGATGGAGAAAAAGGATGCCAAACCTAGACTTATTAGGTGGATCTTGCTTTTACAAGAATTTGATATTGAAATCAAAGATAAGGCGGGCATTGAAAATGTGGTCGCGGACCATTTGTCTAGGTTGGTAAGGGTAGATGAGAAAGATTTGTGTATACCCATTATCGAGACATTTCCTGATGAACAACTTTTATCTGTGAAATCGAAAGATCCTTGGTTTTCTTACATTGTTAATTATCTTGCCTGCAAAATTATCCTGGATGACTGGACATACCAAGAGAAGAAGAAATGTTTCCATTCTTTGCGTTATTATTTCTGGGATGACCCTATTCTGTTAAAGTAGTGCAGGGATGGTGTCTTACGCAGGTGTGTACCGGAGGTGGAATACGAAAGTGTTCTTCATCATTGCCATACACTACCGACGGGTGGCCACCATGCAAGTTCTCGGATTGCCGCCAAAGTACTTGAAAGTGGCCTGTACTGGCCTACTCTGTTCAGGGATGCTTATGATTTTGTGGGGCAATGTGATTCCTGTTAAAGGGCAGGTAACATTTCAAAAAGACAGGAGATGCCTCTCAATGTATTTCAAGAGGTTGAGGTGTTCGACTTGTGGGGTATTGATTTTATGGGACCCTTTGTGTCCTCAAATTCTAACTTGTACATTCTTTTAGCTGTTGATTATGTGTCGAAGTGGGTAGAGGCAATACCCACAAGGACTAATGATGCTAATGTAGTGTGCAGGTTTGTCAAAGAATACATTTTCTGTAGGTTTGGTGTACCAAGAATGATCATTAGTGATGGAGGTATGCATTTCTGGAATCAAAAGTTCACGGCACTGTTGAAAAAGTACGGGAACATTGGTACCCCGTACCACCCGCAGACACAGGGGTAAGTGGAGGTCTCCAATCGGGAGATCAAGAAGATCTTGGAGCGCACTATGGCTTCCATGAGAAAGAATTGGAGCACCCTTCTACCGGATGCTTTGTGGGCGTACAGGACGGCGTTTAAGACACCTATAGGCACTATGCCTTTTAGGTTGGCTTATGGTCGGGCCTGCCATTTTTCGGTGGAATTGGAGCATAAAGTGCATTGGGCGCTGAGGAAGTTAAATTTGAGCTATGATGAAGCGGGAAAGAAAAGGTTGCTTGAGCTCAATGAACTTGATGAGCTGCAGATGAATGCATATGAAAGCTCACAGATCTACAAGGAGCGAACAAAGCTAATTCATGATTGCCATATTCAGATGCGCGTCTTCAAGAAAGGAGATCGTGTACTCTTATTCAACTCCATGTTGAAAATGCATCCCGGGAAATTGCAATCCTGGTGGAGTGGATCGTTCACCGTAGAGGAGGTCAGGCCACATGGCACAATCATGGTGTGTGATGGCGAGACTACATTCTTGGTCAATGGACAATGATTGAAATTGTATTTCGGTGAAGATTACACAAGGAAAGTGAGTGAGGTCAAACTCATTGCGCTTCCAGAAGCATGAGGAGCTTAATGTTGTCTAGCCTAAGACGTTAAATAAGGGCGCTTGTTGGGAGGCAACCCAACCATCGGTAGCTTAGTTAGTTTCTTTCACATTTGTACTTTGATTTGACTTGATTTCATTTTTAGTGTAAAAAAGATACCATGATCGTTTGCTTTATGTGCAGGACTGAGGCAAAGTCGATACCATCGACCCTTGTGTCGATGGTATCGAGATGGGTACATGTTGGCGGCTGCAAAAATCACTCTGCATCGATACTATCGATGGCCTCGTCGATGGTATCGACACACCAATAGGTTGATCGTAAAGTTGAGGTCGATAGTATCGACATGCATGTCGATACTATCAAGATCTCTGGAGATATTCAGACACAAATTGTCTCAGTGAAGTCGATACCATCGACAGGCCTGTCGATGGTATCAACCAAGTTACAGGCAGAAAGCGGTGGTCGGGCCTCGCGAGGGTGTTGCCCTAACCAGAAGTCGATACTATCGACTTGCATCGATAGTATCAACGGGACACATCACCAATACGCGAGAGGAGATCAACAGTGATCACTGCATCAAGAGAGACGATTCATGGGACGGGTCGATACCATCGACACCTGTCGATAGTATTGACATGTCATCGATCCGGGCCCCCACATCAAGCCATTGACGACCGTCGATACCAGCGGCGGATAGATTGTGCTATAGGAGTCGATACCATCGACTCGCGTCGATGGTATCGACGGGCATACAGCAGCACCGGTCACGGTTATATAAGGGATGGATTGTCATCATATGACGTCACAACTTCAGAGCAATCCTTCTCCACTTGTGTCGTACATCTTTGTGAGCAATCGAAGCCCGGCTACGAGCATCCACGGTGCGCGTTCTTCACCGAGCCTTCATCGAGCGGAGATTGTATTCTCTG
The DNA here is from genome assembly GCA_963693085.1 of Alisma plantago-aquatica. Taxonomy (NCBI): domain Eukaryota; kingdom Viridiplantae; phylum Streptophyta; class Magnoliopsida; order Alismatales; family Alismataceae; genus Alisma; species Alisma plantago-aquatica. The sequence goes on along the minus strand of OY856410.1, from coordinate 1,383,037,012 downwards.
ACCTTCTCCGACCTTCTCCAAGCTCCATCTTCTAATCCTTCTTCTTGCTCGAAAATGGTGCATGTTGCCGGCGCATCCTCTTCCCGGGCAAATCCTTCAGAGTTCGTTCCTCCACCAACTACTTCTATTTCGCGTCTGCAGATCGTTCATCCTTCTGTAGAGGTCCGGAAGGTCTATGAGGAGATCATGAAAAGGAAGATTGAGCCGACCCGCTACGTCGACCGGGAGATGATCCGCAATATGGGGTTCGAGGCTAATATGGCCTATGTGCTCAAGGGGCAGGCAAGGCATACGGGCAGGAGGCCCGATGAGATGGAATTCCACGCTGACGGCCAGCCATTCTTTGGTGAATGGCCCACATAAAAGGAGCTGGTGGCGGAATTCATGGCGTCGTTGGACATATGTGTTGTGCCAAACGACATCATCGCCACAGATCGCGAATGGATCAAGGGCCGTGTTTCTTTCCGACTGTACAATAATGACTACACTCTTACTCTCCGGCAGTTCAACTCTATCTACAACTGGAATCATGGGCGAGATCAGTACCGGAGGCCAGACAATCAGACTGATTATGATGCTATCTTCGCCGAGCTAGTGATTGTACCTCTGGGAAAACTTGTGAGCTACCACAAAGCGGCGGTGGTGAACTTCGAGCATCCGTTCGTGTGGATTCTTCATCGCATGCTTTGTACCACTTTGTTCGTCCGTGGTGATCTGTCTCTCAGCAAGTTTCAAGAGACAGACCTATTTTTCCTACACAAGTTACTGAAGCGGGAAGAGTGTAACTGGGGAGTGTTTTTCTTGCAGCGCGTGTTGGCTGTAAAGAGGAGCATGCGGAAGGCTCCAATTCACTTTGGAGGGCTCATCACACCGCTGGCCTCCTATCTTGGGTTGAATTTCTCCCAACTGACTCCTCTCTCCAACAGGAGCAAGGTCAACTTGCAACATCTGCACCGCTCCAACCTCATCCTACTTCGTGATGGCCTGGCGTATGCACACTGCCATGTCAATTAAGCATATCAGGAATGTTCGCTCCCCGACCCTGTTTTCCACATCAAGGATGCTCAGCATTTTCGATGACCTGTCATTGCCATTGAGAGTTCGAATGAAGATGGTGGCAATGATGACAATGATGGCGACGAGGCTGAAGAGGAAGAGGAGGCTTTCACTCCTCTTCACACACGAGTGGCACCTAGGAAGTGTCCCTACATGCATCTGGGTGCATCTTCTTCTTACCAGCCTCCACCACTGCAGCCACCACAGCCCTTGCAGCAAAGCAAGGATGTCTACTCCATGCAAGGGATGTATGCAATGCTGCAAGATATTCATCAGACACAGCAGCACCACACAACAGCATATGCCAGTATTCAGGATATGACGAACCGGTTGCTAGATAATCAGAGGGCCATTTTTGAAAATGAGTGCCTCCTCCTCGACAACCAACAACACATTCACGACAGGTTGCATAGGATGGAGATGCAGCAGCAGCCCTTCTATGATCATTACTGGAGCCAGAACTACTTTGGGGGGTATCCACAACCTACGCCCATGCCCCAGTATGATCTGAGCTTTCAGGGGCAGTATCCATCCTAGGATCCCACGGCCCCGCAGTACCCGCCTCCACCAGAAGAATGATCGGTATCACTGTTCCACCTTTTAAGGTTGTTTTTTACTATGAGGCCATAGTCGAATTCAAGCTTAGGGGGGAGTTGGAACAACTCTATCCTTTAGTTTTCTCAGTTTTTAGTTTTATTATTTTGTCTTTTGTTCATTTGTTTTTCTTAGTTCTTAGTTTGTTTGTAGGATCCACATTCTATCTAGTATAATTGTGGATGTCTTAATTCATGTGTCATCTCATTTGCTTGCACATGGGAATTAAGGGTAAACTTAAAAAATTTATTTTTAGTGTTTTCAAGCTTGTGTTGTTCAACTTTGAGCACATAACTTATAAGAAAATGATTGGGTTTGTCAACTCTAGAACAAAATATCACAGTTGTGCATTCCTAAGATTCATGAAAAGTGGACGAAACTAGTTGTTTGAGCCTAAATTGACCATATGATAATGAGACTTTAATTTGAAGTAAGAGAGAGAAACCTCTTAATTACCACACAGGTCAATAAGGAGGGACACATAATAATTTTCAAAGGTTCAATCAATTAGTCTTGTGATCTATCCACTCCATTATTTTCATACTCCACCATAAGAATTGGAAGTACATTACAGTTTTAACCTCGTTGATTGCATTTCATGTAGATAGGACTTGCATTGCAAGTATTTTCACATGTTTTGCATGAAAAAAAAATTGATTAGTTATACATGCACATTCTCTGTAGGTGCATGTCATTTAGATGCATGACTATCATTTTGTAGCTGTATTTACATTTTGTATGCATATAGATCACATCATGCATCTTATTTCTTCTGAAACATTAAAGGTGATAAACTTGTTCCATACTTTCTGAATGCTTCAAGTATATAGTTATGCAACAAGAAGTGAGCCCGACAAATAATTCATTGTCATTATTGGATATAAGGGCTTTAAACAATATGAAAAAAAAAATTGAGAAGTAAATAGGAATGCGAGGGAGAAAGGAACATGCTTTTCACTACATATTAAGAAGAATAAGAACATGATGTTGTTCTCTTAGATATTCCATCTCACCTTGATACAGAATGATAGTGCATGCATCATTCCACCCAAATGTAGGCATTAGGGCATTTACACTTGCATATGCATCATTTAGGTCATTTTTGCTTTGTGCATGTTGAAACTGTATAATGCTTCCATTTCTTCCATGAGCCACCCCTTCCATCCACCCGTTGCTCGAATTGGTAGGCCACCGTGATTTTCTCCTCACTTGTGAATATCAGGAGAGCTTCTTCCATGTAGATGGTAGTTAGGGCGAGCAACGTAGAATAGGAGATCACAAGATGCACCGAGTCTGAACCGGAGAATTTTATTATGCTAACTGCCTTTTATGATAGTGTTCATCAATTTTGAGGTAGATATCTTTTATGGATGATTATTTTGAGAAGCGTCCCAGTGTATCTTTTATGAAGATTTGGGGTTGTGAAGCTTGTGTGAGAAAGCATTTTCCCATAAAACTTGGACCCAAATTAGATAAATGTTATTTTGTTGGATATCCTAGGGAAACCAAATGATATTACTTTTATACTCCATCTGACAATAAAGTGTGTGTTGCTAAGGATGTTGTATTCCTAGAAAATGAATTCATTTCCAAAGGAATCGATGGGAGGAAAGTAGAAATCAAAGAGGATTGAGATGAATAAGAGAACATTGACCTATAAAGGTACAAGAGAAACATAGAGATTCATAAATTGTTGTGGAATATCAAATTCCTCATGTAACACAGGTAACTCACAACACCTTGAACCACTAATATTTGGTTATCTTGTGACTCAAGAAGGCAATGAGTTGCTCATTGATGATGAGCCAACTACCTACCTAGAAGTTGTTAAGGGTCCATAGTATGAGAAATGGCTTGAGGCCATGAGATCTGAGATGGAGTCCATGTACACCAACAAGGTATGTACCTTGGTGGATCCACCTGAAGGGGTAAAACCCATAGGGTGCAAGTGGGTCTTCAAGAAGAAGACTAACATGGATGGTAGTGAACAAACTTACAAAGGATGATTGGTTCCAAAGGGTTTCAGACAAGTTCAAGGTGTTGACGATGACAAAACCTTTTCTTCAGTTGCCATGGCTAAGTCCATTAGGACCATGCTTTCCATTTTAGCTTACCATGACTATGAGATTTGGCAGATGGATGTTAAAATCGAATTCCTTAATGAGAATCTTCTTGAGGATGTGTACATGACACAACCTGAGGGTTTTGTAAATCCAAAGGATACAAATATAGTTTGTGAGCTACAAAGGTAAGTCTATGGATTGAAGAAAGCATCTCAAAGCTAGAATCTTTGATTTAATGAAATAGTCAAGGAGTTTGGCTTTATTCAAAATGAAGATGAACCATGTGTTTACAAAAAGGTTAGTGGGAGCATGATTGTATTCATCATATTGTATGTGGATGACATATTGTTGATGGGGAATGACATCCCTACATTATATATGGTAAATATCTAGCTAGGAAACACATTCTTTATGAAAGACTTAAGTGAATCATCCTATATACTAGGAATCAAGATCTATAGAGATAAATGTAGAAGGATTCTTGGCCTAAGGCAGAGCACATACATTGACAAAGTGCCGAAAAGGTTCAACATTTATAACTCAAAGAGAGGAAGATGACCCATTTCTCACGGTGTTAGTATCTCTAGAGATCAATATCCTAGTTCTTGTGAAGAACGGGAGCGCATGAGTAAGATTCCATATGCATCTGCAATTGGATCTATCATGTATGCAATGTTTTATACTTTCCTAGATGTCTTGTAGGCCTTAAGTGTGATTAGCAGGTATCAGTTAGATCACAATGAATGCTACTCGACTACCATTAAAAACATCCTTAAGTACTTGACAAGAACTAAGGATTAGTTTCTTGTCTACGATGGTGAGGAAGAGTTGGTGGTAAAGGGTTACACCGACGCAAGCTTCCAAACTGACAAACATGACTATAAATCACAGTTTGGATTTGGGTTTTGTCTAAATAACAAAGTTGTAAGATGGAAAAGTTCCAAGCAAGATATAGTTGTTGATTCTACAATATAGGTTGAGAATATTGTTGCATCCAACACAACAAAGGAAGTTGTTTGGATAAATAAGTTCATCGTTGAACTTGGGGTGGTTCCAAGCATCAATGATGCAATTGAGCTATATTCTGACAACAATGGAGCTATTGCACAAGCTAAGGAGCCCAGATTGCATCAACGTTCCAAGCACATACAACTCGGTTCCATATCATACAAGAGATCACACAATAAGGAGATGTGAGGATTTATAGATTGCCAACTAAAAGCAATGTGGGTGACCCCTTGATAAAAACACTTTCACAACAAAAGCATGAAGGTCATGTTGGATCACTTGAATTTAAGTTCATAGGTGATTGTCTCTAATTGAAAGTGAGATTATGTTAGTATGTATCTCCAGAGAGCCAACCATATGATCATTTTAATGGAATATCTTGTAAATGATTTGATTAGTAATAAAGGCAATCTTTTAATTTATTCAGTTTTATTCAGTTATGAGCTAATGATGTAACATAATAAATGTCTAAAGAATGATTTACCTAATGATGTATGTCTTTAGGTTGAGCACTTGAATAATGAGATCATATGAATGTCAAGAGAATACACATTCTTGTTATGTCCCTAGTCAGATGTTATTGTGGAATGCTAATAAATAGTAATAAGTCATAAGAATAGAGTGTGTGTTGGTTGATGACATAATTTCATTAATCATGATATGTGATGTCAAACCAAACACATAGATACTTGTTAGAGAACAATGTATCAAACACACCCACCTTGAGAGTGATGCATGGAAAGCATGATTGGTAGTCATAATCATTTCTCCTAGTGATGGTGGTTATTTTGGTTCTAGATCTAAATCACTACACGCATCACATGTCATTCAATGTGCTTTGACATCATCTATTGAGACCTTGAATTAGGGTTTCCATAAATGTAATGACCCTGACCTGGGTTATGAGATAACCCTATTTGTTTTGGCTAAGTAAATTGCTTATAACTTTAATATAATCCTCTAAGGAGTTTTATTATCATGTGACACACTAATGTTTCAAGTTTGGTCCTGATTGAATGTTGTTTGAGCAATGTTCCTTTATTTTGGACCAAAGTGCAATTTACCCAAGTTGAGGGGTTATATTGCAATATGTCACATGTTGAACGTGCCTTATATGTTTTATCATCATAAGAGATATAATTATGCTAAATGGTGGCTTTTGGAAAGCCTAAATGCCAAGTTTGAACTTGTTTGAATAATGTTAGTACCTTGTGTACCAATTTTGGTACAAATTGTAATTTACCCAAAATATAGGGTTGATATGCAAATTACCACCTCTAGAGTTTTCCTAATTCCTATATGTATCATTTATAGGAGATATAATGAATGAGAAACCATGTTTGAATCATTTATGAGTGGTGGTATTCTTGGTGATAAAGACCAAGAAAGGGGTTGAATGGAAATCCTAATTTGAGCTTGTATTAAGTGTATCGGGTTGTAGTGATTAAATGGGAGTCCCTATCAGCCAAGGAGCCAAACATGAGACCCCCATATCATGTTGTTAACTCTTTGACTCTTCAAAAACGAGCTAAGAACCTCAATAAAGCAATGTTTATCGGCTTGCAACTTTCCTTTGGAAAAGGTTGCATTGAATTTGTGAATATAATAATGTGAGTGGAAGTGGCTTGTCCTAGAAGATAACCAAAGGGGGACGACCCTTATCCCTTGCATTATCCTCAAGTTTTTATTTTTCTTGGCAATATAAATATGGAGTGAATGCAAGTACATATGTCAACCATGCATGGACATGTGGCACCTAGTAGCTTAAATTGATGACACCTCATTTTCACACTTCTTCATGAACAACAAGTATATATACCCCTTCTTTCACCCCTTAGTGAACTTTTTCGAATCCTACCACCTCCTTGGTCTTATATATCGTGCATGGAGCCTTTGTGTCGTGCATAGGTTATGTGGTATCATGCATAGGCCTTGGGTATTGGCCTTAGCAAGTTGATATCGGCCTAGCAAGGTGATATCGGCCATAGTGGAGTGTTTTTGGCCACAAGTGAAGGGGATATCAACCACAAGTGATGTCATATCGTGAAAGGGTAGTGAGGTATAGTGCAAGGTGCTAAGGAGAAAGAGGGAGCTCAATACTTAACCCTAAGGTGAGGCCATGATCATCTTCAACCTTGGATTGAAGCATGATTTAAGGGTTATGATCTTCCTTTCTTTTCTTCTTCACCAATTGCTTATCCATGGTGAATCCTTGTATATTAAGGAGTTGTGAACGAGCCTTGAACTTTTGATAAGTCATCTTCAACCTTAGGAACGTGTATATTTGGACCTTGGAGTTTTGAAGTTGTTCTTAAGGCAGGTTATATAACTTGAACTCTATCATGTTATTATTCATCACCTTAATTGCTATACTTAATGATCTACTTTTAATTCCAAAATTTTCTGAAATAGTTGATGACATTATGAATTCTAGTAGTTTCTTAGACCTGTTTCCATGAACTTTAATAGTTATAAATAAGGTCTAGAGCTTGAAGAAGATGGTATCACCTTATAAAGTGATATCAGGTTCAAGCACACAAGTAAGCACCTCTAACCCGATATGGTAATGCACCTACTTCACTAAAATGATATGGATATGATTTTATACTTTCTTTCACGATATGGTGGTGTAGTATACACCTTTTGCACGATATGAGGTCAAGAAAACACCTCAAAAATGATATTGGGTTAAGCACACACCTCTTTGCCCGATATGGTGTGAAGCACACACACACCTCTCTACCCAATATGGTGTGAAGCACACACACACCTCTCTGCTTGATATGGTGTGAAGCACACACACCACTTGCCCGATATGGTAAGCATACATACACCTCTAAAGTGATATGAGGTCAAGCATATACCTCTAAAGCGATATGGTGTGAAGCACACACACACCTCTCTTCCCGTTATGGTGTGAAACACACACACACCTCTCTACCCGATATGGTGTGAAGCACACACACACCTCTTTGCCCGATATGGTATGAAGCACACACACACCTCTCTGCCCGATATGGTGTGAAGCACACACACACCTCTATGCCCGATAAGGTGTGAAGCACACACACACCTCTCTGCTCGATATGGTGTGAAGCACACACACACACCTCTCTGCCCGATATGGTAAGCATACATACATGTAACACCCCTGACCTGGGTTAAGCCTTAACCCTAGATGTTTTTTCTTAAATGAGGTTGATTATATGCTTGCTCTTATCTTTTGAAAAGTAATTAAGGCTCAATAGGAACTTATATTTCAATTTTAGTCCTTTTTGAATAATGTTGAAACAATGTTTTGTTAGCTTTGGACTAAAGTATAAATTACCCAAGTTGAAGGATTAAATTGAAAATTGTACATGATAAAATGTTCCTCATATTTTGAAGCATCATAGGAATGAGTATGATGCAATGGTATGGATTCCACAAGCTTGAGCACCAAGATAGAGCTTGTTGAGCAATCTTTGTGCATTAAAACCTAGTTTTGGTGTAATGTGCAATTTACCCAAAACCTAGGGTTCAATATTCAAAATACCACTTCAAGAGGGTCCCTCATGATTCTTGGCATCATGTAGAGAAAATAATTTGAGAGGAGCGCCTCATTTGAATCATTTTGGAAGAGAGAGAATCTTGATATTAAAATAATTAAGATTTAAGTATAAATGGAACTTTACTTCAATTTAATACAAAAATAAATATATTAATTGAAGTGCCTTCAACCAAAAATGATATGGTTGAAATTAGATAAGTGTGGACGTCCATGTTCCTTGCAAAGGCCACGAAAATATCTAAGTGAGTGGAGAGCCCACTCACATTAGTTAATTAAAAGTAATATCCACTAAAAATGGGATATTAATATTATATGAATTAAGGTGCTTAATTTGTTTTCCTTTAATTTGTGGATAATGAAGAAGAATTAAAGGAAAAGAAAGGTGCCTTCGTATACAAGGGAATGAGGGGAGTATGTGGCATAATTTGGGGAGTTGAATGATTGCTTTTCAACTTTCTCTATCCTTGAAATTCCTTTATAAACACTTCATTTCCCACTCAACCAAAGACTACTTTTCGGATTTTCTTTCTTCCTTGCTTTGTACGAGTACAAGGGAACTTAGGAGAAGCAGGGGAACGAACTCCAACCTGTAGGTAAGCTCCTTGATCATCTTCAACCTCGAATTCATTGTGGAAATCACAAATCAATGCTTGATTTCTTCTTTTCTCTAATCAATCTTCAATCCTAGCCAATCTTTTTCACTCAAAAGCTTGAGGAACGAACCTTGTGGAGTTGAGAAAGCTTCAACCACCATTAAATACGTGGAGTTGGAGATTTGAATCATTCTTAAAGGCGGGTTATATAACTTCAACCCAATTACATCATTATTCAATTCCAGTTTTACAAGTTATGTTGATTTCTCCTTCTTCTTGAATAATTGCTTGTTGTAATGGATGATTCTATGAAATTAGTAATTATGTGAACCTTAGAAACGAAGGTAGATGATGATGACATCATCTTGGACACTTTTCCCAAATTTGCAACTCCAATCGGTTTCCAATAAAATTGGTCAATCGGTTTCATCAAACGGTTTGCAAACCGTTTGAGGGATTGGGTTCAAAACTGTTTGGGATAGTTGACCATTTGGTTGAGTTGACCGTTTGTATTTGAGTTGACCGTTTGGAATGAAATGGTTTCTAAACTGTTTGATGATTAATGATCTTCAAGATCATTTGGTGTTTACGGTTTCCAAAACCGATTGAATGGAAACGATTTTCAAAACCGTTTGAGGTTGATGATGTCATAAATTGATGTTGATCCATTTCTATTTGATTGAATTAATTCCAAAGGGTTCAACACTTGAAGGTTCATTGAGTATCAAACCCTAAATCGAGTTGTTAAAGAAACCCTAATTGAATTCCACCAATTTCAATGATGGGATGGGTCAAATGATCTCAAGACTGTTTGACACCAAACGGTCTCAAGACTATTTGAGGGCAAATGACCTCATGAACGTTTGAGGTCAGATCATGCCAAGGTTAAATGGTGAATCAATGGTTCAATTGAAAGTGAATCAATGGTTTGGTTGATAGGTAGTTCAATGATTGAAACCCTAAATTGTTTTGGTTGATGGAAACTATAATTGGTCCATTCGATTTTGAGAAGGTTTGGACCAAATGGTCTCAAGACCGTTTGAGTCCAAACGGTCTCCAGACCATTTGAGATCAAACAGCCTCAAATCATTTGGAGACCCAAGTGGTTTCAAGAGTGATTTGTTCACTCGGTTTCAATGTACTTTTGCTTAAATGGTTTTAAGGACTAGTTGCTCAAACAGTTTCAAACCGTTTGAGATCCAATTTCATCAAGACCGTTTGGGATCTATTTTCTTCAAGACCATTTAAAGATTGAGGTGCTTAAAGACTATTTGAAGGTCAAGGCACTTCAAGACCCCTTGAAGGTTTAATTGACTCAAACCATGTAAGTATAATTAACCCCATGATTGTTGATGATGTTTATCAAAGGTAATTGCAATGGTTGTACCTTGAAGATACTTAAGTAGTTAGTACCTTTTGAAGGGTTAACCTTTGATGCTTATGGAAGCAATGACTCGATACAATATGTAATTAGGGTATGATCCTTGATAAAGAGATCATGAAACCCTAATTGTTGTGATTGATGAACCCAAACCCTAATTTAGGGAAACTCTTGAGTGAAACCCTAATTTGGGGGGATAATGTAAACTCTAATTGGGATAATGTAAACCCTAATTATGGATAATTGAATGTAGACACCCTAATTGAGATGAATCGTAAACCCTAATTATGGGTAATGGAATGTGAAACCCTAATTTCGGGAAAGGCTACAAGAAACCCTAATTTGGGAAAAAGTTATAAGGAACCTTAACTTAAGGAAATGATGTGTGAATCTCTAATCTAGGGTGATGCCATGTGAAACCCTAATGAGGAGTTCTGAGGTAAAACTCTAATTCAGGGTAATGTTATGTGATGTTCTAAGAAACCCTAATCTAGGGTAATAGAAAGTGAAATCCTAATTGATGAGAAAAGGGAAACATTAACCCTAAGGATAAGATAGTGGTTAATACCTTGATAGGTGAAACACCTAAAGTGGTTGATAATGGACAATCATATGTCAACAATGCCTCAACTCTAAATGAGTCTATACTAATTGATAATGAATGGACAATTCAAATGTATAACTTATGATCAATGCACTACATGATAAATGTAAGACAGTGCATAAAGTATTAGGATAGAAAATACCCTAATACAATATAAGTTGAGGAACTTATGTAAGTCAGAAGTGATGATAGGAGCGATACATTCAAGATATGATAGATATCACACTCATCATTATAAAATTGATATACCTTGATGAACCTTGAGTCCAATGTACTTTAATAAGTAACACTTGAAGTATGATATGTCAATTGTTACATTATGATGCAACGAGTTTAATGCACTTTGATAAATGAAGGCTAACATACTTTGTGAAAGGGTTAAGCCGAGTTAATAAAGTATGATGTAATCATACTCTAGTAAGGATGAGAACTCATACCTTGAATTGATAATCATTTAATGATAAATGATGAGAATAAATAAGTATGATTGAATACTTATGATAACAATGTATGCTCCTAGGTATATGGGGTAATGAATTAGGGTTTGGATCAATAATATGAAACCCTAACCTTAATATAGGTTGAAGGTATATGAAACCCTAATTTTAGGGAATAAAGCATGAAGCCCTAATTTTGGGCAATATAATGATAAATCATAACCCTAATGTGGGATAATAGGATGAGTATCTTTGATTGACATGAAATGGAAACCCTAACCCTAAAAAGGGAATAGTGGTATTACTTTGTGTTGCATGGTGTTGATATGTAGGCATTATAACTGTTATCATGAAGTACTAACCATGTTGGTATCATGAGATGATGAGCATAGCCATGTATGAGCTATGATGTTTCAGTTATTGTTGTTATTGGGCCTTATGAGCCATAATATGCTTTGTTGCCTAGTAAGAGGTAATAAGAAATGAAATGGGCTTTGAGAGCCATGTGAGATGCTTGTGTAACAAGTATCATGTTTACCTTGGTCAGATGACCTGAAGGTGTTTAGTTACCTGATAAGTGGTAACAAATGTTCTTTGATGAACTGAGGGTTTGAATACCCATTTCTTATAATCATGATGATGAGTTGTGAAAGAATGAGAATGTTCCTGATGAGATGAGGGATTAAGATCCCAATACTTTATTAAAGAGTTGAACAATACTTGATGAAAGTATTACCCATTCTTTGTAGCAATTTTTATGATATTTAATGTTTGGAAACTTGTTTGATGCTAAAAGAATATGGTAATATACTTAATTAATCAAGTGATATCATATAATGTAGTTTCCCTGACCACAGATCCATCAGCGTAAGAATTTGCTAAATGGTGAAACGAGTTAAACTCGGAACACATATTTTTTAATATGTGGGGGTAAATGGGCAATTATATCCTTATGTCCCGTAGGGATGACTGTGTGTTATCACCTATGTACAGGATAGGCTGTGTGCCATAACCCTGAAAAGAGTATGGCTATAGGCCATGACTCCATAAAATAATATCAAGCATTAGCTGTGTGATCTAAGCCTGAAGAGAGTATATGTTGTGGCTATAACTCTATAGCGAAGATGCCAATATACCCTGGCAAGCTAATTGCAGTTTGACACATTATGTCTCTGCCATATAATCTCACACTGAGTGATAAAGATGAAGTCTTGGAGTCCGGCTCTTCCATTGACCTTGTGTGGTATTAATGCTTAACGTAACCGTGGTCGGTTGGAGTATGAACGGTATACTTCATCTCTTCAGGGGCATTAATTCAAAATGATTGTAAAATGTAATCAGTCGTGTAGTGTATTTGTTGAAGGATGAAATACAACAATCATTGGTTGATGTTATCATTGTTTAACATATCTTAGAAGAATAAATGTTATACATGTTCTTCATATTCTGTCTTGAATAAATGACATGCTACTTAAAGCTGAAATGCTTTGATTAAGAATAATGCTCTAATGTGTGTAGACAATAATTCATCTGTTGTTGTATATATATGATTCCTATGCTCAGTTCTATTTTAATAAATTGCAATAATAATGTTTTTGGGTGGAGAGTTATATCTCTCACTGGGACTGGGTCTCACTCTGTTGGTCTCCAACACTTTTAGGTAGACGTGGACGAGGAAGCAGAAACCCTAGAGCAGGGGAAGAACATCAACAGCAACAACAAGAACAACAGTGATTTTCTCAGGTGGAGACACTGACTGTCAAGTCTTGTATATGTGTACATAGAGTCCTATGTGTCGTCTATGTACTCTCAGGTCCTTGGAGTCAGTAGTTAGTTTAATGAAACAATCTGAGATTTTGGCTTGATGCCTCAATGTTTTTATACTGCCTATGTACAGTTTTAACAAGGCAAATGATGTATGTGATCCTCAAGAAGGAATGGTACAAGAGATGTACTTGTGAATCAAAATGTAATTGAATTACTTTGGTTCTTTTTTAAAGAGTTTTCCAATGTATGGATCTCTTTGTAAAAAGTTTTAAATTTTTAGTGATTTCTAGTAATCCGCTGCTAACGAATGCTTTCGCTTAAGTAGATCTTGTTTTTTTTATTTGTATGCCACAATTTAGTGGTATCGGAGTTCTAGGTTCACTGAGTCTACAGAGACATAGGATTAAGGTTGTTGAGTCTATTCTAGTGTCTTCTAGTGTATCTGATAGTGTCTTCTGCTCATATAGGAGGAGAAGAACTTAAAGATGTCTGGATCACACAAAGAACATACTGCTGAAAGCAGCATTGCTGCACCGGGAAGAGGTGCAAGAGTCCAGACTAGGAAGGAACTAGTATCTGAACATCCTTAGCTTAACCAAGCAGAGATAGATAGCCCAATTTTCCATGCCCTATTTGGGCAATTTAGGAGAGATTCGATGCATATAATGGATCGTGCATTAGTAATACAACCCAGATTACCAACCCTCAATAATGAAGTCTTGGATTCTGACAGGATTCTTGCTCAACATCAGCACGTTGGAATAATGAATAATGATGAAAGGAATAGGTCACAACCTAAAATTAGGATTTGCCACAGGTGTAGGCAGCCTGGACATATCAGAAAAGACTGTCCAAAGAAGGATAATAAGAAAAGAATTAAGAAAAGGCCTATACAAACTCGGGATCAGAGGCCTAGTAGTTCCAAAAAGGGGAAGTTTTTGGTACCATCGTTACAACCAAGGTCTAATGCACTAGGTAAAGGGCTACCCGAAAAGGTTAAAGGACCTTTTAGACTATATCGAGAGATTAGAACTTGTTACTGATGTAGACAGGTAAGACATCTAGTAAGAGATTGTCCAGTTAAAAACCTAAAGGTAACCCAACCACTGAGGCAGAAACATCACGATCATCAAAGGAAACAATTTTCTATTGGTACTCGAGGACGTGGACAGACGTCCCAGGCAGGATCAACAGTATTAATCAATAAAGCACAAAGTCAACATTAGGCAACGGTAAGATTCTATGAAAAGAATCATCCTGAGGCAGTAAACAAACCGAAAGATGAGGCAGGTCAGATGAAATAGATTCATTCTGATATTTCATTTCATGATTCTATGTGTTAAAAATAAGAAAGTAGTTGTTTTGGGCTTCCTTTGATTAGTCCTATGAGGACAAAAGGAAGATGAGGATTTATATTTTGTTCAGTATTCTTTTAAATGCTTTATAATTTCTCTTATCTGTGTGAAAAAGGAAGAGGTATACATGTGGTACCTGGAGGAAGTCCAGGAATGCTAAATCATGTGATGATGATGATACAAAAAGTAAGGAACATAATAGTACATAAAGTGCATGCCACCTAATCTCAGTACTTGTATACCCTGGCCAGGTATATAATTATTGGGGATAGGGTAAGTATGGAACTCTTATATTGTTATCTTTCTGATTACTCTGATCAAGTAGTCATTCTGAGACAATCTAATGAGTATAATGAAACTGAAAATATGGTATGGATAATTGTATCACATCCTAAGTATGAGAATGAGGAATCTGAGATAATTTCAGATCAATATGTGTGCATGAGAAAGAAAAAGAATATGATCCTCATGAAATGAGAATAAGAACAAGGGAGATGATCCCCATCTGATAAAGCATGTGTGAATAACAAAGATCTTTTCCCATGATGTGGAAATGGGAAATGTGATAAAACCACAAAATGTTCATGAACATGTTAGATAATAATAAATAAAGGAATGAATTATATAGGGATTGCTAAGTGAACTTTCCCAGCTAAATAGGGATTGCTGAGTGAACTTTCCCAACTAAATAAGAGTTGTTAAGTGGGTTTCCTCAACTAAATACATGTGTCTTCTTTGATAAATAACCATGGGGAATGAGGGGATGATAAAAGGAATATGTTCCTTTGTATCCTTTCCTTTAGGGACATGGCAATCAAATGAGTCTTATGACACTTGATGTGCATGAGTTAAAAAGTTCTCTATTGATGCTTGAGAAAGTATCAGTTTATCTAGGATTTTGATTCCAAAAATAAAATATGTGCCTTTAACAAAAAGAAAGACGAAAATGATGAGGATGTTATGTGTTTTAGACACAGGTGACATATACCAAAGTAAGGATTCTAGTATCTGAGAAATACCATATGGTAATGGAAAATAAAGATATAACTCCTAATCAGATGATGTGGGGAACTTTTAATTAAATGATTCATGTTGGTCAATTGGATTGGCCAACTGTGAAATTAGTATAGCTACATAAAACCTATATGAACATCATATGTCAGGGGTTTATGCTCTGCATAAACATAACATTGGTAGAGAGGTGATAATTGAAGAAATAATTGTAAGATCATTTGAAGTATGAATAACACTTCTTCGATATAGAAGGTATTACTTAACACAGTATACATATTATAAGTCAATAATGAAAAGGCAATCGAATATAGGCTTTGTATGATAGATTCAAATGATAAGTCTGAGTAGGAGAACCTGGCACTGAACAAAGCTTTATGCAATCTCCATGACATTGAGATGTTATCTAGAGATGTGATGACATGAGTAACAACTATCTTCCTTTTCCTGGGATTTTGGGGACGAAACCCTTGTTAGGGGTTTATAATTGTAACACCCCTGACCTGGGTTAAGCCTTAACCCTAGATGTTTTGCTTAAATGATGTTGATTATATGATTTCTCTTATCTTTTGAAAAAGTAATTAAGGCTCAAGAGGAACTTATATTTCAATTTTAGTCTTTTTTGAATAATGTTGAAACAATGTTTTGTTAGTTTTGGACTAAAGTGCAAATTACCCAAGTTAAGGGGTTAACTTGCAAATTGTACATGATAAATGTTCCTCAGATGTTGAAGAATCATAGGAATGAGTATGATGTAGTGGTATGGCTTCCACAAGCTTAAGCACCAAGATAGAGCTTGTTGAGCAATCTTTGTGCATTAAAACCTAGTTTTGGTGTAATGTGTAATTTACCCAAAACCTAGGGTTCAATATGCAAAATACCACTTCAAGAGGGTCCCTCATGATTCTTGGCATAATGTAGAGAAAATAATTTGAGAGGGGCGCCTCATTTGAATCATTTTGGAAGAGAGAGAATCTTGATATTAAAATAATCAAGATTTAAGCATAAATGGAACTTTACATCAATTTAATACAAAAATAAATATATTAATTGAAGTGCCTTCAACCAAAAATGAGATGTTTGAAATTAGATAAGTGTATACGTCCTTGTGCCTTGCAAATGGCACGAAAATATCTAAGTGAGTGGAGAGCCCACTCACATTAGTTAATTAAAAGTAATATCCACTAAAAATGGGATATTAATATTATATGAATTAAGGTGCTTAATTTGTTTTCCTTTAATTTGTGGATAATGAAGAAGAATTAAAGGCAAATAAATGTGCCTTTGTATACAAGGGGGTGAGGGGAGTATGTGGCATAATTTGTGGAGTTGAAGGATTGCTTTTCAACTTTCTCTCTCCTTGAAATTCCTTTATAAACCCTTCATTTCCCACTCAACCAAAGACTCTTTTTCGGATTTTCTTTCTTCCTTGATTTGGACGAGCACAAGGGAACTTAGGAGCAGCAGGGGAACGAACTCCAACCTGTAGGTAAGCTCCTTGATCATCTTCAACCTCGAATTCATGGTGGAAATCACAAATGAATGCTTGATTTCTTCTTTTCTCCAATCAATCTTCAATC
Organism: Alisma plantago-aquatica; assembly: GCA_963693085.1. NCBI lineage: Eukaryota > Viridiplantae > Streptophyta > Magnoliopsida > Alismatales > Alismataceae > Alisma > Alisma plantago-aquatica. The sequence continues at coordinate 1,383,020,013 of OY856410.1, read as the reverse complement.
CTAGCCAATCTTTTTCACTCAAAATCTTGAAGAACGAACCTTGTGGAGTTTAGAAAGCTTCAAACACCATTAAAGACGTGGATTTGGAGCTTTGAAGCATTCTTGAAGGCAGGTTATATAACTTCAACCCAATTACATCATTATTCAATTCCAAATTTACAAGTTATGTTGATTTCTCCTTCTTCTTGAATAATTGCTTGTTGTAATGGATGATTCTATGAAATCAGTAATGATGTGAACCTTAGAAACAAAGGTAGATGATGATGACATCATCTTGGACACTTTTCCCAAATTTGCAACTCCAATCCGTTTCCAATAAAGTTGATCAATCGGTTTCACCAAACTGTTTGGTGACCAAACAGTTTGCAAACCGTTTGAGGGATTGTGTTCAAAACCATTTGGGACAGTTGATCATTTGGTTGAGTTGACCGTTTGGTTGAGTTGACTATTTGTATTTGATTTGACCATTTGGAATGAAACAGTTTCTAAACCGTTTGATGATTAACGATCTTCAAGATCGTTTGGTGTTTAGCGTTTCCAAAACCGATTGAATGGAAATGGTTTTCAAAACCGTTTGAGGTTGATGATGTCATAAATTGATGCTGATCCTAAGCTATTTAATTGAATTAATTCCAAAGCGTTCAACACTTGAAGGTTCATTGAGTATCAAACCCTAAATCGAGTTGTTAAAGAAACCCTAATTGAATTCCACCAATTTCAATGATGGGATGGGTCAAACGGTCTCAAGACCGTTTGACGGCAAACGACCTCAAGACCGTTTGAGGTCATATCATGCCAAGGTTAAATGGTGAATCAATGGTTCAATTGAAGAGTGAACCAATGGTTCGGTTGATAGGTAGTTCAATGATTGAAACCCTGAATCATTTTGGTTGATGGAAACTATAATTGGTCCATTCGATTTTGAGAAAGTTTGGACCAAACGGTCTCAAGACCATTTGAGTCCAAACGGTCTCAAGACCATTTGAGATCAAACGGTCTCAAATAGTTTGGAGACCCAAGTGGTTTCAAGAGTGATTTGTTCACACTGTTTCAATATACTTTTGCTTAAACTGTTTCAAGGGCTAGTTGCTCAAACGGTTTCAAACCGTTTGAGATCCAATTTCATCAAGACTATCTGGGATCTATTTTCTTCAAGACCATTCAAAGATTGAGGTGCTTCAAGACCGTTTGAAGGTCAAGGCACTTCAAGACCCCTTGAAGGTTTAATTGACTCAAACCATGTAAGTATAATTAACCCCATGATTGTTGATGATGTTTATCAAAGGTAATTGCAATGGTTGTACCTTCAAGATACTTAAGTAGTTAGTACCTTTTGAATGGTTAACCTTTGATGCTTATGGAAGAAATGACTCGATACAATATGTAATTAGGGTATGATCCTTGATAAAGAGATCATGAAACCCTAATTGAGGTGATTGATGAACCCAAACCCTAATTTAGGGAAACTCTGAGTTAAACCCTAATTTAGGGGGGATAATGTAAACTCTAATTGGGATAATGTAAACCCTAATTATGGGTAATTGAATGTAGACACCCTAATTGAGATGAAAGTAAACCCTAATTATGGGTAATGGAATGTGAAACCCTAATTTCGGGCAAGGCTACAAGAAACCCTAATTTGGGAAAAAGTTATAAGGAACCTTAACTTAAGGAAATGATATGTGAATCCCTAATCTAGGGTGATGCCATGTGAAACCCTAATGAGGAGTTATGAGGTAAAACTCTAATTCAGGGTAATGTTATGTGATGTTCTGAGAAACCCTAATCTAGGGTAATAGAAAGTGAAATCCTAATTGATGAGAAAAGGGAAACATTAACCCTAAGGATAAGATAGTGGTTAATACCTAGATAGGTGAAACACATAAAGTGGTTGATAATAGACAATCATATGTCAACAATACCTCAACTCTAAATGAGTCTATACTAATTGATAATGAATGGATAATTCAAATGTATAACTTATGATCAATTCATTACATGATAAATGTAAGACAATGCATAAAGTATTAGGATAGAAAATACCCTAATACAATATAAGTTGAGGAACTTATGTAAGTCATACGTGATGAGAGGAGTGATACATTCAAGATATGATAGATATTACACTCATCATTATAAAATTGATATACCTTGTTGAACCTTGAATCCAATGTACTTTAATAAGTAACACTTGAAGTATGATATGTCAATTGTTACATTATGATACAATGAGTTTAATGCACTTTGATAAGTGATGGCTAACATACTTTGAGAAAGGGTTAAGATGAGTTAATAAAGTATGATGTAATCATACTCTAGTAAGGATGAGAACTCATACCTTGAATTGATAATCATTTAATGATAAATGATGAGCATAAATAAGTATGATTGAATACTTATGATAACAATGTATGCTCCTAGATGTATGGGTTAATGAATTAGGGTTTGGATAAATAATATGAAACCCTAACCTTAATATAGGTTGAAGGTATATGAAACCCAAATTTTGGGGAATAAAGCATGAAACCCTAATTTTGGGCAGTATGATGATAAATCATAACCCTAATGTGGGATAATAGGATGAGTATCTCTGATTGACATGAAATGGAAACCCTAACCCTAAAAAGGGAATAGTGGCATTACTTTGTGTTGCGTGGTGCTGATATGTAGGCATTATAACTGTTATCATGAAGTACTAACCATGCCGGTATCATGAGATGATGAGCATAGCCAAGTATGAGCTATGATGTTTTAGTTATTGTTGTTATTGGGCCTTATGAACCATAATATGCTTTGTTGCCTAGTGAGAGGTAACAATAATGAAATGAAATGGGCTTTGAGATCCATGTGAGATGCTTGTGTAATAAGTATCATGTTTACCTTGGTCAGATGACCTGAAGGTGTTTAGTTACCTGATAAGTGGTAACAAATGTTCTTTGATGAATTGAGGGTTTGAATACCCATTTCTTATAATCATGATGATGAGTTGTGAAAGAATGAGAATGCTCCTGATGAGATGAGGGATTAAGATCCCAATAATTTATTAAAGAGTTGAACAATACTTGATGAAAGTATTACCCATTCTTTGTAGCAATTGTTATGATATTTAATGTTTGGAAACTTGTTTGATGCTAAAAGAATATGGTAATATACTTAATTAATCAAGTGATATCATATAATGTAGTTTCCCTGACCACAAATCCATCAGCGTCAGAATTTGTTGAATGGTGAAACGAGTTAAACTCGAAAAACATATTTTTTAATATGTGGGGGTAAATGGGCAATTATATCCTTATGCCACGTAGGGATGATTGTGTGTTATCACCTATGTACAGGATAGGCTGTGTGCCATAACACTGAAAAGAGTATGGCTACATGCCATGACTCCACAAAATAATACCAGGAATTAGCTTTGTGATCTAAGCTTGAAGAGAGTATATGCTACAGATATAACTCTATAGCGAAGATGCCAATATACCCTGGCAAGCTAATTGCAGTTTGACACATGATGTCTCTGCCATATAATCTCACACTGACTGAGAAAGATGAGGTCTTGGAGTCTGGCTCTTCCATTGACCTTGTTTGGTATCGATGCTTAACGTAATCGTGGTCAGTTGGAGTATGAACGGTATACTTCATCTATTCAGGGCATTAATTCAAAATGATTGTAAAATATAATCAGCCATGTAGCGTATTTACTTAAGGATGAAATACATGAATCATTGGCTGATGTTATCATTGTTTAACATATCTTAGAAGGATAAATGTTATACATGTTCTTCATATTTCGTCTTGAATAAATGACATGCTGCTTAAAGTTGAAATGCTTTGATTAATGCTCTAATATGTTTAGACAATAATTCATATATTGTTGTATATATATGATTCCTCTGCTCAGTTCTATTTTAATAAACTGTAATAATAATGTTTTTGGGCGGAGAGTTATATCTCTCGCTGGGACTGGGTCTCACTCTGTTGGTCTCCAACACTTTTAGGTAAATGTGGATGAGGAAGCAGAAACCCTAGAGCAGGGAAAGAACAGCAACAGCAACAACAGGAACATCATTGATTTTCTCAGGTGGAGACACTGGTTGTCAAGTCTTGTATATGTGTACATAGAGTCCTATGTGTCGTCTTTGTACTCTCAGGTCCTTGGAGTCAGTAGTTAGTTTAATGAAACAATCTGAGATTTTGGCTTGATGCCTCAATGTTTTTATACTGCCTATGTACAGTTTTAACAGGGCAGATGATGTATGTGATCCTCGAGAAGGAATGGTACAAGAGATGTACTTGTGAACCAGAATGTAATTGAATTACTTTGGTTCTTTTTGAAAGAGTTTTCCAATGTATGGATCTCTTTGTAAAAAGTTTTACATTTTTAGTGATTTCTAGTAATTTGTTGCTAACGAACGCTTCCGCTTAAGTAGATCTTGTTTTTGTGATTTGTATGCCACAATACACCTCTAAAGTGATATGGGTAGCAAGCATATGTTGGGTTTTAGGGGAGGCAGAGAAGGCAGCAGAAACAAAAAATTTCTCCTCCCCAAACCCAGAACAAGGAAACGCGTCAACGTCTATACAATAGGAAAGGATGGTTTGTGGAATCATACCTTGTCCTGAGGCTTGCTCGGCGACAATACCTCGCGTCTTGCGCGATCTTCACCTCTGATCTTGGACGGTGTCTGTGCAGCTCCTGGTCGCACCGGGACTGACGACTCCTGGTCTCACCGGGACTGTCGGGATTGACAGCTGTCCTCCGAGCGGCAGAAATCTCCCACCTCTAAAGTAGTCCACATGGACCACATGGAACTCCAATCTCCTTGTCTCACAAGGAATTAGAAGGATTCGCACCCTCCTGTCAGCGTACTAGTCACTGACACACTCTCCTGCCACCAGTCGCTTTCTGTAGTTGTCTTTCCCTTGCTGTGCCTCCCTTATCGGGTAGCACTTACTCAGGCTCTCTCGATTACCAAAACCAGAGAGAACAACAACTTCACAGAGCAACTGGTTACACTGAGTTGTACTTTAAGAAGCCCCCAATACCCCTATATATAGGAGGGTCATGGGACAGGGTTCTCTATCTCGGGCAATGTGGGACTAAAGCAGGAGTAGAAGGGTTCGAGATTTTCCACAAAAACAACCAATTGCGCAACCTGAACCGATCGTTTCATTTCTAAAATGGTCAGTTGGGGACCTAAGCCGGTCGGTTGACACCTCAACCGATCGGTTGGGACCCATGAAATGGTCGGTTCACTTCTGAATTGGTCAGTTTGTGGTCCTGGTCAGTTCCCGATTGACTTTTATTCTTTTGTTTCTAATTGGTATCAAATACCAATCCTTGTTCCAATCAAATTGGGCAAGTGAAACGAAAGGAAATTTCTCACCAATCCTACTTTCCCAACTTGCTCGGTTGCATTAGTTGAACCGATCGTTTCAACACTTGAAGCAATCATTTCACCCTGTCCATGAGCCGATCGACTCACCATCTGAGCCGATCGGTTCACCAAGCTCAACCGATCGGTTCATCACATGAGCCGATCGGTTGGGAGTGCAGATTGTGCAGAATCAGTCAATTGCACTTTCAATTAATCTGATACTCCAATCAATGTGTCCAACACCTTGAACATTATGACATTGAGCTATCAATTAATTGAGTGTTTAATTGAACTACTAAACTCCTTTAGTAATCAATCTAAACATTGTTTGTGTACAAAACTCCTCTTCTAGGTTAAATCCTATGTGTTTGACCCTGCAGGTCCATTTCACATTGGTAGTGAAAGTCCATAACACTTATGACTTCACAAGCAAAGAGTGGTGCCTAGTCACACATTAGTGCTACCCAAGTTAAATAGAAAGTTGGAGAACAACTTTCAATCCTACAATCCGTGAATGGTGTTATAGTGAATGTATAATTCCTTTGTCACTGATATCCCAAATGAACTCGAGGCATCGAACAATCATCCTGTCAACGTTCATTCACTTTCTTGATCTCAGAGTAGATTGGAAGAGATATGTATGACATGAATATCATATACTGATTCACACATGCGTGCATGCCTTTCTCAATCCTACTCATCAAGCGTCCATGGATATCAAACTCCCTTAGGAGGGACAAATCCCATATCTATCACTCACCCCTCAAAATCCCCATGTGTCAAAGCCACCCAATCATCACCTTTACAACAACCCATGTTTTAGGACTGCGTTTGATGATGTCAAAGTGTGCTCAACGACATGTGTTGAGTGTAGTGATTTTAGGTCAAAGAATCACACTCACCACCATCACTGTGAGTATTGACTGTGACTACTATGTCATGGTTCCATGTGTCAAACTCACGGTGGGTCTGTCCGGTACACTTGTTCTCTAACAAGTACCTATGTGTTTGGTTTGACATCTCTATATAATGACTAATGAGATTCTGTCATCAACCAACACCACAATCTAGTCTTGTGTGTCATTGTTGTCTATCTACCTTCCACAATGACATCTGACTAGGGACATAATGAGAATGTACAAACTCTTAGCATCTGTATGATCTCATCGTTCAGGTCCTGGACCTGAAGGCATACATCATTGAGTATTGTCATTCTCTAGACATTCAACTTGTTCTATCACTATCTCATATGATTGAACCAGAAAGAATTGGGAGCTTGCATTTGATGTTTATCAAAACAATCTTAATGTATCCCACCAATCATCCCATGATTGGCTCTCAGGGCATACATACCAACAGACTCCCACTTGCACTGCGAGCCAATCACCCTTGAATCATATTCATAGTGATCTTCAAACATGTCCCACATGTTACTGTGCTCTAGTACGAACATAGTGAGTTATGGCAACACCTTGCCAAAGTCAGTATAAATTGCATGTCTCACATCTCTTCACTATACGTCACACGTATGAGATGGAGTTGTTGTAATATGTGATCTAGTATTCCTTTGCTAACCTTTAACCACATTGCATGATCAAGGATTCCATACTTGTCATCAATGAGCGGAATATCTATAAGTTCATCTCATGAACTTCCAGATCCATAAAGTATCCATTGTTGTTCTCCAACACATATATACTCGGCATTTACTTTTAAATGGTTTTATTGGAACACTTCCAATTATCAACAAACTTTCACTTTTATATATCCTATATATATTTTGCAATTAATTTTCTATCCTTTCGGAAGTTCGCATCAATGTAACTCTTTACATTGAACTCTTCCTTATCTCCACAGAACTAGTACTTATCAAGTTCTCATGGTATTCCAATAACCCTTACTGGAAGTAGACAGACATCCACTCATCATGTCTCACATACGAGTTATCGGGATGAGCACATCATATTGCCATGTCATACATACAAGATGATGAATGCATTTTGTTCTTGCCATGCAAGATAATGGGATGATTACATACATGATAGATCCACATCTATTCTTAGTGTTCCCATTCTTCACAAGAATTGGACACTTGGCCTTGGGATACTAACTCCATGTAACATGGACAAGTTTTCTCCCACTGAATCTGTGCATACTGAACCCTTCAGTACAGATGGCCAATGTATGTTTTCTCTTTTTAGGTCAAGAGGTTTTTCGAGAACTATCTCTATAGATCTCTATTCCTATCACATAGGAAACATCTCTATCTTCCTTTAAGATAATTTCCACTTTTGGATTTCCATTCTAGAACAGTTCCATTTCACATCAACATGTGGAATGTGAATACGCTCCCACTAAATCACAGATCCCTTCTTTATCTTTGACATATCAGTCAAACCCTTTGACTATATCATCAAAGTAAAGATCCAATTCTGAGTTGCTTGTACTCAATCAATCACATTGATTAGTCCATTGTAACTTATAGACTTCATTTGCATTAGTGGATTCATAAACCTTATAGGTTGTGTCACGTACACATCCTTGTTTTATTCCTCATAGGAATGTCGTTTTAGTATCCATATGCCAAATGTCTTAGTCATTAAGTTGCAATCAACAAGCATCATTCTTCTCAAAATGTTATCCATGTGTCTTAACACTTAAGATTCATTTCACTTATGGATTTCATCTAATGGGTGTTACCATCAAGGTCATACCTTATGGTTCACATGGATGTCATTTAAGATGTAATGGTCATAAACCATAACTCAAAATTAGGGTCCTCATATTCATCTAGATAGTTGACTCATCACATGAACAACTCATCACATAGATAAACGAGGTGTATCCGTCAAGGATATAAGAACTTACAACTCCTTATGATTCTTAATGTCCTTTATTAGTGTGGGGTATTCTTTTATTAAGAAGAATTCAGTTATTTGATAATCATTCTCTAACTCCTTAGAGTATGATTCCTTATTGATTTAGACATCACCATGCCTTAATCATGAGTTCACTATGATACACTATCATAATCACTCATAAGGATCTCAAACATTTGGTCCAAGTATTTCATTCATTGATCTCATCAAGAATTAACACTTTACCAAATTTACACTTCATCTATGATAATCTTGAACACTTCAAGATATTCATATTGGTATTTCTCTAAAAACCATTTGAAGTATTAGCATTTGTTCCAATAGGTATGTAAATACATCACATGTATCATACCTAATAGGATAATCATTCTCCCACTACCTTTAGTGAAGATTGATTAATCATGTCCAAGATATTCATGTCTCTTACTGGTTCTCTAACCAAAAGAGTCTAGATTTATCCATCACATGGAAACTAGAAATGAATTTCTCATGATTGATGCTAATTTGATTGTTTGAGTTATCTATAACTTTTAGGTATCATTTTATCTTCTGTATATCAAATAACACAAGATAAACAAGGCATTGCCACAAAGATCATATCTTTAGAAATTGAAACATATCTTTATTGATTGCCATCATTGTCATACAATATGCAAAAAATAAAGTGTTTCTATCTATTGGCAAATATGAAATAGCAGTTCATAACTATATTACATGCCTTTTAGGCTGAAAATAAACTAAAGTACTCCTATCTATGGTGGCAACACTTGCCCCATTTATTGAGTGCTTTACACTTTACATCTTGGTATCATATACCTCAAAAGTGTTACAAGTTTACTTTCATGACACCTTTACGTAGAGACGTTGGTCGCCTCCTTCTTCTTTTGTTCTTCCAGACAGAGAGGACAATTCCTTTTCCAATGTCCTGGCTTTTGACAATGGTGGCAATTGCCTTTCTTGGTCACGCCTCCCTTGGCCTTGAGAGCTGAAGACGACTTGGGCTCCTGGCTAGCATCAGAACCTTTCTTAGCTTTGCCCTTGCCCTTGCGCTTGGACTTGCCTTTCTTGCTCGTGATCACTATCACAGACTTAGGCTTATCCTTCTTCATCTGTGTCTCGGTTGTCCTCAACATGCCCAACAACTCTGACAGTGGTCTATCAAAGTTATTCATGTTGTAGTTCATCACAAATTGACTGTAGGATTCTGGCAACGGTTGCAGTATCACGTCAGTAGCCAACTCTTGGCTCAGTGGAAATCCCAGTCTTGGCAGGTTCTCCACATACCCAATCATCTTGAGTGTGTGAGGACCAACTGGATCTCCTTCTGTCATGACGCACTTGAACAGTGCCCTTGAGACATCATATCTCTCTTGCTGTGCTCGATCTTCATACATGTTCCTGAGATGTTGAATCATCTCAATGACACCCATGTTCTCATGTTGTCTCTGCAACTCGTGGTTCATAGAGCACAACATCAAGCACTTTGCATCAATGGCATCATCAGAATGCTTCTTGTAAGCATCCCTTTCTGCCTTTGGTGCATTAGGAGCAGGTTCCTCTGGAATTGGAGTATCCAGGACATAGAGCTTTCGCTCTTGAGTGAGAACAATTCTCAATGTCCTATACCAGTCGTGGAAGTTTGTCCCATTCAGTTTGTCCTTTTCAAGGACGGATCACAAAGAAAAGTGATTTTTGTTTGTTGTCATTTGTACTACAAAAGGAAATATGCAATTTTAGTCCAAAAACTCATTTTGACTTATTTGATTGATTTGAAAAGTTGACGATATAATTAGGCCTTTAATTAATTGTTGCTCCCACTATTTTAGTTCAAATTGATAGCCCTCACCATCAATTCAGAAGATTGTAGTGTACAACCTTCTAGTGGGCAAGATCCTGAAATCCTCTAAGTCATGGACCAGCTTGGGCTGTCACCCACAACTTAGATCTCTCAGGTAGGAAACTCTTGCCAATTGCATCATATGCAACTCTTGATAAGATGTCATATGCAACTCCTTACCATGATCACCTCCATGCCTCAAGGTACTAGATCCCATCTAGATCACCTTGTTAAGTCCGACCCAAAGCAAACACGATGAATATGCACCCTGCTAGGGCAGACCCACATATCCATCCTTCACGCTTCCACGAGATAGACAGTGCACCACGCTAGGGCGTGCCCACACTTGGTCGATCAAGCTTTTCACGTGTGTCACATTTGGAAGGCATCTAAAACTTAATATTTAATGAGGGATTTGGTTTTTATATACATATACATATCCAATCACCACAATACATAGTATGTATCATATACATGCTATATCCCACAAAAAACATGTGAAATGATAAAAGTGATGATTATGGCCATCCTAATGTGATTCCTCAAGCCAAGAGGAATCACAGTCATCTAGGTATACATCACATGCAACCTGTACAAGATGAACTATGTGCTTTGCCTTTCTGGGTTTGATCAATTCATCACATGACTGATCGGCTCGCCATCAGGATGGTCGGTTGGGTGCCACCAGCCGACCGGTTCACCTGGTCATTGTGCATCTCATCATGGCCGTCACCCGCTCGTCTCGCTCCTCGAACTGGTCATCAATCGATCGGCTCACTCCTTGAACCGATCGTCTCGAACGTCAACCGATTGGTTCACGCCTTGAACCGATCGTCTCAGCTGTCGTCAGGATGTCCTCTGTTCTTTGACATAAAATGAAATAAAATTATATCCTATTTTACATTGTAAAAAGAGAAACCTCAAGTTACATTCGAGGGGAGCAAAGGTAGGAAAGAAATCTTGAATTATTTCGAGTTACATCAGGAATAGGAGAAGGAAGATCGGTGCGCAGACTGAGATGCAAGCAACCACATACAACCATACACAGATAGGGTTTATTGGCCATAACCACGCTATACATCCACCACAAAACTCGTTTAAGGGTGACGCATATCGAGTGCATTCATAATACATATCATATATGTAATTAGGAATTTGTGGATTTAGGATTGGACATGCATAAAGTCAATTTTATTTGCATTGTATGCAATAAATAAAGGAGATAAACCAAAATTGATCATATCGATAATCCTAAAGTATAGAGCAGTTGACGTGGCTCTGATACCACTATTTGGGTTTTAGGGGAGGTAGAGAAGGCAGCGAAAACAAAAAATTTCTCCTCCCCAAACCCAGAACAAGGAAACGCGTCAACGTCTATACAATAGGAAAGGATGGTTTGTAGAATCATACCTTGTCCCGAGGCTTGCTCGGCGACAATACCTCGCGGCTTGCGCGGTCTTCACCTTCGGTCTTGGACGGTGTCTGTGCAGCTCCTGGTCGCACTGGGACTGACGACTCCTGGTCTCACCGGGACTGTCGGGATTGACAGCTGTCCTCCGAGCAGAAGAAATCTCCCGCCTCTAAAGTAGTCCACACGGACCACTTGGAACTCCAATCTCCTTATCTCACAAGGAATTGGAAGGAGTCACACCCTTCTGTCAGCGTACTAGTCACTGACACGCTCTCTTGCCACCGGTCGCTTTCTGCAGTTGTCTTTCCCTTGTTGTGCCTCCCTTATCGGGTAGCACTTGCTCGGGCTCTCTCGATTACCAAAACCAGGGATAATGACAACTTCACAGAGCAACTGGTTGCACTGAGTTGTACTTTGATAATCCCCCAATACCCCTATATATAGGAGGGTCATGGGATAGGTTCTCTATTCCGGGCAATGTGGGACTAAAGCAGGAGTAGAAGGGTTCGAGATTTTCCACAAAAACAACCAACTGCGCAACCTGAACCGATTGTTTCATTTCTGAAATGGTCGGTTGGGGACCTGAGCCGGTCGGTTGACACTTCAACCGATCGGTTGGGACCCATGAAACGGTCGGTTCACTTCTGAACTGGTCAGTTCGTGGTTCTGGTCAGTTCTTGATTGACTTTTCTTCTTTTGTTTCTAATTGGTATCAAATACCAATCCTTGTTCCAATCAAATTGGGCAAGTGAAATGAAAGGAAATATCTCAGCAATCCTACTTTCCCAACTTGCTCGGTTGCATCAGTTGAATCAATCGTTTCAACACTTGAAGCAATCGTTTCACCCTGTCCATGAGCTGATCGACTCACCATCTGAGCCGATCGGTTCACCAAGCTCAGCCGATCGGTTCATGACATGAGCCAATCGGTTGGGAGTGCAGATTGTGCAGAATCAGTCAATTGCAGTTTCAATCAATCTGATACTCCAATCAATGTGTCCAACACCTTGAACATTATGAAATTGAGCTATCAATTAATTGGGTGTTTAATTGAACTACTAAACTCCTTTAGTAATCAATCTAAACATTGTTTGTGGACAAAACTCCTCTTCCAGGTTAAATCCTATGTGTGTGACCCTGTAGGTCCATTTCACGTTGGCAGTGAAAGTCCATAACACTTATGACTTCACAAGCAAAGAGCGGTGCCTAGTCACACATCAATGCTACCCAAGTGAAATAGAAAGTTGGAGAACAACTTTCAATCCTACAATCTGTGAACGGTGTTACAGTGAATGTATAATTCCTTTGTCACTGATATCCCGAATGAACTCGAGGCATGGAACAGTCATCCTATCAATGTTCATTCACTTTCTTGATTTCAGAGTAGATTGGAAGAGATATGTATGACATCAATATCATATACTAATTCACACATGCGTGCACGCCTTTCTCAATCCTACTCATCAAGCAGTCATGGATATCAAACTCCCTTAGGGGGACAATTCCCATATCTATCACTCACCCCTCAAAATCCCCATGTGTCAAAGCCACCCAATCATCACCTTTATAACAACCCATTTTTCAGGACTGCATTTGATGATGTCAAAGTGTGCCCAATGACATGTGTTGAGTGTAGTGATTTCAGGTCAAAGAATCACACTCACCACCATCACTGTGAGTACTGACTGTGACTACCATGTCATGGTTCCATATGTCAAACTCACAGTGGGTTTGTTCGGTACACTTGTTCTCTAACAAGTACCTATGTGTTTGGTTTGATATTTCTATTTCATGACTAATGAGATTTTGTCATCAAACAACACCACAATCTAGTCTTGTGTGTCATTGATGTTTATCTACCTTCCACAATGACATCCGACTAGGGATATAATGAGAATGTACAAACTCTTAGCATCTGTATGATCTCATCGTTCAGGTCCTGAACCTGAAGGCATACGTCATTGAGTACTGACATTCTCTAGACATTCAACCTATTCTATCACTATCTCATATGATTGAACCAGAAAGAATTGGAAGCTTGCCTTTGATGTTTATCAAATCAATCTTAATGTATCCCACCAATCATCCCATGATTGGCTCTCAGGGCATACATACCAACAACATACACCTCTAAAACGATATTGGGTTAAGCACACACCTCTTGGATGATATGGTGTTGAGCACATATCTCTAAAATGATATGGTGGGTAACCCAATACACTAAATGACAAAAATGGTAAGGTGGTTAATACCCTAGAACATGTGATGGCCAATACACTAAAGTATGGTGTGGCCAATATCTTAAAGTGAGGTGAGGACGTTACACTCATGTATGGTGAAGATGTTACACCATATGATTGGTAAGGATGATACCTTGATGGGTAAGGGTTTGAGGGATATGACGATGTCTAGCTCAATATACACCTAACCCAATACATGTGTTCAACTTGACATAGATGATTCAATCTGATGCACCTTGTAAAGGTGAGGGTAAAACATTCTTAGGAGTGATGAGTGAAACACCAAGTAATGATGTGGTTTGGTTAATAACTTGATAGGTAGAACACCTAAAGTGGTTGATAAAGGTATATCAACAATGCCTTAACTCGATATGATTCTATATCACTTGATGATAGTTGGGTAATTCAAATGTATGACTTATGGCCAATACACAACATGATAAATGTGATGTGTTTGTGCATAAAGTATTAGGATGGGATATACCCTAATACAAGATAAATTGATGAACTTAAGTAAGTTAAAATCAATGAGGGAAGTAATACATCAAGGCATGATAAATACCACATCCAACACCTCAAGGTTGATGCACCTTAAATTCAATATACTTGGATGAGTAACACATGAAGTGTGTCACGTCAATTGTTACATAGAGATGTAATGCACTTTGATAAGTGTAGGCTAACATAAATTGAGAAAGGGTCAAGCCAAGATAATAAAGTATGATGTAATTAATATTTTAGAGCGGATGAGAGAGAAAGTCATACCTTGTGTTGATAATCATTTAATGACAAATGATGAAAACAGATAAGTATGATTACATACTTATGATATGAATATATGCTCCTAGATGTGTGGAGCAATGAATTAGGGACTGGACTAATAATATTAACTTGAAACCCTATTCAGCTATAAAGGGAAACCCTAACCCTAATAATGGGAAGGTTGTATTTCTCTTATTGCATAAGCCTTGTAAGGCATGTTAAATACTTGTACAAAAAGTATAATGATTAATGGCCTTGTGAGCCATGTGAATAAGTGGTTGCCTAGTGAGAGGTGACAAGATGTGTAATGGCCTTATGAGCCATGTGAATAAGTTGTTGCCTGGTGAAAGGTGACAAGATGTGTAATGGCCTTGTGAGCCATGTGAATAAGTTGTTGCCTAGTGAGAGGTGACAAGATGTGTAATGGCCTTGTGAGCCATGTGAATAAGTTGTTGCCTAGTGAGAGGTGACAAGATGTGCAATGGCCTTGTGAGCCATGTGAGATTCTTGTGCAACAATTATCATGTATACCTTGGTCTGAGGACCTAGAGGTATTAGTTACCTAATAAGTGATAACAGTGTTCAGTGATGAACTAAGGGTTTGAATACCCAGATCTAGTAATCATGATGATAATGTTAAGGGATGAGAATTCCCAATAATGAGATAAGGGATTGAGATCCTAAATGTTATATGTGTTCTAAAGATTTGAAAAGTACTTAATAGATGTATTATACATTTCTTTATAGCATCTGTTATAATAATTCTTATTTGAAACTTGACTGATGCTAAAAGATATGGTAATGCACTCAATTCGTCAAGTAGAATCTTATCACGTAGTGCCCTGACCATAGATCCATCAGTGTGAGAATTTGTTGAATGGTGAAACGGGTTGCTCCATGGCATAACCCAGAGAGCGCATATTTTTGAATATGTGGGGGTGATGGGCGTGAATATCCTTATGCCCTAATGTGGGATTGATGTGAGATAAACATAAAATCTCTCAATCCTCCATTATATATGTCGGGATGGATGTATCACGAATCTCCCAATGATGATGAAGGCCGAGGATGGATAATTGAGATCTCCCCGAAGAGAGTGCAGTTGACGATGTATCTCTATAGAGAAGTTGCCAGTATACCCTGGAAACCTATTTTGTAGTGACATGAGATGTCCTGCTTGTGGTCTCGCACTGACCGAGATGACAGAGGTCATGGCAGTCGACTCTCCCATTGACCTTGTATGGTATCGATGTTTTACGTAGTCCTGGTCGGTTGGAGTATGAGTGATATATCTCATCTCCTCAGGGCATAAGTGTCATTGAAAAATGTAATCATCCATGTTGCATATCTGCTTAATGATGGAATATGGAAAACATTGATTGATGTGCACTTTAGTTATAAATCTTAGTTGATAGATGATATTTATGTTTCTTTACATTCCTTGCAAAGTAGATGGATGATTGATAACTCTACCATGGGTAGATGCAATGTTCTCCTTAAGAAAGGAGATTACTTCATTCTATTCATATAGTGATTTATCCTGCCTATTAATATAAAAAGAACCTCTGCTTAGTTTATAAATGCTTAATATATGATAATAATATGGTCAGCGGAGAGTTATATCTCTCGCTGGGACAATTGTCTCACCCTATGGGATCCACATTTTTTTAAGTGGACATACACAAGGTGGCGAAGATCTTTCTGCAGAGGAGGAACAACAGCTAAGGCAGCAATGACAACTCAGGTTGAGTGTACTGTCTGTCGTGTCTTGTACATAGAAGTCCTATGTGTCGTCTCTGTACTCTCAGGTCCTTGGAGTTGGTTCGTACTGGTTTCATGAATGATGTGAGATTTTGGCTTGAATGCTTCGAGGTTTTATGTTGCTCCAGTATGTGTTTTGATAGAGCAACTGTTATATGTTGTCCTCAAGATGAGATGTTGTACAATGTAATCATGATATGTATGAGTTTTGGATCTTTCAGTAAGAGTTTTCTAGAAAAGGATCTCCTTGCAAAATATTTTTAAATTTTAGTGATTTTTGTTAATGCACTTATTATGTTTATTCCGCTTAATTAGTAACGATTTGTTTATCAGTTTGATGATGGTCGCTACAATAAAGGTGGTGCTCGGGTGCATCGTGTCACATGGGGATGACTGTGAGTGATCTAGGTGGGATTTGTCCCTCGTACAAGAGTATGATATCCTAGCCACTTGATAAGCGAGACTAAGAAATGCATGGACATGCTTGTGTGAGTTAATATGTGATACTGATCTTATATATATCTCAGACAGTCTACTCTAGTTCAAGAAGCATTGATTGAACATTGAAGAGGATGACGATACCATGACTTGAGTTCAATCTGGATATCAGTGACAAAGGGACTATACAATCACTACAACACCAATCACAAATTGTAGGTTGAAGTTGTTCTCCAACTTTTCAATTACTTGGGTAGCAATGATGTCTTGCTAGATACCACTTATTTCTTATGATGTCATAAACCAATTATGGACATGCACTGCCAACATAACTTGGAACCTATAGGGTCGCACACATAGGATGTACCTAGAATAGGATTTTATTAATGAATGAGGTTTAACTTGATTACTTTAGGTATTCAATTTAAACAATTATGGTTGAAAATTGATTGACATGACTATTAACTGACCGATTCAAGTGTCAAGTCAATTTGAACCAACATTGGCATCATAACTCTAACATGACAAGTTCATCAAGTGAACTGGTCGGCTCAAATTGTGAACTGATCAATTTAGGTTATGAATCGACCATTTGATTGATCAATACGATTGGATCAAGGATTGATGTTGACGTCATGTTGTGCATTATTGAGTATTAATTGTCAATACAATTGCAAATAGGAAATATTGTGAAATGATTGGTTTGAGAGTTGAACCAATTGACTCACATGTTAACCGATCAATTCAGTAGTGAACCAACCATTTCAGTAGTAAACTGACTAGTTAAACATTCATAGGTTCTAGAAAATTTATGAAATTTCATCCCTTTGACTCATGCATAGACTAGAAATCCTGACCATGACCCTCTTATAAATAGATGGGTAGTTGATGCTTTATAGAGACACAACAATAAGCTTCGACAATTGTTGTCTTCTCATAGTTGTGGTAACGTGAGAACCTGAGCAATTTCTACTCGTCAAAGGGAGGAACATTGTAAACGCCCGAGCCCACTGCCCAAGGCTCTAGTAGAGTTTCACGGATGACGACTGACCCTACAGACCATCACTCGCCTTAACTACGCACTTTGTCCTCACTCACATGCAAGCCATGATAAACTTTCTGACTGGTCACCCATCCTAGTACTATTCTAGGATGAACCTGTTTAACCACAAAGTTCTTTAGTGATGAGCTCCCTGAAAAGGAGGCACACCTTGGTGATATGAGTAGTCTAATCATTCCTTTTAAGATGATTTCATCTGAGGCCTCAATCCTAGGACATTACAATCTCCCCCACTTAGACTCCTGATATCCTCATCAAGGCTCAACTATATGGCCTCATAATATATCCCCATTTTAGTGCAGACCCAAATGGCCCATGTACATTGGCTCCCGACCACGACTACCAGTGTAAGAGTGGATCCATTAACTAGGATATCCCTTTCTAACATGACTGGACCGCACAACTCAAAGACTAGCCTGCCAGAACCCAAGTGGGCCCCACCTACTAGAGTGGAATTGGCTTTGATACCATTTTTTAAACGCTTGAGGCCAATACACAAGGCTCTAGTAGGGTTTCAGAAATGATGTCTGGCCCCCCAGACTACCACTAACCTTAACTATGCACTTTTTCCTTACTCACGCGCAAGCTAGGATAAACTTCTCGACTGGTCACCCATCCTAGTACTATTCTGGACCGGGCACACTTAACCACATAGTTCTTTAGTGATGGGCTCCTTGAAAAGGAGGTGCACCTTGGTGATATGACTAGTGTAATCATTCATTCTAAGATCATTTCATCTGAGGCCTCAAATCTTGGGACATTACAAACATCAAGGGAGAGACAATTGGGAGATCAAGTCGACAACAACATGTTGACTAAAAGGGACAAGTCCTTCTTGTCTGTTCATGTAGAATGACAAGAGTTTCCATTGGTCCGTGTGGACTACTATAGAGGCGAGGAGGCCATTGCCACCCACTAGGAGGACGCAGTCAACCACCGTCTATGATGATCAACTAAGAGTCTGTTGGCAACGCCGTCTGGGTGCAACTTGAAGAAAGACACACACTACAACAAGGGATAGTCGCTGGACTTACTCTAGGATCAGGTATAAACCTTACAACCCTCTTAACATTACATATTTGTTGACATGATCTACTGTCTAAGGGGAATATGGCAGTAAAATTTTTATTTTTGCGATCGTATTTGATGTTTATTTCCCTACATAAAGTTATATATATATCTAATACAACAACGACAAACTATTGGGGTATTATAGTTGTGTCAAAACTATTTGAGTACTTTATTTTATTGTGAGGGTGTCCGGATACGTATGAAATTTCCTTACAAATATATTACTTATATATAAATATGCATATTTTTATATTAAATTATATAAGAATTTAAGTACTGCTTTTATAAAAGAGCCCGCTTGACACCTGCCCGATGCTCAAGAGGCCACAAGATGTTGCCCGCAGACCTCCCACTTTCCAATTTTGAAAAATTGTTCCCAACCCACCCAAATGTAGGTGCTTTAGAGGAAGTTGTCATTTTGAACTTATCCTAGGAAGCAGATCTTTGAGGATAGTTTGAGATGGCTAGGTTGCACTTCAAGGATAGATCTGTTGTATAAGCTAAGTATATAGCTTCTCATTTATGTCAAACCATCCTGAATGAGAGAGAACAATGTAAATGGATATTTTTGTGATAGTAAACTAGTTATAATTTGTTTGCTGCTAAAATATTCATGTTGCATGTATATCATTCATTTAAAAATGAAATACACATGAACAATCTTACTTGTTTGTGCATTTGGATTAGATGGGTTTATTCCTCAAATAAGTAAGGAGTGGATCCCCTCTTGGGTCCAACTCCTGAAAAAATGTTTTGAGCACCATGACAGATTTGTATGATCTTCAAGATCATCAAGGAGCACAAATCTATCTTTAAGGGCATCAACAAGTTGGCATGATTAATCTTAAAACCTCACATCACATTCGAGTAAAGTCTAGAATAAGCAATAAGCCCATTATTTTCATAAAGAGTGAGAGATTAAACATTTCTTTAAGAGTTCTAAAAAAGGACAAAAACCTTACTAGCCTCCTTGATCCACATAGAGGAAAATTTGATAAAACTAATCTTGACTTATCACAACTCAATGCTTGACACACTTGGAGCAATCAGAAAAGATATGAAGACTTGATCCCTCAAAAGGGTGTCTAACCCCCACTACTACATATGACCAATCATTTAAGTAAATGATTCAAATTTCTGACCATCGAAACACGACTACACCTTGTTAGATTCAAAAAATGACAAGTAGTCAGATGTTGGAGAAGTCACATGTGGTAACTGAAAATGAAGATTGTTTGACCTGGTTGTTAGGAGGACTTGTCCAACTGCTAACATAATCCAATCAGGTACATTGGATCAAACATTTTCATCCATATCTTCCCCTTGTGAAGTAGGGTATTTTTTCCTCTTTGTAATCTTTTCTTTTTTCTCTTTGTTTCAAAAACCCAAAAAAATGCACAAATTGGTTAGTAATACTGATCTCAGACCCCTTTTGATGCAATGGGATTTTTTTTTGTACTTCTAGATTTAGACACTTCCATATCATTACACCATTTCCACACAAGACAAAATTTTGATTGTTGTAAAATTCCACACTCTATCTTACAACCTCCTTTTTATGCAAGGGGCACTTTTACTTCAAAGCAACATTCACATCACCTATCGATATGCCATTTTTCTCAAACTTGTAAATCTAGATACTTACATGAGAAGTGTGAAGTATCCACTGTGAGCCTACTATGAGAAGTTCACCTCTTAGATGGAGTCTTACCTACTTCGTTCATGCGCGCATCTAGCTTCATCTAAAAACACAATGCCTGGAGTAATCTGGTGACTCAAAGCAACCATCTTTTCTAGATGATCATTATGCAATTTAGTTAAAATAATCATATTATGTAGTTGATCTTGATGCCTTATAGTAAAATAGTCATATTTTTAGGTTGGTCATGATGATTTTATAATTACATATTCATTTTTGCTAGTTGGTAATGATGTTTTCTAGTTGACTAATCGTCTTTTCAAACAATTCAGTTGTGTTCTACTTGGTTAGTTTGCAACTGGAATTTCATCCAATAGTTTTCATTAACTAGTTCGTCAGTTAAGAGCCATCTTTTCTACTTCTAACCCATTGAAGGTCGATTAGTTCTTGCTTGGAACATTTGGCATTAAATCTACAATCCTTGTTTGATTATGATCCTCATAGTTGGTCAAATAATTGAAGTGAAATGTTCACAATATAATAAATTATTGCAACTTAAAAATTACCAACCAAATTTGATCTTGTTTGATGTAATCCCAGTCTATCCATTTTTCTTAATTAAGCCCACTCAATACACTTCTTACGTCAAATCTAGTCACGATCATAGGAGATTCAAAGATGGTTTGTATCATAACAAATAATAATTTCTTCATTATGGTGGAATAACATACTTTTCCAGAAGGGATTTAAGATTAGCCCTTCATATCATGTTTTTTTTATATCCGATCTTATTTTTTTCCCTACAACCCAAAGCAAAGATTTCTTTTCCTTAAATAACATGCACATTATTATTTCAATTGGACAATACAAATGTATTTTAAAACTTCCCATCCGTAACAAGTCTTGGCCTTTGACACGCTTTCATGCTTATCCTCCTTGGATATAGTCAGATGCTAGGGCTTTGCATTGCCTTTCGGTTGCACGTGATTTTACATGTTTTTTTTTGTTATTTTTCATAATAATTTAGCGCCACATACCCATTGTCACCCTTTTCAGTGTTAGTCTAACCATGAGAGCTGGCCGTTCCAATGGTAAAAAGCACTATGGTTGTAGCCTTGTAGGTCATTTTCTGAGTGTGATGAGCATACATGGTCCATTACATTGTAATATTTACAACTTTTTAAGTTGAGTCTTGAAACCAAATCATCACACCATATAATCGCAATTTTCAGACAAGATGTCCTTTTCAACGACTTTAAACTCAGAACTAGCTACTATTTTAATCTGAGGTTTATGTGCTAAAACTATACACTTTGATGTATGATTTTCAAACTTACTATTTGAATTTAATAATCATAAAAGTTTTTCTCTTTAATTTTTTTTGAAAGCATTTTCTCTTCAGTTCAATCATTCATATTTTTGTACTCTTGATAACATTGTACAAGACCAACCCTTGGACGGCTCATCCCGATCCCGTTTCCATCTAGGCCGCACGACCTTGCTTCAATGCTCCTTCAGTCACACACATATCGATTACCTGGTGCCTTTGTCGGGTCTGTACTCGGTAATTTGCACCACTAGGGTTTACGCCGTTCCTTCCCCTACCACATAACATACCACTATAAATAGTCTTGCTAGCCGCCGCCGTCTCACAGTCCGCTCCCTCGCACTCGCAATGTTCTTCCTACTTGTTTCATACTCATGTTTGCCTTTCACTTCTGAATCGACCAGCTGCTCGTATTCCGTTTGGCGATCCCTTGGGTTTTAAGGTTCCATTTGTCACGATTCTTACCGCGTTCTCAGCGCGTCGATACTTTTTACGCGGAGCTCTTGTGACGCGCCCGCGCGCTTCTCCGTGGCGGGCGTGCTTCCTCTTGTGTTCGATCTCCGCTACAAAAATATCGTGGTGTTTTAAAACCCTAATCCGAATGCCTCTGAAGGTTCCAGGGTTAGGGTTACGCGCGCCCCTAAATTTCTGGGTCAGTTCTCTCCACCATGTGTCTGTTTTGTTGTCCTCAATCGTCTATGAATCTGGAACTTGATTGTAACTGGCGCGGTGATTATAAAGTAATTCCTCGTACTGAATCTGCCGTCTATGCCGGCTTGATAGACTCAATTACACCCATAGAATATGAGCGCCAAAATTCTTCGCTTTTCTTCTCGTAGTTGTTATGACTCTGATACAATCGAAAGCTGTTATGTTCACTGGTTACCTTCGTTGCTATTCTTCTTTAGTTTACTCCATTCGGTTTACCTTCATCTTTGATGTTAATGTTTAATTATCTTTCATAAACTCTCTAATGCTCATTAATTGTCAAGTTTCACTACCGTTATTTCCAACGACAGACGTACTCTTACACACTTAAATTTGTTAAGTGACAAGTCCCGCGATGCTGGAGTATAGTTTATTTTCTATAGTTAATTCAGATTCGACGCTGTCTTACTATTGCTGCGTTTGTTTCTGGAGACCAGAGTCCATCTTGGCAAAGCGGGCCGCCCTTTGGGCAATCATGCCTTGCATTTGAATGCTAATGGACGAATACCAATGTTTATCTGTCATGATATCTTTTACCATTTCAATGGAACTAGATAGCAGTGAAAAGATACACATTTTGTTTTGTGTTTTTCCCATTCAATGTTAATGCCAGTGTGCTGCTATGTTGGTTAAATGTTCTCCGGGAGTGAATTTGTTTTATCTATAGGTCCCGTTTGGATGATACTTTTGGAAATACGCATGCATTTGTCGATGATAGGATTCTGATCGCATCCATTGAAAAGCATGCCCTTTATAAGTATTTTGTCTGGTAGTTCAGAAATCTCCGGTGTGAAACCGGAGCTTTGGCTCTGCCTCTGAAATGCAGAGGAAGGAGGCAGAGAGGTAGAAGCGGCAGAGAAAGGAGGAGTTCTAGCAGAACGAAGGGGTAGGATTGGCGGCCGAAGAAGAAATTGACTCGAGGAAGGGGGCACCATGGAAGAAGGGCCGGTGGAGGGACGCAGAAGGAAAAGGTTGCAGGAGGTAGGGTTTGAGATAGCAAAGGTGTGACAACTGAGGAAAGAGCGAAGGAGGCGGCGGCAACCAAGAAAACAGTAGTGGAGGTGATGAGAATGAGCGGCGCGGGGAGATCGGGATTGGGCATCCGCGTCAGACGCGTCGTGGCATTTAAAATTACACAGACATCGGCGTAACTCGTCAATGCAGTTTTTATGCTTGCGTAAATGCCACAGCAGTAATACCGGAATTTACTAACTAATACAATACTAACCCAAACGACGAACATTTAAATATTGGTATTTAGCTACAATCCCGCAGTTTAAGTGATGCATCCAAACGGCCCCTATATCCATATTTGGTATTTAAAAGAAATGTCTCAAATCTTGGATTTTTATGATATTGTATGTTGTTTTGCTACTGTTAGTCTATTCAAAGTAAAAGTAGACTAAAAGTAGCAAAATAACATATGATATCATTACATTTTTTCATGATCATTATATGTTATGTATATATAGGTAATTTGACTGTTGATATTTGTACTCTTATATGTAGTAAGTGTCTTTCTTTTCACTATTATGTTTGTCACTTAGTTTTCAAGTGTAGCCATATGTTTGCTAATTTTAGAATTCTTCATGACATGAATAAATCATCAAATTCTGTTTATCGATGTTATTGTCCCGTGTCCCGCGGCAGGTTTGGTTTTAACAAATTTGTTAATGAAAGCTTCAGATCGTCCTGTTAATTTTGATTTCAACTCTTGACATAATTGGTCTGCAACTTCAGTTGAGTTTGTTAGCCTATATTTTAAAACAAAGTTGCAGTGTTGAATTCATAATGTTGTGCCTTTATTTAATTTGGTACCTCTATAATCGACTGTAAAAAAGAGGTAAAATCAATGCATATACACGTAAGCTTATGAATAATTATAAGTAAAAGTGATTATTAATTAAATTTAAAAAAAGAGAAGAATCATCATACTCAGTGCCCATATTATATAAAAGAATGCTAGCTAACATTGTATTCTTAAATTTAAATCAAAGTGAAATTATCTAGATGGCAAGGTACACGTGAGATGTCACAGCAAGCATAGGTGATGCTATCAGAGTCTTCAGCTTGTTGTTATCTTTTAGTATTACAAATACTCAAATGTACTTGGGATATCAACGTCAGCTGGCATGGATTGCGTCATCCAAATTTTCTACTAATCATTAGTCAAGCTTATCACTCCTTTTTAAAATTTGCCCATAGTTATGGATTAGTTCTGATTAAATGGATCAGCACCTAAAATATGTTAGGATTTTTATTCAAACTGCTTTTGGAGCATCGGGTTGGAGTACTAAGTAACGATTATAAAAATGGTTGACTGGATTCCTTTTATGTATATATTTTTTCACATCACATCTATATAGCTTCTGGAAGCTACATAATGACTAGTTTGATTGGGTGTAGTGAGTTGTAGTTTACTGAGTTTGCAATGCTAAAATGTATACCAAACATGCACATTGTTGTCGGAATATACCCTATCCAAGTTTTTCATGTTGCCTATAGTTGCTTACATTTACTGCTTGCACTGGTTGCTAGACGGTTGATGTGAATTGGTCTGGGGTGGATTTGTTTGCAGCTCAGTCTTGCATAACGCTGTACATTGGCCCAAACCCCGGTCTGGAGTGGCTTGAACTGAACTTGATTGATACCTGGTTAATAAAGAATTCATAGACTGAGGACCGGACCAAGTAAGAACTGGTATGAATAAAGGAGCAGTCTGGGGACCGACTTACCGAACTGGATAATCTATATTCATAATACTTTTCATTATAAAATATAAAGAATTGTGTTATAATTATTAAATAACTAATAATCTATTTGAGTTTGTTAATACAAATCAAGTTATACATTTATATTTTTACAATTTGAGAGAGTAACTATTATAAGAATATCAGGAATGTTACTAATATAATATTTACACAACAAAACATTTGAGACAAATTGTCATGAGTTTGTAAAACATAAAAACTATTACTTGTAATAATTATTAAACTGATTTGTATAATAGTTAAAATGTAATGCACTTATTTATTAACAATTTATTTCAATGTGCAATGTTCTTTACATTTTTGTAGCCATAATATAATATAATATTCAAATTTATTTAGCAGATACTCTATACTTTCATAAGTGCAATGGTTAATGTAATTGACATTTATTAATACCGAGACATAAACGCCCATTAAAATATTAATATAACTCTTGGTAAATTTTATAGTCATTAATAATATACAATATATTCTCACAATCATTTACAAATATTCTATTTTATTAATATATACTAGTGAACGCACACGTGCACATGCACGTGACATATAAAATTTGTTAGAAATGTGTGGGAAGAGGACTCGTCCGTGAAAGGGTCTCTACGGTAAAATGTATTTGTGTTGGTTGTTTGAAATGAGAGAATCAAGGAAATGTTTATGTGCAATGGATAGAGAAATATAGAATTAAAGATAATAAAAGTTAATAGGAGAGTGTGAGAATAAATATTTGTAGGAGCAAAATTTTTTGAAAAAAGGAGAGAAGAGAGTGAATCAAGGTGAGCGCATCATCAAACTTGTTCTTTTTATATTAGTATAGATAAAGATTTTTTATGTTGTCCGGTTTAATTGGTCCACACCGGTTTTATCGATTTTGTATATTTCTTGACTGAGGATCGGATTTAGGATAAATAATAGATTTAGACAGGATCAAAAGTCAAATCTGCATGTAATATTTTAAGTATATAATTGAGATAATTAATTTTTATAATAGATCTACTTATTGAGTTGTCAAATCATTGTTTTAAGTAATGCATGTACTTATAATTGTCTATGTGGATATTCCAATTAGTTTGTTTTTTATTTCTATTTGGCTGTGTGGTGAGTAAATTATGCTTAAGGTAGTGATTCATTCATTATTGTAATCATATTTAGTGCTACCATTGGGGGATATGTGAGCGTGTTTGAATGATTCATCTAAGTTGTTAATGTTGCTCCTTTGCTTTATTAATCATTCAATACGGTACGTAAAATTAGACAGCTATGTAGGTGTGGAGTCTTGAGGCAAGCTGATAATAAGATGACAGAGTTTGCACATCAAAATTCCCATAGTAAGATCATAATTTGGGGAACTAATTGTTAGACTAATAAAAAAAGATCATAATTTGTGCTGTCTTCTGCCGTTCAAACATTTTGTTAAAGTGATTGAAATCTACTTGGTAGTTACTTTTAAAGACCCAGCCATGTGGTACTCACCACACACCCTTAAAACACTGCAACACACTAACCACTTGATTTTATCTACACGTGATTCAAGGCTCCAATGTTCTCAGTATTATGTACTTTCATAAGATCAGTATTCTCTTTTTATGTAATGAATTTGTGATTTTTGAGGTATGATTTATTATAAATTTTAAGAAAACATAACAAATCTGTATTTCGTTGATAAATTTCTCATATAAGATCAGACACAGTTAGCCTCTCTGTAGATTTTGGTTGGTACAAACATTGAATTTAAGTGACGATCTATTATGATCGGCAAAATCAAACACGATCTGCTTGATCCGATCAAAGTGAGTACTGTCTAAAAGTTTCTGTTCTTATACGAAATAGACCCCAACCTGAAAAACCCACAAATAATTACGGGTCTAGTCCGGGTTTTGTTCATTCAACCAGAAGAACCTCGATAAACACAAATACATCTACAACAGCGCGAGGGGGTATGCCACTCTCTTATAAAAGAAAACAAATAATTTAATTAGTACAGCCGCCACAAGTCACCTATGGCGCTTGCTGAAGCTTCATGGCAGCATCTTGCGGTTGTGCACGGTTGCCTTTTCAGTTACTCCAGTACGCAGCTGGGCTTCCAACACTGAATCAGTCCCATGTTTGCTGCCGGTTGATTTGTGCAGAGACTTCTCAAAGCGAAGCCGACAACATTTCAACTCCCTATGGCCGTTGTGCAGCAAATGCCAGCAGCAAAAGATGTCGATGCTGGCTGTTCATAGGAAGATGATGATAACGGAGAAGCTTAGGCCCCGGCACCCACGATGGATGTAGAAGATCTTCAAGATGCCTAATCGCCCATCCCAAGTTTCACCGGAGTCTGTTGAATCCATCTACTGATTCTACTATTTTTTTTGTCTTTTGCTAGAATGCTTCGTGTTTACTAAGTCTACTCACTTTAATCGAACCTCTCTCTACATTTTTATATTCTCCCTTTAAATGGCATTGAATTAAGAGCTATAAGCAATGGTTGCTTTCCTCTTGTCATTACATGACCAACAGATGTATTTTTCTGAAAAGCTTTGAATTCATTCATATTTTTGATATATTTGTTCTAATATATTTTCAGTGTATATTGCTGGTCGATATTGAACGGCTAGATGGTTTGGATATATCTTCTGCTTATGTGATGTGTGTGGCTAAAGCAATTAGATGATGATACACATCAATCTCGACGTAATGAGGAAGGAAATAGACAGCAGATCATCATTTTCTGTTATTGTTAAGGTTCTGTAATGAGTAATAACATTCTGGATGTGTGATTGAGCGATTAGATTACACTGGACTTATTTCATTGCGATTAATTTTTGTTTGTTGTAGCTTATTAACAAGCAAAGACTTTAAAAAGTCAAGCTTATCAAATTTGTTTTATGCAAGCCTATCAATGTGCAATCAAGTTAAATCATACAAGAAACGAATATTGTTTCTACAACGTGCCTTTCAAGTTTATAGTGTTGGATCTGGCAGCTAATCCTTTTGATAGTACGGTAGTAGCATCTAAATGTGCAAATGTCGTGGCAGGTGCGGGGTCTGTTAAATATTCTGCTATATAAACTGCTTGAATGGAGGTTATGGATCCTTCTTTGGTACAAGTAATTCTTTCTTATAAAGACCCTTTTTGTTTTGTACTAAGGGTAGGTTAATAACCCACCGCAGAAGGCATTCTACCTAATAAGGCGGATTCCTTTGATCCGCCTTATTAGTTTTATCAATTTTGGGTCAAAGTTTTTTCGGATTTTCATAGTTTAGCAGGTGCCAACAATACATTTTTGGGTTTATTCGGATCTAGCAATTTAAACCCGAAAAAAAAAATTTGGGTCCGTGTCTACAAAACTGAACCTGAAATTAATTTTTGGTCGTGTTCGGGTCTTTAAGCCTGACCAGAATTGATTCGAAATAAAACCCACTCAAGCCGGACTCGATTGCCACCCTTAGGATCTACGCGAAGACATGAGGATCTGCATGAGTCTTATGCTCTCTAGGGGTGGGTGTGGTTTGGCCTAGTCTGATCTGACCCTAAAACCATAGACCACACCACATATAGTGGTCTATTTTTTTTAGACCAAACTTTGTTAAAAGAGTCTAGTTCAAACTCAACTTGATCACTATAATTTAGTCAAGTTTGGTCTAAAACCACTAATACATGGTACTGACTTGCCGCACACTTAAATGAAGATAAAAAAAGTTCACTAATAACATCATTAAGCTTTGATGTCAAGTTATTGATTCTTTTCAATAAAAAGCATATATTTTAATAAAGAGAACTAAATATTATATTCAAAACATTAGATGGAATGTTTTGTATATTACATACAATTTATAATTGTTAGATTCTTCTCAGAGATTATATATATATATATATATATATATATATATATATATATATATATATATATATATATATATATATATATATATATATATATATACACACACACACTACAACCTTAATATATATATATATATATATATATATATATATATATATATACACACACACACACTACAACCTTAATATAAAAGTCATTCTCAACACTATAAAAATGTTAAGGTAATTTGAAATATTGTTTCTACATCCAATAAATGATGAGTAGAACAATCAACTTGAGTATACATATAGACACACATACATACACATATACATAGTTGGCTAAGTTCAGAGGTCTGAACGGTTAACCAGCTACCTAGACTATGACCAGGTCATTGAAGGATGGTCTAAACACTTTTCAAACCAAACTTGACCACAATACTCATCTAGACCAGACTTAACCACACATTGGTCAAGTTCGGTAAGACTTAACCACGCGACTTGGTCAAGTTCAGTTTAGTCAGATGGTCAAGTTTGATTTCCTGTCCAACCCTAATCCTCTCTATGAAGGATGTGCAACTAGGGACATACCAAATAGAGTGTTTTAGGGGTGAAGCCTCTGTGTAGAAGGGACTTTGGTTTTGTATAATCTTTCCTCCCATGTATAATCCTAATTTGTATAATTGCTACGTAGGTAAGATGATTTTTTTCTTTCTAGTTATGTTAGCGTGATGTTATAAAATTGAGATTTATTTTGAAATACTTAATGTATGGAGACATATTGGTGGCACATATACATCATGAGAGGCAGAGGAGCAAAAAAAATCTTTGGAATGTGGCCTAAGCTGTATAAGTAGTATCCATATTACTATCTAAAACTTTGTTATCTTTGTTGTTGAATGAACTAGAGTTAAATTAAGCCGTTGTTGTCATAAAAAAGAAAGTTGTTTGCATAATAGGTTTTTTTTCTTAGAACTTGTGCATCATTCCATTTAGACCCGCCCTTGTGCATGACTTTAGTATACATGTGCAAAACAATGCCATAATTGATTCTTGGCCTTTATAACGACCTCACGGAATGGTGGTGGTGAGAATTATGATATTTTAGAGAGGAAAAGTCAATTCTTTGACTTGGGTAGGTCTTAGGTTTGAGTGGCATCAATTTCATCTTGAATAACTATTGAAGCAAACCTTGGTTTTAGAGGTTTGACCTTGAATGGTTAGGGTAGGGTAACCATAGTTTTACACGTTAAACTTTAGGGTAATAGGTAGGTAATTACCCTTCCATTAAATACTCACATATCCTCCCTAAAGACAACAACTATCGTGGATTCTCTAGCGATTGGTATCGAACCTAGGGGAGGGGGCTTGGTCATCGGCTCGCTAGTTGCCCCTCTTTCCTAGCTCTCGTTGTGTCAAGAGGATGTGGACCTTGGGTTCTCCATCATGCAGTTGCTCTTGCTTCACAGTCTCCTTGCTTGCTGCAAGACCTTGGCTTTTGGGCAAATATTTGGGTGGTTGTAGGACCTGATGATGTTTGCTTGTGGGTGGTGCTTAGGTTACAATCTCGACACCCACTGCCTCCAATGGAGCAAGTATGCGGTCGACGACCTCCCACTGTGTCAAAAGTGCTGCAACCCCTTTTCCAATTGTGTTGTTCCTTTCTCTTTTCTTGCATCCTTTTATATTTTTGTTTTTCAGACAGTTTCACTACTGCATTCTGTAGACTACGATGATCGACTTTTATGAGTCCTTTTTTGAGGCATTGGTTAGTCCTCTTCTTTGCGAGAGCTTAAAGTTTTTCAGCTTGTTGGATCTCGATTTTGCTAGGATTGGATTCTATTGCTTGGGCTTTTGGTGTCTGGCTTTAAGGGTGGAGGTGATATTTATTGGGATCACTCATTACCATCATGCTATGCTCAAGTTGAAGGTTCTCTAATAAAATACTACTTTTATCAATGTTGTTGTAGTGGGAGCTATGCAAAAATGCTTTATTAATCTTCTAATATGAGATCTAATGGTTTGATCATCTTGTTTTTGGTTATTGTATGGCCTAATAGATTGTTATCCTCTTTATTTTAGATGTTGTATGGCTACTGAGAAATGTAATTTTCCCTCTAGCTCTAAAAATATTACCCTTTCTCTAAAATCCTTTACGCAAAATCCTTTAACCCCCCGTTATTTACATCTGTTTACTTGCACGATAACTTGGTAGAGTAAATGGAAAATTGATAATATATATACAATGTTTAATTACTAATTTTATATGATATTAATTTTGGCACTATGCAAAACTAATTTTGAACAATTTACATGTTTATGATAGTATAGAACCTAAGTACTAGTAATATGTTAAATATTTTCTATACCAGGAAAGTATCTATAGTAGTTGGTGCGATTCCGCTAGTGGTGCTAACACACTACTCGATTGAATAGATGCGCCCCACGAGGTCGGAATGCATAGTGGATGGGGGTTTGCTTTCGATATTTATAAACCTAAACTAGCTACCTACGTCTACTAAAACACTACACCCACAAGCGCACGGGGTCGTGTCGTAGTATAGGAAGGTGGCAAGTAAAGGGTCGATCCACAGGGAAAAGAGGGGACCCCAATTCCCCCACATTCTAGCCTTGAGAAGGCTCCATGCTAATTGCACTAGAATCATCTAATCTAGATACTTAGATCTCTCACTTAGGTTTAGGGAGATTGATTAGGATGTAGGAATATGGGAGGCAGCCTAGGGATCCAAGAATTGGACCTAGGGGCAAATCCCAAAATTCACACATATAAGCAATTTGCCTAAATTCCTAGGTGATTTCACACACAAACCAACAAGCAATCCATGGAGAATGAGATAGAAATAGAACATGATCATTAACAAATGAAATTACAAAGTTTACATGTCATTTTCCCCCAACATGATATCAAAGTAACATATTTTCCCCCAAACAGCCCACCCACAGGGGCCTAGCTACTCATAGAAATGGAAAATACAAAAAGAAAGAAGAAAGAGGTAGATGAAGCCATGGAGCTCGGTGTAAATGAAGATGTCCTCCTCTCCAGTAGCTGTAGGGACGTCCTCCTCCTTTTTCTTGGATGGAATGGAGTGGGATGATGGTGGGAAGTGGATGGAAGGCTTAGATATGGGGGGTTATGTGGTTGAAATGGTGAAACAGAGTGGATTTGAGGTGGATATGGAGTGGAATGGAGTGGGTGGATTTGGGGAGATAGGAAGGGGTAGAAGGTAGCTAACCTCGTGCTCCAGCCGCCACCTAGGTATATATAGGTGTGGGGAGGAAGCACTAGGTCAAGTAGGGGCAAAATGGGCAAAACAGTGAAAACTAGGTGAGTTTTGTGAGTAGCACGGCCGTGGTGGGTCACCACGGTCGTGGTGGGTAGGGTAGGCCACGACCGTGGTGTATGGGCACGGTCGTGGGAATTAAAATGGCTAAATGTCAGGTTGGTGGTCAAATTTGGGCTGAAAAGGCCACGACCGTGGTGGGTTGAGGGTAGCACGGCCGTGGTGGGAGTTGGTAGCACGACCGTGTTGCGTAGCACGGCCGTGCTGCGTGGCACGGCCGTGGTAGGTGGTCGCAGCACGGCCGTGCTGCGTAGCACGGCCGTGGTAGAGTATGCTCTGCAGCTGCTTCAAAATTGAGATTTTTCATGTGATTTCTTCATTTGCAGCACGATCGTTCTGTGTTACCACGGCCGTGCTGGGGGCTTTTCTTGCACTTTGAGTTTCAAACTTTGTTATCCATGGACTTCTTTGCTAAAGCTTGACTCTTGGCCACTAGGGGTAGGTTGGGGGAGCTCTGGGGGCCTTCTTTGGCCCCCTCCATCTCTCTCGTCCATCCAAGTGTGGTCCAAGTACCTGAAAAACATGCAAATAATGTCCATAAGTGCATTTTACACAAATATGCATATTAGGGGAAATAACATGTAATCTAATAGGTATAGATGTGATTGAAGAGCAAAAAGACACAAGATTAAGCCCTAAAATAGGGCTGAATCACCACCCCAAACTTGAAACATACTTGTCCTCAAGTATGCTCTAACTCAATCTCTCTACAGAATTTTTACAAGCAAGAAACGACAAACGCATTGCAAAGGATGATTATCGCTGAATGGGATCAAAGATGACTAAGTGCATGCATTTCACCTCTCTCCTCTCCTGCTTTCACAAACCAATCATGAAAAGAGCACAAAGCATATGAACTTCAAATATAGCGCATAGAATACACAAGTTATCAATACTTCTTCCATAAAGTTCCGGGTAAACCGTTTCATGATGGTGTTAATCAAGAATGACTAGGAGTGTTGTTTCACATTCATGCATTCAATCTTATATTTCAAATCATACCAAATGATCCACATGGCTGTGAAAAAGGGCAAAGTGAGCTAAGTTTGATGTTTCCAAGCTCAATGGGCATGAAAGTGGAAGAAAGGGTTGCGGTAAGATTTTTGGAGTGTTTTTACACACTCATCTTTTCTTTATTTGAATGCTCTTAAACATGAGCATCCTTTTATTTTGTTTTTGCTTTTCTTTTTTTCTTTTCTTTTCTTTCTTGCCCTTGGTGTAGATAGGGCAAATGGTGGATAGAGTGAAGCGGGGAGATGAAGATATGGCCACCCCAAACTTTTGGAGGTGTCCAAGGCTGATTATGTGCACTAGGGCATCTTTTTATGAGGCAGAGGGGTATGAAGATGGTGGAAGAATAGTCGGGTCAAAGAGGGGTCATTGGTATGATTTTCCACATAAGACATCCTGCATGAGAATTAATCCAACACTTCATCCAAGATATCACACCACATGAATGAACAAAATGGAATTGATATATCAAACAAGTAATTCCACAAACACTAAGCGTTCAAAGCTTGCTCAGTTTCACAATTCAACCAATTCAATCACAATCCTAAGAGAGGTGATGCACATGTAAAAAGTCAAACATTGATACCACTCAACAACAAACAATGTTAATTCACTTGCATTTGTCAAAGGTCATCATTTTTACTCAAAATAGTAGAGATTGGGTCAAAATACACTTTTTAGACAAGAAGTTCCAAATTTGGGAAAAATTGGCCAAAATGGTGCCAAGTTGCCTCCAATCACATCTAAACCTATATTATTGAACTTAAAACAGCAAACAAGCAAATCCTAGCTAAAACATGCAAAAATTACCAAAAATCTAAATGATATGCAATGCATGGCAAAAAGAGCAAAATTTTTGAAAATTATGCAAAAAATGACAATAAGGTAAACTACATGGAAAGCAGGTGTGCGAAGCAGTAAAGATGACTAAGATAGATAGCAAAAACAAGAAAACAAAAGTGGATGTGGTAGGTGAAATGTAAAGTGAAACTAGGGCATACCTTCCCTACCACCCAAACTTTTGAATCATGATGTCCTCAACATGATCCTAGAGTTTAGGATGATAGGGTAGACGATCATGGATCTCTCGAGGCTTTGGCGGTGTTCCTCCCTATGGTAGAGGATATGTGTAGTAGCTGCCACACTAATCTACCTTCATTGGATGAAATTGGTCTACAGCACGGCCGTGCTGCGCAACACGGCCGTGCTGCGCAACACGGCCGTGGTGGCTTCAAGTTGCACGGCCGTGCTGCCTGGCACGGCCGTGGTGCAGTCCTTTGGCAGCTTTTCTCAACTTTTCTTCTGAATCTAGGGACTTGGTGTGTTTTTCATGCAAATGACCACGGTCGTATTGATGTGCCACGGCCGTGGTGGTCCCTGTAGCTGCTACTCTCAAAATGAGGAACATCAAACACTCAAAAACTTGACCCAAAGTGATTTTTCTTGGAATCCTTCTCTCAATTGTACTCAAATTTCCTTCATTTCACCCTGTTATCACCTGCACATTTTAAAACTAGACAAAAACTATTAAACACAAGTGTGTGTGTGTGTTCTTGGAAAATGTATAAACAAAGCAATTGTATCAAAAAGTGAAGGTTGGGTCAAAATTTCCCAAAACTATGTGGGTTGCCTCCCACAAGCGCTAAGTTTCATGCCTTCAGCCAGGCTTGTTGTTGATTCTTCAAAATTCATCCATTTGGCATTCTCATGTGTCCATTCTTGCAAAACATGCATCCTTCCTTTGCACTCAATCTATTTTCCTCATCCCTTTGATCACAATAATCATCATTAACTTCTTCACCATGATGTCTTTCTCTCAAATGCCCATTTGGACTTGTGAAGTGATCATGTCCAATATCCCTATCTTGGACTCGCCGGGTTGGGGTCCTGTACATGTTGATGTTGATCTTCATGTCCATAAATGAGACTGTCATGGTGCCACTACGTACATGAATGTCGGCATCAGCTGTAGATAAGAACGGCCTCCCCAAGATGATGGGAATCTTCCTATCCTCTGGCTCCATATCAAGTACAATGAAATCCGCCGGGAACACCGCGCCTTTTTCCTTGTCTATCATCACCAAGACATCATCCACTCTACCTCTAGGCACTTTTATGGATCTATCCGCCAACTGGAGAGTGCAATGTGTTGGCTTCAACTTGCCTAAGCCCAGCTCAACATAGACATGATATGGCATCAAATTCACACTAGATCCCAAATCAAGTAAAGACCTGTCTATGCGATGTCCCCCTATGTAACTAGGCATGAGTTGGGCTCCTGGGTCTTTTCTCTTTACGGGGAGGGCATGTTGTATGATTGAGCTCACTTGTTCAGTCAATCTCACCTTCTTTGGAATCCTCCCCGTTGACCTTCTCTTCACAGTGCATAAGTTCTTGAGGAACTTGGCATATGATGGGATTTGCTTGATAGCATCCAAAAGTGGAATGTTCACCTTTACTTGGCGAAACACCTCAAGAATGTCAACATTGTGCTTTTGCCTCCTTTTCAATTCCGGTGGCTCATCTAGTGCTTCTACAAATGGAGGATCACTAGTTTTTTCCGCACTTACATGAACATGAGGCGGAACGCTAGGGATGGTAGGACCTGCAAAAGGGATATGTGGTGGATCACATGGAATCCCAAACTTAACATGCAATATCATAACATCATCTTTAGCAATATCAATCACAGTATCACCACTTGGCTGCCTTTGCTTTGCTTTATCAACCTTTCTTTGACTTGCGGGCTGCTCAAGAGTTTTTCCACTCCTTAGAACTGTCACGACACTACCTTGCTCATGGAGGAGAGGGGGAGCATGTTGTGGCTGTGGAGGAGGTGGAGGTGATACTTGGGGTTGAAATTGAGGCGGAGAAGGGAATTGAGGGGGATGAGAGAATTGGGGTTGGAAGGTGAAGTTTTGGGAAAATTGAGGTGGTGAAGGTGGTGGAGGAGTGTAAGGCTGGGGATAGCCTTGGAAGGAGTGAATGGGATGCACTTGCATGGGGGGTGGACTGTAGAAAACTTGTGAAGATGGGATGGGTCCACTTGCTTCATGGTGGCTCACGATGGGTCTTGAAGACAATTTTTCCTCTTGGAGAGCGATTGTAGAAGATAGTTGCTCTATTCTCTCTTCTAACCTTGCAACATCCCTTTGAACATCATCAAACACTCTCAATATAGAAAGAACTTCTTCCTCAAACCTTGAGCTGTAGGTGGGACTTTGTGGTTCCTGGTAGCTATAGGAGTGAGATGTCTTCTTTTCTTCCCCATAGAACTCGATAGAATTGACCGGGTGGCAAGGAGCATTTGTCACCTGGTTCTTCATGAGGTTCACCATGTCACCAAGAATCTTTATCACTTGTGGGCTTGAGTCATCATGAGTAGGGGGTGTCACACCAAAGGCATACCCTTTTTCATTCATCATGCTAGAAGCTCAAATTCTTGATCCTTCAGCCAACTTCTCAAACAAAGGCCATATCTCCTCAGGTGGTCTAGCCATAAAAACTCCTCCACAAGAAGAGTCCACTGTGTCTTGGTCCTTTAGAGACAAACCAGAGTAGAATGATTGAACTAGCTGCCACAAAGGGATCTCATGGTGAGGACACTCTCTCAACAGCTTCTTGAATCTCTCCCATGCATTATGAAACTACTCATTACCCATTTGGCTAAAACTTGTCACGGAACGCCGCATTTGTGTCAACCTTGATATAGAGTAGAATTGTCTCAAGAAAGCATTCTTCATTGTTTCCCAACTCATAATGTCCCTTCTTGAGTCATACCAGTCTTTAGCTCTATCTTTGAGGGAGAAAGAGAACAAGGTCAACCAGATTGTATCATCACTATCTGTCGACGTCCTGAAGGTGGAGCATACTTCAAGAAAGGAGTCCAAGTGCTTGTAGGGGTTCTCACTCTCTGAGCCGTAGAAGATGGGCAGGAGCCCAAGAAGACCTGGAGGAATAGAGAATTGCTCCCCTGGCATTTGATCAACCCTGTTAGCAATTGGCGATTTGTAGTTGCTAGGCATGAGGTAGTCTTGAAGCGGCTTGTGAGGTGCATTTTGGTCTTCCATCTTGTCTCCTCCCGAATGGCTTGTCACATGCACAAAGCACAACCAAATAAAAGAAAGCAAGTTAGTAAACCAATATACACAAGAAATGCAAAGAAAAATGAATAAAGAATAGCAATGATGAGGGCAGTAGGAAAAGTCAAAGCAAAACTAACTAGCTAGGCCGAGCGCCTCTAATCCCTGGCAACAACGCCAGAAATCTTGGTGCGATTCCGCTAGTGGTGCTAACACACTACTCGATTGAATAGATGCGCCCCACGAGGTCAGAATGCACGGTGGATGGGGGTTTGCTTTCGATATTTATAAACCTAAACTAGCTACCTACGTCTACTAAAACACTACACCCACAAGCGCACAGGGTCGTATCATAGTATAGGAAGGTGGCAAGTAAAGGGTCGATCCATAGGGAAAAGAGGGGGCGCTAGAGCTAGGTTAGTTTTGCTGGGTTCCTACTGCGGAGACTAGGGTTAAGGGTTTAAAGGTTGTTTTGATTGTTAATTAAGGATGAACAAGAAAGCAATTAAAGGCAGGAATGAAATCTACGTTAACCCTAGACTATATTAAGGCTAAACAAGAAAGAAAGGATTAAGCTAGGTATGAAAAGGCAAATTACACTAAGGTAAGCAAGAGAGAAGCAAAAGAGCAATTAAAGAACTAAACTAACAGAAACAAGGCAAGAGCAAGGCAAGAAGCTAACTAAGCAAGAAAAGAACTAACTACGCTAAGCAAGCACAAAACTAGGGTTTTAAGCAGTAAGGAGATGTGTGGGCTGTTTAGGGGTATGAACTTATCACTTAAGTTGGGGGGTGACATGTGAACATTATGATTCCATTTAGATTATACAAACCAAACAACAAGTTAGAGTCTAATGAATTAACCTAAGCTACTAACTGACCATGGATATGTTAGGTTGTGTATAGGGGAACTAGTCCCTAACACCCCCTACTACCCTTACGAGGCTCAATTGGGTTAGGGATTAGGTTCAATTCAATTAGAGTCTAATCAAGTCTAGGTTTATAGACTAGGCATTCCTAGGGCAATTAGGGGCCGAGGGTAGTAATGGGGAGGTGAGATTAGGGTTTTGGACCCCAATTCCCCCACATTCTAGCCTTGAGAAGGCTCCATGCTAATTGCACTAGAATCATATAATCTAGCTACTTAGATCTCTCACTTAGGTTTAGGGAGATTGATTAGGATGTAGGAATATGGGAGGTAGCCTAGGGATCCAAGAATTGGACCTAGGGGCAAATCCCATAATTCACACATATAAGCAATTTGCCTAAATTCCTAGGTGATTTCACACACAAACCAACAAGAATTCCATGGAGAATGAGATAGAAATAGAACATAATCATTAACAAATGAAATTACAAAGTTTACATGTCATTTCCCCCCAACATGGTATCAAAGTAACATATTTTCCCCCAAACAGCCCACCCACAGGGGCCTAGCTACTCATAGAAATGGAAAATACAAAAAGAGAGAAGAAAGAGGTAGAAGAAGCCATGGATCTCAGTGTAGATGAAGATGTCCTCCTCTCCAGTAGCTGTAGGGACGTCCTCCTCCTTCTTCTTGGATGGAATGGAGTGGGATGATGGTGGGAAGTGGATGGAAGGCTTAGATATGGGGGGTTATGTGGTGGAAATGGTGAAATGGAGTGGATTTGAGGTGGATATGGAGTGGAATGGAGTGGGTGGCGATTTGGGGAGCTAGGAAGGGGTAGAAGGTAGCTAACCTCGTGCTCCAGCCGCCACCTAGGTATATATAGGTGTGGGGAGGAAGCACTAGGTCAAGTAGGGGCAAAATGGGCAAAACAGTGAAAACTAGGTGAGTTTTGTGAGTAGCATGACCGTGGTGGGTCACCACGGTCGTGGTGGGTAGGGTAGGCCACGTCCGTGGTGTATGGGCACGGTCATGGGAATTAAAATGGCTAAATGTCAGGTTGGTGGTCAAATTTGGGCTGAAAAGGCCACGACCGTGGTGGTCACCACGGCCGTGGTGGGTTGAGGGTAGAGCGGCCGTGCTGCGTAGCACGACCGTGGTGGGAGTTGGTAGCACGGACGTGTTGCATAGCACGGCCATGGTGGGATCTGGTAGCATGGCTGTGCTGCGCGGCACGGCCGTTGTGGGTGGTCGCAGCACGACCGTGCTGCGTAGCACGGCCGTGGTAGAGTATGCTCTGTAGCTGCTTCAAAACTGAGATTTTTCATGTGATTTCTTCATTTGCAGCACGATCGTTTTATGTTACCACGGCCGTGCTGGGGGCTTTTCTTGCACTTTGAGCTTCAAACTTTGTTATCCATGGACTTCTTTGCTAAAGCTTGACTCTTGGCCACTAGGGGTAGGTTGGGGGAGCTCTGGGGGCCTTCTTTGGGCCCCTCCATCTCTCTCGTCCATCCAAGTGTGGTCCAAGTACCTGAAAAACATGCAAATAATGTCCATAAGTGCATTTTACACAAATATACATATTAGGGGAAATAACATGTAATCTAATAGGTATAGATGTGATTAAGGAGCAAAAAGACACAAGATTAAGCCCTAAAATAGGGCTGAATCAGTAGTATATAATTTCTTTTGAGAACTATGCTATTCTTCTTAATATATTATTATATGTTTTTGATGTACTACTAATTGTCTAACCAACTTCACTGTGATAGAACAGTTTCCAATGCCAAGGACAAAAATTGGAGTAAAATTAGTCCAGAGATTTTTAATTTTATAAATTAGTATATATGGTAGAACATCAAGTTAATATTTTAGCCTCACATAAGTGGGTAAACAAGTGAAGCAACTAGGGTAAAATTTCTTCTATTATCTCAGCTATTTGTATGTGGCTAAGCAGGTAATGCTGTAATTATGTGGTGGGTAAAAATCTATTTACCCTTACCCTACTCTTTATGGTACATTGTAGTGGGTGATACCCTACCTATTTATAGCCTTATCTAGAGATATGTTGGTATAAGCTTCTCAGAGACTTTGAAAGATGAACATATGTCTAGATAAATGAAATATGGTGTTGGTGACCCTACTTGAGCTTGATCATTGATAAGTAATTCAAGTAAGCTTGACCTAGTCTAATCCTAGAATTATGATATGATTTTGAAAAGTGGGTGGCGTAGAAATTTTTGATTATATACTTAGTAGTGGTTCACATTCCTCTTAATTTCACCTTAAAAAATTGATTTAAGTGGAATTTTAAGGATAATTCTTATTTATGGTGGTGTGAATGTGATGACCTTGAATGTGGGAGTCTTTATTGATAATAAATATAGCTTATATCAAACATTTTAAGGGTGTATATGTTTAGATTCATTGTTTTTGTTCATATATTTTTGAACTCATGAATTAAGTGATAGCATGCTTCATCTTGTTTAATAAATAAACTAGATTTATTTATAGATTCAAGACGATCCTAATTTTTTTACTAAGTTACATTGTGAACTTTCTTAGATTTTGAATTATGATGAGACTTTATTGATACCCTTAATTTAAGTTACAAGATCCAAGAAACTCTAATTGAATTATTTGTTTTTACTATCAAGTTCATGTTTGACAACAGTAAGGTGGCAAACTTTTTTTTTTTGCAAAAGTTAATCTTGGAAAATATATGCTACTGATAAAACGATAATAGAAATTGTCCTAAAATGGAGATAATTTGATTTATCTGAAAACTTGTGAAAATACTAAAGATATTACCAATGCGTTGGATATTATGTAATATTGGATAATACAAATGCTTTAACTATGTATTTTTTTTCAAAACCTAGACGTGTAACAAAATCTAGATAATATAAACTTTTACAATTATTTGGAGACTAGTTGTAACATACAAACTAAATCTAAGAAATTGTGTTTATTATAAATATATATTGTTTTAGTTTTCAGAAACAACATCCACCTTGACTCTGGATTTATGGTGAAACATTGAGCAACACATCCATATCTCTCACTCAGACAATAGAAGGACGTCATGAACCTTTTCCCTATCGCTATCTTTCTCTCCCTCACCCTAATCTCTAAGGTTATTTGGAGATTAGTCCAATCTCATTGTGAGATCAAAATTTACCAAAAGAACCCTAGAAACCCTATAATTGTGGACCTTTAAGACAATGCCTGAATGAAGATGATACCCTCCACCTAACGGGTTGTTGATAATAACCCATCGTCACATATGCATGTATAAGGCTTTAGATAGTCACCAGACACACCCGACAATCACAATTTTGATTTAGCACATGGGACACCCTTGGTGATGTCGAGTTACATACATTCATACTCAAACATCCAAGATTCTTTCCAAGATTCAATTAGGCTTACAATGATGCAATTCCTCCAACCCCAACTCAATTCCTCCCCACTCATTATAGTATGTGGTTTAAGCAACAACAAGCACTACTTGACATGCTTATCTTGCTCACAAAAAATTCTCCATGCCAACCACAACCTTAAGAACTACAATCTACATTTGAAGTTTGGAGTCAATTCATGGGTCAACTCCGTGACTATCATTTTTGGGTGGAATGTTTTGATCCTTATGCCATTTGGCACTTGATGATATTATTTGAGGCACATGGGTATGAGGCTTTTTAATACTAGTTTTATGGAGCCGACCAACATTATTTTATGATTTTTTTCATATCAATTGGATCATATTGTTACTTTTAAGCCAGACGACATCTAAAAGAAGAGGTTATAACACCAGCAGAACACACAAAGAACAAGTTTAGTAGCCCAAAACCATTACAACTTATATCGTAAAGTAAGTAAGGAGCTTTTTCATTGATTCCTCTTCTTTGAGGCTCACTTAAGCGACTTTTCATGAGGAATGCCTTCAACATGAGCATGAAGATGTGGCAGAAAAGCTGTATCAGATTGGTGTTATGATGATGGTTTATTCCTTAAAAGAATCCATAAACCAAGCAATAAGATTGAGCCAAGGCAAAATCAGACCTAGAACAAGATAAAAATCTCGTCGCGAGCTCTCTGGCGATAGGAATGGCGACGACCAAGGAGGTGGCGGAGATGGAATGGGAGGGGGTTCAGTAAATCTGATGCGAAATGGGAGGCCTCCTCCTCTTGGGATTCCTCGCAAGCCTGATACGAGAAAGAGACCAAACATAGTTGGAGTGGAGAAGCAGGCAAAGCAGTGGTCAGATCTGTTCTAGAAAGCAAATGCGGCGACTGAAGTCAGAGATATTGCTAGGAAGGATTTGGTTTTCTCTGAAGGAGCTATTGTCTACCTTAAGGCCATTCCGAAGAAGAACTCAAGAAGGTGGAAGCTCACGTCGGCGGGATACATTGTAGATTTGAAGCCACATTGGCCATCGCTGCAGGCGCACCTC
Organism: Alisma plantago-aquatica; assembly: GCA_963693085.1. Classification (NCBI taxonomy): domain Eukaryota; kingdom Viridiplantae; phylum Streptophyta; class Magnoliopsida; order Alismatales; family Alismataceae; genus Alisma; species Alisma plantago-aquatica. Next base: position 1,382,977,144 of record OY856410.1, on the reverse strand, counting down.
AAGAACTTATGGAAGGTGAAATGTACTCTCGAGATCTTGTCAAGGGGAAGTGGCTATTTCATTATCAATTTCATTGAAGCGGAAGATATGGAGACGGCAATTGATAAGGGGCCATGGTTTATAGAAGGTAAGCCGCTCATTATTAAGAAGTGGGTAAGAGGGTCGTCCTTGGAGAAACTCAAACTAATGGAAGTTCCTGTATGGGTCAGGCTGTTTGACTTACCACTGGAACTGTGGGATGAAGATATATTTGGGATGATTGGCTCATATATGGGAACACCCTTAAGAGTAGACAGAGCTACAATGGAGTTTCGGAGACTTGAATTTGCTAGAATTTTGATTCTCATTCCTGCTACGTCTAAATTTGCTACTACAGTTCCGTTAGTTAGTGATGATGGTGTTGCAGACAAAATTCGTGTCCAATATGAATGGTATCCCAATAGGTGTAGTACCTGTGGTACGTTTGGGCATGACAATGATGGTTGTGGGAAGGAGGCTGAGACAGTGAAGAAGAAGATGATATGGGTCCCGAAGAAGGTGGAGGTTGCAGGCTCTTTAAAGTCTGGTGATGAGGAAGGCTCCTCTGAAACAGAGCAGTTTGTTGATGCTGTTGATGTGCCTCCCAAAGAACCAGAGATGGAGGTTATTGTTGGGTCACCAGTTACTGATAGTGAATTGGTCACTACGGTTAACAGTGCTGAGAGGAGTGATGGTTTTGTTCCTGTCACTAGCAACTCCAGGAGAAATAGGCGCAAAAATGGGTCACCTCCGCGAGGGCATGCGAAATCTCTTGAGGTGGCATTCAGATCGGGTGTGAACATACCCCCAAATTCTTTCCAACATATGTTTATTGATGAAAATGAAAAAGTAGATACTGAGGTTGGCAGGATACCAGCCACCTCAATTCCTAATGTCTAGTCATTTGGTGGTAGCCTCCTGGAATGTGAGGGGACTAAATAACATTGGACGCCAGTCTGCACTCCAGGAGATGTTGAAGGGGAATGATTGTTCTTTAGTTTGTATTCTGGAAACTAAGCTGAGAAGGAAGAAAATTAGGAAGACGATGAACATGTTGTTTGGTGAAGTTTATTGGTTATCGAATCATGATAGTCATGCGCTGGGAAGGATTGTTATTGCCTGGGTTGCTGATGATATCAAAGTTAGCAAGGTCTGTGAGACAGATCAGATTATGCATGTATATGTTACTTCTGCGAAGGGAGACTTTTCTCTCACCTCTATCTATGGCCATAATAGTTTAAATAGAATAAGTGAGATGTGGAACTCTATTAATAAATTAAATAATAGTGTGAATGGTCCTTGGTTACTTTGTGGGGATTTCAATGCTGTGCGGTTTGCTGAAGACAAATTTGGTCTTTGTGAGCCGTGTTATAATTCAATGATTGAGTTTAATGATTGTGTTAATGCTACTTCTCTGGTGGAGTTGGATCTAAGGGGATCAAGATTTACCTGGGATAATAGGCAGGAGGGAGAGAAATTAGTCATGAAAAAGCTTGATAGAACATTATATAACATGGAGTTTTTGGAGAGGTACCTGAGTTTCTGGGGTGAAGTAAAGGACAATATTCATAGTGATCACAGAGTTATTATTCTTTATCTAGATGGTTTATGTAAAAGGAAAAAAGCCCCTTTTAGATTTGTCAATGCTTGGTGTCAAAAAGATGGATTTATGGATGAGGTGAAGAGTGCTTGGGATATTCAAGTTGAAGGTAATGCTATGTATAGGGTCTGTAGGAAGATGGATAATGTCAAATTATGTCTTTCTAAATGGAACAAAGAGAAGGTTGGGGACTTAATTGAGAATAGAAGAATTAAGGAGTATGAAGCCTGCATAGCCAAGAGTCAGGTGGATGCTAATCCTTCTGACTCGATTGCTATTGAAGTTGCTGCTGCTTTGCGCAAGGAGGTGGTTACTGCTTACAAGCTGGAGGAATCCTTTCTAAAACAGAAATCCCATGTCAACTGGTTGAAGTTGGGGGATAGGAACTCTAAGTTTTTCTACTCCTCTATTCAGACTAGGAGGATGAGAAACTCTATTAAAAGTATTATTGTTGATGGTGTTAGCTGCAATAAAGATCATGATATTCATGACCATTTTGTGAAGTACTATGACAGTTTGTTTAATGCTGATCTTGATTTGGATTGTACATGGAATGATGAATGGGTGCTTCCTTGTTTGAATGATACTCATAAAAAAGCTTTATGTGCTGAGGTTACGAAGGAGTAAATTGAGAGGGTGATTATGAACAGTGATGGGGAGAAGGCCCCAGGGCCGGATGGTTTCAATTACACTTTCTTTAAGTCTTGTTGGGATGTAGTGGGAGATGATGTGGTGAAGGGGGTGCATAATTTTTTTAGAAGTGGAAGGATGCTGAAGGAGGTCAATAAAACATTTATTACACTGATCCCCAAAAACAAAAATGCGACTGATGTTAAAGATTGGAGACCGATCTCTTTGTGCAATACTCTCTACAAAATTATTTCCAAGGTTTTAGCAAATAGACTGCAATCTGTACTGCCCTTGATTATTAATAAAGCTCAGTGTGCTTTTGTGAAGGGCAGGTCTATTTCGGATGCTACCTTGCTGGTGAATGAGATGTTGAATATGATTATGAAGAGCACTACTCCAAAATTTTGTATTAAAGCTGATCTTATGAAAGCATATGATTCTATAAGTTGGCCTTATTTGCACTGCATTCTGGTCAAGATGAATTTCCCTACTCTTTGGATTAATTGGGTGTTTGAAATCTTTCATTCGATTAGCTTTCAGATTCTAATCAACGGTTGTCCTTCTGATAAAATTGTACCTTCTAATGGGATAAGGCAAGGGGATCCGCTAGCTCCCTATCTTTTTGTTATAGCCATGGAAGGCTTGTCGGCTATGTTTTCTAACTCTATTAAAAAAAAGTTGCTCATTCCTTTGAAGGTTGGTGGTGATATGATGATTTCTCATATTCTCTTCGCCGATGATGTGGTGATTTTTGCAGACGGAAAGACTGACTCAGTGAAAGAAGTTAATAATATTTTAAGTAACTTCAGTAGATGCTCTGGTCTAAATATCAACTGTAACAAGTATTCTTTTTTCTCAAACAAATCCATTGATTGTGATATGGTTGAAGGGATTTTAAAAATAAAAAATGAAGTGCTGCCAGTTAAGTACTTGGGGTTGCCTCTCTTATATGGAAGACTTACTAAGAGCCTTTGTTCACCTATTGTGGACAAGATAAAGTTCAGATTAGAAGGCTGGAAATCAAGATACCTTTCTTTTGCTGGAAGGGTAGAATTAATCAAGTCTACCCTATATTCTTTTCAAATCTATTGGGCAACATCTTTTCCTTTGCCAGTTTCTGTCATGATGGAAATAGATAGGATGTGTAGGGAGTTTCTTTGGGGGGGCCTGAGCTGGAGAGGAAAATGCACACAGTTTCGTGGGATCAGGTTTGTATGCCCACGAAAGAAGGTGGTTTAGGGACTAAAAAATATAGAGATATCGTTAATACATGTATGGTTCTTAATTTGTGGAACATTTCGAAGAAGAAAGACTCACTTTGGGTGCGATGGATACATGAGAAGTATCTTAAGGGGGACTCTGTGTGGAGATGTAAGGTTGCTTCCATATCATCATGGGTGTGGAAGCACCTTCTTTACCATAGAGATACAGTTGTTGCTAATGTTAATTTCTCTGTGGGGAATGGCAAACTTGTTAAACTTTGGAGGGATCCCTGGATTCAGGGAGGTTATCTTGAAGATCTGTTGGGCAGTGGTGTTGTCATGAGAAGTGGGACAGGCAAGTTTGCAAATGTAGAATGCCTTATTGATCATGGAGGTTGGATATCTTCTAAGTCCAAGCACGTGTGTTCTGTTATTGATTATCTTAAGAAGCATGCTGCTGTCAGCTTTTGTTCTGAGGATACAATTTTGCTAAAAGGGATAGATGTTTGTAACTTGAAGAATGCTTGGGAGGCTGTCAGGCAGAAAGCGGATAGTCCTGAGTGGACAGATTGGCTATGGGGTACTAAAGGGCCAAGGAGGTATGTTATTAATGGCTGGAAGTGTTTCTTGAACAAATTATCTACTGATGATAATTTGCAGAGGAAGGGGTTTGTCATGGCTTCGAGATGTGTTTTGTGTAAGGCAGATGCTAAAGATTTAAATCACATTCTGTTTTGCTGTGAGTTTTCGTCTGGTATATGGAATCTAGCTGTTAAGGAGTTGTACATTCTGAAGATACCGGGCTCTCTTACTGATGTCTATCTAACTAAAGATATGAGGTTTAGGATTACAGTTTTGGCGATTTTTCATTGCTTATGGAAGGAGAGGAATATGAGAATCTTTACTGATACATGTCTAAGTATAGATAGGAGATGGTCTATTGTCAAGAAAGACATTGACTTGTGTATATAGGATCTTGTTTTCTATTTGAGCTTTGCTCGAGGTTTGTACATATTTCAAAAATATAAATATAAAAAAAGGGGCAACACGCTTTTCTGATAAAAAAAATCTCGTCACTTTCTCAGAAGAGAGGACTAAAAGAGGCAAGCAGACTGCCGAATTCTGATACACATAGACGAACATGGCAAATGACCTTCTACTCGAGAAACTATAGACGTACAGAAATATATAAAAAGGAAAGAACTAAAATAAAAAATAAAAGGGGTGGAGACACTCAGAAGTACTGGAGTTGTAGAGTAAAAATGCAAATGTCTCCAAGGGTGTTGTGACTATAAGAGGGTGCTCAACACGCCAAAGCCGTTGTGAAGCGACACCACCCAAATCACAATTGCTGACACCACAATTTAAGATGTGCGGGATTAGGTACCATTGTTTTTTAGCAGTGAGATTTATGGAGAGGAGTGCCACCTGTACGATCCCAAACAAGTTGCCGAGCAAGAAAAGGCCTGGGGGGGAGTGGGTTTTTGCTCAACTACAGTCAAGACTCCTCCCGCAAGCCACTGCAACTCTATTTTATGGTTTTGTTAACAATTATTTGGATTTTGTGATATGCAAATGATGAATTTAATTTCAAAATATAGTAGCTATTGTATTAACAAGAATCCCCTAAACCTATACATAGTTTTGATAAAAATATATTAATTCCTACAATAATATTTTTAGTTACTAATTAGGACTTCGGTTCAAATGTTATCTTGATACCATAGTTTGTTCAAGATATCTTATGAAAATGTAATTGAACAAGTTATTATGATTATCACCTTGAAACACTAGGGTTTGGCATGACCTAAATCCAAGACATGTTATGGTTTCCAAAATCCTTTATAGTGGAACATGACTAAAAACCCTAATTTTGTGGGGGCATGAAATATGAAGTTGCATTATATATGATTCAAGTTTCCATACTGTAATAGATGATCAAGCTTCATGGTGATCTTCAAAGCAAGGTATGTGGAAGTACTCCTCCTTATATGTGCTTAGTACCACTTATGGTAAGTGATGTATCTATGAATATGATATTTTTAATCTTATAAAGGCATAATACAATGCTTGGTTATTTTATAGATACTTATACCTTGTGTGCCTACTCTATTGCAAAATTGCTTTGGCAAAATCTTACTCATAAGTTGATATCACTGGGCACCAAAAGCTAAGTCACCAAAAGCATGAAATTAAGCAAAATCACATTAGGCATTGATTGGTTCAGTGCAAGTCATAAGTTATATGGAACTCATTTCTTGGAAACTCTAACTCAATTTTTGAAAATTAAATTACATTCACTTCTATGTGATTAGTTTGTTGTAAGTGTAAATATGGAATTCATAAAAAGTGTTTTTGATTTTACAAGTGTAATATCTAATAAGTAAGGACGGAAAATGTGTAAACAAAGAGTCATGTCTGCAAATAATCACAATATTTTTCTCAACCATAGTATGTTAAGCAAGTGGTCATGGTGTGGATGTTGTTCCTTTAAAGAATATTTTAATAAAAATATTGTGGTATAAATCACATCACTATATTTTTATTTCACTTCATATGCACAAAATATTGTAATAATATCTACATTTTATGTATTTGTAAATATAAGTATTGCTTCAACATTGTTTAATACAATGTACAATATTAATGTTTAGTATATTCTTCACCCACTGTTATAGTGAATTATCAATTTTCACATTTTATTGCTTAAGTATGAATATTAAAAATATTAAATAAATCACATTTTTGTCACGGGATGCGGTGAAATTATTTTGTCATAGTGCATATTTATTTATTTTAAAAACCGCCTCAATAATGGTGGTTATGGTGTAAAATGTTTTAAATAGTGTGATTATAGTGCAATATTTTTTTGTCATATTATGTTATGATTTGGTAATAAACCATATCCACACCATTAACATCCTTAGTCATAAATATTTTGAGTGTGTCAATACTAAAGAATGAAGAATGTAATTGTATAGGAAATGCTATTAGTTACTCCAAAACTCATTTTTCACTTGTTTTAAGAAGAAACTCAGAATTGTGTTTTATATATAAGTCTATAACCCTTCAAAACTCATGTAACTTAGGTTCCAGAACTTACGTAAAACCAATCATGAAAAATTGCTTAAGGAACTCCAATTCATAGGTTTTTTGAACCAATCAGAGCCATTTTATTAGAACCACTACATGCCTCATTGTAGAAATAACTAAAAAAATTTGAATATAGTAAACTAACACTCCTTTAGCGTACCCAACATGCACTTGGTACAAGAAAATTTGTGATATTGACAATATTCCAAAATATGAGAGTATATAAGAAACAAATAATAGATGTAAGGCATGAAATGAGATTATATTTTCTGAGCCCATGAGGGATACACATGAGGAGAATGTGCTAGTTCACTAAGTGAGGTCATACCTTCATGAACACAAATAGAAGTCTTAGTTAGCATACAAATTCTACATATTATGTGAAATATTTTCTTTCTCCCTTAGTTATTCAAAGCATTACTATATTATGACCTATGGTTAATATACAAACATTATCACATACTCATCAAACTTGTGGTGAGAATATATGAATCGATATTTTAGGTAACAAAGACACAAGTGAAAGATACAAAGCGAGAGTTTCTAGTAGTGAAATGTTGTTTATATCCAAACAAAGAATCCTATCAAACTTTGATGCACTGGAGGGCACACACTTACAAATTTCCCAAATTGCATGCTCTATTGAACTAGATTAACAAGCACAAAAGCCTTGTATTTAGTAGGGTGGAAAGTGGGTCGGATCCTCAAATACACTTCCAAACATAAGAAAATATTGTCTATTTTACTTCTAGAACAAGCACTAGGTTTTTAGGTTAAAACTTTAGGTTGGCTTGAATTACTCTAGGATTCATGCAAACAATTAAACCAATATCAACTAGCTAACTGACAAAGGGAACCAAAATTACACTAACAATCCTTAGAACAATTAGTTAATCAACTCATTCAAACATGCATCACTATCATGATGTCATAAGCATAATACAAATAAGGCAGTTAGGGTTTTAGTCAAGAAAAATATGTACTGGGTTGTCCAAGGAATTATGTGAAATTATACTATTTATTGGGAGTAATCATCACATAGTACACTATATTATTACTATCAAGACAAACGACAAGCATAAAAATCAAGTGGAAACCCTATTATACTTGTTGGCCTTGGATGACATAGATGGTATAGAGGAGACTACCTACATAATACCCCAAAACTACATTTACCATAATCATGTTTTTTTGCATGATATATTAATTTCATACATATTCATTTTAAATTATCTAAAATTATAAAATCATGCCTTGTCATAATGTGCACACATTTTTAAATGTTGAGAAAGTGATATCCTCGATTTTTGGTTGCATGTTATTTAGAACTTTATATACCTAAAAATGTACCTTAGTGTGATTGCATAGGCTGGTGAAGATCAATGAAAGGTGAGTTCGGGCATATGGTCGCATCGAGTAGGAAGATCTGAGGCTAGCTTGCATGAGCTGCATCAGGACGGGACCCAAGAGAGACCAATGTGCATAGTGGTGGGCTTGGCCTGACGTAATGCAGATCGAGGGTTGTATGATGCCTACCAAGTGGGCTTTCTTAATGTGTGTTTAGGCCTTACCTTATGCATTTTTGGGTCTTTACCTATGTGTTTTATGGCTTTACCTAATGCATGTTCTGGGGAGCACGATTTAGGAAGATTAAACATCTTTTTGGCTGATGCCTCAACATTGTTTAAGGGCTAATATGTAATGTTTACCTATCTCATCATATAAATACCTACACCCTTCATTATTATGTATCATTTGCATCCTCATTAGTTATTAGAGCACTGTTAGAGTGAGAGCAGGAGGTTCCTGAGGCCATAGCTCATTCATATGCTAGGGTGTTGATGATCCTGCTTGGATTGAAGTACTTAAGGACAAGGATCGTCATCTAAGGCTAGTTTTTCCCTAGAACATGTAACATCTTCATCTTTTCTCATCTTTTTTTTACTCTAGCTCCTTCTTCTACCTTTTTGGTGATGGTTCTTGGGCAACCATGGTGAAAATAACTGGATGGGCTGTTACCTGTCCCAAACCCAAGTGGTTTAGGATGTTTATTATGGCTGGCCTCTTGTAATTGACATACGACACATGCTCAACTTCTCCCTCTTGGTTGCCTTATTCATGCATGTAAATGCAATGGTTAGATACATGTGCAATCTCTCTGCATTTAACATAGTTCATCTATTCAAACACAACTCTTACCCTTGAGTTAATCTGCTTTAGTGTGCGTACACCAATTGTTGGGAAATATGGACACATAGTAGGCAGCGAAAACAAAAAATTATCTATCCATATTCCCTAGAATAGCAAGATCACGTCAATAACTATATAATGAGAATGATGGTTTAACGAGTTCATACTCAGTCCTTGAGCAAGTCCGGTGACTATTTCTCATTGTAGTAGTGCAACTCTCTTGGTTGCACTAGGACGATGTCTGCAACAGCTCCTTGTCTCACAATAGACAACATACTGACATTGTCCTTGTAGTGGCAGACAACAACCTCCTCACCTCTATGGAAGTCCACACTGATGTTCTAGTAGAACATACAGGAAGGAGTTGTCCCTCCTATTGGTATACTAGTCACCAACTTGGTCTCCCACAATTGTTCTCCCTTGCTATTGCTCCCTTTATCAGGAAGGACTTGCTTGAGTCCTCTATTGGTTACCACAACTAGAGAGGACAACAATTGTCAGAGGAAATTGAGTAGTGTCTTTGGGAAGCCTCCAATACCCCTCTATTTATAGGAGGGTCAGGGTCAGGGTTCCCAGTCTGTGTGGGAGTGGAAGGGACTGAAATCTCACAAACTTTTGCAACTTGCAACAGGTGAAACAGTTGATTCACCAGTGAACTGATTGGTTGGCATGTGCATCGATCGATTCACCCAGTGAACCACTCATTTCATCATATTTCCCAATCACAATTGTATTGGAAATTAACACCTGATTCAATGCAAAATATGATGTCAGCACAAATATTTGAATCAATTGAATTGATCCACCAACCTCTCGGTTCACAACCTGAGCCTACTGATTTATGGACCTGAGCCAATCAGTTCACTTCCTGAACTAGTCGGTTCAATGTCGAAAATTGCCAAACTTGGTTCTATTGACCTAACACACTGAAATGATCAGTTCAACACTTAAACCAGTCAATTCAACTGTCAAGTCAGTCAATTTTCAACCAATGTTGTTTAAATTGAACACCTAAACACTTTAGAATAATTTTAATTATCATTCATGATTAAACTCCTCTTCTAGGTGTATCATATTTGTGTGACCCCATAGGTTCCATGTTATGTTGTCAGTGAATGTCCATAACTGATTTATGACATCACAAGCAAAGAGAATTGTGTAGTCACACATCATTGCTACCCAAATAATTAGAAAACTTAGAAAACAACTTCAACCTACGATCTGTGTCAGGTGTTACAGTGATTGTCTAATTCCTTTGTCTCTGATATACGAAATGAACTTGAGGCATGGCATCATCATACTCTCAATGTTCAATCCATGTTCCTTGATCTAGAGCAGACTGTCTGAGATATATGTGACCTCAATATCATATATTGATTCACATGTGTATGTGCACTTTTCTCAGTCTCATTTATCAAGTGGACATGATATCAAACTTCTATAGGAGGTACAAATCCCATCTACATCACTCACACTCATCCCCATGTATCACAGTGCACCCAATCATCACCTTTATGGCAATTGTTATTCAGGATCACAGTGGCTGATGTCAAAGCACACCAAGTGACATGTGATGAGTGTAGTGACTTCAGGTCTAAGAACCACAAACACCACCTTCCCTATGAGAGATGACTATGACCACCATGTGTGGTTTCCATATATCATCTCAAGATGGGTCTGTCTGATACACTGTTCCCTAACATGTATGTATGTGCTTGGTTTGATATCACATATCATGACTAATGAGATTCCATCACCAACCAACACACACTCTAGTCTTATGTGTTACTACTTTCTATTTACCTTCCACATTAACATATGACCAGGGACATAATAAAAATGTATGTACTCTTAAAATCCGTATGATTTCATTGTTCAATCCATGTACTTGTAGACATACGCCCTTGAGTAATGTCGTTCTTTAGACATTCATTATGTTTCCTCATTATCTCATAATTGAGCGAAATGAAATGAATTGGAAGTTTGCCTTTATTAATAATCAAATCTTTTATATGATATACCCTCACAATCATCATATGATTGGCTCTCAGGGCATACATACTAGCACACTCCCACTTGCACTTAGATACAATCACCCACCAATCTCATTCTTAGTGATTCAAAACATATCCATCATGTTTCTGTTGCGCAAGTGCTAATCTAGAGGGTTTAGCAACATTTTGCTATGGTCAGTTTATTGCATGTTTCAGATCTCTTCGTTGTATGATATCTCGCATGAGATGGAATTGTTGTAATATGCTATATGATATTCCTTTCCTAACTAGTAGCTCCATTGTTTGACATCATATTTCTACTGTGTCATCAATGTTGGAAAATTTGTAAGTTCACCCATATGAATTTCTAAATTCATATAATGTCCTTTCTTGTGTTCTCAACACAAGGATACTCATCTCCTATTTGTAAAATTTTGAATCAATGGTTTGTTAGTTCAAATGTCTTTCCAACAAATAACTCTTCTCTAAGATTAACCACACACTTTTATATTGCGAGCATTTTTCTGTCATTTCAAAAGCTTGTACCGATGTAACCCTTTACATGTTACCATATTATATCAACAAATCCTTTCGTGCTTCTATAGTACTAGTAGATACTATAAATGGCATTTTGAATGACCTTCATTTGTTATTAGTGATATCTTCTTGTCATGTCCAACACATACAAGATGATGGGACAAGTATATTATGTTGTAGATAGATCCAAATGTGAATTCATATGGCATCTCTTCCATTATTCACAAGAATTGGAACACCAGATTCTTGAGAGATTGATCCCATCTTTTTGGATAGTTTCTCTCTTATGGAATCCTTCATGCTGAAACCTTTCAACATCTTGCCAATATATGTGCTTGTATCTAGGTTTAGAAACTTTTAGGACTATCTGTATAGATCCTAGTCCCTATCATATATGACGTTTCACCTAATCCTTCGTGATGAAGGTGATTTCCATGCCAGGTTTCAATACTTACAATATCGATATATCATTCCTCATCAATATGTGGAATATTCATATGATCCCACTAAATCTCTTTTGTAATCATAGATTTCATCTTTTTCTTGACTCAAGTCAAACTATTTGACTATCTTGCCAAATCAAAAGATTACAGTTTTGAGATGCTTGTTTCAATCTCTAGATTGACCCTTGTAGCTTATAAACATTATTTGCATTAATGGAGTCATAAAACCCTCAAGGTGTGTCACATACACATCCTCTTCTTTGTTCCTATTAAGGAATGAGGTTTTAAACTTCATATGCCAAATCACATAGTCTCAACAAGGTGCAATAATAAGAAAATTCATTGGTAAAGGGATTTCATCATGTTCAACACTTTGAATTGGTCTCTGTCAACCAATATATCCTTTTATGTCATCCATTTGGTCTTCTGAATGAAAAGACAACATCATCTTTTGGGTTTGGCATCACCTAGGTCATACCTTATTGGTGTTCATGGATTCCATTTTGGATACAATGGACTCAAGCCATTACTAAGACTCTGGTCCCTCAATAGTTCTTAGTTGAATGTTGTCTCATCATCTTACGACCAACTCATAACTTATCTGAGTTTTAGGATTCTCAATCTTTCAATCACAGGCGTGTTCTACCAGAACTATGAGTTTTGTGTGTTGCATAAAGAACTTGATATTCCACAACCACATGTGACTCTCTTTGTTCTCACTATGCCTCCTATGGTTCAAATGTTCTTTGATAAATTTGAGCTTTTTGAGTTCTACTTCACTCCCACTGATTCAAAGGAATTCAATCATCCAACAACAAACACTTTTGTTATTGGTTCGAGATAAGTAGTGTTCAAAAAATTAAAACTTATGTGATTGATTCCTTTTAAGAAACTATTTTCTTGTACAAGTTTCAATCTTTAGGACATATAACGACATTCCCATAACATATCTCATATGTAGTTCATTAGGACCATTTGTGGACGGTGCATTATTTTAGTTCTTATCTTATTACTTTGAAGGAAATTAGAAGATTATATTAAATAATAATTATATCATGACTCATCATGATGTGATTCCTTCATTTTGACACATCATCATGTTCAAATGGACTTAACTGTCAGACACTATCACATTCACACTAGAAGGATCTCAAACATTTCCTATAAAGTATTTCAACCTTTGATCATATCAACGTGTCTTAATACCTTTGAGGAAGTTGTGTGCTTACATGTAATCTCCTTGAACACTTCAAGAGATTTGTATTTTAGCGAGTGCATATCATAATATTATTAGTAAAATGAATGAAGCATAAACAACTATCTATAACATTCATTACAAAGGTCTTTGCACATCATTATGTATATGTCCTTGTAGAATGTTTATTCTCCCACTACACCTAGTGAGAGGTGGTTTGTCATGTTGATCATAAATAAGACTTGCATGCCTCTTATTGATTCAATAACCAAAGAGTCTACATAAAAATCAATATGAATTCTAGAAATGCATTTCTCATATGTGTGCTCTAGATGACAATGCGATCAATTCTTTGAGTTATCAATTACAATCCTGTACTATGTACATTATGAACATTCATCTTTTTATCCAATCTCATAAAGATCATAAGACATTTGAGGTATTGCCATACAAGATCACATCTTAGAAATAGAAGCATTAACGATTCTTTGTTTATAATCATCCTTCCATACAAGATGCATAAAGTAAAATGTTTTTATTTATTGGCATAATAAAATAGCAGTTCAACTAACTCTATTACATACCCAATGGGATAAGATAAATTCTAAATGTAGAATAAATTTTTAACAACTCTTTCTCATCACATTCCATCATTATCCTTTCATAAACGCTTTACTTTTTATTAAATCATTCACATAAACATATGTTAGATCTACATCTGGTATCACATACCAAGATGAAGAAGTAATCAAATTTATCTTAAGATATTTATACCTGAAGTAGATGCCTCTTCCTCTTCCTTCTTCTTTAGTTTCTCTGAGAAGATAGGGCAATTCCTTTTCCAGTGTCCAACTTGGTGATAGTGGTGACATTTGCCTCCCTTCTTTACTCCTCCTTTTGCCTTGAGATCTGAAGACTTAGACTTCTGTCAGCTTTGGAACTCTTCTTAGCTTTTCCTTTAGACTTTCCCTTTTTCTTGCTAATCATCATCACAAACTTGGGCTTGTCTTTCTTCATTTGTGCTTAAGTTGTTCTCAACATTCATAGTAACTCTATCAGTGGTTTGTCAAAGTCATTCATGTTGTAGTTCATGACAAACTGACGGTATGACTCTGGTAGAGACTACATAATCACATTAGTGGCCAAATCTTGACCCAAGGGGAATCCCAATCTGGACAGGTTCTCCACATACCCAATGATCTTGAGTACATGAGGACCTACTGGATCTCCTTTTTCCATGTAACATTTGAACAACACCTTAGAGACATCATATCTCTCCTATCTTGCCTAATCTTGGAACATGTTCTTAAGATGCATGACCATCTCAATAACATCCATGTTCTCGTGTTGTCTTTGCAACTCATAGTTCATGGAGCACAATATCAGACACTTGACATCAATGACATCTTTAGTATGCTTCTTATAAGCATCCCTCTCAGCCTTATGTGCATTGGGAAGAGGTTCATATAGATCTGGTATGTCCAGGACATAGAGCTTGCACTCCTATGTGAGAAAATTCTCAGTGTCCTGAACCAATCATGGAAGTTATTCCCATTTAACTTGTCCTCCTCAAGGATTGATCACAGAGAAAAGATGTTGTTATGTGTTGCCATTTGATTCTACAAAAGAATTTGCAATTTTTTCAAAAACTCAATTTTGATTTGATTTGATTTGATTTGATTTGTAAAATTTGACAATATTCAATTAGATCTTTAATTATTTATAGCTCCCACTATTTTATTCAAATTGATAGTCCTTACAAATCAATTTAGAAGATAGAAAAGTACAACCTTCTAGTGAGCCAAGATCCAAAACAATTCAACTATTACCTAGCCAACACCAGCATCTATAGTCAATCATTAAGGTAGACAACATTTGTCAATTGCATCTTATGCAATTCTTAGATAGATGATATGCAAAACTCCTTGACGTAGTCATATGCATGCTTCATGTGCTTAATCTCATTAAGGATACATAGTTAAGCCTAACCCAAAAGCCAACATGGTAGTAATGCATCTTCTTGGAAGGCCCACATTATTACCATCACACTTCCACGAGATACACAACACACCACCCTTGGGTTTCTCATGCTTAGTCGATCAAGCTTTTCATGTGTGTTGCTTATAGAAAGCATCTAAAGCTTAATATTTAATTGAGGGATTTTATATTTATAAATACATATACTTTATCCAATCACCACCTATATATAGTATGTATCATATACATGTTATATCTCCCAATGTGAACATGCAATATAAAACAAAAAGTGATGGTTATGGACAATATAATGTAATTTCTTGAAGACACAAGGAATTACCACAATCTAAGGTCTACATCACATGCAAAACCTATTTTTGGATATCTGGGCTTGCCAATCTGGGTTGATTGATTCAACCCTTGAACCGGTCGTCTCACCGCTTATCCGGTTGGTTGGTCGTCTGAAATGGTCAGTTGACCTCCTTTCCAACCAATGCCAAGACACCTCTAAATGGTTGATTAGGTCTACCAACTGGTTAGTTTGCTCCTCCTACGGTCTACCCTCATTGGTCCTCCAGCCGGTTGGCACATCATGTGAAACATTCGGCTCGCCTGACACTAATCGTCATCTTCGTTCTTTTAAGAAAAGAAACTATCTTATTGCTATTAAACTTATTACATGGTAATGAGAAATCTTGAGTTACATTTACGGGGAGCAAAGATAGGAAAGAATAATACTTTTACATTGGGAAGAAAAGGTAGATGCTTGGTATACAAATTGATATAAAATAGGAATAAAAGTAACCATCCAACCACACACAAATATTTGGGTTATTGGCCATAACCATGCTACACATCCACCATAAAAACTCACTTTTAGGGCTACACATGTAATTTGCACACACACACATACATATATATCTCTCTGGTCTCACCACAGACATCAAATTAACATTGCCCTTCTAGCAAAAGAAAACAACCTCCTTGCCTCTATGGAAGTCCACACTGACCATCTAGAACTCCCGTAGTTCTAGTAGAACATACACAAAGGATTTGTCCCTCTTGTTGGTGTACTAATCACCAACTTACTCTCCCACAATTGTTCTCCCTTGCTATCCATCCCTTTATCGGGTAGGACATGCTCAGGCTCTCTATTGGTTACTACAACCATAGATGACAACAATTGTCAGAGGCAATGGAGTTGTGTCTCTAGGAATCCCACAATATCCTTGTATTTATAGGAGGGTCAAGGTCAGGATTCCTAGTATGTGTGGGAGTGGAAGGGACCAAAATCTCACAAATTTTCACAACCTGTGACAGGCAAAATGGTCAGTTCACCAGTGAAACGATCGATTGCATGTGAGTTGATCAGTTCACCCAGTGAACCAGTCATTTCGTCATGTTTCCCAATCGCAATTGTATTGGAAATTAATATCCAATTTAATGCACAACATGCCGTCAACACAAAT
Source organism: Alisma plantago-aquatica (assembly GCA_963693085.1). Classification (NCBI taxonomy): domain Eukaryota; kingdom Viridiplantae; phylum Streptophyta; class Magnoliopsida; order Alismatales; family Alismataceae; genus Alisma; species Alisma plantago-aquatica. Next base: position 1,382,960,796 of record OY856410.1, on the reverse strand, counting down.
CCTTGAATCAATCAAATTGTTCCACCAACCGCTCGGTTCACAACCTGAGCCTTCCGGTTCATGATATGAGCTGATCCATTCACTTCCTGAACCGGTCAGTTCAATGTCTAGAATTGCCAAACATGGTTCTATTGACTTGAACACTGAAATGATCGGTTCAACACTTGAACTGGTCGGTTCAACTGTCCAATCAATCAATTTTCAACCAATATTGTTTAAATTGAATACCTAAATACTTTTGCAATTAATTTAATTATCATTCATGATTAAACTCCTATTATAGGTGTATCCTATGTGTGTGACCCCATAGGTTCCATATTATGTTGGTAGTGAGTGTCCATAACTGATTTATGACATCACAAGAAAAGAATGGTGCCTAGTCCTACATCATTACTACCCAAGTAATCAAGAAAGTTGTTGAAAAACTTCAGCCTACGGTCTGTGTCAGGTGTTATAGTGATTGTCTAATTCCTTTGTCTCTGGTATCCAGAACAAACTCAAGGCATGGAATCATCATCCTCTCAATGTTAAATCCATGTTCCTTGATCCAGAGCAGACTGTTTGAGATATATGTGACCTCAATATCATATATTGATTCACATGTGCATGCATATGCATTTCTCAATCTTACTTATCAAGTGGCCATGATATCAAACTCCTATAGGGGGGACAAAACCCATCTACATTGCTCACATTCATCCCCATGTGTCGTAGTGCACCCAAGCATCACCTTTATGGCAACCCTATTCAGGATCACGATGGATGATGTCAAAGCACACCGAACAACATGTGATGAGTGTAGTGACTTCAGGTCTAAGAAACCCGTTGATCAAGATGTTTCAAAAGATTATCTTCCCAATATTTGGGGTCCCACACACCGTCATTGGTGATGGGGGATCCCATTTTCCTAAAAGATAGTTTGTAACTTTAATGAATAAATATGGAGTAAATCACAAGGTTGCCACCCCTTTTCACTCGCAGACCTGTGGTCAAGTGGAGGTATCCAATAGACAGATTAAGAAAATACTTGAGAAGATAGTAGGGAGGACAAAAAAGGATTGGTCTATGAAGTTGGATGATGCCTTGTGGCTACAGACTAATATATGGAAAAGCTTTTCACTTAATTTTTGAAATGGAACCCAAAGCCTTTGGGCTATCAAGTTATTGAAGATGGACCCAGAAATAGTAGGAAAGAAAAGGTTTTTGCAGCTACAAGAACTAGAGGACCTTAGACTCCATGCCTACACAGATGCAAGAATATATAAACAAAGGACCAAGGTATGACATGATACCCACCTAAAGAGAAAAGATGTGTCTGAAGGGGATAAGGTTCTCCTTTTGAAATCAAGAGTTAGATTCTTTTTGGGGAAGCTAAAATCAAGATGGTCTGGTCCCTTCACTCTATCCAATATATATCCATCAGGGATGATATTTGTAGTGAAAATACTGGGCGTTCAAGGTGAATGGACATAGAGTGAAGAGGTATAATGAAGACAAAGTGTTCTTAAGAAGATTAGAACTCTAGTTAGAGGACCCCCACCTATACCACCAGAAGAAGTTTGAAGGAACCAACCAAGAGAAATCAAGCTAAGGACTATATATTAGCACTTCTTGGGAGGCAATCCAAGGATTCCTCAACATATCTTTCTTAAAAATTATAGTCTGCTTTATATCTTCTTCAATAATCAGATTTTCATAATTTCTAATGTCAAGTTTCATTATTAGTTTTAGAAATTTTATCCTATTTCATAATTTCTAGTGTACATAGAATAAAACCAAGCAAATTTGAGATTTCTATATCTATTATAAGCGTCAATCTCTTAGAAGGACACCATCAAATGACAAGACCAGACAACCATCAGATCACGTTCATCTAGTCCATCCATCGGATCTCAAAGTGCATTGCCTAACCATCGATTTTCAAAGAGGCTAGTATCACCATTGGATGCACATGTCTGGGCCACTTCTCCAGCCTCACCAGGACATTCCACCAATAATAACTAAGATAGGGGACCTAGAGCGCTGCTAAATAAGGGTGTCCTACAATCCACCCTTGCCAAAGATTTAGACGCATTCAAAGAAAATGATGTCACAATGAAATCTCGTGAAACAAGAGGGGAGGGACCGGAGACTACTAAAGATGTTATGGATAGTATGGATCCAATTTTTGACTATAGGGCTCCACCACCACCATTTGAATATGATAACTTTGTAAATGAGTTGTTATTGGATGAGCCTATCGTAGGGGGAGAGATCCCCATTTATTTTGAAGAAAAAATTGAACATCTAGAGGCTGAATCTGATGAAGGAAACATGGACCACATGCTTGAGGACACACCTCTAAAACAAGCCAACCTAGTATTTCCTTATCTACCTACAATCTCTTACTACCGAGACAACTCAAGTCCACATCACCACCTCCTCTACCATGTAAAATGGTAGGTATGGACATGACCTTTGTGTCAAGAATGCTGCTATGTGATATACATGTCCTAACTGACATTTTGGATGATGAGAAACTCGATCAAGACATAATCTACAACAACAATCAGCACATTGTGACAAGGAAATTTCTGCATTCAATGTTTACGCAGAAAGAAAATATAAGCATAATCTTTTTCAAGGTCTTGAGTGGGACTATTATAGAATAATTTATGTATATAGACAAAACCGGGCCAGTTTTTAATGCAAAATCCAACCTAGTAGCCCAGTTGTACTGAGATACTCTTCAAACACTTATGGGGTTATTAGTACTTACATGGTTTGAATCAATTGGACCTTCAAACGGTTTACAACAATTGAACCTTCAAACGGTTTGGACCAATTGAACCTTCAAACAGTTTGGCCTTAAACCTTCAAATGGTTTGGTCCTAAACCTTAAAACGGTTTGAGACTGTTTAGACCTTCAAACGGTCTTGGACCAATTGAACCTTCAAATGGTTTGGTCCTAAACCTTCAAACGATTTGGGACCGTTTAGACCTTCAAACGGTCTTGGACCAATTGAACCTTCAAACTATTTGGTCCTAAACCTTCAAATGGTTTGGGACCATTTAGACCTTCAAACGGTCTTGGACCAATTGAACCTTCAAATGGTTTGGTCCTAAACCTTCAAACGATTTGGGTCCATTTAGACCTTCAAACAGTCTTGGACCAATTGAACCTTCAAACGGTTTGGGACCGTTTAGACCTTCAAACAATCTTGGACCAATTGAACCTTCAAACCGTTCGGTCCTAAACCTTCAAATGGTTTGAGACCGTTTAGACCTTCAAACGGTCTTGGTCTTTATATCCTTAAATGGTCTTGAACCTTTTGCTCATCAAATGGTTTTGAAACTGTTTCATATCTAACAGTTTGAAAACCGTTTCAACCCAAGACCCTCGAACAGTTTGAAGATTGATTAACTCTAAATGATTTGAGACTGTTTGATCCTCAAATGATTTGAAACCATTTGGTCCTTGAATAGTTTGAGACCATTTGGTCAATTCAGAGATGAAACCGTATGAAATTAATTTAGGGTTTTGACATCAATTGATCTAGGGTTTTGAAACCAATTGAGTTCTAAACATTTTGAAATTGTTTGGCCATCCAAGGTTGAGACCATGTGGACTAGATTAGGTTGAAACCATTAGACCTTTACACATTCTTGAAACCATTTATCCTCTGATGGTTTGAAACCGTTTGACCTCTAACGGTTTGGAAACTGTTTGGTCACCAAACAGTTTGAAACCGTTTGGTGTCTAACGGTTTGACCAACAAAAATTGAAATCGTTTGTTTTTTATTTTCTTGAGGTGTGTTCTAAGTTGATGTCATCATAATCAAGCTTTAGACCTCTGAATTCTACTGTCATATATATGATAAATTCATCAATTATTCAAGAAGAAAATAAAAAATCAACATATGATGAGAAATTGAAATCAATAATAACATTGATGGGTGCAAGTTATATAACCCAACTTCAAAGTAGCTTCAAAGCTTCAAGCTTATTGTCTCTAATGGTGAAAGAAGCTCCTTCAACTATCCAAGGTTTGTTTCCAACTCTTTGTATGCAAAAGATAGCCAAGGTTGAGCATTGGATGGAAGAGAGAAGAAAATGAATGTTGAAATCCAATTTCAACCATCAATCCAAGGTTGAAGATGATCATGGAGCTTACCTTCAGCTTGGGGAACGTTTTCCTCCTGCTCCTAAGCTCCTTGGTCTTCGTCCAAAGCAAGGGAATAAAGTGGTTTGCAAAAATAGCCTTTCAAGTAAGGAGAAAATCGAGTACATATAGTTGATTTTCTAGGAGAGAGAAAGTAGGAGAAAATCCATCCACTTTCTTGCCACATGCCCCCTCCCTTCCTTGCCTTCGAAGCCATCTTCCTTTTTCATCAATTTACTTTTAATTATCCTTGAATTAAAAGTAACCACTAAGCACCTTAATCATTATAATACTATTATCCATTTTTAGTGGACATTACTTTTTAATTAACAAATGTGAGTGGATTTCTTCACCTACTTAGGATATTTCGGTGCCACTCAAGGCATTTGGACGTCCTCCCACTATAGGATTTCAACCACAACCTTTTTAGTTTATGGGCACTTCAATTAATATATTTATTTTTGCTACAAAATAAATTAGGGTTTCAATTATACTTAAATCTTGATTATTTTATTATCAAGATTATCTCTCCTCAAAAGTAGTTCAAACAAGACGCCCCATTCTTTTTATTTTCTATAAATGATACCAAGAAACAGTAGGGACACTTTTTAAGTGGTATTTTACACATTCAACCCTAGATTTGGGTAATTTGCAAATTACACCAAAACTAGCATTCAATACACAAGCATTACTCAAACAAGCTCCTTCTTGGAACTTAGGCTTCCACAAGACATACCTCATCATCATTCTCATTCTTATGATGCTACAACACCTGAGGAACATTTATCATGTAACATTTGCAAGGTAACCCCTTAAATAGGGTAAATTACACTTTAGTCCAAAACAGGTAAAATATTGTTTCAACATTATTCAAATAGGACCAAAATTGAAACATAAGCTCTCCTTTAGTCTTAATTACTTTTCAAAAGATAAAGAAAAGAATATAAATGACTTAATTAATAAAAACTTCTAGGGTTAAGGAATAACCTAGGTCAGGGATGTTACACCATAAGCTTTCTAGATCATGTTCTTGCTTGAAAATGATGATCCATGCACTAAAAAGCTATGCTTGACTTGGATTTCAATTTTTATAATATTCCCTATTCTGATTTCAATTATAGATGAACCTGTGATCATGTGTACATTATTACTAAGGTATCATATGACTTGGATCATGTTGGTTTGACAACCTATGCTGCTAAGCATCTATCAACCAATGGTCAATTTTAGGGTTTAAAGTTGATTTCTTCTATAAACCCATGACCCGATGATGGTACCATTGCAAAAACCCTATGGTGTTGTCTTCATGATAAGTAATGGTCAATATCAAAGGTGTCAGATGATGGTGACAATCTATGGTCACCTCCTTAGGTGATTTAATGATCACTAATGATGGTGGATCAGGTCTCTACAACCTATGGTGAGTTAAGCATTGTAGTTGTAGCATCAATTAATGCTTAGACCAATGGTTTCTTGGGTCACTTGATGCAATGGTCGGACCTATAGTGTAATTGATGGTTTTAACATATGAACTTGACCTAATGGTCAATATCTAATGTTTATTCCTCCAAGAAAGTTGAATGATGGCTAGTGTAATATGTTGGTCCTAATAATGTGATTTATATGGTTTCCTTTATATGATCAACTTAAGGAGCTTACTTGTTGACAATGGATGGCTTGTTTCAAATGAACAATCGATTGTGGGGTTTTATCCTACTCTCAATGGAACTTTTTGTGTTGTTAATCAAGGGATGTCTAGGATTAAATGGTTACTCTTTCTATAGAATAACTCAAGGACTTCATAGGTGATTTATCCACGGTGTTTTCTTATGTAAACAACCAATGGTCTTACATTTTAAACATCCAATGGTTCTGGGTGACATTGTGGTATGGTGATATGGGTTGATGATGGAACAAATAGAGGGTTACCCTTAATAAGGTAGTCTTACCTATTCACTCATATGAATAGAAGGGATGATAATCATATTGTGTTGATATGTAACCCTAAAGAGGTATAGCTTGTTATACCTAGCTTTAATATAACTAAATGATGGTAATTGGGTATGAATAGTCCTTGAATGACTAATACAATCATGGAGTACTTTGTTGCTATTGTTGAAATAGTAGTATGCTATAACCCAATGGTTACACCTTGATTTATGCGTGGGTTCATACTTGAGAATAGTATGGAATGTGATGGTGATGCTTCACCTTATGCATCCATGATCTAATGGGGATGCTGTGAGTTAGTGTTTGGGTATGAGTGTTGATTAGTAACATTAATATAATTTATCTTGTGAACCTAACTCTAATGCAAATAGATAAAGATGAGTATTCATGTTTAACATTCTTATATGATGGAATTAGGGTGGAATAACCTTCTTAATATGATCATAACCTTCATATGTTAATTGATGGTTATCATGGCCACATGGTTGATACTTCCTTATGCTGAAAATATGCATTATGAATATGATGAGGGTTAATCATATCTAGATTCCTTGCATGTTGATGTAATAAAGGGATGTTCGTAATGTTAATATAACCCTGCTATGATTGTTTATGAATATTTCCTAGCTCATTAATGCAATATTGTGTTGATCTGGTGTATTATATGTAAGTGATTTTGTTGAGCCTTGTTATAAGGCATGCAAAGATAATGATGATCTTGTAGGGAATAGTATGATGGTCTTAGTGACCTTTGGGCATGGTTGAGGTCTGAATGAGGTGTAATCCTCTTGTGTTGATAAGGGTTAATACCCTGTGATATTGTGAAAATGATTTATATACTGTGATAGTATGATGGTCTTAATGACCTTTGGGCATGGTTGAGCCCTGCATGAGGTGTAATCCTCTTATGTTGATAAGGGTTGATACCCTGTGATATTGTGAAAAGGATTTATATCTTGTGATAGTATGATGACTAGTGTGGTCTCATGAATGGCAAGTGAATAGTACCATGTGATGATGAGATGAGAAATTATTTTTCACATGTTTTATATCTTTTAAAAGTTGTGATATTTATATTCTTGCTAGAAGTGAATTAGAGTTTGTATGTCCACTTGTTTGATGCAACCTTAATTCACCCAATTGGCATAACTAATCAAGTGCAACTCTAATCATGTAGTGCCCTGTGCTGTAGAGCCATCTTCAGTGTCAGAATTTACTAGATGGTGAAATGAGTATTCCTAAGGGATACTCAGAGCGCATACTGTTGAGTATGTGGGGGTGGCAGGTTGAGGATGTATCCTTGTCATCCACAATGCAGATTGTGGAGGTTGGCTACGGTCATGCCTCATACATCTGATGTGATTGAGAACAGCTGCGGTCGTGTCTCAGTGATTATAACATGATGTGATTAGAGGACAATTGCAGTTGTACCTCAGTGATTGTGTTTGAATACCCTAGTTTCTAGTGTCGTGACATTTACCAAGGGAAGACTAGTGGTTAGAATCTTGACTATATGTTTCTATGGTGGCAACTTTGACAGATATGTCACTGCCTTTTTACTCGTACTGACCGAGGGGAAGAGATCTTAGGATACCGGCACTCCTAGATCTTATAAGGAACCGAATAGCCCTTCACATGGGTCAGTTGGACTTTGAATGGTACGATTCAAATTCCCCAGGGCGTAATAAATGATGTAATACATCCGTGTAGCATATTTGTTTAGGGTTATACACAATGTTTCACATTGGATGATAACCCTTATTTGTTATCTTTACATAAAGATGATGCTTATTGCAATTAAGAGATAGTCGATATACTTATGTTGTGGATATGCTTAAGATTGTAGATGCGTACATATAGTAGCCATGATTATAATCATGGATACTGCTGATTATAATCATGATGCTAGCTATCTCATGTTGTTAGTTATGTTTAGATGCTTAAGTGTTGATAACTATACTGCTACTTCTAATTAGAATCATGATGCTAGCTATCTCATGTTGTTAGTTATGTCTAGCATGCTAGCCATGCCTTTGTAACTAGAGATGCATATACTGCTAATCATGCTTATCCAAATAGTTGTGCTTATGTTGTTAGCTCTTCTTATGATGTTGATATGTTCAACCAATTAGACATGCTGATGTTGTTAGCTATGCTATGTTACTAGACTTGCTCATGATGCTAAATATGCATATGGTATTGAATTGCTTATATTGTCAACAAGATAAAGGATGATAGTCTGGCTAATGATGATAGTTATTATCTTCTCCTTTATGTATTTTGTTGATCATCAATACTACTGATCTTATTTGTTATATCTGATTAAACTGCTTAACTGTTTAATTACTTAAAAATATTGTAATCAGTAAACGTTGTTGGAGGTTATATCTCTTACTGGGACATTGATAACACCAAAATTTGTGATGTTTTTGGCCCTTATTTCGTTGTCGAAATCTCCCCTTTTAAACTATTTTCCTCTCCTTTTTGTCATGTTTTTGAATAAACAGGCCACGCTACGCTCTTAACTCAATTTTATCATCTTTTGCAGAGTTTTCCTCATCTTTCGACTCATTTATAAGCAAAAAGGCCCGTCCCGACCCATGAACGTGTTCTACCCGCATCGACCCTCCTACCAGCCGACCGACACACTCGCTGCCCGACATATGGCATCAAGATACACTACCGCGCGATACGGGGGTGCCGCGCAAGGAGGATCTGACGGGCGATATGCCACTTACCCTACAGGGAGCTGTACTCGCCACGACTACTGAAGCGTGTCATGCGATACAAGCCACCCACCGACAGGCGCCCACTCGTCACGACACCCGACATGCTTACAACCCGAAACCCTCTGCGCCGGGCGACACGCATATCGGGCATCCCTGAAGCCACAATGATGGAGCTGATGGAAGACACGTGGCGCCTGGAGAACCACAACTTCTCCCAACTGCTGCCTATAAATAGCAGCTATAGGACTCCGATGGGACGGGTCAGAATTTCACGCAAGCTAACTTTGGAAAGCACCTGGAGCTAGCGTGTCGCGTCCCAGAGGTGCACCGGGCGATACTAGGTGAGCACTTCCCCGAACCGAGAGGGCGGGAATGGTTCACTTAGAATCCGTCTCGGTCATCGTAGCAGCCCGATATCAACCAACAAGGACACCCGATATGAGTAACCTGATACCCTAAGCAGTCTCTATCCTGACATGATACCAAGCCCGATACGAATCACCCGTCATGGTGTGTTGCCCGACATGGAGTGCCGCCCGACACAGGTGTATCGGGCAGAGCTCCACACCGGTATTGGGCTAGAGGAATCTTAGGGATCTGCTGCTGCATGTCGCCCTTCTAAATCAAGGAGGGCGATACTTATCTTTATTTTTCAGTTATTTACTTTCTTTACTTACGCAATGTAACCAAACCCTTTTATATAAATGATTATGCTAGTGGAATCAGAGGAGCATTAAATATCTGTTGCTTTACGTTTGGTTTCTTTTTGTTGGATGATTGCTTTGTTTAGCATCCGAACTCTAGCTTGTATACTTGGATCATGTTTTGACTAGCTATCGAACCGTGTTTCCCATTGCAACAACCTCGAGAGAGGTGTTGTGGCTCTAGTGTTTGGTCCGATACAGGAGTACGAGAGTACCCAGGATCGGAGTGGCTTTAGTGATCTTTCCACTCTAACCCATGTCCAGCAACCTTGACAGAGGTGTTGGTGCTTAGTTAGAGGTACCCTCTTCGAGAGGAGGGGTACTGGATGTTCCTGCTGTCGCTTGTTTTACTGAAGTTTCCTCCTTCATTCCTTACTAAGGAAATGGTGTTATTCTCTCTGGTTCTGTTGCACAAAACCCTTAAAAATCGATAAACACTTAAAACCTAAATTTTTCCTTGTAGCTCCAGTGGGAGATAGTTTCCTTTTATTTCATCGATCTTTGCATGTTGTTCCCTTTGGGAACTTTATCCTCATTTTGATTTTATCGAAGTGTAATGTGTATATTCCGAGTTCTTAACACCACCACCCTTGTCCATGTGGTTCGACCCCGATCGCTACTTCGGACCCTGTCATCGTTGCGGGGGCCTAAGAGTCGGGTAATTTAAAAGTACGACTACTTCAAATCCACTCCTTTTAGACGCGTGATTTAGGCCGGTCAACTTTTTTGGCGCCGTTTCTGGGGACAAGGTAAAACGATACTGTTGACGAACCCGAATCTACTAACTACACTCCCATGCCTCAAGCTTAGTAATGGGCTCGACAACACTACCTTTTGATCTTCTAACCTGAAATGAGTATAGAATAGTTTGTCTTATTAATACAAGTCTTCTAACTTGATTATACGTGCTATTCAGGTACTCAGGAAGGAAGCATTCTGCTCATTTGAGCACCAACATCACTAGACATTCCACCTCGCGTCGAACCACCTCTTTCAGAAGGTGAGCGACACGTGAGAGTTAGACCTCACTCACCTCCGCCTGAAGACAATGACCGTTATGATGGCAACCCTCAACATGAAGATCTAGAAATAGAACAATTCGAGGATGATCATCGCCATGAGAGACGCCGTCATCACCGAAGACGCAGAAGAAATCAACATAACCAGGAGTAGAACCAGGGAGACAATGACAGTGAAAATTCTAACGAAGAAGAAAAGATGCTCAGGGAGTTGGCTGCCACAAAGGCCAATAACTCAAGATGTCCTGTTGTCATCCCGAGGTTCAACACAACTAACTTTGAGCTAAATCCGTCTGTAATATCTATGATCCAGAACAAGAGCTTCCATGGGAGTTCAAAGAATGATAACCCTTGCCATCATTTAGATGCTTTTAAGAATATCTGTGATACCATTAAAATGCGGGGAGTTCCACAGGAGGTGATCTATTGCAAAGGATTTATCTTTTCCTTAGAGGACAAGGCCCTATCCTGGTACCTCGGGATACTGCATCAAGCTCTCAACGGATGGAATGTGTTGGCGGACGCTTTTGTAAACAAGTTTTATCCTACAGAGAAAACTGTTAGGAATAGACAGAGGATCACGTCTTTTATGCAAAAGTCGAATGAGAATCTACACGAAGCCTAGGAAAGATATCAAGAGTATCAGAGGGACTGCCCTCATCACAACTACAAGTAGGGTTTCTTGATAACCACCTTCTACAATGGTCTAACCCCTGAGGAAAGGGTTTCGCTGATTGCAGCTGCAGACAGCGACTTTCTGGGGAAGAAGCCTAGCAGATCCAAAAAGATCATCAAGAACATGGCCGAGTTACAAGCCAACACCGACTACGACAGATCTGATAGAGGATATGCTAAGAAGGTGGCTAATGAAGGGCCCTCCATGGAATCCCAGGCTCTGGAGGCTATCACCACTCAAATCCAGAAGATAGCCACTGATGTCAGACAATTGAAAGAATCAGGTGGAAAAGGGAAGAAACAAGTTGAGAAAGTCATGAAATGTGTTACCTGTGGAGAAGGTGGACACGGGGTTGATAACTATGTTTACACCCGACCTGACGAGTCAACTGAAAGTGAATCTGAGGTAGAGGAAGCTGAGAACGTCTCTTTTGTCAACTTCAAGAGACCGGATCACCCTGGCTTTAACTATGTCAACAAGGATGCGGTCGAAAACTCACATCAGCTGAATAACCCCACCAAGCAACCAAAAGATTTTGAGAAAAGAGGGGGACAAGGTCAGTTCACCAGAACTACCACTTTCCAATCGAACAAGGCAAACTTCCTAGGACAAGGAAAGTACCAAAGTCGGCAAGCAGCTAACCCTAGTCACAACCAAGGTCAAGCTAAGGAGCAAAGTCAGGACAAGAGCCCAAACCAACCAGATTTGGTGGGTCAATTGTTCGATTTTGTCAAAAGACAAGATACCATCAACAACCAGCTGGCACAAAGCGCGCTGTCAAATTTAGGATTTCTGAACACAATGCAGGTTCAGATGGCGGACATGCAGACACACCAATGCCAAATCGATCAACAGTTGGCCCAGATGGCCGAGTTAATAAAGAATCCATCGAGTAAGATACCCTCCAACACCGAATCTGCTAAAATGGCAGTACTGAGATCAGGGAAGACAGTAGAACGTCCTGAAGAAGCCAGACCCGAGGAACCTGAATCGAGGACTGCGGCTGATAATCCTGCAGAAGAAGACAATCAACAAGCTCGTGTCAGAGAATCTGAACCAACATCCTTTGAGGAACTGTTTGGTAAGAGAAGTCCTTACTCTCTCAAGTTGCCTTTCCCTTACAAAATGATAAAGGCACATATTAAAAGGCGTTACGAGAAGTTTATGGAATCAGTAAAGAAACTTCACCTCGAAGTACCTTTTCTGGACGCTTTAGAGGAAATGCCGACCTACGCTAAGTTTTTCAAAGATCTGATCATCAAGAAGAAAAGAGGAGGAAGAATTGAGATCGTTCATCTAGCTAGTATGTCTTCCGCTTTTGTCAAAGCAGATTTACCCAACAAGAAGAAAGATCCAAGGGGCTTTTACCATTCCTTTCGCCATTGGAGATAATGTCAAATGAAAAGGTCTTGCTGATTTAGGGGCTAACATCAACCTTATGCCCCTAAGCCTCGCGCAACGATTAGGTTTCACTGATATGGTGAAGACCAACATGATGATTGAATTGGCGGACCATACCTTTAAAATACATGTAGGTGTTGTTGAGGATGTACCAATCCGAGTGGGAAGTTTCTTCATTCCTTGTGACATCGTGGTCATTGATACTGTGGAGGACCCTAACTGTCCTATCATCTTTGGACACCCTTTCTTGGCTACAGGAAGAGTGTTGATTGATGTTGCTGAGGGAATAATCACTCTAAGGGTCGGAAACGATCACTTAGACTTCAAAGTAAAGGATGCAATGAAAGGGCCATCCCTGTTAGAGTCTGCTTGCTTTGCAAAAAGATACAACTAGTTTTGTGAAGAGGTGGAAGAAGATATCCTAACGGTAAACCCTCTTGTAAGAGAAATAAGCAATCAAGACTCTGAGTCTGAAGATCCAGAAGTTGTCAAGTTTCTCAACTATCTTAATCAGTCTGATGAAGATCTGAGCAATGAGGAAGAGGTAATAGAAATAGTTAAGTTTGCCTCTCTAGAGGAGGTGCTAAAAGAAAAGGCACCCAAGGATAAACCTGAGTTGAAGCAGCTACTTGAAGGGTTAAAGTATGAATTTCTAGATAAAGAGGAGAGAAACCATGTCATCGTCAATGCCCATCTTACAAAAGATCAATTGGACAAACTTCTTGAGGAGTTGAGACTCCACAGGCAGGCTATAGGATACTCGGTAGAGGATATCAAAGGCCTTAGCCCTGCGCTTTGTATGCATCACATTAATTTGGAAGAATCTGCTAAACCTCTAGCTCAACCCCAGAGAAAATTAAACCAGATGCTAAAAGAAGTTGTGAACAAAGAAGTAATCAAACTGAGGGATGCTGGGATCATTTACCCGATCAGTGACAGTAACTGGGTGAGCCCGATCCACGTAGTACCGAAGAAAGGAGGTATTACAGTAGTTAAAGGAGATAAAGGCGATGAAGTGGCGGTTCAGACTGTCACATGATGGAGGATGTGTATTGACTACCAAAAACTGAACCAAGCCACGAAAAATGATCATTATCCGCTTCCTTTCATTGATCAAGTTCTTGAAAGATTAGCACATCATGACTATTTCTATTTTCTGGATGGTTTTTCAGGGTTTTATCAAGTCCCCATCTTACTAGATGACCAAGAGAAAACTACTTTTACCTGTCTCTATGGCACCTACGACTTCAGAAGAATGCCTTTCGTTCTATGCAATGCTCCCGCAACGTTTCAGCGTTGCATGATATCGATGTTCTCGGATTTTCTGGAGGATATCGTGGAAATTTTCATGGACGACTTTTCTTTCTATGGAAAGGACTTCGATGCCTGCCTGAAAAACCTCTCTCTGGTCTTGCAACGCTGTGAGGAAAAGAGTTTGGTCTTGAACTGGGAGAAGTGCCATTTTATGGTACGAGAAGGCATCGTGCTAGGGAATAAAGTTTCAAGGTGTGGCATCGAGGTAGACGTTAGCAAAGTTGAACCCATATCTAAACTTCCTCCACCGAAGTCTATAACGGGAGTGAGGAGTTTCCTCGGGCACGCCGGCTACTACCGAAGATTTATAAAAGACTTCTCAAGGATCTCGAAACCGTTGTCCAACCTTCTGGTAAAGGATATTGAATTCAATTTCTCTGACGATTGTTTAATTGCTTTTCAAGCCTTAAAGGATGCCCTTGTCTCACCACCTATCCTTCAAGCTCCAGACTGGGAGCTACCTTTCGAGCTTATGTGTGACGCCAATGACTATGCTGTAGGAGTTGTCCTAGGACAGAAAAGGACAAAAAGCACCACGTCATTTGCTACACAAGTCGTACTCTGGCTAAAACTCAGGTGAATTATACGACTACAAAAAAGGAGATGCTCGCGATAGTCTTCGCTTTTGAAAAATTCAGATCCTATCTTATCGGAGCAAAGGTGAAGGTCTACACAGACCATGGGGCAATAAGATATCTCATGCAGAAGAAGGATACCAAGCCTAGGCTGTTAAGGTGGGCTTTGTTACTGCAAGAGTTCGACCACGAGATCATTGATAAGAAAGGTGCGGAGAAAGTGGTCGCCGACCACTTATCAAGGATCGTGGTGGAAAGGCAGAAGGAACCACCTATTAATGACAACTATGCTGACGAAGCCTTGCTAATGGTTGAAACTAAAGATGAGAATTTACTTTGGTTTGCAGATATTTGTAATTATCTTGCCTGCAGAGAGTTGCCCCCTGATGTAACCTATAATCAAAAGAAGAAGCTCTTTGCGGATGTAAAGAACTACTACTGGGACGATCCTCTCCTCTTTAGAAGATGCGCAGATAACCTGTACAGAAGATGTATCCCCGAAGAAGAAGTCCCAAACACCCTAAAAGAATGTCATGCCTCTCCATATGGAGGACACCTGGGGAGCGAAAGGACCGCCGCCAAGGTGCTACAATCGGGATTTTACCGGCCCTCCTTGTTCAAGGATGCTGCAAATTATGTAAAGGTTTGTAAAGAATGCCAATCAATAGGAAACATTGGAAGAAGAAATGAGATGCCTATGGCCACTTGGGTCGAAGTCAAGATCTTTGATGTATCGGGATCTGACTACATGGGTTCGTTCCCCCATCAAAAGGACATCAGTACATTCTAGTGGCAGTGGATTATGTGTCTAAATGGGTGGAAGCTTTTTCCACCCAAACACGTGACTCTAAATCAGTGATCAAGTTGTTCGAGAAGACTATCTTCCCTCATTTTGGAGTACCTCGTACTGTAATAAGTGATAGCGGGTCACACTTCAGAGAAAAATAGTTTGAAGCGCTCCTGTGAAAGTATGGAGTTAAACACAAAGTCGCTACGCCCTACCACCCACAAACTTCTGGGCAGGTAGAGGTTTTGAATAGACAGATCAAGCAGATTTTAGAGAAGACTGTCAACCGCACGAGGAAAGATTGATTGAAAAAGCTTGATGACGCACTTTGGGCCTATAGAACTACATATAAAGCACCCATTGGAACTACCCCTTACAAATTGATTTATGGGAAATCCTGTCATCTACCCTTAGAGCTTGAACACAAGGCCCTTTGGGCAATTAAGTTCTTGAATATGGATCTGGAGAAGGCAGGAGAGAAAATGTATCTACAGTTACAGGAACTCGAAGAGTTGAGAATGCATGCCTACGAGAATACAAAGATATATAAGCAGAGGACAAAGGTGTGGCATGATGCCCATCTGAGGAAGAAGGATGTAAGTGAAGGTGACAAAGTTTTATTATTCAAATCTTCCATTCGTCTTTTTCCAGGTTAACTGCAAACAAGGTGGTCAGGACCCTTCACCGTAGCAAAGATATACCTGTCTGGAATGATGGAGCTGTATGATAAAGAAGATCCATCCAAGGGTTTTCAAGTAAACGGGTACATGGTAAAAAGGTTCTATGAAGATGAAGCATTCGTGAGAAGGATAGAGATCAATTGGCAAGATGTGGAAACAGCTGAAGGCAAAAAGTGAAGGATCTGGAGCTGCCGAGCTGATGACGCTAACTACAACGCTCCTCCGGAGGCAGCCCGAGTTTTAATTTTCTTAGAATAGGACATTATTTCCTTTCCTGCAAGAAAAACATTATGAACATTATTATTGTAATAAGGTCTGAGTCAGTGCATGCGTCACATGCCCTGACTCTTTTGTTTTATGGGCCACCGCTCTGTTTTATGAGCATTGATGGGTAATACTATCTGAGACCGGGAACTTCTCTTTAGGCCAATGATGTTTTACCCATCAATCGCTTTTCCCTTCGCTTTATTTTTGGTTTTTTTCCCATCAAGAGCCTTGTTCTGAAGCTTTGTATCAGGAAAGGATACCGTGTTCCCTGACCGTATCAGGCAAAAAGACTCAGGTGGCGCATAAGACACGCCCGTATTGGGCGATGTCCTATCGAGCATCACACTTTAGCCATGAGCCGTGTCGGACGATACGCCCGAGTGGCGAGCACCTATGTCGGGCGCCATGAGTAATTACCCTTGATTAGACGGATGGGACTGCTCCTCGCAGGAATGATTTGTCTCAACAGCCGACACGCACCCCTGTTTTACCTATTTTACCCCCGGCTGGGATTGCTATATATAGTATGGATGTTTAACTGTGTCGGGCTACTGCATTTACTTTTCACCTACTCTCGTATCGTGTTGTAATTTCTTTCGTTGCTCTCGTGTCGCGCAGCCTAGCATCTGCTCTCATGTCGTGCAGCCTAGCATCTGCTCTCGTGTCGCGCACGATAAAATTAAGATAGCAAAGGTATAGCCCAACACCCATATCATTCTATTTTCCCGACACGACCCTAATGTCGTGCACCATCGTATCGAACTTACGACTTTAGTTGAATTTCCTTGTATCGCCCGACATCTGTGTCGCGCGACACATCTTTAACGCACGCTTGACCGATACCCTATATCGGGCGATGCCCGTGTCGCCCAGCCCTGCATCGCTTCATTTGTTTCTGTTGTCGGGTGACACGATTTCCGCCAGGACGACCCTATCGGGCACTTTTTCATCATGTGGTTGAGTCACTCGACACGCTTTGAATGTGAAGCATATCGGGCACTGGCTATGTCGTTCGGATTTTCCCCGTATCACCCAGTTTTGTATTGCCCAACGATGGGCGACACCTTCTTAAGGACGATCATATCAGGCATGAGCCTGCAGTGATTTTTGAGATCTTCGTATCGCCTGACACAGGCGTATCGGGCGTGCATGATACCGCTCAGTTTTGAAGGCCGATGCGGGTGTGTCGGGTAGCTCTTGTATCAGGATGAACTTTTCTTATCGTTCAATCAGTTTTCTTTTAACACCGATATCGACTTTAAGTTTTTACCTACCTAATATTGAAACATTTAGATGCTTAATGAATTTGTCTTATGATAACAGAAATGACCCGTACAAAGCAAACCATTGTTCAAGTTGACGAACACGGTCGAAGGATCAACACCGAGGCTACAACCAAAGCTGCGGCAATCGGGCAGAAATGCCCAAATCCCGAGGCTGCTGGGTCATCCACTGTTGAGAAGAGAGAAAGGACGGAAGAAGTAACGACCCCAACTACAGTTTCAACCGCGGAGGGAGAACCCCTAGATCACACGCCAGGCAGGTTCGTGCCTATAGATAATGAGCATGGGCGCTGGTACTCAGAATTGGCAACAAAACTCTATAGGCCGAGCAGGTTCTGCCACCAGTCATCCTTCCTTCAGCTAGGCATATTCGACAGACTCAAAAATGTCCTGGCTGCAGTAGGGCTGTGGAAGATCTGCTTCAGCCACTCTGCCTCCTAAACTGAACTCACCAGAGAGTTCATGTCATCTCTCCATCGGGTGCAGAATAGACCCGAAGAAATCGAAGAATACGGCAGAGCAGACAGATTGCAGGGACGGTTATACAATTATGAGCACATCATTTTTGAAAAGCTGCTCAACGAGATCTTCTCTTCCAGCGAGGAGGAGAAGGAACATCTTAATAACGGTGCGAGGATCACCAAAGGAGATGGGTTCAACCCCGTGGAGGTCTGGAGGAAGCTGACCGGTGAGTCATCATTTAAGCCAGGAAGCAAGGTGGCGGAGGTGCACTCCTACTTCTGGAGAATAGTGCACAAGTTGGTGGCATGCCTGCTATTCAGCAAGAACGAATCAAGCAACATCTACACCAAAGAACTCCATCTCATGTGGCACATGATGGAGGGCAGGGTGATCAATCTGGGGCGCTTCTTACTGAATAGGCTGCACCCAATAAAGTATGCCACCAAAGAATACTGCATGGGTGGCATCATCAATCTGATCGCGGTTGGGTTAGGGTACCCACGGGAGTCGCGCAGTCTCTCAAGGACAAGGGGCGATGAGAAGATCGACCTCAAGTTCCTCATGAGAGCCAACATCATCAAGAAGGAGGGGCGAAGCTACTTCTACAAATTTGCAAGAACAAGCACCCTCCTTCCACTTCCTAGCTATGCCAACTATGACGTATAAAAGCTGGTCTTCACTAGCACCGAGATTGAAGCAGTGGCAGTCGAAGCCGCTTACGCCGTCACTACTAGTATACAAGAGAGGGTAGCTGCGAGAGGAGAACCAATTCCTCTCGACGCACGGTAGGACAAATCTTCCACAACTCCTATCGACCCGCCCACTACTCCAGAGCCATCGACGACAGCAATTGATAGAGCTGTCATCGCTCCTACCATCCCAGCCACAATCACGACAATATCTGCCGTGGCTGAAGAAGAACCGGCGATCATCGAGATCGCCGAGACAACCGGGGCAGAAACAATGGGGTGTTCACCGCGGAAGAGACAACCGCAGCTCCAAAATCTTCTGTGGTGCCCTTAGAGGGTAGAAGAAGGAGAACAGTCGGGCGCCAGTAATGGGGTGTTCACCGAGATCCTCGAGATGGAGCTCGGAGCTGCACAACTTACGCCAACACCGCCGCCGGTGTCCCCCACAGCAACTGCAGAGGAGGTCACTAACAATATAGAAGTGGACCAGCATCCACCCACACTGCGACCTTCTCCACCACAACATGAAGGTGAGGCAGAGACAGCCGTAAAAGTGCTGACACCTCGCCCCGAAGCATCCACCTCGCGAACAGTGCAGATCGACACTGCCTAGAATGAGGTTGCACACTCGTCGGGTAGATCTTCACGCGAGAGGAGTGTCGTGAGGATGCGAGGGAGATCTGCAGGAGCCCCTCCGTCGCTCAGAAAGATGCTAGGAAACGAACTTGATAACTTGCGGGAGGTAACAGAAAGTCACTCTTCTACTTTTTCTTCTCTCACCCACAAGTTTTCCATTTTTCAGCAGAGGTTGAATAGCCAGGAGTGGCAACTGCTGACTCTAGTTGGTCTTCCCGGCCAACTAGAGGCACTCAACGCCACACTTCAACAGGCCCTCCAGCACCTTGACGTGATCGAGGAGAGGCTGAACATGGGGGATGACCATCCGTGCCCAAGGAAGCCGAGAAGGTCTCCGTCGCCTCCTGGCTCGGGCTCTCAACCCTCCTCATCAGCATCCTTATCAAGATCGTCATCCACTTCCTCCTCCAGCGGGCCATCCCCAATGCCCGAGGAAGGGACGCCATAAAAGTCAGCCAACGGAGCTCCAGCAAGACAGGCGAGCTCTTGTGGTCTGGAGGAAGTAGCTCCCTCAATCCCCTAGACAAAGCTGAGGATGACAACGAAGAAATCAGCGTCAGAGAGGACTCTTTTGATGAATCTGAGGGAGAGGGGGGGCATATGTGCCACAAATGAAAGACACCCCCCAGAGGAAGACACTCGATGGCAGATGAATTCTCTGCGCCGTGAGAGATACCTTCCTTCGAGATGGCCGACTTCAATAGAAGGGTCATCGACTACCTGTCGATCAGGGACCAGAAGCTACTGAACAAGGTCCTGAGGTCACAGGATGATGAAGAATACGTCGTCTGGAGTGACAACTACTTCTCTGTACGACGGGGAGCACTCAGAAGCATATTCCGCTCGCCAGCCATCGTCAGAAAGAAGTTGTTCAGGGTCCTAGAAGGTGCTATAATAGAGAAATTTAGCACCGAGACAGGTCGGAGAACAATATACAACGCTACCCTGACCTTGGCAAGAAGATTGATGATGGGAGTACCAGACTCCATTGGGGTGGTCAACATGCTGCGACACATCGAAGAGCACAACACGAACATTGTGTTGGCCCCATACAAGCACCGCAAAATGTGCTTCCTGTGTGTGGCAGACCTCCAGAACCACGACGTCCAGCTCCTCAGCTGCTGCAACAAGGAGGTGCCACGCTCAAGTCTTACTTTCAGTCACCCGAAGGACAAACATCTCAGGCTTCTACCGCTGTGTCTTCTACGAGCCATCAAGCAAGGAATCCAACGTCATAGCGGCGTTTGGAACTTCTTCTCTATCAGAGACTTCCCCGTCGAAGCAAAATAAGGAAGTGGAAATAGTGCCTTTATCGTCTTGCGCGCCATGGAGCTGCTCAACATATTCAGATACATAAGGCATCTCCAAGGCCAAAACTTCTACCAACTCAGAAGCATATATGCACTGCTGCTGATCAAAGACATGCGCTACTTCCAAGACACAGGGGTACCAGAGAGGCTGCTGGACAATGATCAGGTAGAAGAATCTTCGCAACCCAGTAGCACTCCAGAGAAAGAAGCTGAGAAAGAAGCAGACATCTACGGGGCAAGCAAGCAGTTAGAAATCCTACGGGAAGTATATAGAATCGAAGACCCCGCTTCGACTAAAACATCAGAAGAAATGATCAACAACTTCGACCGCTTCTCATGCTCTACACTCACGCAAGAGCAGGACAATGAAGTTCTTTTGAAGTTAGCTGACTCTACCCCGGTAGATGTTATCTATGAGGCAGACAGTGTCATAGTCCCGGTTGACAACTTGAGGGACATGGTAAAAAAAGGAGGATGTCTGGCGATATCTGTGGTGGCCGCCTACATCCAGACACTACAGAAGAAGTTTGAACATGCATACATAGCTCATCCAATGCTGTTCAACAACATCTGCCTTGCTGACGAATCATGAGCGAAGCAATCATTTCTGGCAGAGTTGCAGCATAGGGTTCCACACACAATCTTCCTACCCATCCTGCACTACAACCACTGGACACTCTTGACGATGTACACTTGCCAATGAGCAGGAATCTTCTACAACAGCTCAGACAACAACAAAGATCATCCAGTGCAGTGTACATCGACGACGTTGACCTCCCTCGAGCGCTTAGTACGAAAATACTATGACGAGGTGGCGGTACTGATACAACCATTCCTGGAGATGACAACGAGCAAATGGCATGAGCTCCAGTTCTTCCACCGTAGTCCACAACAAATTCCTTTATCCAACGACGGTGACATCTTCGTGCTGGAATGGATATAGAATGAAGAGATGTCTGACCAACTCCACCACATCGACTACCACAACAAACACGGAGAATATGTGTGGGAGCTTCTATCTGGAAAAGGCGTGCTCACCAGCTAACCCTCACTGAGTTAACATTACCCTACCTTATCTACTTCACAACTCTGGGACAGAGTGTGGAGCAAGTTTGGGGGGGGGGTACTATGTACCAGTGAGGGAGGTATAAAAAAATTTATTCAAACTTTACCCCTTTTATTCTTTCTGCTCTTTTTCTATAACTTGTGTACATATACATATACATGCCTCATATAAAAATTTTGCTAAAAATGTTGCTTATTTTGTACAAAAACACTATATAGTAAAAACATGATATGACTTCTTGCCAGTTTGTTTTCAATATGTCCAAAGAGGTATAGGTTTTGTTATATCTTTTTGAAAATGCAGCCTCAAACAACAAAAGACTACGACTTTCCACGCCAAATTTTTTTCGAAAAATAATCTCGCAACAACTAAGAGACATGTATGCAGAAGGAAAAATCTGCCTAAACAGCAAAATTTTTCTCTTATTTTCCCTTACCCAACAAAAATCCCAAAAAGAGAGAATATCATTATGAGAGTGAATAAAAGCATGAGAGTTGTGCCAAAAAAAAAATTTACACACTTGTGCTCCAAAAGTACCCATCTTTAGGCATGGTAGATCCGGGGAAGTGGTACATAGGATGTGAAATCACTGCTCTAAAGCCAACTGGCTTGGACTGCAGGGACCACTCACCCACTAACGGACCCGTACCTGGATGGACTGATGGGAAACTAGAAAAACCCAAAAATCCTTAAACCTACCCAAACACACAACTTTCTGTTCCCAAAAGCTATTTGGTGTGAAAGCTAACTTCAAAGTCATGCACCAAGTCTCACCGAAGCTATGGAGAAATTTTTTCTTAAATAAGGCAGGAAAAGTAAAGTCTGTTGTTCGTGGTCGGGCCGTGTTCTCTTTAAGACATCTCAAATACCCGCTCAAACTCATGGTCTGAAAACCATACCGGTTAAGAAGAAGAATCACAAAACAAAGTTTTAAAGATTGATTGAGGACAATCAAAATGCTAAGTTTGGGGGAGTTGATAACACCAAATTTTGTGATGTTTTTGGCCCTTATTTCACTGTCAAAATCTCCCCTTTTAAACTGTTTTCCTCTCCTTTTTGTCACGTTTTTGAATAAACAGGCCACGCTACGCTCTTAACTCAATTTTATCATCTTTTGCAGAGTTTTCATCATCTTTCGACTCATTTATCAGCAAAAAGGCCCGTCCCGGCCCATGAACGTGTTCTGCCTGCATCGGCCCTCCTACCAGCCGGCCGACACACTCACTGCCCGACATATGGCAGCACGATACACTACCGCATGACATGGGGGTGCCGCGCAAGGAGGATCTGATGGGCGATATGCCACTTACCCGACAGGGAGCTGTACTCGCCATGACTATTGAAGCGTGTCGCACGATACAAGCCACCCACCGGCAGACGCCCACTCATCATGACACCCGAAACGCTTACAACCCGACACCCTTTGCATCGAGTGACAAACATATCGGGCATCCCTGAAGCCACAATGATGGAGCTGATGGAAGACACGTAGCGCCCGGAGAACCACAACTTCTCCCAACCGCTGCCTATAAATAACAGCTACAGGACTCTGATGGGACGGGTCAGAATTTCACGAAATCTAACTTTGGAAAGCACCTGGAGCTAGCATGTCGCATCCCAGAGGTGCACTGGCAGATACTAGGTGAGCACTTCCCTGACCCGAGAGGGGGGAATGGTTCACTTAGAATCCATCCCGGTCACCGTAGCAGCCCGATATCAACCAACGAGGACACCCGATATGAGTAACCCGATACCCTAAGCAGTCTCTAGCCCGACACGATACCGAGCCTGATACGAATCACCCGTCATGGTGTTTCGCCTGACAGGGAGTGCCGCCCGACACAGGCATATCGAGCAGAGCTCCACACCGATATCGGGCTAGAGGAATCTTAGGGATCTGCTGCTGCATGTCGCCCTTCTAAATCAAGGAGGGCGATACTTATCTTTCTTTTTCAGTTATTTACTTTCTTTACTTACGCAATGTAACCAAACCCTTTTATATAAATGATTATGCTAGTGGAATCAGAGGAGATTTAAATATCTGTTACTTTACGTTTGGTTTCTTTTTGTTGGATGATTGCTTTGTTTAACATCCAAACTCTAGCTTGTATGCTTGGATCATGTTTTGACTAGCTATCGAACCGTGTTTCCCGTTGCAACAACCTCAAGAGAGGTGTTGTGGCTCTAGTGTTTGGTCCGATACGGGAGTATGAGAGTACCCAGGATCGGAGTGGCTTTAGTGATCTTTCCACTCTAACCCAGGTCCAGCAACCTTGAGAGAGGTGTTGGTGCTTAGTTAGAGGTACCCTCTTCGAAAGGAGGGGTACTGGATGTTCATGTTGTCGCTTGTTTTACCGAAGTTTCCTCCTTCATTCCTTACTAAGGCAATGGTGTTATTCTCTTTGGTTCTGTTGCACAAAACCCTTAAAAACCAATAAACATTTAAAACCTAAAGTTTTCCTTGTAGCTCCAGTTGGAGATAGTTTCCTTTTATTTCACTGATCTTTGCCTATTGTTCCCTTTGGGAACTTTATCCTCATTTTGATTTTACCGGAGTGTAATGTGTAGATTTCGAGTTCTTAACACCACCACCCTTGTCCCTGTGGTTCGACCCCGATCGCTACTTCGGACCCCATCATCATTGCGGGGGCCTAAGAGTCGAGTAATTTAAAAGTCCGACTACTTCAAATCTTCTCCTTTTGGACGTGCGATTTAGGCCGGTCAGACATGGGTCTCACCCTTGTGGTTCGCCACATTTTTTTTAGGTAATCGGAAGTGACGAAAACAAACATGTGGCAGCAAAGAGGAGCTATATTAATGAATCTTTAAGAAAGTTGATTAGATGTCTAGTGTGTCCTATAGTCATCCCTATACTCCCAGGTCCAGGTAGGAATAGTTTGTATATGGTGTTTCAAACAAATTGAACTTTTGCTAGCATGATAATGCTTGTTTGTGTGGCATATATGAATATTGTTCTCCTGTGAATATATGTTGTGGCTAAGGAGATAGAACAATTTGTATCAAATTCTTGGCATAGTATAGATACAAGAAAGATGTTGGGCTCTTATGCAAATGTTTCTGAGTGGGTGTTGACGTTGAAATCGGTTTTAATTTACCCATATTTTTGGGTATGTGATTAATTAGTGATTGATTGTGTTTTATGTTTTGAGTAATCTTGTTTAGTGTAATGGGTTTTCACAATAGTTACATTGACTTTCCATTATTTTGCACATGAATACGTCCTATGCTTTGTCTTGAAGTTAACCACAACATTCTATGCAAGTAACCTAAGTATTAGAGGATCCCACCATGGAGCAGGGTACCATCGGTCCCCACAACTAATGGAAATTGTGGCAAGGCTAGAGAGAAGCTACTAGGGTGACCATCGGGTCACAACTGATGGTTGTAAGATGGGATAATGCCTTACTTATCAATGATTTGTACCTGATGGTCGACTAGTCAGATCATCAAATGATGAGATATGGTGGCTTCCCTGGACCCATCCCCCACATCTTTGCGAGCATTGGGTGTTAACATCTGATGGCCTTCTTGAGGAACCATCCTATCAACCCTACCATTGACCTTCTAGGATGATGACCATCAGAGTACTACTTCTAGTACCATTAGATCTCGAGAACCGATGGACTACCTGGTATAACAGCCGATGACTGGTCTAATCCATCAACTGATGGGAAGGAAGACTCAACCAAATGACTTTGAGCCCAACATCATGACTTAATGGCCTGACTGAACAGTCACTTTAAGACCGTTAAGAACGCACCCCGAGGCATGTGCCCATACTTGTAGTGCAGGTAAAAGAGTAAGTGACCAAAGCTATAAATAGAGCGTAAGGGGCACTGCTAAAGGGGGGAAACCATACACGGAGGACACCCAAGTGCTATCGGAGTTCCATCTACCACATGCTGGACCATCAATTATGGGACTTGTAGGGAAGTAGGGTGACATAATAGGCAGCAACAACAAAATTTTAATTGGCATATTCCCCATAAACCAGCATATCACTTCAACAAGTATATAATGGAAAGAATGGCTTTGAGGATATACATGGTCCTAGAGTAAGTACAACAACATACTCCCCATCATTGTAGATGTGCAACTATCTTCTAGTTGCACTGGGACTCATCTACAACTCCTCCATGGACAATAAACCTGAACAACATCGTTTGCAACAACTCCTCTCACCACAGAATACTGGCTGACATTGTCCTCCTTAGTGTCGGGTAAAAGCCACCTTGCCTCTAGAGAAGTTCACATGGGCCACTAGGAACTCCATGTTGTGCTACCAGAGCCAATGGGAAGGAGTAGTCCCTTCCTGTCGACCTACTAGTTGTCGAAATGCTCTCCCACAACTGATCTCAGTTGTTCTCTCCCTCGCTATCCCTCCCTTTGATGGGTAGGACTTGTTTGGGCTCTCCATTGGTTACCACAACTAAAGAGGACAACAATTATCAAAGCAACTGATTCTCAATTGTATGTCTTGAGAAGCCCCCAATACCCCTCTATTTATAGTAGAGGCCAAGGTCAGGGTTCCCAATCGGTGTGGGAGTAAAAGGGACAGTAATCATGAATGTTCTGGAACCTACGAAATGCAAAATGCTCATCTCACAAAATGAACCGATCGTCTCGCTTAGAAAAATGGTCGTTTCATGTAGTTTCCTATTCGCAATTGAATTCACAATTCATTTCCAATTAATGCCCAACATTAATCCTTGTACAAATTATATTGAACAAGTGAAACGATTCAACTATTCTCATGATTGGGAAAAATCACCAGAAGCTTCAGTGGGCTTGACCAAGCCTATCGGTTCACAAGGTGAACCGGCCGCCTAACCAACCTGAGCCGATCGGTTCACCCAGTGAGCCGATTAGTTGGTGTCCTGAGTCATGCAAAAATTAGCCAATTTAATTTACAATCAACCTGACACTCCAATCAATCAGTTCAACACTTGAACTTGCTAATTCTGAATCTAGTCAGTTGATCTATTATTTAATTGAATACCTAAACACCTTTAGTAATCAATGTAAACATCATTCATGAATAAACTCCCTTAAGACAAATGCATCCTATGTGTGTGACCCTATAGGTCCATAATTGCGTTGGCAGTGAATGCCCATTACAAATTATGACATCACAAGCAAAGAGAGGTGTCTAGTCAAACATCATTACTACCCAAGTAATTCAAAAAATTGGAGAACAAATTCAACCTACAATCTGTGATCAGTGTTACCATGATTGTATAGTTCCTTTGTCTCTGATATCCAAATTAGACTCGAGGCATGGAATCATCCTCCTCTCAACATTCAACCATGTTCCTTGAACTAGAGCAGACTGTCTAAGATGCATGTGAGTTCACATATCATATATTGAATCACATGAGTACAGCCGTACATTTCTTAGTCTCTCTTATTAAGAGACCTTGGATATCAAACTCCTTTAAGAGGGACAAATCCCATCTACATCACTCACACTAAGTCCCCATCTGTCACAGCTACCCAGTCATCACCTTTATGGCAATCCTTATTCATGGTTACATTTGATGATGTCAAAGTATATTGAATGACATGTAATGAATGTAGTGACTTTAAGTCTAAGAACCAGAATCACCACTATCACTGTGAGAGATGATTCTAACTACCATTCCATGGTCTCCATGTATCACTCTCATTGTGGTCCAGTCTGATACACTGTTCTCTAACATGTACTTATGTGAGTGACTTGATATCATATGTCATGACTAATGAGATTCTGTCATCAATCAACACACACTCTAGTCTTATGTATTATTGTCATCTATTTTGCTTCCATAGTAATATCTGACTAGGGACATAAAAGAATGTATGTACTCTTAGCATTTGTATGATCAAATTGTTCAAGTCATGTACTTGAATACATACGTCATCGAGTAGCATCATTCTTTAGACATCTAGTATGTATGTGTCATCATATCATGATTGAGACAAACATAATAGATGGAATTACTTTTATTATTATCAAATTAGGAATCTAATGCCACATTCCAATCATCATATGATTGGCTTCCTAGGCATACATACCAACATGACAAAATTCCAACTTCTTCGTCGATTGATCCAATTTTTTGTGATCATGTTTCTTCATCGACAGAAGGAGGGTGACAAGCATGAGCTTTGCCTACACCATGCTAGATGCAGACTTGGAGTACAAGACCATTGACCTTGACCATACTTGGTCATTTTTTTGTATCTACTCTGTTCCTTCGTCTGAATCTATCTCTCCGCCCTCATTTCTTCCATTCCACTCTAGAAGTACATCATGTCTCTCCCTTTTTGTAAATCCATAATGCTACTCACCATGATAAGTGTCTAAACACCTAGCTTGGGTTGGGAGTAGCCACGAAGGCTCTCCCAACATGTAAATACTTATGTCCATCGAATATATGCTCTTAGCAATGATTATCTCCATACTCTTAGTCTTAGTGCTTCAGGTGTATGACTAGCTACCATCTTGTGATGTTTGAATGTTATTACCTTGAAAGAGTAGTACTAACCTTATCTAAGTGTTATAGAGTTGGATGAATGCATGAAAATGTTGGATTTCTTAAGCTAATGGTTACATGGTTATACTGTGATTATTTGTTTATTATCTCAAGAAAGAGAGACAAGCTTATAATCTAGATCCATACTAATACCAAAAGAGAAGGGAATATATATATATATATATATATATATATATGATTGTTTGTAATCTTTCTAAGTGTATACAATGGGTGTGAGTATTGCATGTTGGTGAGAAACCTTGGATGGTGAAACCCAATCCAAGTTCCCATCCACACTTGTTATATCACTCTTTGTTTCAACTTCTTCTCTTATTTTACTTCTTGCTTTATTTTACTTGTTTGGTTGGAGTAACATCATTCCCTAAGGAACATTGTGACATCCCCATATTTTCATCGCCTTGACCCATTGTGTGACATCCAAATTGAAACCCTCATCTCAGTGAGAATACCAATTCAAACTCAGACACTAGGCCAAGAAGAAGAAAATAAGAGGAAGTCAGAAGGAAACAACAATAGCACATGCACATGAACAAAAACAAAACCATACAATACATGTTCACCATTCAACATATAATTACAAAATGAATCATAATTACAAACTTGATATTACACATTGAATGATACACTTTTACATGTACACATACTACGTTCTAAAATAGGATCTTAAGACAATAGGTCCACCTGTACATATTCTTGCCACACAACTCCCAACTATAAAGAGTCTTCAAGATCATATGTCCACATCACCTAAATAAAAGATTACATTTGGTACACGTCAGCACAATATTATAAAATATTGTACTGAGTATGCCTACATATATTTTTATATACCTCTCATTACTAAGACTTGGTAAATAAGATAAAACTAATACTTGGTAGTAACAAAATAAATATATAATAAAAGCATACTCGAACAAAGATATTTATTAACAAAAGAGAACACATATTTAGGCACATTTTCCATTATGTGTAAAGTTGATCAACCACAAGCACTATTCTACCAAAGAGATTTAGTGCTCACATGTACTATTATACCAAAGAGATTTGTTCTTGGTTGGATGGTTGTTATTCCTATTTATATTTGGTCTGCATACTGATCCTCTATCTTCTCTTCCATATGTAAAAGTATCGATTCTTTCTTTCCTGTGCTCCCCTCGAATGTAACTATGAGGTTTCCCTATTACCATGTAATATGTTAAATAGGATTAGGATAGTTCTAATTCTGGTTATGACAAATAAAACATTCTGCTCCAGACCAACCGATCATTTCAGAAGGAGAACCGGTCAGCTGGAGGATCAAGGAGGCCAGACGGCAGGAGGAGCTAACCGATTGGTTGGTGGCCCAACCGATCAATTGGAGGTGTCTGGATGTCACTTGGAACAGAGGATAGACGATCGATATGAGAGACCAACTGACTGATAATGAGGCAAACCAATTGGTTCAATAGTTGAATCAATCAACCCAGATTGGTTTGAGCACTTATCTTCATCAACAATAGGTTGTTACATATGATGTAGACCTTAGGTGATAGTAATTCCTTATGGCTCTAAGGAATTACAATAGTATGGCCATAACCATTGACCAGTGTTTTATAATTACATCTTTTGTTTGTTGATATAGCATGTATATGATACTTACTATAAGTGTGTGGTGATTAGACATGTATATGTATCTACAATAAATCCCTCAATCAAATATTAAGTCTTAGATGCTTTCAGTAAGAAACACACATGAAAATCTTGATCGACTATGCATATGAACGGCAAGTGTGGTGTGCTATCCATCTCATGGAAGTGTGATGGTAGCTATATGGGCATGCCAAGTAGGGTATTCTACTATTGTGTTGGCTTTTGGGTCAAACTTAACTAGGTAATCTTAATGATTTTAAGTACCTAGAAGCATGCAGATGGACTATGGCAAAGAGTTTCCCATACCATATATCCAAGAATTGCATGAGATGCAATTGGCAAAAGTTGCCTACCTTAATGATTCATCATGGACGCTATCATTGGCTGGGTAATAACTCAATTTTTTTGGATCTTGGATCACTACAAGATTGCATTCTGCAATCTTCCAAACTGAAATGTGAGGTTATCAATTTGAATAAAATAGTGGGAGAAATAATTAATTAAAAGCCTTATTAATATCGTCAAACTTATCAGATCAAATCAAATCAAAAGTCTTTTGACAAGAGTTTCAAATTTTCTTTTATAGAATCTAATGGCAAACACAAACACATTTTCATTGCAATCGATCCTTGATAAGGACAAGTTGAATGGGAACAAATTCCACACCTAGTTTAGGACGTTGAGAATCTTTTTCACTCAAGAGCATAACCTCTATGTCCTAGAGACACCAGTCCCAAATGAACCTGCTCCCAACACATTTAAGACTAACAAGGATACTTACTAGAAGCACTCTGAAGATGTTGTGGATGTCAAGTGCCTGGTTCTATGCTCAATGAATTCTGAGTTGCATAGACAACATGAGAACCTAGACATTATTGAGATGATTTCACATCTTAAGATAATGTACCAAGTTCATGAAAGACAAGAGAGATATGAAGTCTCAAAGGCATTGTTCAAGTGTGATATGGCTGAGGGAGATTCAGTAGGTCCCCACACTCTCAAGTTGATTGGGTATGGGGAGAACCTTGGTAAACTGAGATTTACATTGGGTCAAGAGTTGGCCACAAATGTGATTCTGTAGTCATTTTTGGAATCATACAATCAATTTGTCGTGAACTACAACTTGAATGATTTTGACAAGCCATTACTTGTCATGTTGAGGATAGCTGAAGTGCAGATGAAGAAGAGCAAACCCAAATCTATGATGATGATCAATATAGGAAAGTACATGTGAAAAGGCAAAGCTAATAAGAGTTCTAAAGCTAGCCAGAAACCAAATTCTTCTACACTAAAAGCTAAGGGAGGAGTAAATAAGGAAGAAAAGTGCCACCAATGTCACCAGCCTAGACACTATAAAAGGATCTGCCTTCTTTATATATAGGATCTTAGGAAGAAGAAGGAGATAGAGATCTCCACTTTAGGACCAGAGAAGAAGTAAGTTAGGACTGCATGGAGCAAGGGTTGCTACCACTATAGTTGGAATATGTAATTCATCATGATGAGCATGTAACAAAATCATTGAATTGTTATTATGTATCTACTATTGATGAAAACATCATGTATCTTGTATGGGCAAAAATATTATGAATAAATTGATGCTTCATATTAAAAGATAAGATCTTGTATGGCAATGTCCTATGTCTCC
Source organism: Alisma plantago-aquatica (assembly GCA_963693085.1). Taxonomy (NCBI): domain Eukaryota; kingdom Viridiplantae; phylum Streptophyta; class Magnoliopsida; order Alismatales; family Alismataceae; genus Alisma; species Alisma plantago-aquatica. The sequence goes on along the minus strand of OY856410.1, from coordinate 1,382,929,275 downwards.
TTATCTATACTTGATAGTTATAAAACAAATATGCATAACAAATATACCAAATGATTCAATGACTCACAATACCTATAGCATTGTCATCTACAACAATGAGAAATGAATTTCTAGAATAAATAATGATGGTTGTATAGACTCTTTTGGTTATTGAACCATTAGATACATGCAAGTTTTACTTATTGGGTGATATGACAAAAGAACCTCTCACAAATGCTAGAGATAGTTAGTAGTACCTCATTGTATTTACCGATGATCTTAATAGATATGGTAATTTGTATTTAATGAAATACAAGTACGCATCTCTTGTAAGTGTTCAAGGAGATCATGAAGGAAGTAAGTAACCAACTTGGTAAAAGTGTTAAGACACTTCGATATGATCGATGTTGAAATATTTGAAACCAGTAGTTTGAGGACTTTCCGGAGAGACCATGATAGTGTATCACAATGAATTCCATATGAAAATTAATGATGTATCAGAAAGAAGGTATCACACCTTGTTAAGACATGGTGCGATTATCAATAAATCAAGCTAATCTTTGAATTTTCTTATTGGCACATGATTTACAGTTTACATTAAACTATGTACCATCTAAAATGGTTCAAAAGACACTATATGAGATATAGCATGGGAGGTGTCCCAATTTGTCTTTTATAAAACTAGGATTGAAAGCTTGTGTAAGAAAATAGTTTCTTGAAAAGTTTTGTCCGAAAATGTTGTTTTGTTGAATACTACTTTTATATTTCAATCCAACAACAAAAATGTTTATTGCCAGGATGGTTTCATTCCTATAGGGAATGTAATTCCAAAGGAATCAGTGGGAGGAGTAGAACTCAAAAAGTTTGAGACCAACAAGAAAACATTGAACCTAAAGAGGTATAGTAGGAACAATGAGAATCATAAATCGTTGTGGAATCTCAAGTTCTTTATGTAACAAAAACCTCATAAATCTAGTAGAACACACCTTGAGCATGAAAGATTATGATATCTTATAGCTCAAGAAATAGAATTTGATCATAGATGATGAGTCAACAACCTACCTAGAAAGATATAGAGGGACTAGAGTTTGAGAAATGACTTGAGGCCATGGAATCAAAGATGAACTCCATGTACACCAACAAGGTATGACCTTGGTGCATCTACATGGGGTAAAACCCATAAGGTGTAATTGGGTCTTCAAGAAGAAGATCAACATAGATGGTAGTGTAAGGACCTATAAGATCAGATTAGTTACAGGGGGTTTCAAACAAGTTCAAGGTGTTGACCATGATGAACTAATTTCATTAATTGCTGTGGTTAAATCCATCAAGATCATGCTTGCCATTTCAACTTAGTATGACTATGAGATTTGGAAAATGGATGCTACAACCACATTCCTTAATAAGAATATTGTAGAGGATGTGTGTGTGACACAACCTAAAAGGTTTTATAAATCCAGCTATTGCAAATAAAGTCTATAAGCAACAAAAGTCAATTTATGAATTGAAGCAAGCATCTCAGAGATGAAATCTTTGTCTTGACAAAATAGTCAAAGAGTTTGACTTTAGTCAAAATGAAGATGAAATATATGATTACAAATATTTGTTGGGAGCATATTTATATTCCACATAATGATGGGGAATAACATCCTTATACTACAAATGTTAAAACCTGGCAAGGAAAGTACCTTCTTTATGAAGGTCTAGGCAAAACATCCTATGTGATAGGAATTTAGATCTATAGAGATAGATTTGGAAAGCTTCTTGACCTAAGAAAGAGCACACACATTGGCAAGATGCTGAAGGGGTTTGGCATGTATGACTCCATGAGAAAAAATATATGTCCATGTTCCATGGGATTAGTCTCTCAAGAGCCCAGTGCCCCATTTTTGTAAAAATTGACAAAAAAAATTAATGATCACAATCTAAATTTGTGTTTGACAGTAAAATGAGAACTATAAGCTAGAAAAGTTTCGAGTAAGAGAAAATTGTTTAATTCTACAAAAGAAGCTGAGTGCCTTACTATTTTGAGAACAATAGAGGATACTGTATGAATAAGGAAGTTCATTTGGATGAACTTATGGAAGGTTCCAACCATTGATGAAAAATAGAAATACCATGACAACAATGGAGCTACAGGACATGTAAGAAATCTAAGATAGCATACAACAACAATTCCATCTCATATGAGAAGTTGCACATCGAGGAGATGTGAAACTTGCAAAATACAAACTAGAAGCAAACGTTGTTAACCCGCTATAAAGCGCTTGCACAACATAAACATGATGTACATGTTAAGATCACTTGGAATAAGATTCGTGGGTGATTGGCTCTAAGTGCAAGTGGGAGTCTGTTCATATGTATGCGTAGAGAGCCAATCATACTATGATTGTAATGGGGAATTAGATACTCAGTTTGATAATGATAAAGGTAAGTCCTTCTATTATGTTTGTCTCAATTATGAGATGATTATACAGACATACTAGATGTCTAAATTATGATGTTACTCGATGCCATAAGTCTTCAGGTTGAGGACATAAACAATGACATCATATGTATGATAAGAGTACATACATTCTTGTTATATCCCTAGTCAAATATTACTATGGAATTAAAATAGACAATAATAATGCATAAGACTAGAGTGCGTGTTGGTTGATGACAAAATCTCATCAGTCATGATATGTGATATCAAACTAAACACATAGGTACTTACTACAGAACAGTGTACCAGACAGACCCACCTTGAGAGTGATACATGGAGACCATAGAATAGTAGTTAGAATCAACTCTCATAGTGACCTGGTGATTGTGGTTCTTAGACCTAAAGTCACTACACTCATCAGATGTTGTTTGATGTATTTTTAAATCATCTAACCTGACCTTGAATAAGGGTTGCAATAAATGTGATGCTCTGGTGTAGTGTGACACACGGGGATTGAGTGTGAGTGATGTAGATGGGATTTGCCCCTCCTACAGGAGATTAATATCCATTACACTTGATAAGTGAGACTGATAAATGTATGACCTTGCTCATGTGACTTAATATATCATATGTGAGCTCATGTGCATCTCAGATAGTCTGCTTTAGTTCAAGGAACATGGATTGAATGATGAAGAGGATGACAATTCTATGCCTTGAGTTCAATCTAGATATGACAGGCAAAGGAACTATACGATCATGGTAACACTAGCCACATATTGTAGGTTGAAGTTGTTCTCCAACTTTTCAATTACTTGGGTAGCAATGATGTGTTGCTAGATACCACTCATTGCTTGTGATGTCATAAATTGGTTGACAACATTCACTGCTAATGTAACTTGGGACCTATAGGGTTACACCCATAGGATGCACATGGAATAGGAGTTTATTCATGAATGATGTTTAACTTGACTACTATAGTGTTTAGGTATTTAGTTTAAACAACAATGGTTGAAAATTGGTTGATTGGACTATGAGCTGACTGATTCAAGTGTTGAACCAATCAGTTTAATTGTCAGGTCAATTTAAACCGCATTGGATAAACATTGAATGAGCTGGGACATGAACCGGCCAGTTCACTTAGTGAAATGGCCAGCTCAAGGTTTGAAACAAATGATTCAACTTGTGAACCGCCCGGTTCAATGATCAATAAAATTGGATCATGGATTGATGATGATGTCATGTTGTGGATTATTTTAAATACTAACACAATTTTGAATAGGAAACATGGTGAAATGACCAATTCTAGGGTTGAAAAAATCAACACACATAAATAACCAATTCAGTTGTGAACAACCGATTCAACATTCACAACTTATAGAGAATTCATGAAATTTTGTCTTTGACTCCCGCTTATAATAGAACTCCTGACCCTAACCCTACTATAAATAGAGGGGTAGTCGAGGCTTTCTAGAGACACAACACTAAGCTCTGGCAATTGTTGTCTTTTCACAGTTGTGGTAACGTGAGAACCCAAACAAGTCCTACCTATAAAAGGAAGGGATAACAAGGGAGAGACAATACAAGAGAGCAAATCAACTCTATAGGTTGATGTTTGAAGGTACAACTCCTCCCCGTTATCTCTAGTAGCGCAATGTAAAGTTCCTGATGGTCTAGGTGGACTACTATAGAGGTGAGGGGGCTGTTGCCACCTACTAGAAGAACGTCATCAACCGTCGTCCATGGTGTTGCACCATGAGGCCATTACTGACAACTACTTGAGTGCTTCTTGAAGAAGAAGCATGCTACAATAAGAATAAGTCATTGTACTTGCTCCAGGACTAGGTATATGCCTTGCAACCCTCTTTTCCAATTCATAGTTGTTGACACGATCTATTGTCTAAGGAGAATACGGTAGTAATTTGTTTTTGTTTCCGCAGCCATACCTGATGCCATATTTCCCTACACCATAGGCAATGAGATCTGGAGCCTATAGGAAAATATGTCATTGTGAGATTCTATAATGCAAAAGGACATAGAATTTTGTTGTCCCCAATCTAAAATCATATGAGGTGTGTCATGCAATGTAGAGGAAAAATATGTAGACAGTAACGTTGAAACCTTTTGTCCATATAATTTTATCATTGTGAAAAATTAAATATTTCTTAGTTTACTTTGTCTTTATTGTTTCATTAATTTAGTTGATGAAACAAACCTCAAAATAGTCATCTTTTTTCATTCTTTTTTTTCATTAGGCTAGAAATCCATTTCGTTCTTAAAAACTTTGTCCTTCTGGTTTGATCCTAAAGCTATAATGCGATAAGGTCCATTTGTTTGTGAGTAGTTTTTATTGCACATGAGTTTAGGTTAAACTTAGGGACTTCCCCTAGGTGACTATGTGAGTACAATAATTTCGACATCATTTATCACTAGATTTAGTAACCCATATAGAAAGAGAAAGATTGAGGAAGAGGAGAACGCCCACACTATTTGTGGGAGTTTTTAATAGAGCCTAGGTGAAAGAGGTGAGCTCTTCACTCATGACTTTTCCATGATCTGAAGGTGTAGGTCTGGGGGTTTTAGATGTCTATTAATCATGTTTGTAGCTGCATTTTATATTTAGTTTTGCATGCTTAAATTGCATTTCACCCTTTTTCACTTATCAATGGGTTTTAGCATTTAATATACTTCATTTTCATTGATGAATCCCTTAATTGGGTAATCAACTTGTGTCATTTTGTCCATTATTCACATCTATATGCTTCATTAATGTAAGTATTTCCCTAATAATTGGTATTATAAAATACACTTATGGACGTTCCTTACTTGTTTTTGGGTATTTTGGAGGCTATTTGATAGATTCAAGAGGAAGAGATGACCTATAGGACTCCTACATACTTGGAGGAGTCCAATGAGCAATTGAAGCCAAGTCAATCCTACCCAAGCATCCAAGGAGTTAATAAAGCAAGGGAATCCACAATTCAAGCAAGAAACCATCCAAGTGCAATAGTGCCCCCCCAAATTGATTGACATACGACAACAATGATATAATAAAGATAAAACAAGTGCCAAAATTCCATCAAATCCCCTACAAATTCCAAAGTTCACCTTCAAATCAATAAAACTCCACTCAAAATCCAAGTTCATCTCACTCAGGCCCTAGAACAGGCATACTAATCATAGTTAGAGCGTGTTAGAATGGACATTGTTACCACTAACCTATCCATTCCAACCAATTTCACAAATAATTCATCCCTCACCCAGAATATTCATTAATGATCGTGTGATGCTTATGATTTCACTACAAAATTATGACCTAATCTAGGCATGTTTTCATCATAAATCGTTAGTTATTCACATGTTTCAAACATATTTTGCCTAAATTATATGTACTACACTACTACAAAAAATGCTTTTTACAACGGGAGATAGACAACAGTTCTGATGATTGTGATGTAGTTAGCATACTTATCACAACAAGCCCATTTTTGTGTTGTATATTGTATATTTTATACAACACAAGTCATTTACAACATGCCAAACCTGTTGTAGTATAGGAGGATACTACAACAACTGCTAAAGTGTTGTAATAGGTTGTAGTATCACAACATATTCAAAACCGTTGTAAAAGATGTTATTTACACAACATATTTTGACCCGTTGTAATAGTCACATGTTGTAATAGACCATCATTACACAACACAGACTCACCCGTTGTAGTATGTATTAATTATACAACAGGCCTTTGCATGTTGTATTTGGTATATGTTGTAATAGACCACCATAATACAACATATTAAAACTCGTTGTTATATCCCAACATGAGACAACAAACTCCAACCTGTTGTTATATATTATAATTACACAACATGTTGTAACGTGTTGTAATAGCCACACATAAAACATCGTTGTCATAGACCTCCATTACACAACGTAAACTAAACCATTGTAATATACTATTATTACACAACATGATATCACCTGTTGTACTAGCTACATATTGTAAAAGACCATAGTTAAACAACACGTCATATTCACATAATTCTCTGAAATTTTCAATTATTTGCATATAATATGCAAATTTTTTATTAGACGTATGGTACACCTGAATTTCATATTAAACCCGTATTTTCCCCAAATTTTACGAATTATTCGTGTTTTATTCGTCATTTATGCATTTTCACGTATATATTATCCCGAACAAAACAATTTATTTCCGAATTATTTAAAAAAAATACTCACTTAGCATTGTTTCATGATTTAATATTTTCTAAAGACTATTTCCCCTCAATCACTACTACAAAACTCAACAAGGCCGAAAGATTTTTCCTCAAGGACATAATCCCAAACAAGTGTATTAATTTTTCCGAAGGCTTATCCCTGACCCTTGTGATGCTATCCTTGATGAGTATATTAAATTTTCCCAAAGGCTTATCCCTGACCTTATGGAAATGTATCCCAGACTATTATTTAATTTACCCAAGGATTGCTCCTGACCCTCATTAACTTTTTTTCTAACCAATATTAACTATATTAAACCAACCATTATCTCTTTTACTTCCGTGAAGAGGATCCATTTGATTGTGGACATTTATCCTTTTCTTTTTAGATAATCATAATTGTTTAAATGGACCAACAGTTGATTTTAAACAACAATTGCAGTTTTCTTTTTTATACCTTGTTGAATCCTAATTCATTTAGACGGTGGATTACTTTCCAATACATGCCTCCCTTCCGTTCTATATCTACCGCTCTGAAAATAAAATAACGGCGCCAAACCCTCACTCTCGCTCCCGCTCCGGAAATAGAATGACGCCAAAGTCCCGCCTCCAAAACCAGAACAAGCACTCCCTGTCCTTGTGCCGCTGCAAGTCTTCTTCTGTCTGGTCTCCCGTTGTAATAGCTACGTGTTGTAATATACCAAGATTATACTATAGACTCTGCCTTGTTTTATATACCCGGAACCGAGCTAAACCCAATTTCTTATTATAGAATTTTATCATGAACATGTAATAAAATAATTATTTTTTCATATAAAATTATTGTCAAATATGGGTCCGAGTTCTTTTTGGGATTTAATTTTTTTAATATGGGTTGGTTTCAGTTTGAGAGGTCGATTGAACAAATTTAATTTGTGTGGTCATGGGACTGGCAATTTTTTCACTCTGGGTAGATGTTTTGACCTGGAACCGACCACCCAATATTATATCACACGAAATATAATCATGAACATCTAATCAGATATTTTTTTTATATTCTTTGTCAAATCTGGCTCTGAGTTTTCTTTCGAATCTAATGTTTTCAATCTGGGTCGTTCTCAATTGAGACACCATTCGAACAATTAAAATCTAGTTTTGCATTTGGGTCCGACACTGACAATTGAACTCTCTAACTGGGCCATGTTTTGTCCCGAAACTGACTGACTCGAAACCAATTTTTAACACCCTGTGTGATATTATAACAGAGTAACTAATCAACCTCTATATTTACATGTTATATATATGTATCTACTATTTTACATACAAAATAGCCTTTGAATTATTTTGCTCGAAAAAAAATTCAATTTTAGATTGGGTCCGATAAACAACTTGGGCCGGTTCATTTTTTTACCCAGAAATAACAATTATTTAACACTCTTATGTGATATTATTACAGAATAATTATAAACCTACATGAATCATATACATTGCATATATGTACACGTATATGTATATTACATGTATAGATCTAATTAATAAATAGGTGTAAAACAATTCAACACCCGCGCTTCCTCTTTTCCTCAGCGCGCCCGTTTCCCCCAAAATTCACTCATTCCTGCTATCAGCGGTTTCCACCGCAAACTGTCCGCCGTCCCAGATCTCCGTCCGCCGTCCCAGAGCTCCGTAGAGCATCTGTACTCCTACTGCGATCAGTAGTTTTCACTGGCCTTCACATCGCGGCCATCCCACTACTTCTCCGGAAAGCTACCTTGGAGAGACCGACGACGCTGCCCTGGAGAGACCGACGACGCTGCCCTGGAGAGCCGTCCTCTGCAATTTCTTCGCTAGAAAGTGTGCACCCACCTCTACTTTGAGCTCCCTGTGCCGGTCGGCCGCTTTTGCTGCTGCCGAGTCTGGTTGCTTCCGCTCAAGGGTTGCACTTCCAAAGCCATCAAGGGCTGCACCTCCAAAGCCATTTTTCTCCAGGGGAGCTGTTCCTCTCATCTCAAGGTAAGATAACAACGTGTGATGTCTATTCAGAGTAGATCCTAGCAAGCGGTAATAGTCCCATCCACCTCAGTATCTACTGATTGTCTATTTGTCTTCCAGGCCAATCAGTGCAGCAGTTGGAAGCACTATTTCGCTAATACCCTTGCATAGTGCCATTGCTTCTGCTCGGCTCAGGTCATATATCTCGGAGAATTCTCACTGGAGTTGGCTCTCCCAAGGTCATCTCATATAATTTGAAGTTTTTTTACTAGTTTTTGTCACTCAGACGATCTGGTTAGTAGAGGCAAGAACCAGGGATGAACAACATGCTATAACATGTGGATACTATTTTTGTATTTTCAAGGAGCGACTTCTAAAAGCTTAACATTTTTTATGCCTTACAGTAGGTTTTACTTTCCAGTGTTTGTGTCAAGATATTCTTGAGGTTCCTTTAGATTTCATAGACGAATATACAGGTTTTGCAACTCTGATTATGTTGACATATGTTCATATATAGGTACTAAAGAGGACTTTTGAATCAGCAGGAGAGGAGTGAGGATATTGAACCATGATATTGGTGTTTGAAGATACTAACTCAATTCCATCTAAGATGTATGTAATTCTTCGTGAAGTAACATTTAGTTTTGTTTTCTCATATTTCAGTCTAAAATGTTTTCCTGAGTGACTATAGAAAATAATTCAAGGGGATATAATGTGCAGCAAGTCGAGCTCCACAAGAGTGTATTAAAAAATAAAATAAATATGGTATGTCGTAATCACATGACATATAGTTATAAATACAAAGAAACACGAACAACAATACTCCAAATGATATGCATTTATGTAAAAATGTCAGTTATGCCACACATCAAATTCACGCAGAAAAGCCTTTGTTTGTAGAAGTACATGCAGCCTAACTGATGGCACATGTACCATATCATGTATATTGAAGATTTCTTAACTTTTGGCCAAAAGCTAGAACAAACATTGTTGATTATTCTAATGAGTTGCTTGAGAAAATGTCTAAGGGGAGCTAAGTCCAGGACTAGGAATCTAACTCCTAGTGACCATTTACAGTGGGTATCCAGTATTTCTCATAAATACCCACGTAAGCACTCAATTAAGCACCATTTTGACGCAGTGAACCACTCATTTGACTTAGATTTTTCAATGTTCATCACTCTAGATTTTTCTAAATCTGCATTATTGTGCCATGTTTTGTGATCTTCCATTCATTCTCATTAATGTGGGAAAATGTGTATGACTGATGATTTATCATTATCTTAGTTATTGTCCTATGATATCTTCACATGTATGTCTTCCAACTCACAATCATGGTTAAAGTTTAATTTTCTCGGAATATCCTCAAATTTATGGTTATTTTTCATTTCATTATTTACATTCCTATTGTTTTTGAATAAAAACATGTAACTTAGTTTATAAAAGTAGTCTCGAGCTGTGAGCCTTTGATTGTGCGATTAGATGTTTGAGGTTCTTGGTAAAAAATATTGACCATGCAATTAGACGCGACTGCATCTTCGATATCAACCTCCCAAGCTACTTCAATAGAGCTTTAGTTCTCGATTGCATTTTTCAAAGAAAGGTACTAGCTTTCTAAAAAACAAGCAATCTGCTTTATACTTAGCAGGTACTACCACCTGATTATTCAGCATTTTGATGGCTCCTTTGTTGTCTGACCCACCAGAAAATTGGTGAATCTTGCTATGCACACCTGGACTCCATGCGTAATAGCTTTCAGTTTTGCTAGCAAGTGTTCAACATCGTGCCTCTATCATAGCCTCCTCCAAGCCAGCATCCTTCATGGTCTCTAATAAAAAACCCAGTTGACATAATCTTCCTTTTCTTTTTCACTACAACGTCCACATTCTGCTTGATTTGCCCTGGTTCTGGTGTATTCCATCTTGGCTCCATAGCATTCATCCCAGTGCCCTACTTCCTTTCCTATCAAATGGAATCTTGCATATGTTTACTTCCTATTTGATTGCAGAAAATATGCCTTCCGATCCTACCTTTGTGTCCTAGATAATGATGTTGCATTTGTAAGTCCAAATTTCCAAATTGATGTTGCTCACTTCTCTAATGGATTAGTTTCAGGAAGTGATCTTTACAGAGACCACAAGGGATTTCTGAAGGGAGATACACACTTTACTTTCAAAGTTTCTTTCTCTGTACAACTAGCTAGCAACTGTTTTGCTCTTTGGGTTTAAAGCCACAACCATTTAAGTTTTCAGATGTAGGGCATCGAATCAGATTATGTAGTTGTGCTTTCAAGCCACTTCTGATGTCGGAGGATCTGTGCGTGCCTACCTTCAAGGAGAACGACGAGAGGCCGTGGATGAGTCTCCCCCAACCAGTTGTCACGACCATGGATGAGTTCCATTGATGCTCTGTGATAGTCCAAGTACTGGGGAAGGCGGTGGTGCTGCAACAGCTCCATGGCTGGATGCTGAGAGCCTGGAGACCGAAGGGCGAGATGTAGATCTCGACTCTGACGGGGGGACTCTTTCTGGCGAGATTCGCCTCTGTTGCTGATATGGAGGTGGAGTTGGAACAAGGACCTTGGTTCTTCGACAACCAATTGGTCCTCACTCGAAGATGGACGCTCGAGGCGGATATCAGGCGTGCGGCGCTCACCTCAGCCCTTGTTTGGGTTACCTTGCCCGATGTGGGTTCTCACTGGACGAGGAGGGAGATTTCCATTATCGCTTGTGGCATCGACACACCTAAAGTTATTGACTTTTGGGGCAGATGTTTGCTGTGAAATTAAAGACTTCTTCCTTAAAGGGAAAATGTTAAGAGAGATGAACAAATCATACGTGGCTCTTATTCCTAAGGTGAAACCACCACAGAAAGTGGGAGAGTGGAGATCGATCTCTCTGTGCAACTTCGTCACTAAGATTATTTCCAAAATCCTAGCTAATAGGTTGAGGGATATCTTACCGAGCCTCATCAGCATCAATTGTGTGCCTTTGTTAAAGGTAGGAGGATTGTTGACGCCATTCTTCTTGCCAATGAATTGGTGCATGATTTTAAGAAGATGAATGTCAGCAGCAAGCTTTGTTTGAAGGCTGATCTGAGTAAGGCTTATGACTCTATCGATAGAGGATACTTATTAAATATTCTTGAGGTGATGGAGTTCTCGGCTTGCTGGATTGATTGGATTAAGGAGTGCTTGGCTACTGCCTCGTGTCAGATCTTGATCAATGGTGCACCTACTGAGATTATACAAACCTCAAGCGACATCAGGCAAGGCTACCCTTTGGCGTCGTACTTATTTGTGATTGGGATGCAAGGCATCACTGCTATCTTTGATCAGGCAGTACAGATGAAAGAGATTGAACCCCTTGCAGCTGGTGCCACTGCCTTCTCCCACTTGCTTTTTGCATACGATCTTCTGGTTTTTGTAAAAGCCACCGAAGACAACATCAAAGGTATCAAGAATTGCTTGCAGCGCTTCCAGGACGTGTCTGGCTTAGAACTAAATCCTCAAAAGAGTCAACTGTTCCTCAGTAGAAATGCACATTCCAACATCAGTACACAGTTGGGAGTAGAAATTACTGACTTCCCGGTCAGGTATTTGGGTGTGTCGTTATTTGCAGGTAGTCTCACCAAGAGGATGTGCTATCCCCTTATTGATAAATTGAAAACCAAGCTGGAAGTGTGGAAAACCAAGCTCCTTTCAATGGCCGCGAGGTTGGAGCTGATTATCTTGACACTCTCAGCGTATCACATTTAGTGGACTGGAGTGTTACCACTCCCAAAAGCTACGATTGATGAAATTGAAAGCATATGTCGTAATTTCCTTTGGGGAGACAAGGAGGAAAGCAAACATATACACTCTATATCCTGGGATATAATATGTAGGCCTAAGTCCGAAGGAGGTCTGGGTGTCAGAAGAGTGGAGGATTGGAGTGATGCAGGACTTGTGAAGAACATGTGGGATATTGCCAATAAGAAAACCTCTTTGTGGATCTGTTGGATTCATAGCAAGTATATCAAGGAGGAGACTGTGTGGTCAAGTCAACCTAAGAAAATGAATAGTTGGATGTGGAGAGACATCCTTAAGACTAGAGACAAATGTCTGGCACATGTCCGTTTTAATATTGGAAATGGCAATACTGTGAAGATGTGGAAGGATCCATGGGTCAACGGATGCTTCCTCAGGAAATGTACTGATGACCAGAGCTACTTACAACTAAGGTCGAAGTTGGGACCTAATTTCTATATGAGCAACATTATTACTGGAACGAGCTGGGATATTCCTGAAGCAAGGGGGATGAATGATTTCCTTCGAATCTGTAGAGGCATATCGATAGGAGGCGGAGAATATTCGTGCACGTTGGGAGGTTGTAAGACCTTAAATCTGAAAGAGGTGTGGAACTTCTGCAGAACCAAGCATGGAGAGGTGGCGTGGTCAAAATGGCTGTGGCGTTCTAGAGCCCCAAGGTGCGCTATTCTCTGCTACTGGAAATTTATGTACGGCAGGATGATCACTGAAGATCAACTGTAGAAAAGAGGCCATATCCTGTCTTCTAGATGTAGTATGTGCTGCAGAAACGAGGAGACCAACAATCACGTAATGTGGGAGTGTGATGTGGCTACTAAAATATGGGGGAAAGTTCCTCAGTTTTTGCCTTTCAGACCAAGAAACAAGGAAGACATTCAAATCATGAAGAAAAAGAACAAAGCTCTCCTTGTTGTGCTGGTTATATACCATATATGGATTCATTGGAATTAGATAACTTTTGAAGGTGCTAAAGTCAACCCACATAACCTATGGAGATGCATAGAGAGTGATTATAGGGGACTGTACAGATAGGTCCTTTTTGTTTATCTACTTAGATAGTCTAAGCTTATGCTCCCCCTACCTGTACAATTTTAATCGTTTTGAATGGAATGAGTAACACGCTTACTGACCAAAAACATGTATTTAATACATATTATTTAGGATTACTAGCCCTAATTAGACATATTAATCAAATTATAGGCTTTCATGCATCAACATGACCATATATGACATCATATGAACTATAAACATGATTTATGATTTATTGGTATTTTCTCATAATTTTATATCATCATTTGATATTAATTTCGCATGAAACAAGCATAATACATCTTACATGATATCACTATTATTAATGCATCAAAAGCATGATATTATCATTCTACTATGTTCTACTCATTTTTCCGAGAATAATGGTACCTTATTTGTATTTTTCTGATAATCGTGCTATTTTCTATGATTTATTGAAGATCTGGGAATTTGCTAAATATTTACCTTCTATGGCCAATCCAGTACCGCCACGTGGCTAGCAAGGTTGGCCTGCACTGTTGGACCGGCTGGATCTGTAGATAGATCCACAGATTCCCAGATCTGGTAGCCCAGGTTGGGCCTTCCCCCTTTTCGCCCGATCTCAAGCGAGGACTTTGTTTCCTCTGTGAAACAGAGCCCCGCCCAAGCGGTGCCCCCAGGCGATCTGCCGGCTTCTCCAACATAGTGCATATTGGCGATGGCTTCTCCTCACTCACGTGTACGCCCGATGGGTCGACACCTGTGTGTGCTGCTATCGCCGTCTCCTTCGCTGCCCATCATCCGGTCTGTGAACTGCCGCCACTGCGAGGGACTTGTCTCCGGCATGGGATCTGCTTGGATACATGGGCGTGAGACTTCGGAGGGACTCAATTCTCTTCCCAACACCTGCGTTCCTCTGTGAACGCTACTAATGGGTGCTACTGGGTCAAAACATAGGCTTGGGATCAGCTGCTGGGTGCGCCGCCGGTATAGGGCACCACTCTAGCGAGGTGAGTACCAGAGGTGTCTCTCCTCCCTTAGTGTACGACCCACCCTACGTCACTTCACCCTTCCTTGTGTCAGCAGGAGCTAGTACTCCTTAGGACCTCATGGCTTCGGCAGGGCTCTGGACACCTCTAGGTTCTGAAAAAGAAGACCCTAGTCTCTCCCTTAAGCCGTCAGCATCAAGTATTGTTCTATTGTGGCTCCTCCATGCTTCAGTGAGGAACTCACCTCCGACTTCTGCTCCTGCAGTTACGGCTTCCATTGCAAAACATGAGAAAGGAAAAAGGTCTTCTCCCATATCCCTCCTCCTCTCACCACCTGCTGTGGATGGTGGAGAAGAAGCAATGATGGGGAGGGGGGGTTCACTCTTGTCTACTCCAACTGACTCACCGAATGGGTCTTGCAACTCCTCTAAAGTATACGATGAGAACTGTCGGCACATCATTCATAATCATCCCACGTTCACAGATGTGGTGGTGGTCTTTCACGCTGGCTGAACTGCCACTCCCCCACATTCCAGTTGAGTGTGCCTTCTCCATAAAACCTATTTGTGGCTTCACCAGCAAAAACATACGACCACTAGATTCTAGCCACACGCTAATACAAATACAAAAGGGGTGTGACAAGGCAGATATTAACAACTTAGCCTAAGACCTAGATACTTTGGTGGCCCACAGTTATCATTATTCTACATTATTTCATGGTATTCAAACCTAAATATCTCTCCCTAGGAGTACCCAATTTCCACCAAATTTTAACGATAGCTTTGTCACTACTCAAGGTACCTTGTACAATAATTTGGTGTCAAAACTCAATTGTTAGACCAATCAATTAAATTCCTCAACTAGGCATAAACTTATGGATCTTAATCATTATATAAATCTCAACCAACATTCTAACTTTACTAAAACACTTGAGATTCTCAAAACAACTCAACATGCATGACTTCACTTGTGTCATTGGACACTTTAGGATTCCAAAATTCCATTCCATCACACGATTGGACCAAAAATGGTCTCAACCACTCATATTGATTTAGGGTTTCCAAGACGAATTCCTTCATCAGATGAATCCATGCAATTACTCATCAATTGAACCTAAGAACCATGCTTCAATTGAGCTTAATGAATCATCTTTCAATTGATAAGACTTTCAGTTGATCATCAATTAGGGTTTTGAACCCAATTGAATTAAGGTTGAAATCGATGAACTTTCAATATTAGTCATTGTGGAACTAATTGCTTTGAAATTATTGGACCATCATTAAAATTGGGCATGACCTGACCTCAAATGGTCTTGAGGTCGTTTGGATGACCTCCAAACGGTCTTGAGACCATTTTCCCCATCCCATCACTTAAAATTGTGAAATTCAATTAAGGTTTGGATCATTAGATTGATCAACAATTGAGCTATTAATTGCATTACCATTTGCTATCTTTGGACCTTAAAATACTCAACCATACTCAACCCTAGACCTCTAAATGGTCTTGGTTGACCTCCAAATGGTCTTGAGACCATTTGGATTAATCAACCCGATTAGGGTTTCTAATTGGATGATTGTCCATATATTGATTCAATCAATTAGAACCATTGGATCCTCATCCAACACGTACTAGGGTCCTAACCTCAAATGGTCAACCCATCCAAATGGTCAGCCTTTCTAAATGGTTTGCCTATCCAAACCTCCAAACAGTTTGCAAATCATTTGGTCACCAAACGGTTTGGTGAAACTGATTGGACCATATTGTTGAAACCGTTTGCAAAAGATATTTAGGGAGGTGTGTGCTTATGATGATGTTATCATCATCAAGATCTAAACCCATGAAACTTTCTGTGATTTTCATGGTGATTACATCGATCAACCAAATAAAATTCTAAGAATGAAGAAAGGATCAATAATTGATAAGGAATTGAATGCAATAACAATATTAAGGGTTCAAGTTATAAAACCCGCCTCCAATTGAGCGTCAAAGCTTCAAGCTCATGTAAACAATGGTGGATGAAACTCCCTTCACTTTCCCAAGGCTCGTCCACAAGCTTTGAGTGAAAAAGATTGGCTAGAAAGGAAGATTGATGGAGGAAAAGAAGAAATCCATCATTTATTTTCGATTTCCACCATGAAATCATGGTTGAAAGTGATCAAGAAGCTTACCTACAGGTTGGGGGCCGTCCTCCTTTTGCTCCTAAGCTTTCTTGGTCATTTTGCAAGCAAGGGGAGAAAGAAGGATCAAAAAAGCCTTTGAATTGAATTGGGAGTGGTGTTTTTATAAGAGAATCAATGAGAGAGAAAATGCTTTATAAAATCTTTTAATTCCAAAATTGGTGTCGCCTCTCCCCCCTCAATTTCTTGCATGAAAATATATCTTACTCACATCCGAATTGCTATTAATTATCCATGAATTAAGGAAAAGCAATTTAAGCACCTTAATCATATAATAGTAATATCCATAAGTTAGTGGATATTACTTTTTCTTTTAATAACGTGAATGAGTTATCCATTCCTTTGGATATTTTCGTTTCCTTTGCAAGGAATAAGAACGTTCAAACTTGACCAAACTCAACCATATCGTTTTTTGTTGAAGGCCCTTCAATTATTTTTATTTATTCTTGCATTAAATCGAATTATGGTTTCAATTATGCTTAAATCTTGATTATTTTAATATCAAGATTCTCTCTCCTCCAAAATGATACAAATGAGACGCCCCTCTCATTTTCTTTGCTCTACATGATGCCAAGAAGTATAAGGGACCTTAGTGAAGTGGTAATTTGCATATTGAACCCTAGGTTTTGGGTAAATTGCATATTGTACCCAAAACTAGGTTTTAATGCACAAACATTGCTTTATCAGTTCTTTCTTGGTGCTCAGGCTTTTCCCAAGCCATACCTCTGCATTGTCTTCATTCTCATGATGATTTAACATATGAGGAACATTTTATCTTGTAACATTTGCAAGTTAACCCTTCAACTTGGGTAATTTGCACTTTAGTCCAAAATAAGCAAACATTGCTTCAACATTATCCAAACAGGACCAAAATTGAAACATATGTTCCTCTTGGGCCTTAATTACTTTTCACAAGATAAAATTAAGGATCTAATTAACTTGATTAAGAAAAATTCCCAGGGTTAAGGCATAACCGAGGTCAGGGATGTTACAAATTATAAACCCCTAACAATGATTTCATCCCCGAAATCTCAGATAAAGGAAGACATATATTATTCATTCATCATATCATCATGTCTCCTCATAAAATTTCATTGTTATGGAGACACCATAGAGCTTTTTAATTAACTCAAATTATTCTACACAAGGTTATCATGAAATCAATCACACAAGACACATACGCTACTGCCTTTTCATTATTGATTGTGGAATTAATTTTGTGTCAGGTAACGCTTTTTCTTAATTCACAGTTTCATGTAACAGATTCTTGTTCCTAAGGAGTCTCCCATACTCCTTATTTAATTCAGCATTTCACTTTCATGATCACAATTATGTTTTGTCACCCATTTGGGACTATAAGTCTTTCCATACCTTGATTGTGCCATTTCTCTTGGTGACACAATACTAGATTTCCTTATTACTTGTACTAACTATCTTATTAGTTGTACATTCTCTTATCATAAGGAGAGGTTACTTTATCAATTAAGAACTTATCTTAAAGATATCTTTAATTGTTATGTTTATGCAAAGCATAAAACCCTAACATATGATATTCATACTATTAAATTGATTTCATGGTTGACCATTCCAGGTAACCAATCATAAATCATCAGGTATTTCTTTAGATACCGGGATCTCTTACCTTGGAATCTGTCACATATGTTGAAAATACATCACATATTTGTCTTCCTTTCATCTTGGGACATTACATGTTACATGTATCTTCACCTTGGAACCAAAGTCCAAGATAAACTGATACTTTTCTAAGTATCCATCACATGAACATTTTCATCTTATGCACATCAAGTGTTCTAAGACCCACTTGATTGCCATGTCCCCGAAAGGAAAGAAAAAAATGGATCATATTCTTTTTATTATTTCATGAATTTTCAACTATTCATGAATCATTTACTCTTTGTCTCATCCTAGGTTCCTTGCCCTCAGCATAGGAATTTATAAGGATGTCTACATAACATTATTCCTTTATTTTTTATTATCTAACATGTTCATGAGCATCTTATGATCTCATCACATTTCCCATTTCCTCATTATGGAAAAAGATCTTTATTATACACACAAACTTTATCAAACAGAGATCACCTCCCTTGTTCTCAATCTTATCTTATGAGGAGTATACTTTTTACTGCCTTATATACAAATACTCATTTGAGATTATCTCATATTTCTCTTTCTTATTCTTTAGGATATGACACATTTTTCCATTCCATACTTCTAATTTCATGATACTCATTAGATTATTTCAGAATGACTTCTTGATCAGAGCAATAAAAAAGATAACAATCTAAGAGTTTCCATACTCACTTTATCATCAATAGTTGTATACCTTGCCAGGGTATATAAATATTGAGATTAAGTAGTATGCACTTTGTACACTATCATATTCCTTCCTCTTCATATTATCACAAGTATAAGATTTAACATTCGTGAATTTTATCCAGGCATCTCTTCTATACCTCATCCTTTTCCATAGAGGTAAGAACATTATGAAACATGTATAATGTTACTGTACAAAATGTAAGTCCTCATAGGACTAACCGAGGAAAAGATCAATCAATTACTTTCTCAATTTAACTCAGGAAACTATAAAATGACATATTAGAATGACATTATTTTGTCTAACCTGTCATGATTCGTGGATTGTTCATTGCCTTAGGCTGATTCTTTTCATACAATTTTGCCATTGCTGGTTGCCGACTATGCTTTTTGTTATTATATACAGATGAACCAGATTGGGATGCATGTCTTCGTCCTCGTATGCTATTACTAGACCACTACTTATGAGAGTCCTGTTGATTCTGCCTCAGGGGTTGATTCATCATAACATTTCTGGTTGAGTAATTTCTTGCCAGATGTCCTTCATGTCTACACTGGTGGCAAGTTTTGAGATCTAGGTTTGGTCTAGAAGGTTCTTTACCCTTTCTGGATAGCCATTTCCTTGGTGCACTAGGCCCTGGTTGTACCGATGGTACCAAAAAATTCTTCTTTTTGGAACTACTAGGCCTCTGTTCCTGAGGATAAGCCTTTTCTCAAACTTCCTTTATATTCCTTTTTTGGACAATTAGTTCTGATATGTCCAGGCTTCCTACACCTATGGAAAATCTTAGTATCAGATTGTATCATATTCCTTTCATAATTATTCATTACTCCAACATGTTGATGTTGAGTAGGAATCTTATTGGAGTTCAAAACTTCATCATTGGGGGTTGATAGTCTAGGTTGCATTGCTAATGCATGATCTAATATATGCATCATACTTGTCCTAAATTGATCAAACAGAGCAAGGAAAGATGGGCTCTTTATCATGGCTAGGTCAAATTGGGGATGTGCAGGTATATGTTCTTCTCTGCTCTGATCCCATGTACCTCTTCCTGGTGCAACATTGCTGCTTTCAGCAGCATGGTCTTCGTGTGATCCAAACATCTTCAAGTTCTTCTCCTCCTATATGAGTAGAAGACACTATTAGATACACTGGAAGACACTAGAACAGACTCTACTACCTTAGCCCTATGTCTCTGTAGACTCAGCGAACCTAGAGCTCTGATACCACTAAATTGTGGCATCCAACTCAAAAAAACTAGAATTACTTAAGCGGAAGCGAATCATTTGCACCGGAATTACTGAAAATCACTAAAAATTAAAACATTTTTTTACAAAGAGATCCAAACATAGGAAAATTCTTATAACAAGGACCAAAGTATTACATATACATCCTGGTTCAAAAGTACATAACTTGTACCATCTCTCCTCGAAGATTACATACAACAACTTCCCTATTAACATTATATACATATATCATAAAAACCTCGAGGCATCAAGCCAAAATCTCAGATCGATTCATTAAAAGAACAATCTACTGACTCCGAGGACCTGAGAGTACAGAGACGACACATAGGACTTTCTATACAAAACTTGGCAGCCAGTGCCTCCACCTGAGTTATCACTATTGTCCCTAATGTTGCTGCTGCTATTCCCTTGCTATAGGGTTCCTTCTTCTTCTTCTGCGTTTACCTAAAAAGTTGGATCCCACGGGGGTGAGACAATTTGTAAATTTCCCTAGCGAGAGATATAACTCTTCGCCAAAACATCATTATTGTAGTTTATTAGAATAAAAAACTAAGCAAGAGTTCTTTTATGTATTAACAGCAGTATAAGTCATTATGTAAACAAAATAAGATAATCACCTTTCCTAAGGAGAACATTGCATCTACTCTTGGTAGAATCATAATTCATTCATCTACTTGCAATGAATATAAAGAGATATGAATAATCATTTATTAACTAGAGATGCATAAAAGAATGTAACATCAACCAATAAGTTTCCATATTCAATCCTTAAGAAAACATGCTATACGGATTATTACATTTTACAAACACACTTATGCCCTGAGGAGATGAGGTATACCGCTCATACTCCTACCGACCACTGCGAAATCAAAATCGGTACCATACAAGGTCAATGGTAGAGCCGGCTACCATGACCTCCTTTATCTCGGTCAGTATGAGATCAAATGCAGGACATCTTGTGTCTCTGCTAAATAGCTTTCTAGAGTATACTGGAAACTTCGCTATAGAGTTGCAGTGGCGTGCTGTACTCTCTTTGCAATCAAGAGATTTCATGTTTATCTCACTTTGATCTGACATTTATATTATTGGGAGATTCGTGATAAATCCATCCCAGTTTTAGGGGATTAGTGATACATCCACCCCGACATATATAATGAAGGATTGAGAGATTTAATATTTATCTCGCGTCAATTCCTCCATTAGGGAGTAAGGATATGTTTTCCCATTACCCCCACATATTCAAAAATATACATTCCAAGTTTTTGCCGCGGAGCAACCCATTTCACCATCCAGCAAGTTCTGACACTGATGGTTATATGGCCAGAGATCTACATGATATGATTTCACTTGATTAATTAAGTACATTAGCATATTCTTTTAGCATTAGTCAAGTTCTCAAACATAACTTATTCATACAAATGCTACAAAGAAACATGTATTATTTTCATCAATCTTTTCTCAGTTTTTATAAGACATTGGGATCTCAGTCCCTCATTTTAATACTAGGAATTCTCATCCCTCAACCACATCATTACCATGCTTATCAAAATTGGGTATTTAAACCCTTAGTTCATCACTAAACACTGTTACCACTTGTTAGGTAACTATTACCTCTAGGTCCTCAGACCCATGTATACATGATACTTGTTACACAAGCATCTCACATGGCTCACAAGGCCCATTAAGTGTTTTGTCACCTTTCACTAGGAAACAACTTATTCATATGACTCATAAATTCAATACATATTTTGTTACTTTTACTAAGCAACAACAACATTAAGGAACATAAGGCCAATCAACATTTTCATTATATAATTGTCATAGCTCAAATCTAGCTATGTTCATCATCTCATGGTATATGCATGGTTAATAGACATGATAATAGTTATAAAAGTCACTTATCACATCATGTTATACACTAGTAACACCACCATTCCTTTATCAGGATTAAGGTTTACTATCAAATAGGATTTTCCATTCCATTACCCAATTTAGGGTTAGGATTTCCCATTTCACATTAATTAGGGTTTCATGTTTATATTATCTATCCAACCCTAAAATATTGCTCCACTCCTCTAGGAGCATCTATTGATATCACAAGTATTTTCTCATGCTTGTTACTCTCATCATATATCATTTAAGTATTGTCAATACAAGGTATAAGTTCATCTCTCATCCTTACCATGGTATGATTACATCATACTCATTAGTTTGGCTTAACCCCTTTCACAAGATATATTAGCCTATACTTATCAAAGTATATCAAACTCATTACAATCTTATTGTAACAACAACATAACACACACTTCATGTGTTTCTTATCCAAGTATGTTGGATTGAGATGCATCAAGGTATATCAACCTTGAAATGCTAAATGTGATATCTATCATGTCTTGATGTATCAATTTTCTCATCACTTCCAACCTACTTAAGTTAATCAACTATCCTTGTATTAATGTATTTCCCTCTTAATACTTTATCCACTAACCTATCACCTTCATCGTGTAGTGCATAGGTTACACATTAGAATTGTCCAACTATCTTTAATGATATGGACGTATCTAATGGTTAGGCATTGTTGATATAGAATAAACCATTATCAACCACTTAAGCTATTTCAATTCTTAGGATGTTAATCACATCATTATTTAGTGTTGCATACATCATTCCTAAGAGTTTCATGTCCTCATATTTGTAAGGTGTATAGGGTTGTTACTCATGTATAAAATTAGATATATAATGAACTAGGCATCATCTTGTCCCTTATATCCTTACTCATTGAAGTATCAACATCACCATTCATATGGTTCATCACTTTTACCCTTTATGGGTGTAACATTCTCATCTTACATGATTATATTAGCCACACCCTACTTTAGTGTACTAGTCATTGTACCATTACTGGGTTTTCATTTATCATTACATGGCATCACCCTGGATTTGAGTCTCATATTACATCATTGCATCAGGGTTCCACATAACATTATTCTAATTTAGGGTTTCTCATGACATTACCCTAGATTAGGGTTTCACATTCTATAACCCACAATTAGGGTTTACTAATCATCCCAATTAGTGTCTCATAATCAATTACCCATAATTAGGGTTTACTATTCATCCCAATTAGGGTTTCATAATCAATTACCCATAACTAGGGTTTACTATTCATCTCAATTAGGGTTTTGTATCACATTATCCTGAATTAGGGTTACTCATGTCATCACCCTTAATTAGGGTTACCTCCCTACCTTAGATTAGGATTACACCTAGCATTGCCCTAAATTAGGGTTAGGGTTCGTCAACCTTCCTAATTAGGGTTCATGATCTCTTTATCAAGGATCATACCCTAATTACACATTCATTCATGTAGGAAGTGTTGAGACTTAACCACTACATAATTATCATTCATGTAGGAAGTCCTCTTCTCTCTCTCTATCTCTCTCATCTTCTATAAGATGATATTTACTTCAGACCTGATTAGATTAGGTTAACTCAATCTTGATTGGAGAGCTGACACGTGTATTGTGTCATTACTTCCATCATCATTAATCATTCAAAAGGTACTAATCACCCTATATTATTAAGGGTACAATCACCATAATCACCCTTGAATTACATCATGTAATGATCAATTAAGCAATTGACCTTTAATCACCTTAAGTGTCCATACGATTTTGGTTAATTACTTCCAAACGGTCTTGGTCACTTAGACCCCAAATGGTCTTGACCAACCAGAACTCAAACGGTCTTGCTTAAAATACCTTCAAACGGTCTAAGACCATTTATACCTCCAAACAGTCTTGATCAAACACTTGAAACTGTTTAGCAAAGTAGGTGCTTGAAACCATTTAACAAAGTTGATTCTTGAAACCGATTAGGACATATATACCTGGGATCATTTGAGTCTTAACTAGTTTGGGATCGTTTGGTCCCAAACGGTCTTGAGACTGTTTGGTCCAAACCTCCTCAAAACCGATTGGACCAAAAATGGTCTCAACCACTCATATTGATTCAGGGTTTCCAAGATTAATCCCTTCATCAGATGAATCCATGCAATTACTCATCAATTGAACCTAAGCACCATGCTTCAATTGAGCTTAATGAATCATCTTTCAATTGATTAGACTTTCAATTGATCATCAATTAGGGTTTTGAACCCAATTGAATTAAGGTTGAAATCGATGAACTTTCAATATTAGTCATTGTGGAACTAATTGCTTTGAAATTATTGGACCATCATTCAAATTGGGCATGACCTGACCTCAAACGGTCTTGAGGTCATTTTGATGACCTCCAAATAGTCTTGAGACCGTTTGCCCCATCCCATCACTTAAAATTGTGAAATTCAATTAAGGTTTGGATCATTAGATTGATCAACAATTGAGCTATTAATTGCATTACAATTTGCTATATTTGGACCTTCAAATACTCAACCATACTCAACCCTAGACCTCCAAACGGTCTTGGTTGACCTCCAAATGGTCTTCAGACTGTTTGGGTGATCTCCAAGTAGTCTTGAGACCATTTGGATTAATCAACCCAAAGATTTAATTCATTCAATTGCAAAATCAGCACTTAACCCGATTAGGGTTTCTAATTGGATGATTGTCCATATATTGATTCAATCAATTGGAACCATTGGATCCTCATCCAACATGTACTAGGGTCCTGACCTCAAATGGTCAACCCATCCAAATGGTCAACCTTTCTAAACGGTTTGCCTATCCAAACCTCCAAACAGTTTGCAAACCGTTTGGTTTGGTGAAACCGATTGGACCATATTGTTGAAACCGTTTGCAAAAGATATTTAGGGAGGTGTGTGCTTATGATGATTTCATCATCATCAATCTCTAAACCCACGAAACTTTCTATGATTTTCATGGTGATTACATCGATCAACCAAATAAAATTCTAAGAATGAAGAAAGGATCAATAATTGATAAGGAATTGAATGCAATAACAATATTAAGGGTTCAATTTATAAAACCCGCCTCGAATTGAGCTTCAAAGCTTCAAGCTCACATAAAAAATGGTGGATGCAACTCTCTTCACTTTCCCAAGGCTCGTCCTCAAGCTTTGAGTGAAAAAGATTGGCTAGAAAGGAAGATTGATGGAGGAAAAGAAGAAATCCATCATTTATTTTCGATTTCCACCATGAAATCATGGTTGAAAGTGATCAAGAAGCTTACCTACAGGTTGGGGGCCGTCCTCCTGCTGCTCCTAATATTCCTTGGTCGTTTTGCAATCAAGGGGAGAAAGAAGGATCGAAAAATCCTTTGAATTGAGATGGGAGTGGTGTTTTTATAAGAGAATCAATGAGAGAGAAAATGCTTTATAAAATGTTTTAATTCCAAAATTGGTGCCGCCTCTCCCCCCTCAATTTCTTGTATGCAAATATATATTCCTCAGCTCCGAATTTCTCTTCATTATCCATGAATTAAGGAAAAGAAATTTAAGCACCTTAATCATATAATAGTAATATCCATAAGTTAGTGGATATTACTTTTTCTTTTAATAATGTGAGTGAGTTATCAATTCCTTTGGATATTTTCATTGCCTTTGCAAGGCATAAGAACGTTCACACTTGAGAAAACTCAACCATCTCGTTTTTGGATAAAGGTCCTTCAATTATTTTTATTTATTCTTGCATTAAATTGAATTATGGTTTCAATTATGCTTAAATCTTGATTATTTTAATATCAAGATTCTCTCTCCTCCAAAATGATACAAATGAGACGCCCCTCTCATTTTCTTTGCAATGCCAAGAAGTATAAGGGACCTTATTGAAGTGGTAATTTGCATATTTAACCCTAGGTTTTGGGTAAATTGCATATTGTACCCAAAACTAGGTTTTAATGCACAAACATTGCTTTATCAGCTCTTTCTTGGTGCTCAGGCTTTTTCCAAGCCATACCTCTGCATCATCTTCATTCTCATGATGCTTTAAAATATGAGGAACATTTTATCTTGTAACATTTGCAAGTTAACCCTTTAACTTGGGTAATTTGCACTTTAGTCCAAAATAAGCAAACATTGCTTCATCATTATCCAAACATGACCAAAATTGAAACATAGGTTCCTCTTGGGCCTTAATTACTTTTCATAAGATAAAATTAAGGATATAATTAACTTGCTTAAGCAAAACTCCCAGGGTTAAGGCATAACCCAGGACAGGGATGTTACACAGATAATCTGATTACAATATGAGAACTCTGAGAAGATGTCCACATCCATACATAAGTGAGTATATGGGGACAATTACGGTTGGTAAACCGTGATGTCTTTAAATATTATTGGAACTTGGTTGTGATTGAGGGCCCGATGATATATGATATGTGATAGAGAATGATGTAGTTTTGTCTCAATTTTAAATGGGTTGATACCCTATATTTGGTGTTGTGGACTTTGTACCCAAGATGGAGTTGTGATATGTTGATATGCTTTTGAGAAATGTCCACCATAGATCTATCATTTATTCACTTTACCTTTTTCTACCCTTGCTTTTACCCAAGGATGTGCAAAGAAATTTATTGGATCTTGATTATCCTTAGATCTTGTTTGGATTTCTACACATGATTCATAGTGGCTAGCTATTAGTTTGAGTGGTATGTCTCAGACTTCCTAGGGAGTAATAAAATGTGTAACGCAGTCATGAAGTATCTATGGCAAAAACAACATGGATGTTCTTATGATTTGTTTCCCTTTCTGCATGAGTTATATGTGATTCATATCTGGCTCAAGTATCCATGATGGAACATTAATAACCATGCTAAAATTATTCTTTGAATACACTATTTTTCAACAATCTTAATATCTCATATCCTATTAAATTACAATCATGTTGTTAGTAATAAATGTTTTCTATTGTTATATCATATGATTGGGACTTGGGATCTCACCCCGTAGTTTTCTGCATCCTTTTAGGTGATCATCCAACCTTCCCTAGCAGTTGTGGTGAGGACTAGTCTTGTAATGGATGTCACTCAACTTGAGGTAGGTGATGTTTGTGTGTCACCTAGTATTGTTTGTTGCTTAGTGCTTTAGTTTGGTAGGGTTAGGGTCCTCCTTATACTCAAGTCTTTTCTAGGGAGTTTCGTAAATTTGTAGTAATTGGATTGATATTTTGACTTGTGTTCCTTGTATATGCCACACTAGTTTTATGAGATGTAAGTTATTTGTCCAAGCATATTATCTTATCCCTTTTGTAATAGATGTGATAAATGTCACCAAGATCAGTCATGTTGTTGTAAATGTACTATGAAAAGTTAATATAATGGACATGTCTTATAGATATTCTTGTGATGTTAATTTCAAAATGTTTTTTCATGCCATTATAACATGACTATAGATAATGATGGTTGTTTGGTTTTACTCGAGGTTTGTTTTGAGTAATCTCAATTGTGTCAAAATGGGATGTCATATTTTAATTATAGCTTCTCACATCATTTAAAGCATATATGTATGTTATCACACAACATGTTTTTTTAATTATTTAATGAATTGAAAATACATCACACAAATCAACAATTACCAGAAAGATAAAATATTATTAAGACATGGAAGCATCAGTGTTCCATATATCAAGAAGCATGATATGATAATCCTTGTGATTAGTATAATGGGACATGAAAAGATAATGATGCAACTATGAAACTATGAAGGATATGAGGAATAACCTATCCTAGTACTAGGGAGTGGGAATGGGAGGTCAAAGTGATAAAGAAACTCATATAGTCCAATGGATGACCTAGGATGATATCATTGCTTTATGTATGGTGGCTAAGTTTCTAAGATATGAATGGACATTCCTACATGTGTTTATTGTGTAGTTACTTCTACTTGGTTAGGTACATACCGTGTATTTTTAGGGACTAAATGAAAGATTAAAAATCATTAGTTGATATGTATTATCTTTCTTTGTTCACTTTGATCCTAATTTTTGAAATGTGAAGGGAGATTATCTCTCTTTGTAGGTTCATCAATGTTTGAACTTAAAAGGGTAATTACCTTGTAGAAGTTAATATACCTTGGAGTGTCAAAATTTGAAGGTCATTCTATATTCAAGGGTTATTATATGTTGAAGCATCTTAAATCTTTGCTTTCTAAGAGAAACAAATGTATTATGGTATATTTTTCTGGTGCAACCACATTGAGAGAGAAGAAAATAGTGCTCAATAGAAGGTTGATAATGATCCTTCCAATGAGAACTTGTAAGATATTACTATTGTTAGTAAGAAGAACGCCCATTATATTATTGTTCACAAGGAATCTCTCCTATGCGAGAAACTAGAGTTCAATGTCTGAAAGAAGGTGACTCTAACTCAAAAATATTTACTCATATATAACAATAAGAAGGCATCTTAATCACATCAAATATGTGGAGATTTATGGTAACTTATGGATAGATTTTGGTATTATCAAACAACTCATCATATATATTTATAATGGCTTCTTTAAATGTGCATGTTGTTTCTGGTGATCAATTGATTTGATTAATTTTCCTAATTTAGGATGCATTCTAATCATGAATCTTGATAGGCATGTCTCATTAGTGAGACTGAAGATGTCATCTTTAAATTGAATGTTAACAAGTGTCCAGACCCAAATGGATTTAAAGAGAAAATTTTGATATCTAGCTAGAGTATTGTTAAAAATAATGTCATTAAGGTTTTTTTCAGTCTGGTAAAATTCTTAAGGAATCAAGAAGAGTCCTTCATCACCTTGAAAATATATCTGATAATACTCAAGGATTATGTTTCGAAGGACTACTACACTATATAATGTTTTTTTAAAGTCATTTCTGAGCAATAGGGTCCAGAGTGTTTTACCTTCTCTCTTTCATAATACTCAAGGATTATGTTTCGAAGGACTACTACATAAAATGTGCTTTTATCAATGGTAGAAGTATCCAGGGTGATGTTTTTCTCCCTAATGTGTTGATACATGCTTCAACAATTTGACTGGTGAGGTAGGATGTGTGTCAAATTTGATCTCTGAAAAGCATATGATTCTATTTCTGGGTGATTTCCTTTAAAATTGTAAACCTTTTGGGCTTCCTAAAATGTTGGATTATTTGGCTAACGTAACTTTCCACGCTTCTTCTTATGAAGCCCTTATAAGCAGTGTACATGTCATTGATTTTAAACCTATTAATGGCATGAGATAAGGAGACCCTCTAGATCCTTATCAATTTGATATTGTAAAGAAATTCTTCTCCCGCATTATGTTGAACGCTCCTAGTGAAAAGAGGCTCACAACTTTAACAAATTCAAGAAATCTTGAAGTGTCTCATCTCATATTTGTTGACAATTTAGGACATTCTTAGAAGCTAATCATAAAAATGTAACATGTCTTAGGGATTTCTTACATGACATTTAGATGCTTATTGGGCTAAAGATGAGTAATAAGAAAAGCTTAGTGATCCATATAGTTAAATACCTAAAGAAGATATTGTTGATATCCTTGGAAATGTTGAAGGCCAGATTTCTTAGAAGTATCTTGGCATACCTCTTTTTATAGGCAAGATGAACATGCAATGTTATAGTTCCCTTCTTAATAGGACCAAAGAAAGGCTTGAAGGTTGGAAGACCAAGCAAATATTAATTGTGGGAAGAATTGAATTGATCCAATACACTATCTCTTCCATTCATTTATACCGGTCTCCCATCATTCCTCCACCTTGTAATATGGATGATGAAATTGATAAAATATGTAGAGACTTCCTATGAGGTCAAAGTGAAGGGAAATGTAACATAGACCCACTCAAGAGGGATAAAGTTACTAAACTACAAAGTGAAGATGGGTTTGGCATCATGTCTATTATAGATTTGGTTGCTATTGTAATCATCATAAATGATTGACATATTGTTAAAAAATGTATATTTGATAGGCCAAGAGGATCCATGAAAGGTACATTCCCAAGAACTCCTTCTGGATTATTTATCAGAATAACAAAAATCATGGTATTCTAATAGAATTGTGAGGGAGATGGATGATATAAAGAAATATATCACACTTTTTTGTCAAAAGTGTCTCCAACATCTCAATTTAACAACACCTAGAAACCTAGAATTAAATTCTTTGGGAATTTATTAGCATAGAGAGAATCATTGAGCTTGGAGTTCATAGAAATTTCCAGCTTAATCACTAAATTGGTGGTAAAGATTGGAAGTCCATTGAGAGAATACTTCATAGTAAAAAGTTTGAACTTCCTACTAACATTTCCCAGACTTGAGGTAGGTTTTGTGTGTTTTTTAAGGAGAAAACTCATGTTAGACTCATAGATGTTTGGTTGAGGTCGTGGATCGATGTTACCCATCTCTTTTTTTCTTCAAATGATTGTGCAATTACACGGTTCCTAAAAGATTTCAAGTTCATGGTAAGAAATTTGGTCATGAAAGACTTTTTTCCATATAGTTCATAAAAATGGTTTGTGTTAATACCCATTCCTTATGATTTCTAAACAAAGATAGTCACAAAGACAACAACTACATTATGCTATCCTTTTATTATACAAAAAGTATTTGGGAAAATGCAAAGAGTTCCTTCATTTATTCTCCTAACTCGTGTGATGAATAGAAAAGTTTCACTAATTGTCAGACCCCTTGCTTCTCTCTATATTGTCTGTGGAATTTCAAGAGAGAGAAATACAACATTTCACAAAAATTTTGAAATACCAAGCAAGATCATTTTGAACCTCATTAGAACTGATATCATAAGCCTTCACTGACAATATCTGATTTTATTGATATTATATGCCTTATTCTATCAATATTTCTCTCCTGTTATGAAAATTGATATTCAGTTTCCCCCTACTTTGCACATAGTTTCTATCTCTACCTAATTTGAAGGTAACACGATCATTTTCATGCAGACAGAACCTCCATCAATTTCCAAAACTTTTGACAGTTTCAGAAAGACCAGCAACATGACCATTGGATCACAACCGATGGTTTACTTGACAAGTCTACCCCCCATCAGGCATCACTGCCTTGTTCAGGCGGTGGACAGGTCACACAAGACTCAACAGTCAGTGGGAAGATCACACAGCTGCTAAGTGGTCCTATAAAATTACCAACTGATGGCCAAGCAGAAGCACCGATGGCACGACAAACACATCAAAAAATGATTCACCCGCACATGCTGCCTATGGCCATCCAACAAAGCACCAACTGATGGTCAAGCTGAAACACCCACCAATGGTCCAGTAGACCCACTGGCTGGTGGTCTTCCTGTGCCTATCACCTGGTGGTCTGCCTACACCTATCACCTGTTCGTCCACCAACACCCACCACCCTACATCTACCAGCTGATGGCGACCCTGACAGGGCTGTCACTCGGGGTCGTTAAGCATGTGGCCCGAGGACAGTACTTGGGAAGCTTGGGGCACAAGTAAAGGACACCAAGATGACGCCTATATATACTCAACCACCAGCTACACAAAGAGGAGTTGTGTGTCTCTATTGTCACGCTCTACATAGGGGATATAGAGATACTACTGGAGAAGGAGTTCACCACCGACCAATCGCTGTCACCAGTGGTTGACATGGAAGGAGGATGAGAGTCCAACAAAGCTTGTTCCAGTGTCACTACCTGCACACCCGACCTGCTATGGAGCTTCCCCCTCGACAGAAGGAGGAAGAAGAGCAAACTGTTGCCACCGTCACACCAAGTCCATGAGAAGGAGAACTGAACCTTCAGTTGTGGCCACCGCCTGGTCACAGTTCGTGTATCCCATGTTCCCCTACTTTTATAACTCATTTTCTCCCCTTACTTGACCTCCTTCTTATGACAGATCTATATGTCCTTATCCATTTATAAATCTATAATGCTACTCATGAAAATGAGTGGCTAAACTCATTGCTTGGGTTGGAAGTAGTCACTAAGGCTCTCCCAACATGTATATATATACTTACATCCATTTGAATATATATGCTCTTAGAAAACATTATATCCATTCACTTGGTATTAATGCTTTACTTGTATGAGTAGCTACCATCTTGTGATTTTTGATTGTTAGTGTCTCCAAAGAGTAACACTAACATTATCTAAGTGTTTTGGAATTGCATGAATGGATGAGAATGTTGGAATGCTTAAGCTTATGATCATATAGTTGTTATTGTGATTGTTTGTTTGTCATCTTGAGAGAGAAACAACCTTATAATCTAGATCTATCCTAAGTTCGAGAGAGGAGGGAATATACACATATGATGATTGCTTATAATCTTACTAAGGGTATGCAAAGGGTGTGAGGATTGCTTGTTGGTGAGAGATCTTAGTAGGTGAAACCTAATCCAAGTTCCCATCATATTCTGTTACCACGTGTTTGTTTGCTTTTTTTTCTCTTGTTCTTGTTTCTTTATCTTCCTGTTACTTGCTTTGTTTTGTTCGGGGCAATTTTAGTCCATTAGGAATCCCTTTTAAGCCTATCCCTTTCGATTGGTGTATCTGAGTTAGATTCTCACATTCTTAACACTTACCCTTGTCCTTGTCCCTGTGGTTCGACCCCGATCTACTACATCAGACCCCGCATAATAGTTGTTGGGGCCTAAGAGTCAGGTTATAAATTTAAGAGTCTGACTACTCTAGATCCGCTCCATTTAGAACATGTGATTTGGGCCAGTCAACTTTTTGGTGTTGTTGTTGAGGACAAGGAAAATAGAACTATTAAGGACTCGAACTTACTCATTATACACCAGTGCCTCAAATTTAGCAATAGATTTGATTGCAAAAATTCTAAGTATGCTATATCCAATTGCTTGGAATACTTTTTTTTGCACGTCCAATTTTCTAACTCGACTGTGCAAACTGTATAGTAGTTTGAGGAGAAGAATTTTTTTACAATCATCTCACCCTTGTTCTAATGCATTCTGACACCTCATATAGAAGGATATACTAGAAGTGACACAAATGGGAGGGTGGAGGGTATTCAATTTCTACAAGAAACTGAATTCAAGCGTGATGATGATACTTTGATGGCAGACATGAATGCAAAGAACATCCTGAAGATGAGGAGTATGAGGAACGACACCATGATGATCACTGTATCCATCAAGCCTAAAGAAACTGAAGGAACCATCATGAACGCAAACACAACAATCGTCACCATGAAGATGATGATGATGAAGAAGGCCTTTCCCTCTGAGATCTAGCCTCTACAAAAGCAAATGAATTGAGGAATCCAGTTGTCACTATGAGATTTGATGCACCCAACTTTCAACTGAAATCCATAGTCATATCCATGATACAAGTCCTTTGGGGGGAATTCTAGAGATGAGAACCCCTATCATCATCTTGATGCCTAAAAAATATATGCGATGACATCAAGATGAGGGGAGTTCCACAAGAAGTGATATATTGCAAGGGCTTCAATGTTTCTCTAAGAGACAAAGCCCTGGCATGGTACCTTTCTTTACCAGACAAGAAGATTAATGGTTGGGGACCCTTGGCTAATGCTTTCGTCACTAAATTCTACCCAGTGGAGAAGAACCTCAGGAATAGGCAAAAGATAAATGGATTTATGTAGAAGGCCAGAGAAAACTTGCATGAAGCATAGGAACAATTCTAGGAGTACTAGAGGGATTGTCCGCATCACAACTATGACAAAGGAACCTAGTCACAACCTTCTATAATTATCTTACTTCTGCTAAAAGAACTTCACTGAACATCGATGCATGAAGTGACTTCTTAGGAAAAAAAACCCAAAGAAGACTAAAAATTATTGAAAACATGGCAGTTGTGCATGAAGTGATAGATTTTTCCAAAAGAGACAAAGATTCTGCAACATAAACAACATCTGAAGGACCATCTATGGAAAGAAAAGCTTTATAAACTATCATTTCCCATATTTAAAAGATTGCTACAAATGTCAAACAACTGAAAGACTCTGGAAGTAAGGACAACAAATCTATTGAAAAGGTTATGAAATGTGTTACATGTGACAAAGGAGGTGATGGAATCGATAATTGCATCTATACACAACCAAAAGATAGTGAAGATAGCGAAGAATAAGAATAGAGAATGTATCCTATGCAAACTTTGAAAGACCATATCACCCTACTTTCAATTGTGTAAATAAAGATGTCGTGGAAAACTCTCACCAGCTGAGTGAATCATCTAAACCACCACTAGGATTTGGAGGATGAGGTGGAAAGACTCAGTATACCAAGACAAAAACTTATGAAAAAAATAAAAATAATTACCAAAGTCAAGGCCAAGGTCAAGGCCAATATCATAACAAGAATAAAAACCGCCAAAACCAAGATCAAAACCAAACTAAGAGCAACAAGCAGTCGGGCATGATGGCTCAACTATTTGATTTTGTGAAGAGACAAGTCTAGGTGAATGACCAGCTCACCAAAGTGTAGTCACTAACTCAAACATCTTAACCACGGTGCAAACCCAAATGGACAACATGAAGACACATCAAAATTAGATTGATCAACAACTCGCACAACTTTCTGAACTGATAAAGAATCGTCAAGGAAAGATCCCCTCCAACATAGAGACTATGAAGATGGCTACTCTTCATTCAGGAAAAGTTGTGGAGAGGCAACAAGAAAAAATTCACCAAGAAGGAGAAATTTCTTCCAAGCCACAACCTAAACCCACTATAATATAGGAGGAATCTGAGTGAATCCACAAAGAAGGACAAGAGTAAAGAAAAATACTAGGAGAGGAAAAGTGCAAAGACTAAGAAGCCATACCCTACTGAAGAAGTCTTCACACAAAGAGATCCCTACTCCCAAAGAGTTCCTTTTCCTTACAAGTTAATTAAAGCGCATCTTAAGAAAAGGTACGAGAAGTTCATGGAGGCTGTGAAAAAGTTGCACCTAGACATCCCTTTCCTTGACTCTATTGAGGAATTGCCCACATATGCAAAGTTCTTCAAGGATCTTATCATGAAGAGAAGAAGAGGAGATCATATAGAGACGGTGCAACTGGCCAAGATGTCTAGTGCATTTATCCAAGCCAAGATGCCCACCAAGAAGAAAGATCATGGGGTGTACACAATCCCCTTCAATGTTAGAGATATTGTGGAAAGAAAGGGTTAGTAGATCTAGGGGTGAGAATAAGTCTAATGCCTCTTTCCTTATCCCAAAGGCTTAGACTAACAAACATGATAAAGATTAGGATGAGGGTTGAGTTAGCTGATCACGCTTTCACAAAGCCAGTGTGTATAGTAGAAGATGTTCCAATTTGCATTGGGTGATTCTTTATACCTTGTGACATAGTGGTGATTCACATTGTTGAGGACCTCACATGGCTGATGATCTTTGGAAGACCCTTCCTTGACACATGTAGAGCCCTAATCGACATGGTAGAAGGGATTATTACTCTTTGTGTCAGAAATGACCATATCAATTTTCATGTCCAGGATACTATGAGAGGACCTTCTCTGTTTGAGTCAGTCTACGTCACGGATAGTTATATCCAATACTATAAAGAAGTATAAGAAGACAATTCCATTGTCTATCTACTCATGAGATCTTTGAATAACCCAGACTTTAGTATGGAAGATCTCGAAGTAGTAGAAATTTTGGATTATATAAACCAATTAGAGGAAAATTTCAGTAATGAAGAAGGTATTGTGGAAACGGTAAAGTATGCTTCGCTGGAACAAACACCATAAGAGAAAGTTGCACCAAAACTAAAACCTAAATTAAAGCAATTACCCAAAGGTTTGAAATATAGGTTTCTAGATGATGAGGAAAAGAATATCATTATTAAAAATTTCACTCTAATAGAATATCAAGAGGAGAAGTTGTTAAACAAAGTCAAGCAACACAAGATAGTGATAGGATACTCAGTAGATGATATTAAGGGTCTGAGACCGACCCTCTGCATGCACCGCATAAACCT
This sequence comes from Alisma plantago-aquatica, assembly GCA_963693085.1. Lineage (NCBI taxonomy): Eukaryota > Viridiplantae > Streptophyta > Magnoliopsida > Alismatales > Alismataceae > Alisma > Alisma plantago-aquatica. Next base: position 1,382,893,258 of record OY856410.1, on the reverse strand, counting down.
GGAAAACACTACCAAGCCTTTAGCTAAACTGCTAAGGAAGCTAAATCAGATGCTCAAAGAGGTTGTTAAGAAAGAGGTAATCAAGTTGTAAGACACTAGAATCATATATCTTATAAGTGATAGTAATTGGGAAAGACCAATTCATGTGGTACCCAAGAAAGGGGGGATGACTATTGTAAAGGGGGGAAACCGAGATGAAGTGGCAACACGAACCGTGATAGGTTGGTGTATATGCATAGATTACAAGAAATTGAATGCAGCTATGAGGAAAGACAATTTCCACTTACCCTTTATTGACTAGGTGTTGGAAAGGTTGGCACATCATTCATACTTTTGTTTCTTAGACGGATATTAGTTTTACCAAGTGCCATTTCACCCAGATGATCAGGATAAGACCACCTTCACCTGTATCTACATGACCTATGCCTTTTGGAGAATGTCGTTTGGATTATGAATGCACCTGCCACCTTCTAAAGGTGTATGATTTCCATGTTCTCATATTTCCTAGAAGATATAATGGAAGTATTTATGGACAATTTCTCTGTATATGGAACAGATTTTGATAAGCATCTCACTAATCTATCTCTAGTCTTACGACACTGCGAAGAGAGGCACTTAGTTCTAAATTTGAAAAATGTCATTTCATGGTATAAAATGGTATTGTGTTGGGACATAAAATCTCTGAGAAAGGAATATAGGTTGACCTTAGTAAAATCAAACTTGTATCCACCCCCCCCCCAAAAAAAAAATAGTAATGGGGGTAAGAAGTTTTCTTGGTCATGTTGGGTATTATAGGAGGTTTATTAAAGACTTCTCAAAAATTTCCAAACCTTTGTTGAACCTTCTACTGAAAGATGTAGAGTTTGATTATACAAATAAGTGCCTCGATGCCTTCAACACTCTAAAAATTGCTTTGACTACAACCCCAATCCTATAGGCTCTAGATTGGGATATCCCTTTTGAAATCATGTGCGACGCCAGTGATTATACCAATGGGGTTATTCTTGGACAAAGGAAGGATAAGAAACATCACAAAATCTATTGTGCCAGTTGAACTCTTGATGAAGCCCAATTCAATTACACCACCATGGAAAAGGAGATGTTGGCAATAGTGTTTGTTCTTGGCAAAATCATATCTCACTTGATAGGGTCAAAAGTGAAGGTCTACACAGACCATGGAGCAATAAAATACCTAATGCATAAGAAGGATACGAAGCCTAGATTGTTGAGATAGGTTTTCCTACTTCAAGAATTTGATCACGAGATCATTGAAAAAAAGGGAACAGAGAATGTGATTGCAGACCACCTTTCAAGGTATGAATACGGAGGAAGATCCAACAATTATGCAGATGAAGCTCTGATGGTGGCCAAATCAGTTGAACCTAATCTGCCTTGGTTCACTGACATTTTAACTACTTGGCCTATCAACAACTGCCTCCTGATATAACATACAACCAATGGAAGAAGCTATTTTCATATTTGAAGAACTACTACTATGATGATCCCCTTCTATTTAAAAGATGCTCTCACAACTTGTATCACCGATGCATGCTGAAAGAGGAAGTACCTCAAATCTTTGTGGAGTACCAATCTTTGCCTTATTCGGGACACCATGGAGGAGAAAGGACCGCAGCTAAGAACCTACAGTCAGGCTTTTATTGGCCAACTCTCTTTAAGGACACTATGTCATTTGTCAAATGTTATAAAGAATGCCAGCTTGCTGGAAACATCACCAAGAGGAATGAGATGCCTATGTCAGATTGGGTAGAAGTGGAAATTTTCTACGTCAGGGGCACAGACTACATGGGACCCTTCCCCCCTCTAAAGGCAACAAGTATATTATTTTTGTCATAGACTACGTTTCCAAATGGGTGAAAGATGTTGCAACCCCCACTTGCGACTCCAAAGCTATTGTGAAATTATTTGAGAAGACTATTTTCCCTAGATTTGGGGTTTCATGCACCATAATTAGTGATGAGGGATCCCACTTTGGGGGAAAATAGTTTGAAGTGCTATTAAGAAAATATGGAGTTAAACATAAGGTTGCAATGCCTTACCATCCACAAACATAGGGCCAAGTAAAAGTATCCAATCAACAGATTAAACAAATCCTTGAGAAAACTATCAACAGAACCCACAAAGAATGGTTCATGAAGCTGGATGACACTCTATGGGCCTACAGATTTTCCTATAAGATGTCGATAGGTAAAACCCCTTACCGGCTTATCTATGGCAAGTCGTGTCATTTTTTGGTGGAACTAGAGCATAGAGCCCTTTGGGCCATTAAGTTTTTGAATATGGACCTTGACAAGGCTAGAAAGAAGTGATGTCTACCGCTATAAGAGCTTGAAG